>LR738710.1:634411299-634443180 GCA_902687465.1 Secale cereale
TAGTATGTTTGGGCCTCGGGGAGGGGGATTCGTCGCCATCATCATCACCAACCCTTCTTCATCAACAACTTCATGATGCTCACCACCAGGAGTGAGCAATTCTTTCGTAGGCTTGCTGGGCAGCGATGGAGTTGGATGAGCTTTTTCATGTAACCGAGTCAATTTGTTGGGGCTTAATCCCTAGTATCCACTATGTTCTAAGATTGATGTTTGATGGAGTCATGGACTAAGGGGTCATCGAGACGACGGCCCATTGTATACGGGCCGGATTGGTGGAGCCGTACTATGTCAGGAGTTCTATGGAGCCGTGGAGTGTCCTCCAAGTCAAGAAGGCGCAGGATCTCCCCCCTTATTGTAATCTATCTTTGGTAACCATAACCCAATCGGTGTCTATATAAACTGAAGGGCGTAATTATTAGAGGGAGAGCTATCATTCACCCCCAATGCCTAGGGTTAGCTCATACTGGTCTCGAGGTAGATCTACTCTGTAAACCATGATATACAATCAATACAATAGAGCAAGACGTAGGGTTTTTCCTCCTTGAGAGGGCCCGAACATTGGTAAACACCGTGTCCCCTATCTCCTGTTACCATCGATCCTAGATCCACAGTTCGGGATCCCCTACCCCGAGGTTCGCCGGTTTTGACACCGACATTGGTGCTTTCATTGAGAGTTCCGCTGTTGGATCATCGAAAGGATAGATGGCTCGCTTAGTCCTGGGAAAGGACATTAGTCCCGTGGGTTTCTTCGTCCCTGAACAACTCTTCCCTTTCAGTAGCATTGTGTTGCACGCCGACTCGGTCGGTCGTCGTGACCAGGTCGATAACTTCGCTCCCGAACACCGAATTCGAATCGGTAATCTAGAGTACGTCAGTAACACACGGGGGGATTTGACCCTCGTCGGATTCACCACCCTCGCAGGCCCTGCCGCATCCGTGTTGATAGACACTCCGGATCCGATCTACCAAACAGCTTCGAGCTAGGAAGGACTCCTTGAGAGAGGGGATACTACCCCACCATCATCCGAACTCGCATCGGCAGAGAATCCACATCTGACCATTGAGGCAAACCCAGAAGTCAGAAGCCAGGATTCGATCTTGACCGGACTCTCCCCCCACGACTCCCGTCCGGCCTTGAGCCCGCACCCTGAGTCGGCATTTGGCTTAGAGCCCTCAAGTCCAGTAACCCTTGACATGCTGAACAAGGCGCTAGACCAAATTCAGAAATTGACTATCCAGGAGAACCCAACCTCCGTTTTCGATCACTGACCCTTCGAGACGTTTGATAGGGAATTTTGCGTTTGACCCACCACCCACTTGGTAGCCACTGTCAATGATCTAACCGACATGTTAGACTATAATTCGGAATACACCAAATACATGGACGAGGATAGTGGGGCCACGGCCAATGTTGCCCCCCATGTCACTAGCCGCTGGTCGTCCATGTCCACATACGATATCTACATGGTAGACACCCCAAGGACGGCGAAGACACTCCCAACAGGATCAAGAGAAGCCTGGAGATGAGCCACCCAAACGTTGAAGACAACGCCTTCAATCAAAACCATGTCAAAGCCACGCAAGCAACATGGACTCCGTGGAGAACGGCACCGCCGATAATACGAACGACCTTGCCGAGGCCGTGGCTAACGAGCACTAGCAAGGTGACCCCACGGCAGAGGAAGACCCATCCAATTCGGAGGACCTCGAGGACGCCGAAGACAACAATTACCTCCCATCCTCAAAGGAAGAGGCCAGTCTCGGGGAAGAAGATTTCATCATCCCCGAAGACCCGCGCGATTAGGAACGGTTCAAGTGAAGGCTTCTAGCACCGCCACAAGCCTGAAGAAACAAAAACGCAGGATCAAGGCCAGACAGGAAACCCTCAACGATTGATGGACTAAAGTCCTCGCCACCGAAGAAGGGTACGACCATGAACGGCCAGCCAAAAGTTACCTAAAGCGGCGATTACTGCCACAGTTCAACGACAAGGCTCTAGAGCCAACACGTCCCAAGTACACCCACGCCGAACAGCCGAACCGCCCCCCTCGAGGGCGGGACAGAGGAGCTGACGCTGCCGAACACCCCGCTGCGCTACCCCACCATTCCGGCAGGGAAAAAACATGGCCAGCCTATGAATACGACCTTCGCCATGATCTGGATGCCCGGAGAGGACAAACCAGGTACATCTACGACAATTATGACTGGCAGAACCACAACAATAGAGTTCGGGAGTCGCAGCAAACCCGGATGACCGAAGACCTCCGACGCGACATAGCCCGAGTTCGGGAGCCGCAAACCCCATTTTTTTTCACAGAAAAGGTGATGCGTCATGACTTTCCAGAAGTCTTCAAGTGTGATGCCCCGAGATCGATGCGCCAGGTGTCAGCCAGTTATTCGTCGTCATTGCCATGTCATCTGCTTGTGTGTTGCATTTTGCCATGTCATCATGTGCTTTGCATTAGCATGTTTTCAAAACTTGCATCCGTCCGAGCCCCCTCGTCTTTTCCATTGTCCGTCCTGAGCCCAGACACACTCGCATGTGCCCGAGGCACCTCCAAATATTTATGTTATAAGTGCCTGGAAAATGTTCTCGGAATGGGATGAAACTTGGCGTGTGGTCTTACTATAGTGTAGACAGACCGCCTGCCAAATTTCGTCTCATTCGGAGCTCGTTTGATAGCCCAACCGTTAAACCTATAGCAGGAATATAGCCGGTCAAACGTCGGACGTTTTCGGTCTCCGAAAACCCCGCGGGCCTCTCTTCTCTTCTCTTCTCTCCTCTCACCCCGAGACACCTCCTACACAGCCCACTACCACCCACTAGACCCAACCTACCCCTCCTCGTGACCGGAACCATCCGATCGTGATCGGAGGGTCCAGAAACGCCCCAAACCCACAAACCCTAGCCCCCTTACTATAAATAGACCCCTACGCCTCCCAATTTTGGCCTAATCTAGCCTAACCCCAGCCCCCTAGCCTCCCCCCTCGGATCCGGCGTCACCAGCTGTAGCCCGCCACTTGGTGCCGCCACCCGCCGGCGCCATGACCAGTCCGGGGACGCCACGTCAGCTCCTCTGCCGCCCCGGCCAATGGCCAGCTTCCACGTCGCCCTCCCTCTCTCCCCACGCTGTCAGGCCCGTCGAGGCCCGAGGTCGGCCCGCCCGGGCCCGACCGCGCCCCCGCAGGCACCCGAGTCTCCAGCCGCATCCCGCAGCGCTCGATCTAGTATGGACCGAGGCAGTTGCCTCCGCCGCCGGACTTCGCCTACGTCAGCTTGCCGCCCAACGCTCCTCCGCACTCGCCGGCGACCAGGCAGTCGTCACCCGCGCACACACCCTCTCCAACCCCCGCCTCCGAACCCCGGGACCTCACCTCCCTCGTCGGCCCTCGCCGGAGGCCATGTCCACCGCCGCCTCAAGCTCCGCCGGACCCCACCGGCTCCATTCCGGCGAGATCTGCCTCCCTCCATCGCCGGAGTCCAGAAGCCGCCGTCCCCGCCGTAACAGATCCCGCTACCGACCCTCTGCTCGTGCATGCACGAGGAGGAGGACGACCCGTCGGCCTCGTAGGCCCCGCAAGAGCCAGGCCCAACTCCGGCCCAGGCCGAGCCGGCCTGCTTCGCCCCGTCCCACCTCCACAACCACCTCAGCCGCCCCAAGCCCAGCTGGCGCATCCCATCACCACCGAGCCGGCCCGATCCACCTCTGCTCCGACCTGGGCCAAGCCCATGGTGAGCCGCCCCTCTATCCAGCGCCTGTGCGATTTATAGTTATTCCGTGCTCAGTTCTGTTTTTTTGGCTAAGTCCTTCAAACTGTTAATATGTTGCATGTTTGCGAGTGAGGTAACTTTGTGCATGTTGGTCCAAATGGAGTGTATGATATGTCAAAATGTTCATTGTGAAGTGCTTTACATGTTGGTGGCTGTTGCATTCATGTTAGGTGCCATCTTACCATGTTTATCTCTGTTGCAAAAGTGCATTTGGCTGTTAAGTGCTGAAACTTGTTATAACATGCTGTTTTGTCTTTTTCATATCTTGATGTGTGATTTTTGTTTGAGCGACATGTCAATATGTTTTAGAAGCACAATCATGTCATCTTTGCTGTCGTGCCATCCACTTTTCATGATATGCCTTGTGGTGTTTGCAACAAGCTTGTAAAGTGGCCTACTCGCTGTTGTTATTTTGTGACGCCGAAAACTGCCAAGTCTGAAACTGTTATAACCTGATGCCATGTTTGCTTGATGCCCCACTCAAATCCATGCTTGTTTTGAGATGCCCAATGATCATGTCTTGATGTTCATGTTATGCTCTATCCATCCATGCCCTTATTTGCATATATGACCTGCTGTAGCTTGTTGTTTTCATGCTCTCAAGTTGCTATAAAATGTTTCTGTCAGCTTGTTATCAACAATTTCAGTTTTGCCATGTGAATAGCTAGTGATCTATGCATCCTATGACCACGTTCTTGCCATGAGTAGCTTCACAAACATGTCTTCTTGCTGTTGGTTATCTTCACATGCCATGATATGCTCTGAGATGAGTTGCACAAGCTTGCAAACATGCCTACTTGTCGTTGTTGCTGCCATGTCTAGTTTATTTCACTAAGTCTGTGAAACTGTTATCTTTTGCAATCTTGCCATGATGTTTTGAGCATGTTCTAGTGGTGTTTGGTAGTAGCTCAGAGATCATGCTTGTAGTGCTTGACATGTACATGCTTGCCATGTCCTTTGTTGCCATGAAGTGTTATTGTATCATGTTGTTTTGATGTCAACTATATGCCTACTTGCTGTTTTGGGCTGATTGTGTTCCAAACTTGTTCTATGCGTATGTGTTGAACCGTTGCTCCGTTTTGAGTGTGTCCTATATGAAACTTGTGTGTTTTTTGCATGTAAATGCTTAATAACATGTTGAATACCTGTTTGGAGTGTGTTTGCTTAATGTTTGGAATGCATTTTGCATCAATGACATGCTTGACTTATTTTGCTCATATCTTTTAAGCCGTAGCTCCGAATTAAATGTACTTTATATGTAACTTGACTAGAATTTCGAGTGGATCCTCATGGTGCATGTTAACCTGCTGTTTAACAATTTTAACTTCAGGTTTGTTCAGATCTGGACCAATTTCGAAAATTGCATATGAGGACTTACCGGAATTGTCATATGTTGCTTCCGGCCTCGTTTAAACTTGCTTTGTGTGATGTTCTTGTATGCTTCATCCCTTGCCATGTTTTGCATCATATAGACTTGTCTTGCATCATACTTGGTTGAGCATTATGTCATGTTCTTGTGTGGTGTGTTTACAGTGTTGCTTGCTTCTTCTCGTTAGTGCTTGCTTCGTTGCGATCATGAGGATTCGTTCGACTACACTTGGTTCGTCTTCGAGGCTTCTTCTTCGTCTTCTTCATGGACTCGTTCTTCTTCCTTACGGGATCTCAGGCAAGATGACCGTCACCTTGGATCTCATTACTACCATTGCTATGCTAGTTGTCTCGATGCTATCGCTATATGTCGCGCTACCTATCTTTTGTTGTCAGCCTCTCCTTGTTGCCATGAAACCTCTAACCTTTGACACCATCTCAGTGAACCGTTGTTTGGCTATGTTACCCTTTGCTCAGCCCCTCTTATAGCGTTGTTAGTTGCAGGTGAAGATGAAGTTTGGTCCATGTTGGAGCTGGACGTTGTTGGAATATCACAATATTTATTAATTTAATTAATGCACATATATACTTGGCAATGTGTGGAAGGCTTGGCCTTTTGCTAGGTGTTTTTTTCCACTCATGCCACCTTAATGACCGATAAACCGGCGTTATGTTCCTTGTTTTTGCGTTCCTAACACGGTTGGGGTTTATGGGCCCCCCTTGATAATTCGCACTGCTTAAAGCTTTTCCAGCAAGACCCAACTTTGGTACTACATTTGCCTAATAACTAAAACTTGCATAGGGACCGGCTAGCACCCGAGGAATCTTAATCAACCCCCGGGCCAGTGCTCCTCATGAGTGTTGGTCCAAACCTATCAGCCGCCGGTGACCACCAGGGGCAACTCTGGACTTGGCCTACCGGAAGTTTGGACAATCTAATCGTGGCCTGAGACGAGATACACGCGGCTCTTATCAGGGTGTCGGCACGTCGGGAGGTCTTGCTGGATTAGTTTTACCTTTGTAGAAATATCTTGAGCACGGGATTCCGAGAATACTCGGGTCTTCCCAACATGGAGTTGTGACTCCGCAGATCGTGAGCTTGTGATGGGCTAAGTTGGGACACCCCTGCATGGTTATGATCTTTCGAAAGCCGTGCCCGCGGTTATGTGGCAGATTGGAATTTGTTAATGTCCGGTTGTAGAAAACTTGACAGAGGATCCGATATAAAATACACAACCGAGTGAGTAACCATGACCGTCTCTTTTCATTTTGGGAAGAGAACACAGCGGGGTTATGTTTTACTCGTAGGTAGTTCAAGATCTCTTACCGATCATTACTAGTTTTCGACCGTTTCCATAGAGGCTCATCTTATTCTTTTACTCGTAAGTTAGCCGCCATACATATGCTTAGTCGCTGCTGCAACCTCACCACTATCCTTTCCATACCCAATAAAGCTTTGCTAGTCTTGATACCCATGGTTATGGGATTGCTGAGTCCTCGTGGCTCACAGATACTACAACAACAGTTGCAGGTGCAGGTTTCCGATGACTTGACGTGAGAGCGATGTTATGTTGTGTTGGAGTTCTTCTTCCTCGTCAGTCTTGGGTTAGGTTCCTGGTTGGCAGCCTGGGATAGTAGCTGGATGTCATTGTGCTTTTCATGTTTGCATCCGTAGTCGGATGTCTTGTATTAATGTTGTTGTATTCATGTGAATTGTATGATTTGTATGTATCCCCATGTATGTATGTAATGGTACGATATAATGATATCCATCTTGCTAAGCGCTTGAAATGCGGTTGTGCCTCAATCACAAGTTTTATCTAGTGATCGAGATAGAATCGCATCTTGGGTGTGACAAGTTGGTACCAGAGCCTCGACCGACCATAGGAGCCCCTTGATTGATCGTAGCTTGGCCATTGTCGAGTCTAGAAGAAAACTATTTTGGAGTCTAGTTATATCGGAAAGTAGGAATTCTTTTTACTCATCAGCCCCTTCGTCGCTCTGGTGAGGAATCTTGACGTAGGTGTTTTGAATTACTCCTCTTCCCCTTCAAATTTTTTAGGATCATGCAGTTAGTTTTCGTTCGTTGCGATGACAGCCCTTTTCATCCGGTGCATTTCTCGTCGAGTTGATTCATTCCTCTTAGTCTTTTGCTAGTTCAATCATGAGTTCTTTCCAACTTGCGTTGTTTCCCCGTTCCGAAGTGGTCTTTCTTTTCCCACCCACCCACCCTTTTTCTTCTTGGAGCCGGAGTCCTTAATCTAGTATCCATCCTACTCGTGTGAATCTTTTGCTTCCTTCCCTCAATTATTTCAACTGGTGAATTCTCATCTCGTTCAACATCCTTCATCTCTTCTTCTTCTCCGGTGGATTCAATTCAAGTATTCGGTGTTCGTCATATTCTTTTCCCTCGACTCAAATGTTTCCTCTTGCTCGTTCGCCTCTCTCCATTTAATTATTCCGGAGTTTTGAAGACATCTAAGGAGATTCGTCTTTGTTCTAATTTATCCGAGGTTGTCACCTCATCTGAGTTTTTCAATCGTTCCGGTGCATCATCACCTTTTCGATCCTTTTCAACAGGATCTTACCCGACTCTTCTAATAATCTGGATTGTTCCGAATTTTTTTTCAAGTGTGACGTAAGTATGGATTCCATCCGTCATGTGCCTTCTCCAAGATCGTTTGCAAATTATTTTCATCATTGGTTCAACCTTTCTTCTTTTCATTCTTCCGAAGTATTTCATGAATTCCTTTCTTTGTGTTCCTCCGAAGGCCATCATTTCAGAGGATTTCTTTGATCTCAGTTTTCAACTTCGTCCTCCAAATATTCTTCATTGATGCCTCTTCGTTTGTCTCACATTCGTCCGGTGGTTCGTTCAAGTATTCTTTAATCAGTTCACAATCTCTTCGTTCTCGTCATTCTAATTCCCTCAAGTTAATTATCCTTCCTGGCAATTAATTCTCTTGTATTGACTCAGTTTCAATTCTTACGGTGGTTCTCTCAAGAGGTCTTTTCCAGTGTTATCATATCAATCCATTCATTTTTATTCCAATCCTACCGGTGTTTCATGAAGATTTTTGCAAGTTCGCGATATATCCCTCTTTAATCATTTCAACGAGAATAAGTTGTATGCGAATCCATCGCTTTCATCAATTTAATAGATGAAGGATGAGCATACCATAATTCTTAGTCATTCTCGTCAAGTTGATTTATTCCTTCCTTCGGAGTTTATTCTTGATGAATAAATTCTAGTCCCAAGTGCTTTCATCTTTTCCTTCCAGAGTTCATAGTTTCTCAGCCTTCTCGTCGAAACCCCACCTAAATCATCGGAAGGCTTTAATCTTATTCTTTTCATCCCTTATTTGTAACTCATCATCCTTTTTCTTACCGGAGTTCTTCATGGTGGTTCTTCATGATTTAATTCATTCTTCAAGTGTTCATCAAGATTCTTGTGGAGCAGCTCAAGTATTCTTATTTTCTTGCACCCCAAGATGCAATTAATTCTCCTATTCTTTTGAAGTGGAGTTTTGCATTTCTTCCTTCATCTCATCCCTTCAATCTTTTGGTCGTGGCACAATTCACCTCAAGTGTGATATGTTTTCCATAAGTGCACAACAAGCTTATTCTTTTGTTGTTGATTTTCTTAACAACTCCGTTCGAGTCTTTCTTTGAAGATGCTCTTTCAATTTCATCCGTGGTGAAAGCTGTCATCTTCTTCTCTGTTCTTTTCATTCCATTCTTTCAATTATTCTTGAGGCATTTCTGTTGTTTCATCTCGTCAAGTATTATTCCATCCTCTCAAGTTCATGTCCTATTCCTCCCATATTCAACCGGAGTGCTATCTAAAATTTATTATTTTTATTCCTTTCCTATAACCTTTAACTGGAGTGGTTTCGAATTCATTCTTGTTCCTTCAGCTCTTGTTTCCTGTCTTTCTACCATCAAAGCTCTCGTGTGTTCCTTGTTCCTCTTTTGTAACGGAGCTTCTCTACCTCGTTCATCTCCGTTCTGTTCTTCCTTTCAAGTTGTTCAACCTCCCAAGGTTCCTTCGTTTCACCTTCTTCCTTTTTCTCTCCTGTCTCGTTCCTAAGATCTCGGGACGAGATCTCTTGTTAGTAGGGGAGTGTTGTGACGCCCCGAGACCGATGCGCGAAGTGTCAGCCAGTTATTCGCCGCCGTTGCATGTCGTCTGCTCGCGTGTTGCATTTTGCCATGTCATCATGTGCTTTGCATCAGCATGTTTTCAAAACTTACATCCGTTCGAGCCCCCTCGTCTATTCCGTTGCCCGTTCTGAGCCCAGACAGACTCGCACGTGCCCGCGACACCTCTGAATATTTATGTTATAAGTGCCCGGAAAATGTTCTCGGAATGGGATGAAACTTGGCGTGTGGTCTTATTATAGTGTAGACAGACCGCCTGCCAAATTTCGTCACATTCGGAGCTCGTTTGATAGCCCTACCGTTAAACCTATAGCGGCAATATAGCAGGTCAAACGTCATATGTTTTTGGTCTCCGAAAACCCCACGGGCCTCTCTTCTCTTCTCTCCTCTCAGCCCGAGACCCCTCCTACATAGCCCACTACCACCCACTAGACCCAACCTACCCCTCCTCATGACCGGAACCGTCCGATCGTGATCGGAGGGTCCAGAAATGCCCAAAACCCACAAACCCTAGCCCCCTTACTATAAATAGACCCCTCCACCTACCAATTTTGGCCGAATCTAGCCTAACCCTAGCCCCCTAGCGTTCTCCCTCGGATCCGGCGCCGCCTGTCGTAGCCCGCCACTTAGCGCCGCCACCCGCCGGTGCCCCGACCAGTCCGGGGACGCCATGTCAACTCCTCCGCCGCCCCGGCCAATGGCCAGCCTCCACGTTGCACTCCCTCTCTCCCCGCGCCGTCAGGCCCGAGGCCGGCCCACCCGGGCCCTACCGCGCCCCCGCAAGCACCCGAGCCTCCAGCCGCCTCCCCCAGCGCTCGATCTAGTATGGATCGAGGCAGTTGCCTCAGCTGCCGGTCTCCTACCCCGCCGCCGGACTCCGCCTGCGTCAGCTTGCCGCCCAGCGCTCTTCAGCAGTCGCCGGCGACCAGGCAGTCATCGCCCGCGCACGTACCCTCTCCAACGCCTGCCGCCGAACCACGGGACCTCCCCTTCCTCGTCGGCGCTTGCCGGAGGCCGCGTCCACCGCCGCTTCAAGCTCCACCGGACCCCACCGGCTCCATTCCGGCAAGATCTGCCTCCCTCCATCGCCAGAGTCCAGAAGCCGCCATCCCCGCCACAACAGGTCCCACCGCCGACCCTCCATTGCCATGTTTTGCATCATATAGACTTGTCTTGCATCAAACTTGGTTGAGCATTATGTCATGTTCTTGTGTGGTGTGTTTACCATGTTGCTTGCTTCTTCTCGTTAGTCCTTGTTTCGTTGCGATCGTGAGGATTCGTTCGACTACACTTGGTTCGTCTTCGTGGCTTCTTCTTCGTCATCTTCATGAACTCGTTCTTCTTCCTTGCAAGATCTCAGGTAAGATGACCATCACCTTGGATCTCATTACTACCATTGCTATGCTAGTTGTCTCGATGCTATCGCTATATGTCGTGCTACCTATCTTTTGTTGTCAGCGTCTCCTTGTTGCCATGAAACCTCTAACCTTTGACACCATCCCAGCAAACCGTTGTTTGGCTATGGTACCGCTTGCTCAACCCCTCTTATAGCGTTGTTAGTTGCAGGTGAAGATGAAGTTTGGTCCATGTTGGAGCTGGACGTTGTTGGAATATCACAATATTTATTAATTTAATTAATGCACATATATACTTGGCAATGGGTGGAAGGCTTGGCCTTTTGCTCGGTATTTTTTTCCACTCATGCCGCCTATACGGTTGGGGTTTATGGGCCCCCCTTGATAATTCGCACTGCTTAAAGCTTTTCCAGCAAGACCCAACTTTGGTACTACATTTGCCTAATAACTAAAACTTGCATAGGGACCGGCTAGCACCCAAGGACTCTTAATCAACCCCCGGGCCAGTGCTCTTCATGAGTGTTGGTCCAAACATGTCAGCCGCCAGTGACCACCAGGGGCAACTCTGGACTTGGCCTACCAGAAGTTTTGACAATCCGATCGTGGCCTGAGACGAGATACGCGCGGCTCTTATCAGGGTGTCGGCACGTCAGGAGGTCTTGCTGGATTAGTTTTACCTTTGTCGAAATATCTTGAGCACGGGATTCCGAGAATACTCGGGTCTTCCCAACATGGAGTTGCGACTCCGCATATCGTGAGCTTGTGATGGGCTAAGTTGGGACACCACTGCAGGGTTATGATATTTCGAAAGCCGTGCCCGTGGTTATGTGGCAGATTGGAATTTTGTTAATGTCCGGTTGTAGAAAACTTGACAGATGATCCGATATAAAATACACAACCGCGTGAGTAACTGTGACCGTCTCTTTTCATTTTGAGAAGAGAACATGATGGGGTTATGTTTGACTCGTGGGTAGTTCAGGATCTCTTAGTGATCATTACTAGTTTGCGACCGTTTGCGTAGAGGCTCATCTTATTCTTGTACTCGTAAGTTAGCCAACATACATACACTACAAAAAAAGACACATCCGTGACATTTTGGGCCGAACGAAACTTTTTTCTGTCATACTTATGACACTTCTATGACAATAATTGTGACAAAACACGGTATCATCATAGATGTGGTGGGGTCCTACTTCTATGACAAAAAATCATGACAAAAAATGCGCTTTTCGTCCTGGGAGGGCCGGAGACGCAGCTGCATGACATTCTATGGGCCGTCCATGACGGAAAAAACCATGGTAGAAGCGAGGGCGAGGAAAATATCGGGGTGTTCCCGGTTACGGTGGGTGGTCGGGGCCGATCGATGCGCATTTATCTCGTACACGCACGCGCGTGGGTGCGAGGCGTTGGGCTCTAACTGAACCCGAGCGAGGCGTTGGGCTCTAACTGAACCTGAGCGATTGCACTGCAAGCTACGCATTACTGAACCCGAGCGATCGATCGATGACTGTTAACTGAACCCCATCGAGCGATTCCTTCGCTACTGCTGCTAACTCAAGCCGATCGATGCTGCCTCTACATGAACAGTGAGCGTTGCTGGGGGGGGGGGTTGGATGAACAGTTCCCGGTGGGGGTGGCTAAACAGGACCCCGTGGTGTTGCCTCTACATGAACAGGACCCCGTTCGATCGAGCCAGTTGGGGCTGCATGAATAGGACCCCGTGGAGGGCTGCATGAACAGGACCACCCCATGGAGGGCTGCATGAACAGGACCACCCCATGGAGGGCTGCATGAATAGTAGACGATGGAGGGCTGGATGAACAGTAGCCTGTGGAGGGGTGGTTGAATAGGAGCTCGTGGAGAGGGCTGGTTGAACAGTAGCCGGTGGAGTAGCGTGCGGTGGAGGCTGAACAGTCGCAGGTGGAGGCTGGAGGAGGTCGACGGTGGATGAATAGTAGCCCGTGGAGGCTGGAGGGGGTCGACGGTGGTGATGAACAGTATCTCGTGGAGTCCAGTTTTGCGGTACGCCACACCCCTCCCGATGAACAGGACCCCCGTTTCGACCGTAGCGCTCCAACACAAGTCCGGTTCCTCTGTTTTGCGGTACGCCACACCCCTCCAGATGAACAAGACCCCCGTTTCGACCTCGCGCTCCAACACAAGTCCGTTTCCTCCGTTTTGCGGTACGCCGTACCCCTCCCGATCAACAAGACCCCCGTTTCGACCGTAGGAGGTCCGTTTCCTCCGTTTTGCGGTATGCCAGACCCCTCTCGATGAACATGATCCCGTATCGAACATGGCCGGTCAAACACAAGGCCGTTTCCTCCGTTCTGCGGTACACCAGGCCTCGTTTCCAACGGCTGTTCCTTCCAAGCCCTCCCGATGAACACGACGACGCATTCCGTTCCGACCCAGCCGGTTGGCTCCCCATGAACACGACGACGACACTATTTCTCCATTCCGACCCAGCCATGTACACGAGCCCTGGCCGTACGTACACACGAGTAGGCGTTCGAGACCCCGCCCGTATGTACGTATGTGGCCGTATTTACTTTCTTGCACCCTGGCTGCTGTACGTACGTGTACATGCTACGTGCATACCTCTGCTATGACACGTGCGCGCCTCTACATCGACCAGTATGTACATACACGTTCGCGACCAGAATGACAACGCTATGTACGCTTCGACCGGGTGGGTCCCGACTGCCACACACTTCCTTGCGTGCAAAGATGTAGCTGGTGGCTCCCAGCAGTCAGGGGGCGAATCGTTTTTTTTGCCAAGACGCACTCCCTTGCGTGTGAAGATGTAGCTGGTGGGTCCCAACAGTCAGGGGGAAACGTTTTTTTGCGAAATACGGTGGCCCGTCCAATGGGTCCCCGATGTCAGGTGGAGGAATAATTATTTTGCGCGTAATAAGGAGGCACTTCCTTGCTACGGTCGTGGACCCAGCTGTCAGCCTCTCCATGTAAAGTCCACGTCCGATGGAAGCCGTTCCTTGACCACATTGCCCACGCCGCGCCGAGAGCACCAGGGCGGTGGACGACGGCGAGGCCTAGGAAGGGGATGACGCAGAGCCGAGGAAGGCGCGGTAGTGGATGCCCATGTGTAGAGGAGTACGAGGGTTCACTGGTTCGCTGCAATGTGAGGCTGCCATCACCGTAGAATAACAGGGGGTGTGGGTGAGTAGAGGGATGGCCTGGCCAGCGGTGGGAATAGTATGGGGCGGTGAGGCCTCCGCGGCAGCACAGCCGGCCACGGGAGGCAGGAGCATGCGGCAGGACCGGCGCTGCTTTGGGCGGCTGGAGCAACAAGACCAGAGGTTGAAGAAGCACTACGGCCGTTGGATGGACATCGTACGGTAACTGGAGCTAGAATCGTTCATATTAACTAAGTTGACAAAGCACTCCGTCCCTGTCAACTTAGTAGGCCCACAAGTCAGCCTCCCACCAAGGTGGGTCCCAACCAGCAGGGGGAGTATTGATTTTTTTGTGCGTAATAATGAGGCGCTTCCGGTGGGTCCGAGATGACAGTGGGGGGAACGTTTTTTTCACGCATTACGATGGCCCGTCCGGTGGGTCCCTGCTGTCAGGTGGAGGAATCATTATTTTCCGCGTAATAAGGAGGCACTTCCTTGCTGCCATCATGGACCCAGCTGTCTGCCTCTCCACGTACAGTCCACGTCCGATGGAAGCCGTTCCTTGACCACGTTGACCACGCTGCGCTGAGAGCACCAGGGCGGTGGACGACAGTGAGGCCTAGGAAGGGGAGGACACAGAGCCGGGGAAGACGCGACAGTGGATGCCCACGCGTAGAGGAGTATGAGGGTTCACTGGTTCGCTACTGTGTGAGGCTGCCGTCGCCGTAGAATAACAGGGGGTGTGGGTGAGTACATGGATGGCCTGGCCAGCGGTGGGAGTAGTAGGGGGCGGTGAGGCCTCCGCCGTATCGCAGCCGACCACGGAAAGCAGGAGCACGAGGCACGACCGGCGCTGATTTGGGCGGCTGGAGCAAGAAGACTAGAGGTTGAAGAAGCACTACGGCCGTTGGATCGACATCGTACGATCACTGGAGCTAGAATCGTGCATATTGACTAAGTTGACAAAGCCCTCCGTCCACGTCAACTTAGTAGGCCCACAAGTTAGCCTGCCACTATACTGGGTCCCAGCTAGCAGGGGGAGTATTCATTTCGTGTGCGTAATAAGGAGGCACTTCTTTGCGTGCGAAGATATAGCTGGTGGGTCCAAGCTGTCAGCGGCGGTAACGTTTTTTTTCGCAAAATACAGAGGCCCTTTCGGTGGGTCCCAGATGTCAGGTGGAGAAATCATTATTTTGCGCTTAATAAGGAGGCATTTCCTTGCATGCGACCGTGGATCCAGCTGTCAGCCTCTCCACGTACAGTCCACTTCAGATGCATGTCGGTCGTGGACCACGTTGACCAGGCCGCGTCGAGAGCACCAGGGCGGTGGACGACGGCGAGGCCTATGAAGGGAACGACATAGAGGCAGGGAAGACTCGGCAGTTGTTTCCCACGCGGAGGGGAGTATGACTGTACGAGGGTTCACTAGTTCGTCTGCCATTGCCCGAGAATAACAGCAGGTGTGGGTGAGTAGAGGGATGGCTAGGCCAGCGATGGGAGTATGGTGGGGGCGGTGAGGCCTGCGCGGCAGCACAGCCGGCCACGGGGAGGAGGGAGCAGGCAGTCCCGCCGGCGCTTGTTTGAGCGGCTGGAGCAGGAAGAGCAGAGATTGAAGAAGCACGACGGCCGTTGGACGGACATCCAACAGTCACTGCTTGTGCGTCAACCTTTTTTTAGGAAAGCCTCAAATCTGTGGAAAACATCATACAACCCATCTGCCATTATTTCTAATAATTTACAACCCATTTGCTAATTCTTAAGGTTTTTTTTGGAGCCCATATTCTTTTTGTTAGTATTACATCCCATATTGTGGCCACGGTTAAAAAATTATACGAAATTTTGCATATTTCGATGCAGTCCGAATTGTTTTTAATCACGAAATTTCAAGTCACATTCAAACTGATTTTAGAAATAAATGTATATCAATATAAAATCCAACAAATTGTCCACGCATAAAAATCAGTGCAATTTAAAATCTGGAAATGAAAAAAAGAAATTTGAAACTAATTGCTGGTTTGATGTGTTTTAAAAATGTACAACCCATTTCTCATTACTGATAGGCCATTTTCTCGGCCAGCCGAATGAAACTCTCCTCATCTTGAAAGATTTGCAGCCCAACAGGCCTGACAAAGGGACTTACTTGGCAAATCACAAAAAACTGGGATGTGGCCATGGACCCAACTGTCAGCCTCTCCACGTACAGTACTCTTCCGATGGAAGTCGGTCGTTGACCACGCCGCGCTGAGAGCACCAAGGCGGTGGATGACGGTGAGGCCTAGGAAGGGGACGACGTGGTGTCGGGGAAGACGCGGCAGTGGATGCCCATGCGGAGAGGAGTATGAGGGTTCACTGGTTCGGCTGCGATGTGAGGCTGCCATCACCGTAGAATAACAGGGGGTGTGGGTGAGTGGAGGGATGGCCTGGCCAACGGTGGGAGTAGTATGGGGGCGGTGAGGCCTCCGCGGCAGCACAGCCGGCCACGGGAGGCAGGAAGGCGGCACGACCAGCGCTGCTTTGGGCGGCTGGAGCAAGAAGACCAGAGGTTGAAGAAGCACTATGACCATTGGATGGACATCATACGGTCACTGGAGCTAGAATCGTTCATATTGACTAAGTTGACAAAGCACTCCGTCCCCGTCAACTTAGTAGGCCCACAAGTCAGCCTCCCACTGTGGTGGGTCCCAACTAGCAGGGAGTCGCAGACGGAGAGGTGTATGAGGGTTAACTGGTTCTGGTGCGGTGTGGTTCGGCAGTCTGTGGAGAAGAACAGGAGGTGTGGAGGGGTGGAGGGATGGCCTTGCCAACGGTGGAGTAGCGCTTCATACCGAAGCGTGCTAAGCAGAGCTGCAAGCAGCAGGAGGCGTGAGCAGGTGGCCCCGTCAGCGCTGGAGGAAGAAGACAAGAGATTGAAGATGGATGCCGGTCGTTGGATGTAAATCCAACGGCTAACGATGTCAGAATCATTTCTTGACTAAGTTGACAACGACTTGCATTTGCTTCGGCCTATTGGCCCACATTACAGCCTCAAAAAATGTGGCACGTATTCAACCCATTTTTTTAGAATTTTCAGTCTTTTTTACGGGGTAGAATTACAGTCCATTTGATCTTTTTTGTTGAATTACAGTCCATTAGCTGGGCTGGGTGAACAAATAATGTAGCGTCCATGCAGCCCATTTATGTTTTTCCTAAAAAATTACAGGCCATTTGCACTTTCTCGAAATACATGATTTTGCTGGGCTGATTCTAATTATAATGTTGGGCTGGGTGCAACAAAGTTATCAAAAAACAAACAGGGCTGAGCATTTTGTTATTACATTGGTCCTTAAAACTTACCAAGCTTTTGTACACAATCACCAGGATTTTCGTTGCCAAAACAAATCCAGGATTTTATTGTTAAGAAATTTTTTTATAAGCTAACAAGATGTGGGATATTGTTTTCTTACATATGTAAGTATCTGTTAAATATATGATGACAATAACAATAATATATAATAACATACAAAATAATTTAAATATATATAATATAGTTAGAAGGGAAACATAAGTTGGACCAGGCGTTCCTATTCTTATATAGAAAAATTGAACATACCTCTACATTTTCTTAAAAAATATAGAAATTGGGCTGCCGATGTTTCAGGAAAAATAAAACCTCGGATGGGATGTCCATAGGCCGGTCGATACATGACGACCCTCAAGAAAATACAAACATGCCTATGGACCTCCCATCCGAGGTCATGGGCTGCACATGTTAAAAAAGAAAGCCAAGACGGGGCAGCCCAAAACCCAACTGATACTTGCTGCTCCAGTGATAATAAATGATACCTGCCAGCTCCCCGGCTTCGTTGTGAATTTATCTCCTATAGTAACTACGTTGAAGCACCTAAAAAATGTAACTATGTTGAGAAACCCGTGGGCCCCAACGTCAGTATAGCATTAGGAGGAAGTATTTTTTCGATGAGGCACTTGCTTGCGTACGGCGATAGACCTGGTGGGTCCCGACTGTCTGCCTCTCCACGTACAGTCCTCTCTATATTCCTCTCGTTTGTTCAACATGTTCACAATGGCAGACAGCGGCGTTGCGGCGAGCGCACAAAGGCGCAGGAGGAGATCCAACCACCTGACAAAGTGCCTTATTAGTAACGAAACAACTGAACTAGCCTAGTGGCCGAGTGACACTACCCAACAGCTGTTCCGCCCGGGTTCGATTCCACCTGTGCAGAGAAAATATCTCCAAATTTTTTGCCTCTGCCTTTTATTGACATGTGGATCCCAATTGTCATCTACGCACACCACGTCCTACACTTGCCAAAATTTCGTCCCTCGTTTTCTCTGTTTTTCGCACACTCGACATTGTGTGGTCATTTTCAAAATAGCATATCTTTTTGACTGTGCATCATATGAAGATGTGCTATGCATGAATGTTGATCAGCTTGATGTTAACTGGCTGGTAGTTCCAGTTTCGACCATGAATAAAACTTCTAGCATGATGTTAACACTATTTGAAAAGGCCGTGTTAATATAAATGATCTTCCTCTGAAAGTTGCAGTTTCTTATCTGAAACTGAACTTGGAGTTTCTTATCTGAAACTGAAACTTGCAGTTTCTTCTCTAAGAATCACATTGTCTGCACTTTTATACTCCTATGAAACTACATTTTTTAAGTGCAGAGAAAATATCTCCGGAATTTTTGCCTGTGCCTTTATTGACATGTGGGTCCCAGTTGTCATCTACGCACACCACGTCCTACAGTTGCAAAAAATTCGTCCCTCGTTTTCGCACACTCGACATTGTGTGGGCATTTTGAAAATAACATATCTTTTTGACTGTGCATCATATGAAGATGTGCTATGCATGAATGTCGATCTGCATGATGTAAACTGGCTGGTAGTTCCAATTTCGACCATGAATAAAACTTCCAACATGATGTTAACACTGTTTGAAAAGGCTGTGTTAATATAAATGCTCTGCCTCTGAAAGTTGCAGTTTCTTATCTGAAACTGAACTTGGAGTTTCTTATCTGAAACTAAAACTTGCAGTTTCTTCTCTAAGAATCACATTGTCTGCACTTTTATACTCCTATGAAACTACATTTTTTAAGTGCTAAAAATAGATCTCTAGAATTCATAAAATATTTCATATGCTCAATACTGCAAATCTGAAATTCAAAAGACATTCATATTTGAAAGTACTCTCAAAATACACAACATAAAACACAATTCACAACCTGCAAATACTAACAACCCTAAGCTCCTCCGAACAATTCACGACCTGCCCGACTATTGGTCTGGGAGGGGGGCATCCCTCCTATTCCTCGGCGGCAGACAGCCGCCCCGTGAGACGATGTGAACGGCGAGGGAGAGGATGGCGGGGAAGCGTCGTCGGGCCAACTGTTTTTCTCCTCTTGCAGTTGGGTTCGGTCGACGAAGACTCCACCGGCTCGCTCTGGCACGACACCCTCACAAACGGCAGCCTGTAGATGCTCGATCTTTCAATCTCTGGTGGATGCTCCATCTAGGATCGATACTCCACAGTGAGCACCACACATCCCACTGATGGTGGTGGATGCCAATGCTTAGATGGAGCAGGGTTGGTGTCGGTAATTTTTACTTGGCACCTCTCACTCTGCATATATGTCGGTTCCAGCCGTACATTTGTGCAGTTCCACCAAAATGCAGCTGAATAACCCTGTTTGCATAGATAATGAAAAGACGTGATTAGATTATAGTGGCACTAGTTGATGAAACATACACTAATAAACAAAAGAAAATATTACATCATACTGGAAATCGACCCAAGTCTCCCCGATACACCTTCTGCCAGTGATGAACATCAGTGTACATCGGCAGTACAAGGAGGGGCCTTGAGACATTCAATTCTCTATTTTTGTGTAGATCAACTAAAATTAAGCACCCTGTTTGCAGAAACGCTTAAACATTAGCAATGGGACTAGTTGATGAAACATACAATAACAAAGAGAAGCACTTTCTTTATCTACATTGAAAATGAAATGATAGAGAGGACACTCCCTCTATTTTAAGTTTTTAATTGTATTATTACTTCATTTTATCAGTGACACTAGGGTCGAGCATGTGGCAAACTAGGTGTACCGTGCGTCACAAGGATGAATGTCGGGGGTGCTTAGACTGGGATGCTGAAGCTGGCTCTTTCAATCCCTATTTTCCCCTGATGTTTCTGTGGTAGCATTTGGGTTGTAATCCAAACTTGGTCGAGCTGGTGCTGCGCCCCCTACTGCCTAGCTTATGTGGTGAACTTGTCTCCTGCTAGTACTCAGTCCGTTCTAGTAGTAGTTGCATAACTGCCCGTTTACACTGAGATGTCGTCGGATAATGGTTCTCTATGGTTGGGTTTCTTTAATGAAATCGGAGGGAACCCCCTCTTTCGATATATAATAAAAAATAGTGGCACTAGCGGTGCCAAAACATTGCCTCAAATTAATAGAGCCACTAGATTAAGGTGCAAAATAATAACACTACTGTTTTATCATGGTAGTGCCAAAACAGTAGCACAAGAGCAGGATCAACATGCAGGATCTTTGGCAAATGGTCAGACAAAAAAGGAACCATATCTGCAGTCAACGCCATCGTAGAAGGGATGACACCAGTCACCAACATGGGTGATTCAATTCATGGGACCTTTTGGTGCAGTTCACCTAAAATGAAGCAATGTCCCATGAGCTAGCAGCTTCTTCTTCTTCTTCTTTTAAGAAAAGGGCTCCAGCCCCGGTTCCATTTCCATCAGAAAACGAAAAGAAGCAACTTATCTTAATGGGAAATTTAGTAGGACATGGAAAAAAGTGCCATTGATTCATATTACTGGAGGCATTACATTGAAAACAACATTGGTTTAACGTGTCCTTACTTTTAACAGTGTGACCGCTACATTTTACCAGTGGCATTACATAAGAGCGGCTCGGGGCAACAAACATCAGAAGAGGATATCTGGGTTGGTCCCATTTTTGTTTGGTATATAGCCACCTTATACTGTGTGAGGCTAGCAAATCTAGTGCTGGACTTACTCTGTTGACTTGTCCCTAGTCCCCACTTTCTTTCCCTTTTCAACCAATAGATCAGGTTTATATTGAGTTTGTACTGTGTTCCCTTTATTTCCCTATTAGACCTAGAGACCAGTTGGATAGCCAGTCTCTGCTACTTTTGGCCCACATTATTTCCTCTTTCGACCAAGTCCTAGCTTCTGGTAACAAATCTTCCCCACCCCTCCCCCTTTCTTCCTTGTTTGAACCAAGTACTACTGGATTCGAGTGCATGAACTAGTTTTACCTCTTAACAGTAAAGAATTAGGTAGTTTTCGAATAGCCGATCGATCCTATCTACATGAGGGGGCCTGAGAAATAGTAAAAGATACAAATGCAGCGACGTCAGGAGCTCGGGAAGTAGAGCAAGGCCGGTTTCGAAGGAAGTTATACCTGAGGGTCGCCAGGATGTCTCTAGGTGGGCGGCGGGAGGCCGGATCTGCCCACACTATGGCAGCGAGGAAGAAGGGGTGGGAGGCCTTCCCTCGCCAGCGATGCTTGGGAGAGAACGGCAAGGCACGCTGATCGGGACGCGCCGGCAGTGGGTAAGAGCCGTCGCCGAGGACGACCGCGTGAATGTTGCACCTTCTCACTTTCCCCGGCGGAGAGGATCCGGCTGGATCTGTGACCAGCGGTGAGTAGAGAGAGAGAGAGTGTGGCCATCGATGTCGTGTTTAGATCTGAAGAGGACGAGACAGTGTGAAGAGAGCAACACTAGCAAGCAAGCGCGGAGGCTCCTGCCTATATAGTGAAGTACTAGTTTTCTTTTGTCTACCGGCCGGAGCCAGCTTGACCTCAACAATGACTGTCGAGAAGTCTTCATGCACGTGCCCCAGAGGCACAGTTGTCTCCATTTTGATCTGAAGCACCAGATTATAGCATATAACACGAAAAAATGCCACATGACAAGAAATCATAGCCTCACTGCCCAAAGGAGACAAGATGAATCCCGACGGACAAACTAGACGAGGATCAAAGCTCAAATTAAAGATAAACTCGTGGAAAAGGGGTCTGTCGATAGATGTCCTAATTAACATAGCCGGCTTGACCTAGATGTCAGCCGAGTAGTCTTCGTGCATGTGCCCCCAATGACTAGCCCAACTCAGTTGTCGTTGTTTAACCCTCGCAGTGATCCGAAGCACATGACACCTAATTTTACAAGATGACAAGAAACCTTTTTTAGATTTCTCACCAGAACTACAGCCCTGTACAACATAGCCTGCACGATATGTAGACAATAGCCAATCCAGGCGTGTCTGCTGGAGTCTGGTCACATGCATGGACAAACTGATATTCCGTGTCTTGCAGGGATCGTCCAGGTACCAACGTATGTACTTCTATTAACTCACCCGACTTGCGGGGCCGGGGAGTGTGCCTATGGTCGGTTCTCAATTGCGGTGCCACATGTGTGTGCAAACGAAATATGACGCGCGTTCCATTCGAAGAGCGGCATGCCAGACCGACCGATCATCTCGGGTGTGACGCGTATGCGACGGGCGTGCTGTATACTCCGTACATGTGTACTGCCGTTTTCTTGAGGCTTTGCTCCATGGCGCAATCCATGGATACAAAATTAGTATACTGTACTGTTTAAAAGTCGAGGGCGGGGCTTTTCCCGCGCGGTAGGCGGTGCAGTTCCGCCTAGCCGGTTCGATAGAGACGCGAGAAGATGAGGGAGTAGGCTGCTGCAAACGCAGGGCTGTGTGATTTGACAGTGAGTTACTGCTGGATAGGTGGGGCCCGGTGATTTGACTTGCCATTATCATTTTAACTGCCAAGACGGATTCTTGACCACCTCCATACAGGTGCCTCTCCCGATGCTCCACCATGTAGAGGCTGGCTCTTGCTTGAGAGCCCACTCCTCCACTTTTTCCTTGCCTCTTTCCCCCACATATGCAAACCCTAAACCCTAAACCCCACATATGCAAAAATGCCATGTAAAGCGGGCTTATAGCCCACTATTGTACTTGATCCTACAGGTGCTAAGCCTGCCACATAGGCATAAAGTCTGATGTGCCAAGTTAATTAAGAAGAGAGAGACTAGCTGGGTGACCCCGGGAAGAAAAGGTGATAAGCGCGCGTACCTAGATGAAGCAAACTTAGCAACAAAAAACTAAGAACCTATGTATTGGGGACTTGAGTTGCTAAGCCATTTAATGCCCATAGCACCTCATCTAAGCACCATTTCATTGGAAGAGGTCACTCATTGGCAGATGCAATGAATACTACAAAGAAAGAGATAGAGAGAAGTAAACAAAAAAATACTCTTATAGCCAACCTTATAGCTAACCTTGATGACTATGTATGACATGCCAACATCAGATAGCCTAACACACCGTGTTAAATCTCCAAAGGCGCGACCGCGCGAGCGAGGCGACGGTCGTGGTAGGCGCGACCATGATACGGGTTGTTGGCAGCCCTTGGATCTAAGATCGAACGGCCGCATGCTAAGTTTCTGAAAATTTGCAGAATAACCGTCCAGGATAGGATATTCACCCATAGGTCTAGAATCACGCCATGCAACCGTTCGATCTCAGATCCAAGGGCTCTCGGAAGCCCGTATCATGGGAGAATGGAAAGCTTCGTATCGGCTGTAATTTTCTCGATGCTTGACATGACATCAAAAGCAATTTAATTGGTCGTCGAGTAGACATGACATCTAATTGGGCCCCCATAGTACCGTGCATGAATCCATTTATGCACCAGGCAAGCCACAACCCTGCCATTCGCACGCGCCCCCCACTCGACATTTTTAGAATCGATAAACCGCTCCTAGTCGTCCCATCCTTTCACATTACGGTAGTTCCACTAATCCTAACACTCCTCCCAAATCCATGGCATCCCAAATCTCCATGATCGGCGGTGAGTACAAGGTTAGAACCATCACCGACGATGAGTTCGACGTCATCTACACCCGTTCTTCCGCAACGGTGAAAGAATGCCTTGCTCGCTTCAAACGCATGTTCGAAAACTCAAATGATGAGTGGGTCGATGGGCTAGATGTTGAGTACACCACAGTCCTGGGAAGCGAGAAGAAACTAAAGGAGGCAGAGAAGAAGAAGCTCGCCGTGATCCAGGTTTGCATGCATGGCTTATGCTTTGTCTACCAAATATGCCATGCCGACGTTGAGTGCGAGGAATTTAAGAACTTCCTCAAGGGCGGCCAAGTCAAATTCGTTACTGTAGAGTTTAGGAACGACAAGGAAATCCTGGGTCGGATAGGCCTCGTTGTAGGCTAGCCCTTTGATCTCCAGAAGGAACACCTGGTGTCCTCCTCTCAGCCTTCAATGCTGACCCTGGCAGGAGCCATGGTTCATCCTATGTACGGTGAACTGAAGAAACCTCCGCACACGTTTCATCGTGCATGGCAGTGGACTGTACTAGATATAGACCACATCCACTACACTGCAATGGATGGCTACCTTTGTTTCAATATCTACAAGGGTTGGATGAAGAGCAACACCAAGTGGGCGGTTCAAGCAAAGAAGTATCTCCCAAGAGGAAGAGGGACAAGGACGGAGTCGAGGACATGGACGAGGACTCCGAGTAAGGTGGCAGTGTCGTTGCTCATGGTGGTTCTAATGCAGTGTCTACCAGATTAGTTGCTTAGTTTAATTTCTGGTGTGCTTAGTTTTATTTGAGGGGTGTGTTGTGCTGAGCCCCCCAGCAGAACTATGTTATGTTTCTTCTCGTTATATTTTGTACATTTCATCTTTTAGTTGGTATAGTACTACCACTCGTTTCGTGACATTATATACGTACAATATATATGGCCAACATCATATAGCCAGCAGTTTAGCTATCAAAGAATTTCAGGGTGCTTAGTTTTATCAAAGAATTCCAGGGTGCTTAGTTTTATTTGAGGGGTGTGTTGTGCTGGACACCATTAACTTATCATTGTGAGAATCTGCTTATTTTTGTCATGTAACATGGTCAACGGGTTTGACGTGAAAATAACAATGTCTAATGGCATTTATGAGCAAACATCTAACTTAACGATGGCACTTTTTAGATATCTAATTGCATTTTTGAGCACGCATCTCACGGATCAATGGCATTTTTGAGTAGTTGTAACTTCTAATGGCAAAACTGAGTAGTGATACACAACTAGTGGCATAAATAATAAGAACCCATGAATTAAATACGGCTAATTTATTTATTTCTTTACTTCTTTATACCTTTGTGTGCAAAACAATATACACTGCCTCCCGCCAGATTTTCTTTACAGAGGCAACATAGAACTATATGAGTGACCTGTTAAATTTTGGAATTATTCTGGGTTCGTTTGGCCTTTTTATACATTAATTGAGTTTCTGGTCATTTAGTGTGCGTAATTCAAATTTGAACTACAAGCACATGCTCCCATGCACCAAAGTTGACTGAGAAATCACATGTGTGTCCTCGGGTGAATTTGTAGGTCCCATGCAAGAAATGAGAATGAAATTCAAACATCTGGGCATCGTGGTTCGGCCGAGAACATTGAGAAGCTTGGTTTTCAAATTCTTGTAAATCCAAAACACGCCTGGAAATCATGAAACTTGGCATGGTGTCATGTCATGGTACTACCATGCTGTGGTAAAACAATTGCAAAGTAGGAACAAGTTTTGGTATAAGTTTCTTGCAAACCGGAGCTTCTCTCAAGAAGGCTCGTGGTTCTGAGAGGGAACGTGTCACCTTTGTGTGCATAATTCAAATTTTAAATTACAAGCACATGCTCCAGTGCACCAAAGCTGGTTGAAAAATCACATGTGTGTCCTCGGGTAAATTTCTAGGTCCCCTGCCAAAAATGGGAATGAAATTCAAACATCTGGGCGTCATGGCTCGGCTCGAAACATTGAGATACTAGGGTTTTTAATTCCTGTAAATCTGAAACACGCAAGAAAATCATGAAACTTGGCTTGGTGCCATGACATGGCACCAACATGCTGTGGTAATTTTGCTGTCCGATTTGCGAAGGCGCACACATTAACAATCAACAAAGTCATTTTGGAACAAGTGCTGTCACGTTACAATCGGAAACATACGTATTATTGAAACTGTGGGCGCTCTATTTACCATTTATGTGCCGCCACACGTACCCTTTTTTTATTAGCTAGGAGGCGCCGTGCAGGGTAGCTATTTGAGTACGGGAGGCGTGCGATCAGACTCCTACGCGTGCTTATCGGGAGGAGAGCCCTTTGACCTCCATCTGCCGTCCACCTCTCTCCCAAGGTCTCCATTAATGGCGCCCGAGCCTTTGTTTAATGGCGTGGCAATGTCTCACTCGACTGAGATTTAAGAGAGAAAAAGGAAAATCTGAAAAGAAAATTTTACATAATTAGGAAGATAATTAGAATAGCCACATGCGGCTACGCCCAAAATACACAAGGGCAAAACAAGAAGGAAGACACATACAATGATTTGGCTCGCTGATATCTGCTTTCTTTATGCGCTGCAGGTCGCGGAGACTAGTTATCGCGGCGGGCGATGATCTCTTTCATCAGTTTCATGTCCTTAATACGCTGCTTGGCAGCATCCATGGATTCCTCCACCAGCCTGTTGCGCTCGATGCGGAGCATGGCATTCTCATCCATAAGTTTCTTGATGATGACGCCCGTCCTCTGTAACACGGCAACGGTCTCCTCCTCCTGCTTCGCCCTTCCGGCGATCTTCACCCTCAGTAGGCCGCACTCGCCCCGGAGCTTCGCATTGCTCTCCCCCAGTTGTCAGATGACGCCGGTAGCCTTGTCCTGCATCCTCGCCCAGCCGGAGATCTGATCCATCTGGCTATGGACTATCGCATGCATGTGCTTGTAAGAGTCCTCGCCTGCCCACGAGAAATTTTCCCAGGCCGCCGCGGCGCAGCGGGATGTCCCTGCTGCTTTGGCGGCACGGCGTGACATCTCTGCTGCTTCCGCGGCGTGGCCGGACTAGTCTGCTACATCGATGGTGCGGCGGGACCCCCGTGCTGCTTCAGCGGCGCCGTGAGACCTCTGTGCAGCTACTGCTGCGCGGTTTGACATGTCGGCTGCTTTCGCGGCAAGGTGGGACATCTCTCGTGCTTCCTCTTCCATGCTCACCTCTCCCTGGTGGAAATCTCTCGACCTAGAACTCACGCTGGCTATGGCTTCATTGACTTGATTGTTTTTTGTGGATGAGGAGTTGAGGAGGAATGTGCAGTCATCTTATAACCGAGTACTACTAATACGCTCCTAAGTGTGAAACCGTTTAGGTTGTGATCGGTGTGAACAGGTTTGCAATTAAATATAGCGTGGTAGTAGTAGTAATTTGGAATGTGACGAGATGCGCTCAAAATTTATTAAAAGGCTAGAGGGCGGGGCAGTCTAGCTTGGTCCTTTTCACGAGAGGCGAGGGGCCTTTGTGATTTGATGGCTCATTACTGCTGGAAGGCGGGGCCTTGTGATTTGACTGCTCGTATAAATGTGCCGACGACCTGAGGAGGAGCAAACAACTGTGCGGTATACTCAACTTTTCCAGTGGAGTACGACGGAGGAGCACGAAACACGATAGCCCAGTGCCATATCCTCTACTCTCTACTCTTGTTATATATTACTAGCAAGAGGCATTGTTCTATTGGTGATAAAGAATGATCTAATTTGCTAGTCATCTCATTTTTACCATTGTTCTATTCATGCCTCGCAGAGAAGGTGACACGTGCGGCGAAACACCCGAAGCAAAATAAGAAACACAGGAGCAAAAGAAGAAGGAGGATTATCACCCCCAAAAAAGAAGGAAGACGCACACACATGTCTGAGGCACTGCTCTCACTACATGAAGGGTTGCTGGCCGCGGAGTCGTAACTGCTTCTTCAGCGCCTCCACGACCTCCATCTCCTTGCGTGTCTCCTCCGTCATCTTCATCATTGTGTCCATGACGCGGGATTTCTCGACGTGAGCCTTCATCATCTGTTCCACGGCCGCATTACGTACCTTGACAGCAGCCGGGTGCTCGATGCGTAGCTTTGCCAACTCCTCCTTCTATTCCATGACGAGGGCCTGCAACATCTTCATCGAGGAACTACTATTCTCATGCAGCTTCTTCCAGCCGGCGTTCTCCTCCTTCAGCAGGTCGAGCTCGTGGCACAACTTCGCCTTGTCCTCCTAAAGTTGCAGGATTTTGCTGGTCGTCTTCTTCTCTGAGGCAATGCTCTTCTTCAGCAGCATCACCAAGCCGGCGGTCAACTCACCCTCCTCATTGAGCTCAGCGGGCATGTCATCGAGGCTCTCCTTCAGCAGCTCCACCAAGCCGTGGATGAACTCCTTCTGCTTATTGAGGTGCTTATTGAGGTGCTTATTGAGGTGCTTATTGAGCTGATCGGGCATGCCGTCGAGGGAGAAAGACTCCAGCGCCGCTAGCTCGGCATGTTCGCCTCCGCGTCTAGGGCGCTCCTGGGAGCCATCGCCTGCCCGTGAGAGATCTTTCGAGGTCTCTGCGTGGTGGCGAGCCCTCTTTTTTTTCCGCAGCCATGGTTGCCGCTCGCTTGTTACGAGTAGTTCTCGACCTAGAGCTCTACACACCGGCCATGGCAAGGACGGACGAAGAAGGAGGACTTATGAGGAGGAAGGTAGAGTAATTTCCGATTAGGTAGTTCCTCTTTTTATAACCTAAGTACTAGCACTAGTACTAAAACCTGCATGGAACACGTTCAGGTTTGGTACGTACTAGTAGGTGTGAGCAGGCTTGCACTTAATTGTAGCACTAGTACTTTCGAATGTGATGGGAACAAGGCAAAGATTAATTGATGGTTTTTGGTTTCGAGGCCCGAAACGGCTCCCGATGAGTTTAGTGGAACATAAATTTCAAGTAGACTACACTGCTCAGATGCATAAATATTGTGTTACTGTCAAAAATCGGCACATAATATGAAGGAGACCAATGGAAGTACTACTAGCATCCCATGATTTAACTACTCGCATGCGCGCAGTGGAGTGGTAATGTCTTTCTTCCGCCCTCACGTCCACTCAATTTGCATGCGCTGTATCCATTGACCATCAATGAAGTGAAGGACTTTACACGCGTCAAATTATCACATGGGGTGGATCTTGGTACAAAATTGCGTCCGCCCGTGTACCCGCGTGTGCGTGCGAGGGAATGAGTGCGTGCGTGGCATGCGTGCACATCTTGGCTTCGTGCATGTACCGCTAGTGCGGCTCAGGGAGGACGAGTACATTCTTCTGGAACCAGTAGCACGCCACTGTGATCAATCCACACAAGAATGTCGCGACAACGCCTCCACATGTGCCACGTGGCTTCATGAACTATAAGAGAGACACTGTGTAGCGTGCCATTGTATTTTGCACATACTCGAAGTACTAGTAAGGTACACGTGCATTGCACGTGTCAGATTTTGCAACCAAATAACGAATAAATACCACACGGTAGCATGTAAGCTCTGAGTCATATATGGCTGATGTAGACCTTCGTTTAATTCTTATAGTTCATATCATTCACAATAAATTAGTTTTTATAAAAAACCTAGGGCCTCTTTGATTCGTAGGATTTCCAAAACGCGAGAATAGGAAGAACATGGGGTTAGAGTGGAATGTCGTCTTGAATCCTACAGGATGGTACGAGTGTTTTATTGTGCATAGAAAAAACACATAATTCTTTCAAAGAGGTTTGAGTGGATGGGGTGTTTCCTATGAAATCTAGTGCAAATGAATCATATGGAAAAATTCCTATGGTTTACAATCCTACGAATCAAACAACCAAGATAGGAAAAATTCCTAAGGATTAGAATCCTCCAAAATTCCTTCGAGAATCCTTTGAATCAAAGAAGCCCTTAATCTATTTTATGATTCATGGAATTGTGCGTTGTAAAGCATAAAGTAAAAACAAATAATGGTAGTTCAACTAGAAAAAAAGTTTGGGCAGTTATGATATGGAAGATTCTAGAACAAAGGAGAACCATTGTTGTTTTGAGATTTGTGCATTATGCTTAAGTTCAACCATGGAGTCTGCTAGATTGTACATGTGGCAAAATACGGTGGGGGGCTAGAAGATGGTGCGAGGGGCTGAGTGGAGGACTATGAATGAGTGCACAACTGCGAGATCGATATTTAGAGAGAGGGGGCGAGAACATGCGCTGTTGCGCGCAGTGGCGGAGCCATGAAAAATGTCCCATGAGCTAGGGGGCCAAGCATTGCTAATCCTTTACGAGCAGGGCCAATTCATCAACTTAAACCATTTTTACCAGCAATTGTCTAATGATCACATTCATATTAGCCTCGATATATAGTGATGTTAGGGGGGCAGGGCCCTTGCTGCCCCCTGTCTTCGCCATTGTGCACGAATCTAAGAGATGAAGCGGAAGGCATGGGTGATGATAGGGGGGTGTTGGATATATAATTAATGTGGGTGTATGAGCTATATATGCAATCCTATATACAGAGGTATAGATTGATCGATGTGGACGTGGGAAAGAAGGTGATACCTCACTAGATATATAGATTGATCAGTTTATGTGGAAAACTATGGAAGACCAAGCTATACACACAGACACATAGAGGAACATCGATCGTTGCTCATGCACGTGAGAGATAAAGAATGCCCGATATGATGGAGAGGGGGATGTGTGTGTGTGTGTGTGTGTGCCTTCATGGGAGACCGACCAGAACAAAAAAATTGCATGTGTGCGATGGATAATGCCGACTGGTAGTGTGTATGTGCATGCATGGACGAGAGAAAGTTAGTGGTACAATTATAACGCACAATTCCATGAATCTTAAAATAGATTAGCTTTCTTATAAAAACTAGATGATTTTGAATGAAATGAACTATAAGAATTAAACGAACATCTACATCATGCATAGATGACTCAAAGCTTACATGCTATAATGTGGTATTTATTCATAATTTGGTTGCCAAATCTCATGCGTGCAATGCACGTGTACCTTACTAGTCTAAATGGTGTATGTGTGTGTGTTGTGCGTGTTAAACACATTGTATGTAGTATATCATACTAGTCTAAATTGTCTTTTTTTTGGGTACACGATAAGCTTGTTCTCCCAAAATTTCAATCCGCGCCTTGTAATGCCTAAATTTCAAGCTAGCGTCTCTGTCTATCGTGCTGCGAAACTACCGCCTCTTCAACCCGCGCCTTGTTAGCCTGAAGTATTTAAGATATATCTTTGTCTCGTTGTGCTCCGACATCTCCCTCCATCTCAACATGCGCCTTGTTATTCCAAAATTTCAACGCGCGCGAAAACTCCCACCTCCTGTGAAATCCCAACACACGAAATGCCCGTGATACCCCTGAACCGAAAGAACCGCCTCAAATCGGTGGGGGTACTTTCGTAACTTACCCCACATTTCGGACAAGCGCGTCCATAAGCCATGGTTCCCCACTCCCATCCCATCCACCCACCCATTTGTACCCCGAGGCCGGCAAAACCGGCGAAGCCCCACACCCTCCTCCGTCCGTCACCCAACAGGAGCCTCTTCCCCGACGACGTCGTCCACAGCAACACCTCGATGTCCCTCATCCACCGTACCGGATGAGGATCCGTCGTCGATCTGGTCGTCCCGCCGGTTCAGCGACCCCGTCCTCCACCTCCAAGAAGCTGCCTCGATGTTCCCCTCGTCTTTCGCGCCACCTCCATTCCAACACCGCCGTCTTCACCTGCACCACTGGAAGAGAATCATCATCACCTTTTCCTCGGATGAAGCTGCGGCCTAATCGACGCCACCAAAGAGGTTGTACATTAATCGCTGCATTTTCTTCTTGATTCGATCTCACGGTGCTGCCGGCGCTCGGTCCCGAGCCGACACGGATCGGCTCCATCCACGGCGGCGTCGCCGGCCACTTCCTCCATGGCGTCGCTCCCTCTACGGCGACGTCCACATCAGTAGGAGTTGCTGCTGCTTTAGCTCTCGCTCGCGCTGCTGCTCTGCTCTTGCTCTTGGTCCCCTGCCTGGTCTGCTCTTGCTCTTGGTCTTGCTAGCACTGCTGCTCTTGCTCTTGCTCTTGCTTGCGATGCTGCTCCGATTTAGCTACACTTCAGTCGACTGAATCGACTTTAGGGTTAGTCGATTTTTT
>LR738710.1:634443336-634578060 GCA_902687465.1 Secale cereale
CGGGGTGGTGGCGGACCGGCGGTGGGGAGTGTTTTTCGGGCGGGCGGCGGGGGGCGGCTATTTGGCCGGTGGTGGCTACCAGCTCAAGGGGGTGGAGGTTGAAGATGAACTGCACGCTCTTGATTTCGTATCCAACGGCTGCAAAATCGACTGACCAGAGATGAAAAGGTGAGTCGACTAATGTGTAGGCTCACCTCTAGTGCGTTTAGTTCGACAGTAAAATTCAGTTTCGACAGCAAAAATTTTCAGTTGTGACAGTTAAGTTCAGTTTCGACAGTAAAATTTAGTTTCGACAGCAAAATTCAGTTTTGACAGTTAAGTTCAGTTTTGACAGTTAAATTAAGTTTCGACATCAAAATTCAGTTTCGACAGTTAAGTTTAGTTTCGACAGTTAAATTCAGTTTCAACAGTTAAGTTCACAGATGAGCGGCTGATGTATACATCTAGCACTTTGTGGTTATGTATTTACATCATCTATTGGAGACACTATTTGAATTCCACTCAGGTTAACGTTGTCTCTCTTGTCCTGCTTCAGCCTCGGCGTCGTACAACTCACCGGAGCTGCTCCAACGATGAAACCCTCCATCACAGCGGAGCAGTACCTCGGGCTCCATCTCCAGACGCCTAAGATCTTCTTCCCCCCTCCAACAGCCAAGTCAGCCGGAGCATCCTCACCGGCCAACCCAATCACGCTGAGATCGACATGGCTTCGCCAAAGAGGTTGTATACTTCTTGTGGTTTGACTTAATCTCACCATGCTTCTTTGCATCCTGTGATCTTCCAATTCTTGTGAACCAAAGACCCAGATTGGAAGAAATCATGTGTTTTTAAATTCTCTGTTTTGCACGTGCATTCCTGTCCTATTCCTGTCTATTTCCTATCCCTGCATTCTCAGAATCCTCAAATTCAAACAAGCCCTCACAGAATTACTTCTGTTACAGATATGTGTCAAAGAAAACCTTGTGTGCTTTGTCCTGCTCCTGCGGTGTTATGTTCCACCCCAACTCAGCTGCTCCAACGACGGAAGGGTTCAACACATCAGGTATCCGCTCTCCAGATTGTCTTTCGCCGCCTCAGATCTTCTTCCCCGCCGCCGGCTGCCACGACAACTGCATTACCATCATCAACTGAGCAGATGACCTTGAGGACTACACGGGTCCGCAAGAGAGGTCGCACTCTTCTGTGTCTGCTTACGTTATGCATCGCTTAATATGATGACATGCTACTTTATCGTCGTGTTCACCTATTAGACTCCGACTCAGGTCCAAACTTATGCTGAAACTTGAGTTTTTAAATGGTTGTGGGGTACATATTGGGCCAGCAATCAGTACTATCTGTCTACTATCTCGTTAATCTCGGGTGTCTACTATGAGTTTCATGTTGGGTGCAAACAAATATTAAAGGAGCCATTATCTGTATTTTTTAACTAAAGCTATTATCTGCCTGCTATCATTGGTTTTGGGTCTATCCACAGTTTGCTACCTTCACTCTGGATTTGTGCATGCACTCCTTACATAATCTCACTATGTTTTATTCCTATGCATGTCAGTTATTGTACACAATGAAACTAAACATGTAGAGCAAAAGAGACGAGCCTTGCATGGCAATAAAATTTCATGCAGACGTTGCTCCATGGTGGGCCCAAAGGCAGCCCCCCTCCACCCATTTCGGATCGTAATCAAGAGGAAGATAACTCCTCAGAGGAGGATTCAGAGACAGATGACCCGTCCTATCCCCCCCGAGGTGCATGTTCTAACTTGGCAGGGTTAGGTTGCTCATATCGTGCGTATGGTATCTTGCATTGCTATGTCATTTGCTTAGTTTAGACATGATTTGTGTGAATGCCACTTGTTTATTGTCTAATTACCATATATGTGAATTATACAATGCCATCTTTTTGCAAGACTTTATATATGTGAATTATGCAATGCTATCTTGTTGCAAGGCATTATATATTTGAATTATGCAATGCCATGCTGTTTAGCCAAACGTCATATTTGTGAATTATATCATGCCGTCCTTTTTCTGTATTTCTCATTGCTTTTGTCGACAATGTTTGTATATTCAACTGCTCTTCCTGTGCATGAGCCATTTGAATTGGTGATGGAGAAATCTGCAGTGAAAACAAGATCTTCAGAGCAGACAATGCTACCTAGTGACGTAGATATGTTGCTGGTTACAGATAGCTCTTCAGACGAGGATTCAGAGGCAGATGACAGTCCTACTACCCCCTAAGGTGTATGCTCAAACTTGGCAGGGTTATATTACTCATATCATGCATATGTTGTATTGCAATGCTTAGTTTTTACATCATATACACGATATTGAATGCCATCTCCTTAGTTTGACACATCATATATGCGATTGCCCTCTGCTCACTTCCTTAGTATATAAATCATATATTTGAATTATATTATGCCATGATGTTTACATAAACAACATGTATCTAAATTATTGCATGCCAACCCATTTTCTAAAGACATAATATAGTTATATCATCTCATCCTGTTCACATAGTCATCATATTTTTAATTATGCCATTCTATCCGTGAATTATCATGCCGTCATGTTTCCATCGACGTCATGTTTGTGATTTATGGCATGACAACCACTTTAATAGACACATCGTATATTTATATCATGTCATCCTGTTTACATAGTCATCATATTTCGAAGTATGTCATTCTATCCTGTTTAGTTAGCCATCATACATGTGGAATTGTGTCATGCTATCTTGTTTAATTAGCCATCATATATTTGAATTATGTCCTGCTATTCTGTTTGGTTAGCCAACATAAATGTGAATTATTTCATGCCCTGTTTTCTTCCCTACAATCCATTGCACCTGTCTATCTTACAATGTCTGTACATTTAATTACTTTTCTTGTTTATCAGCCATTTCAATTGGAGGAGGTGATGGCAGTATCTAAGGGAGTAAAAACACGATCTTCAGAAAATATCGTGGTACCTGTCGATGGAGATAGAACCACGGTTGTACTTGCCCAAGAACCAGCCCCACCACGCATAACCCAGACTCACGCAGATTGTACCCCTACCCAGTTGGACAGAGAACCAGCTACCCCAACCCTGGCGGATACTAACCCAGTTTTCGTTTACACAGCACCGTCTCCACCATAGAGCACCCAAACACGAGCAGTTAGTAAGGCAACTGCAGTGCCCAAAGCACGAGGACCACCACTCCGAACCCCAAGTCAACGCTTAAAGCAGAAGAAGAATTGTTCTCAGGTCAGGTTCCATAGCTATGGTTCACAATACTTTGCTCTTGCATCACTGTATTTACTCATACCAACTAATTTCAAATTTGAAGGATGCAATTGAAACTCCAATGGCGCAACAAGTATGTTTTAAACCTGGTTCTTTAACGTGTTTACTGTTGTAACTTGCTCTGTTTTGATTTCAGTTTCAATTGAATAAACAGTTATGTTCTCGTGCCATGCACATTACAAGTGTTGTTATTCCTGTGTAGTTTCCCACACTTATATTCGTTCTATGCTGCTTTGTCTTAAATAGATATGATTCGAACTGTATCTATCTTGATTTCACAACATAAACTAGAATGATATAGACCATACAGTGACCATACTACATAGATATATGTTTGTTTCATGCTGTTATCCTGTCCACCTTACTACTGAACTGGTTTATCAAAATGAGTTTCATATACTACATTGTAAATCTGTGATGTGTTTGTTTGTTTGTCCTTTAGAAGACGGATAAAATATTGGAGAAGAGTACCCCGTTATGCAATGGTAAAGGAAGTAATGCAGACCAGGTTCAAGATAGTGAGACATCCCTATTGTTCTCCAAGAGAGCTAATAAAAACTATATTGAAGACACAGAGACAACCCAAAAGTCCTGTCTTGATGTAGTGTTCGAGTTACTGGCTACTACTGCTGGCACCAGCTCTTCGAACTCGCTGCCTGAATCATTTCGGCTTCTTGAGTCTCAACTTCAAGTTGAAAGACATCGATCAGATGTTATGCGACAGGAAGTCGAAGGACTGAGGAAGTCCCTGCATAATTCAGATGCATACTTTTTGGTGCAACAACAAGTGCTGGAGGATTTAAGCGCCAAACAAGAGAAAGTTAATAAGCTTGCTAAGCATGTTCCAGCATTATGGGTACCCAGGATATTGTTTCTTGAGCACTTCTGAAGTGGTTTCTGTTCTGGACTTGTTTTGCTGCGGCATTTATATGCTGCTTTGTTCCCTATATTTGCACTGGTGGCGAACTTTGATGCCTAGTGGATGTAATATTTGTAATAGCCGTGATAGCCTAGCGTAAGTAGTTTGCCTATTTATTTCCTTATTGTCTTGTTTATTTGTTTTCTTGTAGTTAGTTCAGTTCTTTTTCCACGGTTTGCTAGTGGCCGCAATAGCCTATTTGTCACATCCCTAGTCAGTGCTTGCTTTAGGACTAGCTAGAGTGTGCATCATGTTTACTTTTCAAAGAAACTTGAAATGGGAATGACAGAAACCCCAGCACCCCTCTTCTAACAACTAGGGTTTAATAAAATCTTTTCCAATGTACCCACAATGCCCTTCAAAAATGTTCATCATTTCTGCCTTGGTCTTAAGCCTCTGCCAAAAATGGTGCACAATTTTCTAGGACATCCAAGGTCTCTGGATTAATATATATGGTATTTGCATTTGGGCATTTAAATGCTATAAAATAATTTGTGTGCCCAAATAATCATAAACTAAAATGTTCCATGCTGTTCATAATATTTAAGTGGGCATGACTAGTTTTATGAGCTACAAAAATGTTCTGGCATTTTTAATAATTCAACAAAGTTGCAAAAGAAATGAAACAGAAAGAAATAGAAAAGAGAGAAAGAGAAAGAGCTTACCTGGCGCCTAACAGGCCCACCTGCCGGCCCAGCCCAGCCACCGCTCCAGCGAGCTGCTTGGCTCGGCCAGGCAGGCAGGCAGGTGCTCGACGGCGGCCGTAGCGCACGCCACGCAGCTGCCAGCCGCCCTGCTTCCTCCCCTCGCCGTTCTGGTGGGTGGGATCGACCCCCCACTTCCTCCCCGAGCTCGCTGACACGCCCACTCCTCCCCAGCTCCTCTCCCTCGCCTTCCCCGCACCATGGCCGACGCCGCCGTGCTCGCGCAGTCGTGATAGCCGCGTCCACCGCCGTCCCTGAGCTCCATCACCGTGTCCGTCCTCTCCACCGTCCTCGACTACGTCGAGCAGGCTGAGCCCCGAGCGCTCGCCCGCTCTGGAGTCGCCCCCGACCCCGTCTTCCCCAACTCCGGCCGCAGAGATCCCCATCGCCGCCCCGCTCAGCTCCGACCGACCCCGAGCTCGCCTCGGCGTCTACTGCAACCGCCGTGAGCTCAACTCCGTTGCCCCCTCTCCGTGGGCTCTCTCCTGCACTGAACACACCGCACGAGGCTCACCTGCACGCGCCACCGCGGAGCTCGTCGCCGACGAGGCTCCGGCCATCTAATGGTCCGGCCACCGTGCCCACCAGCTTCACCGATCCGTGTAGATGCTATAGGATCACTCCACGCACCTCTACGAGCACCGCACCGATGTTTTCGACCTCGCCCGAACTCCGGCAGCCGCTGGACTCGTCGCCGGCGTCGTTTCCGGCGACCCCGAGGCCAGCCACCACCACCACTCGACGCGACTCACTCCCAGCTACCCGTAGGTGTGCCCCGCCGTCGTTTTGGCAGTCGGAGCACAAAACCCGCACCTCACCGCCGCATTTGGCCTCGTCGGCGGCTAAACGCCGGCGAGTTAGCCCCGTTTGACCAAGGTTTGACCCCCCCTGTGTCACTGACATATGGGGCCGGCCATTGACTAATTTTAGCTTAGGTTTTATTTAAATACTAATTGCTGTCATTAGTTTAGTGAGCCACTGACATGAGGGACCCACTGGTCATGTTTGACCTAGACGCCCTGTTGACTGGCTGACGTCAGCATGGTGTCATGCTGACGCAGTAAAGGATTTTCTGGGATTTTTAGATTTAAAAACAATTCAGGAAATTCCAGAAAATGCTTTAAACTTCAAAAAATCATATAAATTCAACAGTAGCTCAGATGGAAAAGATTTATATATGAAAATTGATCAGAAAAATCCAATCTTTCCAATGGCCCTTGTTTCATGCATGTTTGAGCAAGTTAACCTTGCTGTTTACATTAAAATAAGTTAATGCACTTAATTAAATAATAGTTTGGGTTTCAATTTGAATCTTTGATTCAAATGGGCTCAAACCCTTCTGGTTATAGTTGCATTAGCCCAAAACACATGCATCTTGCCATATCATGAGCATGCATCATATTGTTGCATTTGTTTGCTTATTGATTGTATCGCCGGTATTCTCCGTGTTAGGTCCTGCTCCCGAGGATACTTCTGCGTATCCAGCTGAAGAGCAGTACCCGACAACCACTCTGTCAGGCAAGCAATCATTGATCATTCCGATACAAACCCATCTTCTCGCTCCTGCTCTCTTTTACTGCATTAAGGCAACAACGTGTGAACTGCTACTTGCTGCGGTAGTTGAACCCTATTTATTTGCATGACCTGTCATTGCCATAGTAAATAGTTGAAACCCACTAGCATGTGTAGGAGTTGATTGAGCCATGTGATGTGTGATCCACCATGCTATTTGTTTATGTTTCCTGCTATGCTTAGAGTTGTGTCAGGTCTGATTCATCTGGGTGATGGATCAGAGTGAAATGATCATACCGGTAAAGAGAGGGAAGTGTGGAACACGCTTGGTAAAGGTATCGATGAAAGGCCATGTAGGAGTACGTGGTGGGTTGTTTCATTGGAACCGTCCATAGGACCCGAGATCTGTATGTGTGGTTCAAGTTTCAGCTACTACCACACATTGGGATCCTTAATTGACCCTCTCGGCTTATTAATTACCCTCGATCTCTGTCCAGGAGTTGCAACTAGTTTCTGGTGTTTGTAGTTTACTGGTGGTCGTGCACAGCGCTGACCCTTGGGGTGGGCTGTGATGCGACATGTACGTGGCACGGTGTACCGGTTGCCCGTTTGGTGACTCGGGAACCCTGTCCACATCGTTTGGGGCCGTGGGTGACACCCTGGCCGGAACTCCCCACAGATGGAACCCAAATAAGCGATAAACCTGGACGAGAGACTTGTGTAGTTAGTCAGGTCGTGGCCGACACCCTCGCCGGGCTTCCGCTTGAAGGTTGCCGAGTACATGTCGAGTAAACGGCGATAAGTGGTGGAAGCGTGTGTGAAGAAGTACACCCCTGCAGGGTTACCAATCTATTCGAATAGCCGTTGTTCGTGGTACGGACTACTTGGTTACTCTTACAGTTCATAGACAAGTTGATGGATACTACTAAAAGCCTCAAGACAAGTGTGAGCGTCGTGGATGGCCCTTTCGTAGGATGACGGAAGAGGATCCTCGGTGGTGTATTGTTGTGGTGAGTAGAGGACTCGTGTACGTGGAAATATCTTGCAAACTGTTGAGAGTTGTAGTATAGGTTAGCCAAGAGTCAAAGCTGGCTTTCTGCTATGAACTCCACTACCCCCTGTTGATAATGTTGCATGTATGATAGGTTCTGTTGTAAGACTTGCTGAGTACCTTTGTACTCATGTTTGCTTAATAACTGTTGCAGAGGAGAACCCTGCCCCTTCCGATGGGTTGTACATAGACGTTGACGTCGACGGGTAGCTTGTTACCCAGACGGAGATCTGGAGCTTGTGAAGGGCCTTGTAGATAGTCAGGCTAAACCAAGCCTGTTTTATTTTCTAAGTTGTCTGTACCCAGACATGTAGCTTCCACTTGTGCTTGTATGACTGTATGACTTGAGTGTTGGGTCATGTGACCCCTATCTGTATGAATATGTTATGTATGGCTCTTGGAGCCTTTTAAATAAAGTACTTTGAGTCATAGAGTTCTGTTGTGATGCAATGTTGTATTTGCACATATTGAGCATATTATGTGTATGATTGAAATGCTTGGTATGTGTGGGATCCGACACCTAGTTGTTTTCCTTTGGTAGCCTATCTTACCGGGAAATGCCTCCTAGTGCTTCCAATGAGCCTTGGTAGCTTGCTACTGCTCGGAACACGTAGGCTGGCCGGCATGCGTCCTTCTTCGTTCCTGTGTCTGTCCCTTAGGGGAAATGTCACGCGTTGTTCCTTTAAGTCCATGTAGCTTGCTATGACTTGGGTTCATACGTTGATGACCGACACGATCGTTGCTGGGTCATGGATGCCCGTCTCTGTAATTTAGTGCCACTTTTGGTTTATAACTAGCCATGTCGGCCCGGGTTCTCTGTCATATGGATGCTAGCGACACTGTCATATACGTGTGCCAAAATGCGAAACGGTCCCTGGCCAGGTAAGGTGGGACCCGTGGGGATACCGTGCGTGAGGCCGCAAAGTGATATGACGTGTTACAGCTAGATCGGTGTGACTTAGGATCGGGGTCCTGACACAATTTTTTAAAACTAGGCCACATTAACCATGGGCTACATATTTATTGTAGTTAACATGGGCCTCTTACGGGCCGTAGAAACAATGGGCCTTCTATGGGTCGTAGAAACAACGGGCCTTATACGGGGCGTAGAAACAATGGGCCTTATATGGGTCGTAGACACAATGGGCCTTCTACGGGCCGTATGATCGCTTGGCCAAACATGGGCCAATAACAAACCACATTATGGTCATAAATGGGCTAGAGTTGAGATCGTCCGTTCATGGCCCGACCGTAACGGGCCGACCATAACGGGCTGTCGTTAATCGGCCGTTTTGATGACGCTATTAAAACGGGCCAACGTATTAACGGGCCATAAACGGGCCAACTGTAACCACGGGCCGAATTTGGCCCACAAGCAGAAAATGATAGTAACAGGCCTAAAGTAAACGAATGTTGGAAATGAGCCCAAGAATACATGGGCCCTGAGAAGGCCGAAAGATAACATGGGCTGGGAACGGCCCAACGGAATAATGGGTCGTTAATGGGTATAAAGTGAAACACTGTTCAATATGGGGGAGTTTTACCATGGGCCGTTAATGGGCCGAGGGTTACTAAGGACCTCATATGGGCCGAAAGACGTCATGGGCCATACATGGGCCGGAAGTTAAAACAGGCTGGAATTATATTGGACGGCCCATATGACGCTACTGGGCCTAATTCGGATAGGCCATAAACGGGCCCTGGGTTAGCGGGCTATAAATGGGCTATATGCGAACATGCCATTAACAGGCTTGCCGTGGGCCGGCCCGTCACCTTTTGACCAAGTGAAACGGGCCGACCTTTTCACAGGAATGGGCCTCTGTTGGGCACTGTTCAATATGGGCCTGTTTTACCACGGGCCGTTAATGGGCCGAGGGTTACTAAGGGCCTCATATGGGCCGAAAGACGTCATGGGCCATACATGGGCCAGAAGTTAAAATGGGCTGGAATTATATTGGATGGCCCAGATGACGCTACTGGGCCTAATTTGGATAGGCCGTAAACGGGCCCTGGGTTTGCAGGTTGTAAATGAGCTATATGCAAACAGGCCGTTAACAGGCTTATCGTGGGCCGGCCAGCCACCTTTTGACCAAGTCAAACGGGCCGGCCTTTTCACAGGAATGGGCCTCAGTTGGGCCGTGCCATGTGTCGACATATCATAGGCACTTTTGGTCCAATGAGTGGGTGACATCTGTCCCAACGGTGAGCTAACACATGTTTCCTCCAGCCAATGATGATTTTACACGTGGAAAATCCCCATTGGTCGATGCTGTTTACGGGTTATCGGATCCAAAACCGGACCCGATAGCTTAGCGGCGTTCCGTTACGGTGGATGCCACATGTCGGTCACCCTTGACGAAAGCACTTCTGTGACGCGTGATTTATTGTCATGGAAGTGGACACTTCTGTGATGATCCTTTTGGTAATGTCATGGAACACTTCTACGACAGCGCATGTATGACTATCTTCATTCTGTCATAAATTTGTCATGGATGTACATGCATGACAAGAAACGTGACCTACTATGACAAACACTTATCATCACGGAAGTGTATTTTTTTGTAGTGATATGCTTAGTCACTGCTGCAACCTCACCACTATCCTTTCCATACCCAATAAAGCTTTGCTAGTCTTGATACCCATGGTTATGGGATTGCTGAGTCCTCATGGCTCACAGATACTACAACAACAGTTGCAGGTGCAGGTTTCCGATGACTTGACGTGAGAGCGATGTTATGTTGTGTTGGAGTTCTTCTTCCTCGTCAGTCTTGGGTTAGGTTCCTGGTTGGCAGCCTCGGATAGCAGATGGATGTCGTTGTGCTTTTCATGTTTGCATCCCTAGTCGGATGTCTTGTATTGCTGTTGTTGTATTCATGTGAATTGTATGATTTGTATGTATCCCCATGTATGTATGTAATGGTACGATGTAATGATATCCATCTTGCTAAGCGCCTGAAATGCGGTTCTGCCTCAATCACAAGTTTTATCTAGTGATCCAGATAGAATTGCATCTTGGGCGTGACATCAAGCCTGTAAACATCGAACCATACAACGGAACTATAGATCTGACCGTATGGATAGAGGACTTACTCGTCCACATCGACTTGGCGCGAGGAGACGACCTCCACACCATCAAATATCTTCCACTTAAACTCAAAGGCCCAGCTAGACACTGGTTAAATAGCCCGAAGACTTTAGAGGTTGCTGGGAAGATCTTGAGGATGCTTTTCGAGCAAACTTTCAGGGCACCTATGTCCGACCTCCGGATGCCGACGACTTAAATCGCATCACGCAACAACCCGGAAAATCTGGCCGATAGTTCTGGAATCGATTCCTGACCAAGAAAAATCAGATCGTTGATTGTCCGGATGTCGAAGCCTTGGCTGCCTTTAAGCACAGTGTCAAAGATGAATGGCTTGTGGGACAGCTCGGCCAGGACAAACCAAGAACTATGGCAGCCATTACTTCCCTTATGACCCACTTTTGCGCGGGCGAAGATAGTTAGCTTGCCCACCAATGCACAAATCCTGATACACCAGGTACCTCTGAAGTCCGGGACGGAAATGGAAAACCCCGGCGAAGCAAGAATAAACGTCACAACAATGATAGAGACGCGAAGCAAGAATAAACGTCACAACAATGACAGAGACGATGATGATACGATAGTGAATGCAGGATTCCGAAACCAGAAGTCCGGACCGCGAAAGAAAGCCCCTAAAGGCAACGGCGATGACCCATCTAGACTAGACACAATTCTGGATAGGCCATGCCAGATCACGGCACAACAGAGAAGCCCGCCAATCACTCCAATCGAAATTGTTGGGTGATCAAACAGGTCAGTAAACTCATAGCTGAAGACTCGGGAAAAAGCCCACGAAGCAAGGACGATGATGAGCCCCGCATGCCGAATAGTGGAGGCCAGAAGCCCTTCCCCTTCGAGGTCAAGATAGTAAACGTGGTTTATGCAACTCATATACCGAAAAAGGAAAAGAAGTGAGCGCTACACGACGTATACTACGTCGAGCCAATAGCACCAAAGTACAAACCATGGTCGGCTTGCCCGATCACATTCGATCGCAAGAATCACCCCACTAGTATACGTCACGGAGGGTCTGCAGCTGTAGTGCTCGACCCCGTCATTGACAGATTCCACCTCACTAGAGTCCTGATGGATGGAGGGAGCAGCCTCAACCTTATATATGAGGATACAATGATGAAAATGGGGATCGATCTGTCAAGGATCAAACCCATTAATACCACCTTTAAAGGGGTCATTCCGGGAGTGGAGGACCGTTGTACGAGCACTTTAACGCTCGAAGTAGTGTTCGGGTCTTCGGATTATTTCTGAAGCAAGGACTTGATCTTCGATACCGCACCCTTTCGCAGTGGCTATCACCCCCTCATAGGTCGCACATCATTTGCCAAGTTCAACGCCGTTCCGCATTACGCGTACCTCAAGTTGAAGATGCCCGGACCCTCAGGCATCATAACTATCAACGACAACATGGAGCTCTCACTTCGAACCAAAGAGCACGATGCGGCCCTAGCGGCCGAAGATCACACCGGACCATGCAGGTCCGGATGCCGAACCACCGTAAAGGCCGGTGACAATAGTAAATGGATCCGAACCTGTTCCCCATCATGGGAGCCCGCATGCGTTTGCCGCAAATAGGGATACGTGCCCCACGGCACGCCCGCACTCTGCGCCCTCCACGTGCCTTGTCAGCACAACTTTGCACACAAAGTGCCATGGGCAGCCGTCGGATTTCGGGCTCCGCAAACCCTCGAGAGGTTTGAACTCTGGGGTGCGCACGAAGAACACTCCCTTCCCAGCGCGCTCACCCTACGATTCCACGGCCTAGCTCGATGTGCTCAAAGAACAGGGGACACCGAGTACTGGTTCGGGCCACCCGGTGGTGTAATACCCTACTCAAGTGTGTGTGGTGGATTGCCTTTGTATGGCTGAGGATGAACTAGTACAAGGGATGATCAGCCTCCGGAGGAGAGGTGTTCTTGGGCTCGGATGAGCTTGTGGTGTGTGTAGGGTGGAATGGATCCGATCCCAAATCAGATGCCCCTTTATGGTGGTGGCTAGGTCCTATTTATACTGGCCTTGGTCCTCTTCCCAAATATCGACGGGAAGGGATCCCACAATGGCCAAATTTGAAGGGGAACAACTAGTACAAGTTATCCTGACAAAAGTAGTTTTCGCCTGCCAAAGGCTCTGGTGGTGATGCCGTGCCGGGCTCCATGATGACCTCCGTTCTGCAGCCTTGACGGTCTTTGGTCTTATTGCACCGATATGGAAACCTTTGCATGATCCCTCGGGACTCCGCACCTGCGCTTGCCCTCTTAGCACCAAATAGGAAACTGGCGCACTGCGCCCGGTGGCGCCCGCCTGGCCTTGGTCGTCATGGCTCACGTCACGTGAACCTCGCGAGGTGCTCCTTGCATAGATATCTCCACTCCTTGGGAGCCATCCTAGAGAGACTACCCCCAGGGAGGTCTTGCTGTCGCCTGCCTCGTGAGGCTTGGCCCATCGCAAGGGTCTTGAGCTGCAGTTGCTGAGGTTGGGCCGCACCAGGCCGCTGATGGAGCCACGTGCTACTTCTCGAGCTTGCGTTGTTTTCCCTCGAAGAGGAAAGGGTGATGCAGCATAGCAGCGTAAGTATTTCCCTCAGTTTTTGAGAACAAGGGTATCAATCCAGTAGGAGACTACGCGCGAGTCCCTCGTACCTACACAAACAAATAAGAACCTTGCAACCAACGCGATAAAGGGGTTGTCAATCCCTTCTCAGCCACTTGCAAAAGTGAGATCAGATAAAGATGATAAGATAATATTTTTGGTATTTTTGTTTTATAGACTGAAAGTAAAGATTGCAAAACAAAAGTAAAGTAAAGATAAATAGTAGATGGAAGATTTATATGATGGAAGATAGACCCGGGGGCCATAGGTTTCACTAGTGGCTTCTCTCATGACATCAGATTTCTACAGTGGGTGAACAAATTACTATCGAGCAATTGATAGAAAAGCGCATAGTTATGAGAATATCTAGGCATGATCATTGTATATAGGCATCACGTCTGTGACAAGTAGACCGAAACAATTCTGCATCTACAACTATTACTCCACACATCGACCGCTATCCAACATGCATCTAGAGTATTAAGTTCATAAGAACAGAGTAACGCCTTAAGTAAGATGACATGATGTAGAGGGTTAAACTCATGCAATATGACATAAACCCCATCTTTTTATCCTCGATGGCAACAATACAATACGTGCCTTGCTGCCCCTGCTGTCACTGGGAAAGGACACATGAAGATTGAACCCAAAGCTAAGCACTTCTCCCATTGCAAGAAAGATCAATCTAGTAGGCCAAACCAAACTGATAATCCGAAGAGACTTGCAAAGATATTTAAATCATGGATAAAATATTTCAGAAAATAATTGAATATTGTTCATAGATAATCTTGACCATAAACCCACAATTCATCGGATCTCGACAAGCACACCGCAAAAGAATTACATCAAATAGATCTCCAAGAAGATTGAGCAGAACTTTGTATTGAGATCTAAAGAGAGAGAAGAAGCCATCTAGCTAATAACTATGGACCCGAAGGTCTGTGGTAAACTACTCACAACTCATCGGAGAGGCTACGGTGTTGATGTAGAAGCCCTCCGTGATCGATGCCCCCTCCGGTGGAGCTTCGGAACAGGCCCCAAGATGGGATCTCACAGGTACAGAAGGTTGCGGCAGTGGAATTAGGGTTTCGTGGTGCTCCCCGATGGTTTCAGGGTACATAGGTATATATAGGAGGAAGAGGCACATCAGGGGAGCAACGAGGGGCCCTTGAGGGTGGGGGGCGCACCTACCCCCCTGGGTGCGCCCCCTACCCCCGTGGCCGCCTTGTTCCTTGTAGCGACCACGATCCGAATGGACTGAAGTCTGTGTGTTTCCGTGTCATCCCTGGATCGGTAATGCTGACACACACAGTACTTGAAGGATTTATAACAGAGTGGCAATCACACACCTTTTACATCGAATGTCTCAAAAGAGAACTTATTACAAAAGTCTATGGCATAAGGCCACCTAACAAAATAACAGCGGAAGGCTTAGAAGATAAGTGAGTCCATCAACTCCAACATCATAGCTGAGTGCATGACAAACGACCTAGCGCGTCTTACTCTTCTTCTGAAAAGTCTGCAACGTAACATGTTGTAATGCCCGAGATGTAACACTTTCCAATTTTGGCAATATATGAAACTTTGTCTTCAACAATTCCATTCTGGGCTCTTCTTTCATTTTGGGTTTCTTCGTTTTGTCGCGTGCGTGTGTGCATTTCATCCATGTCATGTTATCATGTACATTGCATTGCATTCGTGTTGTCACTTGCACCCGGTCCCACTCGTCTCTTCCCGTTGTCCATTTCGAGTTCCGACACTCACACACGTGCCCGCCCTCAAGGGTTAACCTAGTGGGCTAAAAGTACCTCTAGCGTCAAGTTTCATCGCGTTTGGAGTTTGTTTGGTACTCCAACGGTTAACCTAGTGGGCTAAAAGTACCTCTTCTTTTTGGCCCAAGACCCCCTCCACAACAGCCCACTAAACCAGCACACCCTCTTCCATCATCTCGGTCGTCAGATCACGAACGTGTGGCCGAAAACCGCACCCCATTTGGAGTCTCCTAGCTCCCTATGCCTATAAAAACGTCCCCCACATCCATTTTTGGGACGAAACCCTAGCTCCTCCCTCCTCGCGCCGCCGGACGCGTCCGACCACAGCCGGACACGTCCACCGCCGTGCGCCCAGCCAACCCCGCTTGCCACGTGTCCCACCAGGAGCCCCAGCCGCCACGGGCCCGCAAGGCCCGTCTCCGGCCCTCCGTCGCCGCCTCCCGGCCTGAGCCACCCGCGCGCCCCCGCGCCTTCTTCCCCGCCGCCGGCTGCCGCTCGCCGCCGCCTGGCCGCCGTCACCTCCAGCTCCGCCGCCGACGCGCCTCGCCGCCTCCGCGCCGGACGACGTCGCCGCCGTTGCCTGCACGTCGGATCCTCGCCGCCGTGTGCCCCGCCGCCGCAGGAAGAATCGCCGCCGGCCGGATCCGGGCTCCTACCCGCCGGATCCGGGTGGATCCGTCCCGTCCCCGCCGCCGGTGTTCCCTCCTCGCCGCCGCGCTGTCTGGCCAGCTCGCCGCCGGCTCGCCTCGATCAGGAGATGGACGGGGAGCTCGACCGCTCCCTCCCGCGTCGGCCACTCTGCTCCGGCCCATCCGCTCGTCGGGCCTGGCTGACCCCCTCGTCGGGCCGGCCCAGCTCCACACTGCCCCACCTCAGGCCTAGCCGCCAACGAACCGGCCCGAGTGGCCCAAGGTGAGCAGCCACTATCCCCCGCCCCGTGCGTCTCTTTGCTATACTCCGCTCACTTTCCTCTGTTTAAAAACTACTAAGTCCCAGAATTAGATATTTTGTTGGCATCTTGTGAGTGGTGTAACTTTTAGTGTGCTTGTCCAAATTGTGCATATGATATATCAAAATGATCGTGGTGATGTGCTCTACATTTTGTTCCATTGTGGCATGCTTGTTTGATATCATCTTGATGACCTAATCATCGTGACAAGAGTGCTACTTGTTATAAACTGCTGTTACTTGTTAATTTGATGCCATGTTTGAGATGTGATAACTTGGTGCATGTTTATCCAAATGGAGCATATGATATGTCAAAATGTTCATTGTGAAGTGCTCTACATGATGGTTGCTGTAGCATTCATGTTAGGTGTCATATTGCCATGTTAATCTCTGTTGCAAAAGTGCATGTGGCTGTTAAGTGCTGAAACTTGTTATGAGATGCTGTTTTGACATGCTCATTGCTATTGATGTGTTTGGCTTCATGCCACATGTCAATATGTTTTAGAAGCACCATCATATGGTGTTTGCTGTGGTGCAAACCATTTTCCATGATATGCCTTGAGGTGACTTAAACAAGCTTGTAAACATGCCATGCCAATGTTACTGTTTTATACTTAGTGAAAAAAACTGCTAATTATGGAATCTGTTTTAACCTGATGCTATGTGTGCTTGATGCCTCACTCAAATCCATGCTTGTTGTTTTGTGCCTCCGAAGGCAGCATCGTGATGATGTTTTTGCCTTCCTAGATTTTGGCCAAGTCTGGATAATTTTATTGCAACTTGCCATGCTTGGTTAATTGTGTTCCAGTAGGTTTATTGATGTGTTCTAAGTTCATGCTTGTTAAGTAACATGTCTACTTCACATCCATGCTTCTTGTCATCATGTTTGGGTGCTGTAGCATATATATCTCTTGCTCCAGAGTTGCTATGTGGCTGTTAACTTCAGCTTTGCATTGTATCTTGTTTCATGTGTATGTGTTGAACCGTTGCTCCGTTTTGAGCGTCCCCTATATGAAACTTGTGTGGTTTTGCATGTAGAATCATAATATCATGTTTAATATCTGTTTGGAGTGTGTTTGCTTGATGGTTGTGTGCATCTTCCACCGTTGCCATGCTTGTCTTGTTTTGCTCATATCTTCTAGACCGTAGCTCCGAATTAAACAAACTTTATATGAAACTTGACCAGAATTTCGTGTAGATCATCATGGTGCATGTTAACTTGATGTTTAACAACTTTAACTTAAGGTTTGTTCAGATCTGGACCAATTTCAAAATATGCATATGACGACTTACCCGATTTGCTATATGTTGATTCCGGCCTCATTTAAACTTGTTGTTTTGTGTTGTTCTTGAGTGCTTCATCCCTTGCCATGAAATGCATCATATAGACTTGTCTTGCATCATGTTGATTGTGCATTGCACCGTGTTTGATGTTGTGCCATGTTGTGTTCTTGTGTTGAGTAGAGCCGGGAGCCGAGACCGAGAATGAGGGTCCTACAGAGGTTGAGTACGAGGAGCCGTCTTACGATCCCATCGACGACTCGACAGGCAAGATGACCTGACCCAGATATCATTACTATCTTTGCCTATTGCTAGATGTCTCGCTCTTTAGCTTTTTGCCTCGATGCCCATGTTTGTTTGTCAGCCTCCTATTGTAGCCATGAATCTCTCTAACCACCCAACCTAGCAAACCTTTGTTTGGCTACGTAAGCTTTGCTCAGCCCCTCTTATAGCATTGCTAGTTGCAGGAGAAGATTTGAAGATTCTTGCTTCATGTTGAAGTTATTGTTGGGATATCACACTATATAATCTGTTAAACTAAATCATCTATATAATGGCAATGGGTGGAAGGCTAAGCCTCTTGCTTGGTGTTTTGTTCCACTCATGCCACCTTAGGAACCGTATAAACCGGTGTTATGTTCCTTGATATTGCGTTCCTCAGATGGTTGGGGTTATGGGACCCCCTCGATAAACCGCTTAGCGCTAAAGCTTTTCCAGCAAGTCCCAACTTTGGTTCTACATTTGCCTAACAACTAAAACTTGCATAGGGAGTTATAAACCCTTTTCTTAATCAACAACCCAGGCCAGTGCTCGACATGAGTGTTGGTCCAAACTGGGGAGTCTGCAGGGCCACCTCGAGGAAACTCAAGGGCTGGTAAAAACCTGTAGAATCGCCCATCCGATCGTGGCCTGAGACGAGATACGCGCGGCTACTATCAGGGTGTCGGCACGCTGGGAGGATTTGCTGGATTAGTTTTACCTTAGTCGGAATATCTTGAGCACGGGATTCCGAGAATACTCGGGTCTTCCCACCTTGGAGTTGCGACTCCGTAGATCGTGAGCTTGTGATGGGCTAAGTTGGGCACCCCTGCAGGGTTTGATCTTTCGAAAGCCATGCCCGCGGTTATGTGGCAGATGGGAAGTTGTTAATTTTCAGTTGTAGATAACTTGACACCATGTTCAGAATACACTACTAGCGTGAGTAACCGTGGCGGTCATTTTCCGAAGGGGTTCGGGAAGTGAACACGCTGGGGTTATGTTTGACGTGCTTAGATAGGATCACTTTGTGATCACTTTGACGCTCGTGGCACTTATCTTCTCGCTCTAAACACGTAAACTAGTGCTAGTGCAGCTGCAACCTTTGTTCTTTAGCCTTGTTCCACACCTAAGGCTTAGATAGTTTTGCTACCCGGGAACGGGATTGCTGAGTCCTCCGTGGCTCACAGATTCTACACAACACCAGATGCAGGTACTATGGTGAACTACACAGGAGATGGGACAGAGCTGTACTGGGAGTTCGACGAAGAACGTGGGCGATACTACGTGTCTTACCAAGAGGATCAGTAGTGGCTTCTACTAGGGGCAATCGGACCTTGTGGCTTTATTTATTTGGTATCTTTCATTTGGATCTTTGTCCGTAGTCGGACTATGATGTTATTTGGATGATGATTGCTTATGTAATGTATTGTGTGACGTGGCGAGTGTAAGCCAACTGCTCTTTTGCAATTTCATCCCTCTTCTACATGAGTCGTGCAAAGATACCATACTTGAGATCATTCTAGTATGAGCTTATACCTTTAAGTTGTGCCTCGACACGTAGGAGGTATAATCTCATACTGGGCATTACAAGTTGGTAATCAGAGCCTTCTCCAACCTAGAAGCCCCCACTGATTGATCGAATCGTTGACGGTTGAGTCTAGGCACACACTTGAAAATGTTTTGAGTCCTATATATATATATATCGGAGAGTAGGAATTCTTTTTACTCCTCATCCCTTTTCACTCTGGTGAGGACTCCTGACGATTGCTTATCTCTTCTACTCTAAAAAATTCACTAATATTTTTAGGAACACGCGAGTATTGTTTGGATTGTTCTGATGTCTTTGTGACGAGAACATTGTTCTCGATGCCTCCTGTCATTTAGGGGTTGTGGCAGTGTCCCGGGGAGTTGAGCTCCGAGGTGTTGTTGTCACAAATCTATCACAGCAGTTCTGGAATAATTAAGATAGCCGACATCGAAAACTCTTCTATGCGGTTAGTGGCAAGATAACCCCGACATCACCCAGTACCGGGGAGGTAGTTCGGGAGTATTGCCATAGCTTGTATAGAAGATGCGTTTCGAAGGTCCGAGGTAGACGGTTTCCGGAAATAACTGGTTATGTGTTGAAGGATGGATACAGCTGGATGTAGGATTAGAGTTGAGTGCCTGATGCTTCCCCTGTATCCTCAACACCTGATTGCATAACTGGAAACTTTCGAAAACTAATAGGTGGGTTCATCTAGTAGCTCGTAGGCACTCTTCCAACGAATGCATGATATGGAGTTTGGGGTTCTACATTGAGTGAAGTAGTTCTATGGGCGTTTGTTCCGATCGGGAGTTGCATCTTAAAGGGTCCTTGGCTATGCTGATCCGGGGATTGCAAAACCCTTTTGTAACACGTTCCATAAGCTTTCAGCACGAATATGTCGAACGAAGCTTCTATCTTGTATTTGTTCTATCTGCTCCTTGTTGTTTTATTTACCTTTTGTTCTCCCAAGTGGCTTTTCCAGAAGATTGTTGTACCATTAAACTGTGGATTACATTCGTTCATTTTGTTCGAATGTTCTTGTGAAGACTTATGTTGCAATTTCTAGCCGTTGATTCAACTTATATATTTTCAATCAATGGCTAATAGTTGTCATCTCATTCAGGATGGCTCCTAAAAGGGTTCCCAACGCTAACCCAGAGGGTGAAGAAGTTCCTGATCGTCCTCCTTCCCCTCCTCCTCCGTTTGAGGCCTGGAGAGCAATTATGCAAGCGATGAACTAGAACACCCAGATGCTTATGCAAATGATGTAGAACTTTCAAGCAAATCAAGCAAATCAAGGTGGTCATGGGAACCAAGGACAAGGCAATTTGTTCAACCAACCTCACTTTGCCACACTCAACCAGTTCCTGGCAAACCAACCAAAGGCATTCAGTTACTGTGTGGATCCGCTAGATGCTGAAGACTAGATAACAGACATCAAAAAGCATTTCGAGTGCAGTAACGTGAGACCTGAGGATTATGTCAAGTTTGCCGCCTTCCAACTCAAGGACCAAGCCGCCGATTGGTGGCAGCAGTACAAAGATTCCAGAGAAGGACGTGAAATCTCGTGGACTAACTTCTGCAAGGATTTCCGCTCTCACCACATTCCAACTAGTGTCATCAGAGGTATGCGTGAGCAATTCCGCAACCTGAAGCAAGGCACCATGTCCGTTTATCAATACAATGTCAAGTTCCAGAACCTTGCCCGCTATGCCAAGAAAGACATCCCAGATTCCAAGAGCAAGATTTATCAGTTCCGTGGTGGTCTGAAGGATGAACTCCAACTAGCTCTCACCTTGTTCGAACCGGATGAATTTGATCAATTCTATAAGATGGCACTTAAGCAAGAGGCAGCCCAGCTCAAGGTTGAAGCTTCCAAAAAGAGAATCAGAGATACTGTCAACTCCTCCTCTTCTTCCCAAGTGGTCGCAAAGCAGCAGAAGTTTTGGCTTCCACCTCCTCCAGTGCTCCGCCCTCCCAACAACAACAACAACAAGCATTCTGGTGGCCGTGGTTTCTCCCACCCACCCAACCCAAGCAATCAGTCCAAGAATCACTTTCAAGCTTCGAAGTCAAGTGCTCCTTATCACCGTCCTCTCTTAGAAGTGGTTTGCAAAAAGTGCACTCACAAGGGTCATTATGCCAACAAGTGCCCCAACCCAAGGCGCCTTCCGCCTCCTCCACCTGTCAGCACTGCTATTGTCAAGCACAACCCGAAGGCAGCAAGAGTGAATCTGATGAATGCAGCTCAAGCAGAGAACTCTTCATATGTGATACTTGGTAACCTTCCAGTCAATCTTAAGCCTGCTAAAGTTTTGTTTGATTTGGGTGCATCATATTCTTTCATGTCATATCCTTTTGCATCCAAGCACGATGTTATCACCAAAAATCTACCCAGAAAGTTGCAAGTTACTTCTCCGGGGAAGCTAATGACTTCTAGTGTGTATGCTCCGGATGTATCTATTCATATGGGTGATTACAGCTTTCTGGTTTCTCCGGTTATTCTCGACAACTCCGACATTGATCTTATTCTTGGGATGGATTGGCTTTCCAAGCATGATGCTCACATTGATTGTGCAAATAAGGAAGTCAAGCTTACTCATCCTGACGAAGACGTGATTATCTTCGCCTCTCGAGATAACACAATCAGGCTATTCTCTCTCAATGACAAGGGCGAGATTTATGCCATCTCTCAAATTCCGGTGGTCAATGAATATGAATATGTTTTTCCTGAAGAGCTTCCAGGCATGCCTCCGCATCGTCAAGTTGAATTCGTCATTGAACTCGATCCCGGTATTGAGCCAGCATGCCAGCGTCCGTATAAGCTCTCCCCTGATGAGTTGAAGGAGCTGAAGAAACAACTCGATGAGCAAGAACGTATGGGTCTAATCAGGCCTAGTACTTCTCCTTGGGGCTGTTGTGTTCTATTTGTCAAGAAGAAGGATGGCACGGAGCGCCTTTGTGTTGATTACCGGCCATTGAACAAGAAGACAATAAAGAACAAGTATCCGCTCCCCAATATCAATGAATTGTTTGAACAGCTCAAAGGAGCAAAAGTGTTCTCAAAGCTCGATCTCCGGATGGATTATCACCAGATCCGTATCCGTGAAGAAGATATTCACAAGGCCGCATTCAGAACAAGCTACGTCTCCTATGAATACACGGTCATGTCTTTTGGCCTCGCAAATGCTCCACCCACCTTCTCGATGATGATGCACTTCATATTCAACCCCTACACCAATGAATTTGTTCTCGTCTATCTGGATGACATCTTGGTATTCTCCAAGAATGAAGAAGACCATGCCAAGCACCTCCGGTTGGTTCTGGACAGACTCCATGAACACAAGTTCTATGCAAAGTTCTCCAAGTGTGAATTCTGGTTGGATAAGGTCTTATATCTTGGCCATATCATCTTTGCCGAGGGTATTTCTGTCAACCCCGAGAAAGTTGAAGCTATTGTCAACTGGGAACCCCCGCAGAACGTCAAGTAACTATGAAGCTTCCTTGGTCTCTCTAGCTATTGCATAAGGTTCGTTGAGAACTTCTACAAGATTGCCAAGCCTCTCTCAAACTTGTTGCAGAAGAATGTCAAGTACAACTGGACTCCGGATTGTGATGTGGCATTCAAAACACTCAAAGAGAAGCTCATTTCTGCTCCGGTTCTTACTCCTCCTGATGAGTCCAAGCCCTATGAAGTATTCTGTGATGCTTCTCTACCAGGACTTGGTGGTGTTCTCATGGAAGACAAGAAGATTGTGGCATACACTTCTCGTCAATTGAAGCCAAATGAGAAGAATTACCCCACACATGATCTCGAGCTAGCAGCAGTGGTACATGCCTTGATCACGTGGAGACACCTTCTGTTGGGCAGAAAAGTGGACATCTTCACCGATCACAAGAGCTTGAAGTACATCTTCACACAGTCGAACCTGAACCTTCGCCAGACTCGTTGGGTTGAGATGATCCAAGAGTATGATCCAAGCATCGAATACACACCTGGCAAGGCCAATGTCATTGCAGATGCCTTGAGTAGAAAGGCATATTGCAACAGTCTCCTTCTCAAGCCGTTTCAGCCCGAGCTTTGTGAATCATTCAGGAAGCTCAACCTCCAAGTTGGTCCGCTAGGCTTTCTTGAAAACCTTCAAGTTGCTCCTACCTTGGAAGATCAGATCCGGGAGGCCCAACTCAGTGATGCTATGGTGCAGAAAGTGAAACATGGTATTGCGAAGGGTACTCCCAAATACAAGTGCTATCGCGTTGATGAGAAAGACACCTTGTTCTTTGAGGACAGAATTGTGGTTCCTAAGGGTGATCTCAGGAAGCTCATAATGAACGAACCACACGACTCCCTCCTCTCGATTCATCCCGGAAGTTCCAAGATGTACCAAGACCTCAAGCAATCTTACTGGTGGACTCGCATGAAAAGGGAGATTGCCCAATTCGTGAATGAATGTGATGTCTGCAGAAGAGTGAAGGCAGAGCATCAACGTCCAGCCGGTCTCCTCCAACCTGTACCTATTCCTGAGTGGAAATTCGACCACATTGAAATGGATTTCTTCACTGGGTTTCCCAAGTCCAAGAAGGGGAATGATGCTATCTTTGTTTTCATTGACAAGCTAACCAAAGTAGCTCACTTCCTTCCAGTCAAAGAATCCATCAATGCAGCTCAGTTGGCAGAGTTGTACACTTCCAGAATTGTGTCGTTACATGGCATTCCTCAAGTTATCTCCTCAGACCGTGGAAGTTTGTTCACATCCAAGTTCTGGGACTCCTTTCAGTCAGCCATGGGCACTAAGATTTGCTTCAACACTGCGTTTCACCCTCAGACTAGTGGTCAAGTCGAAAGAGTGAACCAGATCCTCGAAGACATGCTCAGAGCTCGTGTCATCTCTTTTGGCAAGAAGTGGGAAGATTGTCTCCCGCTTGCCGAGTTCTCTTACAACAATAGTTTCCAAGAAAGTGCCGGCAAAGATCCTTTTGAAATCCTCTATGGCAGAAAGTGCCATACCCCTCTCAACTGGTCCGAGACTGGTGAACGTCAACTTCTTGGCAATGACTTGATCTCAGAAGCCGAAGAAATGTGCAAAGTCATACATGAGAATCTCAAGGCCGCTCAGTCGTGTCAAAAGAGTTACTATGACGGCAAGCATCGTGCTTTGGCCTTCGACATTGGGGATCATGTCTATCTCCGTGTTTCTCCTATGAAAGTAACCCAAAGATTCAGTATCAAAGGAAAGCTTGCTCCTAGATACGCGGGCCCTTTCAAGATTCTTGGCAAAAGAGGCGATCTAGCCTATCAACTAGAGCTCCCCTCCATCTTTGCAACTGTTCATGATGTGTTTCACGTGTCTCAACACCGCAATTGCTTCAAGACACCTGAACGCACCATTCCGTTCGAGGAGATTGATCTTCAACAAGACTTGTCTTACCGTGAGCACCCTGTTGCTATTCTTGAAGAAACTGAGCGCAAGACCCGCAACAAGTCAATCAAGTTCTTGAAAGTTAAGTGGTCACACCATATCGACAGAGAAGCTATGTGGGAACGGGAAGATCACCTTCGTTCCGAGTACCCTTCCTTCTTTCAGTACTAGATCTCGGGACGAGATCTTTTCATAGTAGAGGAGAGTTTGTAATGCCCCAGATGTAACACTTTCCAATTTTGGCAATATATGAAACTTTGTCTTCATCAATTCCATTCTGGGCTCTTCTTTCATTTCGGGTTTCTTTGTTTTGTCGCGTGCGTGTGTGCATTTCATCCATGGCATGTTATCATGTGCATTGCATTGCATTCGTGTTGTCACTTGCACCCGGTCCCACTCGTCTCTTCCCGTTGTCCGTTTCGAGTTCCGACACTCACACGCGTGCCCGTGGCACCCCCGAGTCCTTCTTTCGTGTGTGGCCGTGTAACGTTGCCGGAATGAGGTGAGACTTGTCATGCGTTGTTGTTCTGGTACGTGTAGGCCGCCTGTCAAGTTTCATCGTGTTTGGAGTTTGTTTGGTACTCCAACGGTTAACCTAGTGGGCTAAAAGTACCTCTTCCTTTTGTCCCAAGACCCCCTCCACAACAGCCCACTAACCCAGCACAACCTCTTCCATCATGTCGGTCGTCGGATCACAAACGTGTGGCCGAAAACAGCACCCCATTTGGAGTCTCCTAGCTCCCTATGCCTATAAAAACACCCCCCACGTCCATTTTTGGGACGAAACCCTAGCTCCTCCCTCCTCGCGCAGCCGGGCGCGTCAGACCACAGCCGGACATGTCCGCCGCCGCGCGCCCAGCCAACCCCTCTTCGCCACGTGTCCCACCACGAGCCCCAGCCGCCACGGGCCCGCAAGGCCCGTCTTCGGCCCTCCGCCGCCGCCTCCCGAACCGAGCCACCTGCGCGCCCCCGCGCCTTCTTCCCCGCCGCCGGCTGCCGCTCGCCGCCGCCTGGCCGCCGTCGCCTCCAGCTCCGCCGCCGGCGCGCCTCGCTGCCGCCGCGCCGGAGGACGTCGCCGCCGTCTCCTGCCCGCGGGACCCCGCCGCCGTGTGGCCCACTGCTGCAGGAAGTCTCGCCGTCGGCCTCGCCCCGGCCGGATCTGGGCTCCTACTCGCCGGATCCGGGCGTATCCGTCTCGTCCGCGCCGCCGGTGTTCCCTACTCGCCGCCGCGCCGTCCATTCAGCTCGCCACCGGCTCGCCTCGATCGGGAGCTGGACGGGGAGCTCGACCGCTCGGCCCCCCGCGTCGGCCACTCTGCTCCGGCCCATCCGCTCGTCGGGCCTGGCTGACCACCTCATCGGGCCGGCCCAGCTCCACACTGCCCCACGTCAGGCCTAGCTGCCACCGAACCGGCCCGAGTGGCCCAAGGTGAGCAGCCACTATCCCTCGCCCCGTGCGTCTCTTTGCTATACTCTGCTCACTTTCCTCTGTTTAAAAACTACTAAGTCCCAGAATTGCATATGTTGTTGGCATCTTGTGAGTGGTGTAACATTTAGTGTGCTTGTCCAAATTGTGCATATGATATATGAAAATGATCGTGGTGATGTGCTCTACATTTTATTCCATTGTGGCATGCTTGTTTGATATCATCTTGATGACCTAATCATCGTGACAAGAGTGCTACTTGTTATAAACTGCTGTTACTTGTTAATTTGATGCCATGTTTGAGATGTGATAACTTGGTGCATGTTTATCCAAATGGAGCATATGATATGTCAAAATGTTCATTGTGAAGTGCTCTACATGATGGTTGCTATAGCATTCATGTTAGATGTCATATTGCCATGTTAATCTCTGTTGCAAAAGTGCATGTGGCTGTTAAGTGCTGAAACTTGTTATGAGATGCTGTTTTGACATGCTCATTGCTATTGATGTGTTTGGCTTCATGCCACATGTCAATATGTTTTAGAAGAACCATAATATGGTATTTTCTGTGGTGCAAACCATTTTCCATGATATGCCTTGAGGTGACTTAAACAAGCTTGTAAACATGCCATGCCAATGTTACTATTTTATACTTAGTGAAAAAAACTGCTAAGTATGGAATCTGTTTTAACCTGATGCTATGTTTGCTTAATGCCTCACTCAAATCCATGCTTGTTGTTTTGTGCCTCCGAAGGCAGCATCGTGATGATGTTTTTGCCTTCCCAGATTTTGGCTAAGTTTGGATAATTTTATTGCAACTTGCCATGCTTGGTTAATTGTGTTCCAGTAGGTTTATGGATGTGTTCTAAGTTCATGCTTGTTAAGTAACATGTCTAATTCACATCCATGCTTCTTGTCATCATGTTTGGGTGCTGTAGCATATATATATATATCTTGCTCCAGAGTTGCTATGTGGCTGTTAATTTCAGCTTTGCATTGTATCTTGTTTCGTGTGTATGTGTTGAACCGTTGCTCCGTTTTGAGCGTGCCCTATATGAAACTTGTGTGGTTTTGCATGTAGAATCATAATATCATGTTAAATATCCGTTTGGAGCGTGTTTGCTTGATGTTTGGGTGCATCTTGCACCGTTGCCATGCTTGTCTTGTTTTGCTCATATCTTCTAGACCGTAGCTCCGAATTAAACAAACTTTATATGAAACTTGACTAGAATTTCGTGTAGATCATCATGGTGCATGTTAACTTGCTGTTTAACAACTTTAACTTAAGGTCTGTTCAGATCTGGACCAATTTCAAAATATGCATATGAGGACTTACCGGATTTGCTATATGTTGATTCCGGCCTCATTTAAACTTGTTGTTTTGTGTTGTTCTTGTGTGCTTCATCCCTTGGCATGAAATGCATCATATAGACTTGTCTTGCATCATGTTGATTGTGCATTGCACCATGTTTGATGTTGTTCCATGTTGTGTTCTTGTGTTGAGTAGAGCTGGGAGCCGAGACCGAGAACGAGGGTCCTACAGAGGTTGAGTACGAGGAGTCGTCTTACGATCCCATCGACGACTCGACAGGCAAGATGACCTGACCCAGATATCACTACTATCTTTGCCTATTTCTAGATGTCTCGCTCTTTAGCTTTTTGCCTCGATGCCCATGTTTGTTTGTCAGCCTCCAATTGTAGCCATGAATCTCTCTAACCACCCAACCTAGCAAACCTTTGTTTGGCTACGTAAGCTTCGCTCAGCCCCTCTTATAGCATTGCTAGTTGCAGGAGAAGATTTGAAGATTCTTGCTTCATGTTGAAGCTATTGTTGGGATATCACACTATATAATCTGTTAAACTAAATCATCTATATATTGGCAATGGGTGGAAGGCTAAGCCTCTTGCTTGGTGTTTTGTTCCACTCATGCCACCCTAGGAACCGTATAAACCGATGTTATGTTCCTTGATATTGCGTTCCTCACACGGTTGGGGTTATGGGACCCCCTCGATAAACCGCTTAGCGCTAAAGCTTTTCCAGCAAGTCCCAACTTTGGTTCTACATTGCCTAACAACTAAAACTTGCGTAGGGAGTTATAAACCCTTTTCTTAATCAACAACCCGGGCCAGTGCTCCACATGAGTGTTGGTCCAAACTGGGGAGACTGCGGGGCCACCTCGAGGAAACTGAAGGGCTGGTAAAAACCTGTAGAATCACCCATCCGGTCGTGGCCTGAGACGAGATACGCGCGGCTACTATCAGGGTGTCGGCACACCGGGAGGATTTGTTGGATTAGTTTTAGTCGGAATATCTTGAGCACGAGATTCCGAGAATACTCGGGTCTTCCCACCTTGGAGTTGCGACTCCGCAGATCGTGAGCTTGTGATGGGCTAAGTTGGGACACCCCTGCAGGGTTTGATCTTTCGAAAGCCGTGCCCGCGGTTATGTGGCAGATCGGAATTTGTTAATATCCGGTTGTAGATAACGTGACACCATGTTCAGAATACACTACCAGCGTGAGTAACCGTGACGGTCATTTTCCTAAGGGGTTCGGGAAGTGAACACGATGGGGTTATGTTTGACATGCTTAGATAGGATCACTTCGTGATCACTTTGACGCTCGTGGCACTTCTCTTCTCGCTCTAAACACGTAAGCTAGTGCTAGTGCAGCTGCAACCTTTGTTCTTCAGCCTTGTTCCACACCCAAGGCTTAGATAGTTTTGCTACCCGGGAACGGGATTGCTGAGTTCTCCGTGGCTCACAGATTCTACACAACACCAGATGCAGTTACTATGGTGAACTACACATGAGATGGGACAGAGCTGTATTGGGAGTTCGATGAAGAACGTGGACGATACTACGTGTCTTACCCAGAGGATCAGTAGTGGCTTCTACCAGGGGCGATCGGACCTTGTGGCTTTATTTATTTGGTATCTTTCATTTGTTTACTCGTCCGTAGTCGGACTATGATGTTATTTGGATGATGATTGCTTATGTAATGTATTGTGTGACATGGCGAGTGTAAGCCAACTACTCTTTTGCAATTTCATCCCTCTTTTACATGAGTCGTGCAAAGATACCATAATTGAGATCATTCTAGTAGGAGCTTATACCTTTAAGTTGTGCCTCGACACGTAGGAGGTATAATCTCATACTAGGCATTACACATGTTGCAGCCCGAAACGGGTCAGCACATGGAATATGATGGCAAGATAACACAGTAGAGCAAGTAACAGAAATAAAGGCTAACACTATATGCATATTTGGCTGGTGGAGGCTCTAAGGTTAAAGTTTTTGCGTAAAGCCATTTTTCCCTACAACAAAGGAATAAGTTTTATTTTAACTATCATGGTAGTTGAAACATCATTGAGAAGGTACCTCCAACTCAATCCCAATTAAAGTAGTCATCATTAACCCAACAAAATTAATTTTAGAGTGTTGAGATCAACCAATAATTCAAGTAGCAGATACTCAAGATGTCCATAACCGGGGACACGACTAATCATGATTAGTTTGTACACTCTGTAGAGGTTTGTGCACTTTTCCCCACAAGGCACGATCTCCTCCGTTGGATTTCTTGCACTGCATGGTGTTTGAGAAACGGATGACCGAGACACAGTCTTTCAGAAGCATTCACTCTTTACCCCAGGGGGACCGGTACACCCACTTTACCCTACATCTGCTAGTCCACCACTGAAAGAGCTCACACAACTTACTCATACTATGCCAGAGCCCATAATGGCATTGTGGCTGCACACGGGAGTTTCTAGCATGAATAGTTTTATGATCCCTTTGAGCCTGGGTGGCATTCCATAGGATAATCACACGGTTCCTCCGGGATTTCCTAGGACAACACTGGATTCTCCAGGTGCCCTACAACCAATCCACCCAGATGTGTATTCAAGTAGCCACCTTAAGTTGAACCATTAATTAACAACTCACATCTATCATGGATACTCTCAAACCCAAACCACGTCAACGAGCATAGCATGGCAACCTAAGCATAACGTAGAAGTAACTCCCAAGGGTTCTAAAATAATGCAGGTAATAGGTTCTACCTCAATCTACTTCCCTGACCCACAAGTTAAGAGATCCTACTCATGCAATGTGTGAGGGTTTGATCTAATGCATAAAAACTGGGTAATAAAGGGGTATGATCAAAGTGTTACTTGCCTTGCTGATGATTCGCAAAACCTAGGGACTCGTAGTAGCACGCTTCGCACTCCGGGAATTCTATCGCAAGCAAACAATAGCATACATAAGCAATCAAGCAAAGATGCACAGACAAAACCCCAAATAAGAAGATCTAACCAGAAAGTTCAACTTAAGAACTCCGGTTTGCAAAAAGAATCAAATCAAATGGGGCAACGAAACTCAAACTATGAAAGAAACTAGATCCATTTACTAGTTTGATCTAAAGTCAAATTTTACAGTAGCAAAACCTTGTTCAAGTTGGTTAAATGGAAAGAGGGCTTCGAGACGAATATCTGGGCGCTTGAATCGCCTGATTCTGACTTTCGAGCGAAAAGAAAAACTAAAAGCAAGATTAGGGCAGAAATCACGATAAAAAATAATCGCGGAAAAGCCCTGAAAAAGAAAAAACGGACGAACAGGCAAATGAACAAAAGTTCGTTATCTGTGACTAACGGGCGAACAACGTTCGTTAAAATGAACATACGGACAAACGTCCGCTAAACAAATAAACCGAAAAGAGAAACCGAACCGATCTATTTAAAAAAAACAGATCTAGGGTTTCTAAAAAAACCGAACAGTTAAAAAAAACCGGTGGCTACCTCGGCGGCGGTGAACTCCGGTGGCGGGGCGGCTAGGGCGGCGAGGCGGCTAGGGCGGCGAAGCGGCGCTGCGGCGGCGGCTGCTGGCGCGGCGCGGTGGCTGGCGGTGGCGGCGCGGCGGCTCGGTTGCGACGGCGGGGTGGGGTGGCGAAAAAGGGGCGGGGCGGTGCTTTATAAAGGCCGGAGATGGTGGGTTGCTTGGGGGAGGGGGCAAGGCGGCGGAGGCGGCGGTGGAGACCGACTCAGCCACGGCGGGTGGCGGGTGCGGGGTGGATTCCCGGCCGGAGTCGGGGTCGGCGGCGGCGCTGGGCCGGCTAGGCTTCGGCCTAGTTGGTCCGAACCTTTTTTTTTAAATTATCCTAACGCAGAAAAACACAAAAATAAAATACTAAACGGAGACGAAAAAATTCCGAAATAAATTTTCACCGTCCTCTAATATAATTTAGGACAAAGTGAACATTTTTCCCGGACCTAAATGCAATTTTGAAAAACGCGCATTTTTCCCTTGCAAATAAAATCACGAATAAATCCGAATAAAATACCAAAAGTGATTTTAATATTTTTCCTCCAATATTTCTTTTATTTTGGAGAAGTCATATTATCTCCGCTCATATATTTCATTGAGAAATATTACTAGGAGAGAAAAACTATTAAAACCAAAGTGATTCCCGTACTGGTATCTGAGAAAACTCAAATACGAAAACGGTAAAATCCCCAATTCTCTCCGTGGGTCCTTGAATTGCTTAGGATTTTCGAGGATCACGAGCAAACAAATGCAATAAAATATGCAATGCAATATGATCTATGTATAACATTCAAAATTGAAAATTTGGGATGTTACATTCCTTCCCTGGCGTGTACTCCAAGTCTTATGTGTTGTATTTGTTCCAAAAATGACTCTCCCGAAGGTTTCATTCCGTTTGGACTCCGTTTGATATTCCTTTTCTGCGAAACACTGAAATAGGCAAAAAACAGCAATTTAGACTAGGCCTTGGGTTAATAGGTTAGTCCCAAAAATAATATAGAAGTGTATAATAAATCCCATTAAACATTCAAAACGGATAATATAATAGCATGGAACAATAAAAAATTAAAGATACATTGGAAATGTTTCACCACGCCACAGGCCGCTGGCAGGCAAGTATGGGTACCCCCGTTCCCAGGACGCCGACAATAGCCCCCGGGCCCAAGGCGCGCAAGGACTTGGCTTCGAGGCGAAGCCAGAGGGGCAAGGGAAAAGTGCCGCCGGCCCCAAACGCGTGCGGCCTCGGTCGACGCATGGTGACCTGATGGGACGTGGATGTCTCTGCTTCCCCACGCTGCCTCGGCAGCTGCCCGACTTGACGAGACCCTCCTACATGCACAGAAGAGACATCATTACATGGGATCGTGGGGGCCGGCGGTTGGCCTCCTCCAGGCTATAAATGGGGGAGGGGGTGAAGCCCCCGTTGCCCATCTCTTCCTTCTTGTCGCCCGTTCCTTCTTCTTCCTCCTTCCTTCGCCCTATCGTTGCAACTTCCATGGCGCCAATAAGAAGATTTTCTGCTGTGAGAAAGGAAAGACTCCCTGTGAGGAGCGGGAAGCACTCCCGCCGAAGAAGAGGTTCAGCCGCCCCCGCGATGCTGATGAGATGTAGGAGGTGGCGAGGCCTTGGTGGGAGCGACCTCCTCTCGGCTACCCGCTGCCCTTGTACGCCAAAGGGCAAAGGGGTCGCGCTCCATGCCACTTGCATCATGGTCGCGGTCATCCTGCTGGGGCGGCCGGTTCTCAAACACATGCCGAGGGCTCCTCGCGCGAGTTCTTGGTGTGGACAGCGATGCTGCCGCCCTTTTGGATCTGGTTCCCGAGGTTCTTTGTCGAGCTGATGCCGGTGAGGGGGCCTGCCAAGCTGTGGCTGCAGCACGCTGGGTACCACAGCCAAGCTACGGAGACGGAGGTTGAAGTTGTCCCCCCGGTAGGTGTTTTCTTGACTCGAGTGTGGGGCGAAGTCGCCCGCGTGTGCCGCCCTGATGGAGTCTCCGTCGTCCACTTTGAGTTCGATGGCGCCTCCATGTTGTTCTTCAAAGTCTTCGACGAGGAAGGACGCCGCCAGGAGTGCTGCCCCGTCGGGAGCCATCAAGGAGGCACGACGACGGGTGCCATGCCTTCCCTTGGTCCCGCCGGCGGCTCTCCTAGCAGCAGTGATTGCCCTTGGGAATCCAGCGGCTCTCCCGAGGCTGACGAGTCTCCGGAGATGAGCGATGACAGCTACGCGCCTCCAAGCTCGCACCACGCCCGGAGCGCATCAGCTGCGCGAGCTCGTCGTCGATGGTGACTTGAGCGGGGTCGGAGATGGCCTCTCGTTGCCCACTGTTGATGATGGCGTCGACAGTGGTAGCCGTATTTAGGGTCTCCCAAAATCCCTCTCTTTTTCTCCCTGCGAGGAATCAAAGCCAACCCCATGGGGGCGTGTAAAGAACCTATAACTCTTTTGCTCCAATACTTATTATCCGCGCTAAGAAACCATGTTGGCAAGCCTCGTTCCGGCAGTGTCGCTCCTTTTTACCCTTTCAATAGCTTGGTGCTCTACGCTGACAGGTCCCAGTCCCAAGGCAGGCTACAGCCGTCGCTGGTATGCCAGGTCGCGGCGCCATGGTCAAGGCCAAGAGGTGAGTGGCCCGAGGTCCCGTAAGAGCTCCTGAGGCGCGATGCTCAAGAGGTCCCCCTTCGCATGCAAGCAGCTTCCGGCGGGGAGGCGACATTGCCGATGCATGACTGTGGAAACCAACTTGTCAAGTGATGGCGGCACGCCGATGGGATGTACTCCCTCTGTTCCTAAATATAAGGTGTATTAGTTTTTTAAAAAGTCAAACGTAACCAATGTTTTACTAACTTTATATACAAATATATAAATATTTACAAAAATAAATATATAAAATATGAAATTATATTTCATGGGGAATCTAGTTATAATGGTTTGGTAGTCTAGACGATGATATTTTTGTATGTAAGCTTGGTCAAAGTTAGACAAGTTTGACTTTTTGAAAAAATAATACACCTTATATTGAGGAATGGAGGGAGTATGACTTATCTTGACGGGTCTGAGGTGATTCCCCACGCGGTGAGCCTGGCTCGCTTTCGATGCCGCGTGGCTGAGATTGCGCGATTTCCTTCCCGCTTGCCTTAGAGTTCTGCATCGGCAGAGCCCGACCCCGCGCGAACCGCAGCCCCCGCTGGCTCGTCCGGATCGCCAGGATGAGACCAGGGAGTGAGGGCCTACATGGCCTGTTAGGTTCCTGAGACACGATGCTCAGGGGCCCCCCTTGATGTACGAACAACCCTCGGGAAGGAAATGCTGGACCAGGCCTTGGTGTTCTGCGTCGGCAGGGCCCGACCCCGCGCATACCTCAACTGCCGCTGGCTTTTCCGGATCGCCAGGACAAGACCAGGGAGTGAGGCGCTACGTGGCCAGTTAGGGCCCTGAGACGCGATGCTCAGGGATCCCCTTGACGTACGAACAGACCTCAGCTCTCTAAGTCGGCCTCCCCTTCTCCCATCCTTCTTGGTGCTCTGTGTCCTAGGTCCCGACCCTCGAGCGAAGCTTAGCCACCGATGGTATGCCAGGTCATGATGCCGTGGTCAACTCTAGGGTGTGAGGGCTAGAGAGTCAGTAGGAGCCCCTGAGGCGCGATGCTAGGAAGCCCCCCTTTAAACGCACAAGCGAATTACGTGAGAAGGGGAGACCGGCAGGGTCGCCTGCTGCCATGCTCCTGAGATTCCTGCGGGTTAGTCTGACGAAGCAGGACAACTTAGAACCACGCCTACCACTGGGCCAGTGATCGCTCCACGAGAAGACGAAGGCACCGAGGACCTGGTGAGGTGATGTATGCAGGGCAGGCCGCGAGTCAGAGCTCGATCTCCCGGATTTGTCAGCGTTGCAGGGACGGACCCGAGCACAAGCACCGTGCCAACGTGTGTATCCCTGTTGTGGGATGAGCAGAAGTCCATTAAGCAGCGAGGGATACCAAAAGAGGTGGTGAGTAAAATTCGATACATGCCACAGGGACGGACCCATGCGGATTGGGGATGATGCAGCCCGAGGGGCGCCCCCAACAGAGCAAGCTAAAGATGCAAAAAGGATACATGTTGCAGGGGCAAGCCTGTGCGACTTGATGATGATGTAGCCCGAGGAGCGCCCCCAACTGAACAAACTGAAACAAAGTCACCTGGCATCGATGCTGGAGTTGTGCTGATGTAGCTGAAGATGCTTGCAGCAGATGGCGCTCCTCACGAGCTGCTTGACTCCGGGGCCTCGGGAGGTTCCTGAGGTTCCGACGGCTTGAGAAGAACCGATTCCATCTCCGCCAAGATCTCCTGATGCCTGGCCTCGCGAGCCGCCGGGACTTCCCGCATGCGGCGCTGGTGCAGGACCGCCTGGTTCGGCAAGCCAAAGGGCATGCGAACGTAGCTGTGAGGGGGACCCTCGCACAGGCCCACCTGAGATGGCCAGTAGAGCTCCCGAGACGCAATCCTATTGAGCCCTGGGACGTTGACGCAGACGCGCAGCTCGTCGCCCGGGCCGTGGACGACAGCTGCGCTCCTGGGCGCCGGGCGGCGCTCGCCCCGCATTGCCCTTGGCACAAGCAAGTCTTTGATGGTCTGGTTGATGAACTCCTGAGCGCTTGGTGCATCCCTCCTTGTGTCCTCCCTAGGGAAGCATGCGGTGAAGCACGCCCCCACATGGTGCCCGAGCGCCTCCCTCGAGACATTGGCTAGGCCAGAGGCCCTCCGGAGGAGAGCCCTCGAGCCTAGCCTGAGGGGGGGGGCCCGGGCGCGCCTTCCTATGCGAGGGAGGGAGGCGCCCCATCTATGGGCGTGGATCCTGTGGCACGGGCGCCGGGTGCTGCATCTTCGAGAGGCTCCAGGGCAAGCACCTGCTTCTTCTTCTTTTGGATGGCTTCAGTGGGGTAGATAGCATCATCGTTGTCGACAACTTTGATTGCTGCTGCCTGGTAAGCACGCTCGAGGGAGCACACTGCATCCTTTTCTTCGGAAGCGACAGTGATGATGTCCTGTCTCCCTGGCATCTTAAGAACGTTGTAGCCATGGTGGGTCACGACCATGAACTTGGCTAGGGCTGGATACCCAAGGATAGTGTTGTACGGGAGGCAGATGTGAGCGATGTCAAAGTCGATGAGCTCGATGGGGTAGTTGTCGCGAGTGCCGAAGGTAACGGGGGGCCGGATTTGTCCGATTGGGGTGGTGGATCCGTTCGGGTGACACATGGAGCATGTTGAACCCTTCTGGGGAGAGCATGTTGAGCCCGGCCCCGCCGTCGATGAGGGTCTTGGTTACCGCCACATGGAAGATAGTGGGGGTGTAGAGCATCGGGAGCACGCCCGTGCCTGCGGTGACCACGGGGTGGTATCTGGAGTCGAAGGTGAGGTAGGCCTCAGGCGCAGCCCATCCTGGAGGGGCTCCATGGGAGGCCCGGGTGGAGCCCATTTGACGGAGAAACTGCTTGATGTGGAGATGCGAGGGCGGTGCCCGAGAGCCGCTGGGGAGGGCCACGACGATGTGAGGCGCCATCGCCGCGAAGCATGCGGTGAAGAGGCCGCGGAGCTCCTCCCAAGATGCCATAGATGCCTCTGGCAAGCTGACAAACCAGGCGCACGGTGCGCCGATGAGTGCCTAATACATCTCCAACATATCTATAATTTTTTATTGTTCCATGCTATTATATTATCTGTTTTGGATGTTTAATGGGCTTTATTATAGACTTTTATATTATTATTCGGACTAACCTAGTAACCCAGAGCCTAGTGCCAGTTTCTGTTTTCCCTTGTTTTTGAGTGTCACAGAAAAGGAATCCCAAACGGAGCCCAATTGACCTGAAACTCAACGGAGGTTGTTTTTGGACCAGAAGAAGCCCAAGGAGTAACGGAGATGGACCAGAAGAGTCCCGTGCTGCCCACGAGGGTGGGGGGCGTGCCCACCCCCTGGGCGCGCCCCCTACCTCGTGGACAGCCTGGAGACCCCCCCTTACTTGTTCCCGACTCCTACACCCCCTATATATACAGAAACCTCCAGAAAATAACCTAGATCGGGAGTTCTGCCGCCGCAAGCCTCTGTTGCCACCGAAAACAAATCTAGACCCGTTTTAGCACCCTGCCGGAGGGGGGAATCCCTCTCCGGTGGCCATCTTCATCATCCCGGCGCTCTCCATGACGAGGGGGAGTAGTTTACCCTCGGGGGTGAGGGTATGTACCGGTAGCTATGTGTTTGATCTCTCTCTCTCTCTCTCTCGTGTTCTTGAGATGCCACGATCTTGATGTATCCTAAGCTTTGCTACTATAGTTGGATCTTATGATGTTTCTCCCCCTCTACTTTCTTGTAATGGATTGAGTTTTCCCTTTGAAGTTATCTTATCGGATTGAGTCTTTAAGGATTTGAGAACACTTGATGTATGTCTTGCGTGGGATACCCGTGGTGACAATGGGGTATTCTGTTGAATCACTTGATGTATGTTTTGGTGATCAACTTGCGGGTTCCGTGACCTTGGGAATCTATGCATAGGGGTTGGCACTCGTTTTCGTCTTGAATCTCCGGTAGAAACATTGGGGCACTCTTTGAAGTTATTTGTGTTGGTTGAATAGATGAATCTGAGATTGTGTGATGCATATCGTATAATCATGCCCACAGATACTTGAGGTGACAATGGAGTATCTAGGTGACATTAGGGTTTTGGTTGATTTGTGTCTTAAGGTGTTATTCTAGTACAAACTCTAAGATAGATCGAACGAAAAGAATAGCTTCGTGTTATTTTACTACGGATTCTTGAATAGATCAATCAGAAAGAATAACTTTGAGGTGGTTTCATACCCTACAATAATCTCTTCGTTTGTTCTCCGCTATTAGTGACTCTGGAGTGACTCCTTGTTGCATGTTGAGGGATATTTATATGATCCAGTTATGTTATTATTGTTGAGAGAACTTGCACTAGTGAAAGTATGAACCCTAGGCCTTGTTTCAAAGCATTGCAATACTGTTTATGCCCACTTTTATCGTTAGTTACCTTGCTGTTTTTATATTTTCAGATTACAAAAACCTATATCTACCATCCATATTGCACTTGTATCACCATCTCTTCGCCGAACTAGTGCACCTATACAAATTGCTATTGTATTGGGTGTGTTCTGGACACAAGAGACTCTTTGTTATTTGGTTCTAGGGTTGTTAGAGAGAGACCATCTTCATCCTACGCCTCCCACAGATTGATAAACCTTAGGTCATCCACTTGAGGGAAATTTTCTACTATCCTACAAACCTCTGCACAGGGAGGCCCAACAACGTCTACAAGAAGAAGGTTGCGTAGTAGATATCAAGGTCTTTTCTGGCACCGCTGCCGGGGAGGTTAGTGCTTCAAGGCATATCTTTAGATCTTGCAATCGAATCTTTTTGTTTCTTGTTTTATCACTAGTTTGGTCTATAAAAGAAAACTAAAAAAAATAGAATTAAGGTTACCTCATATGCTTCATCTTTTTAATATCTTTCGTGAAAATGATGGGAATGAAAATTGTGCTCAAGTACTATAAGAAGAATTACATAGAATGCCTAGCATAAAATATGTGCATGATGAGCATGATTGTAATGTTGTTAGTATGAATTCTTTGAATACCCATGATGCTAATGATATGCAAAGCCACAAGCTTGGGGATGCTATGTTTGATGAAGATGATATGTTTAGTCCCCCAAATTTTGATGAGCAAATTTATTATGATGAAAGCATGTCTCCTATTTATGATGATTATTGTGATGACATGTATGCTATAAAGAATAAAGATAACCATGAAACTTGTCATCATGATTTTAATTTTCAATTGGATTATGCTTCACATGATAGTTATTTTGCTGAGTTTGCTCCCACCACTATTGATAAGAATACATTTGCTTATGTGGAGTGTAGTAAAATTTATATGCAAGTAGATCATGAAAAGAATGCTTTATATGCTGGTTATATGGTTGAATTCATTCATGATGCTACTGAAAATTATTATGAGAGAGGAACATATGTTTGTCTGCAATAATATCAAGTTTCCTCTCTATATGTTGAAAGTTTCGAAGCTATGCTTGTTTTCCCTTCCTATGCTAGTTGATTCTCGTTCCCGTAAGTTGTTTTCTCACAAAATCTCTATGTATAGGAAGTGGGTTATACTTAAATGTGCTAGTTATATTCTTCATGATGCTCTCTTTATGTTTCAATTCTTATCTTTTATGCGAGCATCATTGAAATCATCATGCCTAGCTAAAAGGCATTAAAGAAAAGCGCTTGTTGGGAGACAACCCAATATTTACCCCTACTATTTTTTGTGTTCACATGATTAATCTACTGTAGTAGTCATGTTTTATAGCTTTTGTTTCAATAAAGTGCCAAGTAGAACCTTTGGGAAGACTTGGCTGAAAGTTAATGTGATCCTGATGAAAAAAACAGAAACTTTGCGCTCATGAGATTGGCTGCCATTTTTTACTGGAGAGTGTTTTTAATTTGATTATATTTGCAGAAGATTAATAGACAAATTCCTCACGTCCACCAATTTATTTCAGAATTTTTAGAGTTACATAAGTATTTGAAAGTTACAGACTGTTCTGTTTTTTGACAGATTCTGTTTTCTTCATGTTGTTTGCTTATTTTGATGAATCTATGAGTAGTATTGGAGGGTATGATCCATAGATAAGTTGGAATACATTAGCTATTACACCAATATGAATTTATAATGAGTTCACAACAGTACCTAAGTGGTGGTTTTATTTTCTTATACTAAAGGAGCTTACGTGTTTTCTGTTGAGTTTTGTGTTGTGAAGTTTTCAAGTTTTGGGTAAAGATTCGATGGACTATGCAATAAGGAGTGGCAAGAGCCTAAGCTTGGGGATGCCCAAGGTATCCCAAGGTATAATTCAAGGACAACCAATAGTCTAAGCTTGGGGATGCCCCGAGAAGGCATCCCCTCTTTCGTCTTCGTCTATCAGTAACTTTACTTGAGGCTATATTTTTATTCACCACATGATATGTGTTTTGCTTGGAGCGTCATTTTGTTTTATTTTGTTTTGCTTGCTGTTTGAATAATATCTCAGGATCTTAAACTCTTAAATGTTAGAGAGTCTTCACACAGTTACATAATTATTCAACTACTCATTGATCTTCACTTATATCTTTCGGAGTAGTTTGTCGTTTGCTCTAGTGCTTCACTTATATCTTTTTAGACCACGGTGGTGGTTTTATTTTGAAGAAATAGATGAACTCTCATGCTGCAATTATGTTATTTTGAGAATCTTAAACAACATGTTAATTTGCTTTGGTTATAAATTTAGTCCTAATATGATAGGCATCCAAGAGGGATATAATAAAAACTTTCATATAAAGTGCATTGAATACTATGAGAAGTTTGATACTTGATGATTGTTTTGAGATATGAGGATGATTGTTTTGAGATATGAGGATGATTGTTTTGAGATATGAGGGTGGTGATATTAGAGTCATGCTAGTAGAGTAGTTGTGAATTTGAGAAATACTTGTGTTGAGGTTTGCAAGTCCCGTAGCATGCACATATGGTAACCGATGTGTGACAAATTTGAAGCATTGAGGTATTTCTTTGATTGTCATCCTCTGTGTGGAGGTTTGGATCGCGCGATGGTTAACTCCTACCAACCCTTCCCCTAGGAGCATGCGTGTAGTACTTTGTTTTGATGACTTGTAGATTTTTTCAATAAGTATGTGAGTTCTTTATGACTAATGTTGAGTCCATGGATTATACGCACTCTCACCCTTCCGCCATTGCTAGCCTCTCTTGTACCGCGCAACTTTCGCCGGTACCATACACCCACCATATACCTTCCTCAAAACAGCCACCATACCTACCTATTATGGCATTTCCATAGCCATTCCGAGATATATTTCCATGCAACTTTCCATCGTTCGGTTTACTATGACATGCTTCATCATTGTCATATTGCCATGCATGATCATGTAGTTGACATCGTATTTGTGGCTAGGCCACCATGCATAATTTTTCATACATGTCACTCATGATTCATTGCACATCCTGATACACCGCCGGAGGCATTCCTATAGAGTCATACTTTGTTCTAGTATCGAGTTGTAATATCAAGTTATAAGTAAATAAAACTGTGATGATCATCATTATTAGAGCATTGTCCCAAAGAAAAAAAAAGAAATGCCCAAAAAAGGGAAAGAAAAAAAAAGAAAAAAAGAAAGAAAAAGAAAGAAAAGAAAAACGGAACAATGCTACTATCTTTTTCCACACTTGTGCTTCAAAGTAGCACCATGATCTTCATGATAGAGAGTCTCTTGTTTAGTCACTTTCATATACTAGTGGGAATTTTCATTATAGAACTTGGCTTGTATATTCCAACGATGGGCTTCCTCAAATGCCCTAGGTCTACGTGAGCAAGCAAGTTGTGTGCACACCCACTTAGTTTCTTTTGTTGATCTTTCATACATTTATAGCTCTAGTGCATCCGTTGCATGGCAATCCCTACTCACTCACATTGATATCTATTGATGGGCATCTCCATAGCCCATTGATACACCTAGTTGATGTGAGACCATCTTCCGCTTTTTTGTTCCCCACAACCACCACTCTATTCCTACTATAGTGCTATATCCATGGCTCACGCTCATGTATTGCGTAAAAGTTGAAAAGGTTTGAAATTTTTTGAGTATGAAACAATTTCTTGGCTGAAACCGAGGTTGTGCATGATTTGAGTATTTTGTGTGACGAAGATGGAGCATAGCCAAACTATATGATTTCGTAGGGATGAACTTTCTTTGGCCATGTTATTTTGAGAAGACATTATTACTTTGTTAGTATGCTTGAAGTATTGTTATTCTTATGTCAATATTAAACTTTTGTCTTGAATGTTTCGAATCTGAACGTTCATGCCACATTTAAGAAAACTACATTGAGAATTATGTTGGGCAGCATTCCACATCAAAAATTCTGTTTTTATCATTTACCTACTCGAGGACTGTCACAACCCTTTACTGCTTGTAATTAGTTGCACTTGGGTGCATCATGCATCATGTTTAATTGCAAAAGAATTTGAAATCGGGATGCTCAAACCCTAGCACCAAATGAATTCAACTTGATTCAAATAAAAATAGTTTCAATAAACACAAAATGCCCTTCAGAAAAAGTTCATCATTTTTGAATTGGCTAAATACCTCTGCCAAAAATGGTGCACATATTTCTAGGACCATTCTGTATTTTTGAATTAAATCATAAAGTATTTACATTTGGGCATTTAAATGCTATATTATATTTTTAATGTCCAAATATTCATGAACTAAAATGGTTACTGTTGGAAATATTCCAAACAGTAGCCCTGAGCAGTTTCATGAATTTTGAGATTGTTTTGGTATTTTTAATAAAGCCAAACCGTTACAGAAAAATAGAAAACAAAAAAAGGGAAAAGTGGACTTACGTGGCAAACCTACCTGGCGCAGCCCACCTGGTGGCCCCGCTGGCCGGCCCAGCCCACCAGCCATGACAGGCAGCTGCTTCCTCTCGCCAGGCAGGAAGAGAGGAGCTCGCCGGCGAGCCCGAGCGCGCCACGCAGCTCCTCGCCTCCCTGTTTCACCCCCTCGCTACCGCAACGCCCTGGACATTCTCCACGTCGTCGCCCCGACCCCCTGGACACCCCGTTTCTCTCTCTTCGCTTCTCCCTCGCCCTCTCCCACCTTGGCCGACGATGCCGCAGCCGCACCGCCGTCGTAACCACGGCCACCGCCCATCCCTCGCTTCTCCGACGTCTCTACGAGCTCCGTCGCCATCCGCTACGCTATCCCGCCGAGCCACGCGACGCTGGGAGGCCTACAACGCCGCCCACGCCATCTTCCCCAACTCCGGTCGCCCGAGATCGCTGGCTTCGCCCCGACGCCGTCCGGCCTCCCTGAGCACTCCGTTCGCCTCATCGCACTCGTCGTGAGCCTCTGACCCTCCTCCTGCCCCTCCTAGCACGCCATAGCCGCCACACACCTTTCACCTGACCCTGCCGCCGCCTGAGCTCGCCGCCGACGTGTCTCCGGCCACCTATCGGTCTGTCTGTCGTGCTTAGATTCCTCCCCACGCCGTGTAGGGCACGTAGGTGCCCCACATGAGCCGTCCCACCCGCCGTAGCGTCGACCCCGAGCTCACCCGAGCTCCGGCGACCGCCAAGGTCGACGCCGACGATGATTCCGGCCACCCCAGCCGCTCCAACCTACCCCGTTGGATGCGCGAGTTCGCTAGCTCCGCGTAGATGCCCTCCGCCGCTTGTTTGGTCACCAAAACAGCGTTTCCGAGCCGCCCTGCCGTCTCTGTCGTCACCGGCGACGAGCCGCCGACGAGTTTGTCTCGTTGACCAGGGGTTTGACCTCCCCTGGGTCGCTGACAAGTGGGCCCAGAGCCCTGCTAATCTTTGCTTAGTGCTAATTAGAACTTAGTTAACCCACTAAGTCACTAACGTGTGGGCCCAGTCCCTAATTAACTTAGGGTAGGATTTAACTTAGTACTAATTAACTCTGTTAATTAGTTGTGACACTGACGTGTGGACCCCACACATCAGGTTTGACCTGTACCAGCCCCTATTGACCTGATGACGTCACCATGAAGTCATGCTGATGAAGTAAATATTTTCTGGGATTTTAAATAAATCAGAAATGATTTATTTATTTCAAAAAATATCCAAAACTTCTAAAAATCATAGAAACTCAACCGTAACTCCAATGATAATAACTTATATATGGAAAATGATCAGAAAATCCAAAGAATCTGTTTATCGCACTTTCATGTATGTTTGAACAACTTACATCCACTGTTTAGGACAATTTGAATATATGACATTTGAATAATCACATATGGAGTTTGAATTTGAACCTTTGGTTCAAACCAACTCATTTAATATGGTTGCTCGTTGCATTATCTCAATCAACAGCATATTGCCATGTCATGATCATGCATCATATTGTTGCATTGCATTGATTGTGTTCTTTCTCTATTGCCGGTGTTTGTCCCCTCTCAGTAGACGTTGTTCCGAGGATGTGATTGATGACACTGATGAAGACACAGTAATATCTTCAGAAGTGCCAGGCAAGCAAAACCCCATTGAGCATTCCGATGCAACCCCTCTCGCTCGCTCTTGCTCTCTTTTACTGCACTAGGACAACAATAATTCAACTGCTATTTGCTGCGGTAGTTGAAGCCCTTTTCCTCTGAATGACTTGTCATTGCCACAGTAAATAGTTGAAACCCACTAGCATGAGTAGGAGTTGTTTGAGCCATGATGTGCCTACTCATTCATGCTTTCTGGTTATGCCTGCTATGCTTAGAGTTGTGTCGGGTCTGATTCATCTGGGATGGATTGGAATGGTGTGAACATGTCCTACATATGAGAGCTAAGTGTGTGAACACGATTTGGTAAAGGTAGCGATGAGAGGCCATGCAGGAGTACATGGTGGATTGTCTCATTGAAGCCATCCTCAGGAACAGAGTTCTGTGTTTGTGATCCATGAACAGCTACTACCACACATTGGGCTCCGGGCACTCCAAGCTCTCTCGACTTATTAATCAACCCGATTTCTGTCCAGGAGTTGCAATTAGTTTCTGGTGTTTGTAGTATACTGAAGGTCGTGCTCAGCGCTGACCCTCTGGGTGGGTTGTGATGTGGCAGGTACGTGGCACGGTGTACCGAGCCGCCCGTTTGGTGGCTCGGGAACCCTGTACACATCGTTTGGGGCCGTGAGCGACACCCCGGCCGGATCTCCCCACGGATAGAACCCAAATAGGCGATAAACCTGGACTAGAGACTTGTGTAGTTAGTCAGGTTGTGGCCGACACCCTCGCTAGGCTTCCGCTTGAAGGTTTCCCATATACATGATGCGTACATGGTGGTAAGTGGCGAGAGCGTGTGTGAAGAGGTACACCCCTGCAGGGTTAACATGATCTATTCGAATAGTCGTGTCCATGGTAAAGGACTTCTGGGTTACCTGTACAATTCATAGACAAGTGAAAGTGGATACTCTAAAACGCGCAAGATAAGCGTGAGTGCTATGGATGGCCTTCTCGTAGGGAGGTGGGAGCGGATCCATAGTGGTGTATTGATTGGTGAATATGTGGAATCGTGTGCGCCACCTCAAAAGAGTTACTTGTAGTCGAAGTTCAGGATAGCCACCGAGTCAAAGCTGGCTTGCTGCAGTCAAAATCCACCACCCCTTGTTGATACTGATGCATATGTAGCTAGTTCTGATGTAAGTCTTGCTGAGTACCTTTGTACTCACGTTTGCTTAATTTATGTTTTTTGTAGAGAGACTTCAGTCTCACTAGTGGTTCCACGTGGACTTCGATGTTTAGCTTGTTACCTCAGCTATGATCTTGTACCCTTGGGAGGGTCTTGTAGATAGTCAGGCTTCTCAGTCTTTTTCATTTGTAGTTGTCTGTACTCAGACATGTTATGCTTCCGTTGCCTGTATGCTCTGTATGTTGGGTCATGTGACCCCTGTTTGTAATAAATACTATGATGGCTCTCTGGGCCTTTATCTATATGAGTTGTTGAGTTTCGTTGTGATGCCATGTTGTACAACACATACTTGCATGTTATGCGTACGTGTAATGTGGATTGCTATGTGTGGGATCCGACACCTAGTTGTTTACCCTTGGTAGCCTACACTAGTGCAGAACCGGGCTATAGCACCGGTTCGGAGGGGCCTTTAGTGCCGGTTCTGTAACCAGTACTATAGGGTGGGGACTAAAGCCCCACGCCTTTAGTACCGGTTCAACACGAACCGGCACTAAAGGGCCACCACGTGGCAGGAGCCAGCGCCGGGGGCGGGGATCCTTTTAGTACCGATTTGTAAAATGAACCGGTACTAAATGCTTTAGGTGGTTTTGGATTCATGATTTCTTTTTTTCTTTAATTTTGTGTTTTCCATTTAATTCTTTTTCGTTTACTGGTTTTTTACGATGCTACGTATTGTACACGTTATTCATATATATAAAAATATAATTTCTCGTAGAATGGATAACATATATATATATATATATATATATATATATATATACATATACAATTAGGTACATATATATATACAATTTCTCCTACATGTTTCCTTCGGAGCCAGTGGCATTTGCCTTGGTGCCTTCGGAGTACGATTACTATTTGGGGGGCGGTAGCGGGTAATTGTATTCTCGGTCAGACTTTATGACCTGGTCGACCGAAAATCCGGTGATTTCCTCCTAAATTGCTCGTATCTGATCCTCCGGTAGGAGCTTATCCCGCATCTCATTGAACTTCAAAACAAGGAGATGAATATGCATGTTAGTTGTGTGATAGATATCGACAATGATGTAAAAATTGTGAGTAGTGTTCTGACAAACATACCCATAGTTGTCTTTCAGATTTGGTCCTTTCGGATGCCATCATGCGAATGTTCTCGTAAACGTAGTATGCACATAGATTAGTCCCCTGCGCTTGCTTAAGGGCCTTTACGAGAATGGAATTTAGTCAGATAATAAATAATCAAGCATGATAATTAATTGTACTGAAACAAGAATTAAAGAGATAGCTAGCTACTACTACTTAATTACTTACCTTAGGTCGTAACCAATACAGCTTTTGTCGCCATTTGCCTGGAGTTATTGTGATGAAATTTTCCCAAGCCCTGCCCGCCGGCAAAGAAAATGAATAAAGGGGTTATTAAATAGTTGACATCAAGAAATGATGAAGTAAATAGGCCGAGATATATATAGTTAATAATGATTGAAATTACCTGTCGACTATCCCCTTCATGGTGGTCTGGTCACTTTGTTTTCTCCATAGTGAGTCCAGTACTTCAACTTTTCCTTCTTCAACTTTAATGACTGACAAGATCCAGTGGAAACTGCATGCGCACACATTTGCATGTCTTAATTAAGTGGGTATGTGCATAACACTCATCAACTACGTACACTAAACCATATACACTTAATTATTATCATCTAGCTAGCTAGCTAAGCAAAAACATAATTTCTAGTATACAAGACAGTGTCACTCACAGGAAGTTGTAAGGAAGTAGTATATCTTCATTTGTATTGAGGCGCATCAAGAACTCTAGCATGCTCTCCTCTACACCTTGTTTACAATATTTCAAATTCCATGTGTATTCATTAATGGTATTTGGGTCAATGAACCCAATGCTATAGCGTCCAGCTTTTTTCATTTCATACATCTTCATCCTGCATAATACGACAAAAAAGAATATAGTGAGGATAATTAATTACAGGTAATGATCGATCAATGAGCACTACATGCTAAAAGTTGAGACTTCCATTACGGAAAGAAATCACTTACAGGCAATAGCAACTGACGATAGATTTGTCGAGTGCGTCTTGATTGAATAACTGAAACAGTTCTGAATACTCAACAGACAGAGAATTCCCAGGGAAGTAATGCTCTTCCTTGACTTTCACAATGAGGGACTCTCGATTGGAACTCTTGGTAATTTTCATGTACTAGTCATGCAGTTCATACATTCTCGTTGGGAGATTATTGACCTCATCAGGCTCTACCAAAGGTTGGCCGCGGACATATATCCGTTTTAGTTCCGCCTCTATAAAAGTGTCCATGGGCTCGAGCTCTAGGAGTTGTTCTATAGTGCATCCAATCTCTCTAGCCTGCCTTCTATGATCGTCGGTTATTAGCAGATGATGGGAGATCTTCGGTGGTACAACAAGCGGGGGGGGGGGGCGATTGCGCCGCTTGTTCTCCCAGCTGGGGAACGGTTTTCCCGCATTTTTTGCCAGCTGCTTGGCTCGAGCTCAAGCTCGACTCCTTCTGTAGTCATGCTCGATGTGCCTTCTTGATTTGGCGCTCATAGTCCGAGTCAACAGGCTTGGGAGCTAGTTTTCTTGACATATGAATAAAGTGGTCAACGAATTTCGCAGGCACTTTCTCCTTTGGCGGCGGTGGCGGTTTTGTTCCAAAATGGGCGTCCACTTGGGCCTTCACTATGGCTGTGGTTTCGTCGTTGTTCATGTCGTAAGGCCTCCGAGGAAGAGGAGTGAGGCTTGGACCATATTGAACTCGCTTGCCTCCACCTGTACCTCATGTACTACCTTGATTTGTTGCGGCGGCTCTCTTCTGCGACTGCTGAGGCGGCGGAGACGGCTGACGTGGCTGAGTCGGAGCAGGAGGAGTGGCCTGATGCTGTGCCAGACTTGGAGGAGTGGAAGTCTGCTGACGCGGTGGCGGACTTTGAGGAGGAGTCGGCTGAGGTTGTGCCGGACTTGGAGGAGGAGTCGGTTGACATGGTGGCGGACTTCGAGGAGTCGACTGACGTGTTGTCGGTGGCCTTTGAAAGATTATGCAATCCTTTCTCCATAGGATGATACGATGTATGGCCTCTCCCAGTGTGTGCTCGTCGTCACCTCCAGGAATGTCAAGCTCTAGCCCTGAATATTGGTCCACCACCTCATCAACCTGGACATGAGCATAGCCGGCTGGAATCGGGTTGCAATGGAAGATTGCTTCTGGGTGATCTGTATAAGCAATGTCGTTCGCCACCTTCATGGATATGTTCTTCATTTTGAAGTGTAGATCACAGTTAGTGTTCTCGACGATGCCATCCACAGGGTATCTATCCAGCAGTGCGTCGCCCGGGGCGGAACCCACGCTGCTTCTCGGCATGGATGGGATGATGCTATCTAAAGCTGGATCATCCGGTAGCTGTTGCTGCTGTTGAGACCTCCTTTCCTGGCTAAGTGAGTCAATTTGCTGCTGCTGCTGTTGCAATTTGAGCGCCAACTCCGCGTGCGCTGATTCTAGGCCTTTTAGGCGTTCTGCTTCCTTCTTCCTCTGCTCCTCCTCCAGGTTCTTCCTTATCGCACGCTTTCTGTAGTGGGCCCTCTAGTCCAAAAAGCTCTCATACCATGGCATAACACCCTTGCCTCGTGTTCTTCCCGGGTGTTCATGATTTCCCAGGGCGCGTGTAAGCTCATCGTTCTCTCTGTTGGGCGTGAATTCCCCATTTCGAGCTTCTTCTATTGCATCAACTATCTTCTTTGCGGCTCCTTTAAGAGATGCCTTTGTCGAAACCTTGCCTGTCTTCGGGTCCAACGCCCCCCATGCGCATAGAACCAAGTCCTGCACCTGGGGGGCCAGCTCAGTGTAACTGGAGTGACCCCTGCATTTGCCATCTCTTTCTCTGAGAGATCCCACTTAGCCATTGCCACCGCGTAGCCACCTGGCCCTAGCCTATGGAACCGGTCCTTTCTTGCGGCATTGGCCTTGTTTTTTGCCGACCATTCCTTAGATAATTCTGATTCCTTGAATTTCACAAAAGCGGGCCAGTGTTATATATAGAAGGAACCTTTAGTACCGGTTGGAGCCACCAACCGGTACTAAAGGCCTGTTTTGGCCAGGCCAAGCGGCAGGGAAGTGCAGGCCTTTAGTACCGGGTGGTGGCTCCAACCGGTACTAAAGACCCCCCTTTAGTACCGGTTGGAGCCACCACCCGGTACTAAAGGGTGTGCGCTGCCACCCACGGTGCGTAAAGTTTAGTCGCACCTCACTTGTCGAGGAGCCCCAGGACTAGTTTATAAGCCCTGGCGCGGGCATTGCATTGAGCTCCTCTCTAATGCAGGCCTTCTGGGCCTAAAATTTCTACTCTGCCCTATTGGGCCTACTAGTCTAGCGGGCCTGCATCCTGGCCCAACTACAGGTTGGGTTTCTAGTCGTATGCAGGCTGCTCTGGCCTAGTAGGTGGGTTTTTTTTAGTTTTTTCTATTTTATGCTTTATTTGAATTATTTTATTTATTTGTAAGTTGTTTTTTTGCTGTATTTAGAGTTCCTTTGTGAGTATTTTTGCTCTAGGTACTAAAAATTACAAACTTTCTTTTAGTGTCGGTAGTTTTTAAATTTGAATTATTTCAAATATGTGTGAATCACTAGTTTGTGAATAACTTAACTTTAAAAATAGATTTTTCAGTGATTCTTTTTTCTTATGTTTAATATTAGTGTGTTTTATCATTATATTCAACTTGGTAATACTTAGGTTATATAAAAAATGAAATGCCTTTCTAACAGATGACTTATCATCAGAAACCCTGATATTTTGAAAGAGATTGTCCATTTTTTGTACACGAAGTGTATCCAGTTTTTGTCGTAACCCTCTCTACTTTTTTGCACATGCTATGTGGATGAAATTATGATACCATGCCAACTTTCAACCGTTTCAGAGTTCATTTGAAGTGTTTTTAAATTTGAAGGTCGTTTAGCTGAAAAATTCAGTAAATGCATGAAAGAATTTTCACATAAATTTTCTTCGCGTTTCAAATGCCAAAACACATAAGTAGCCTAACTATTACAAGGATTTCCTCCCGTTTGTTCGAAGCGGGACTTTCCGGATATATAAGTTCGGAAACTCACTAGAGAAGAAAGTGATGACGGTGAAGCCGATCACATCCCAGAGTGGGATCTTTGCGTGTGAAACTTTTTCTTTGCGTGTGTCTCTTTGCGCCGTAACCATGGACAATCTTCGTCATTTAACTAGATGGTCGGTTCAATATTCACTGTGAATGGAGCAATTTCATCAAACTTTTCATAATCTTCTGACATGTCTGTCTTGTCATCCACTACCACGATGTTTCTTTTCCCAGAAAGAACTATGTGGCGCTTTGGCTCATCGTATGATGCATCCGCTTCCTTATCTTTTCTTTTTCTCGGCTTTGTACACATGTCCTTCACATAGAAAACCTGTGCCACATCATTGGCTAGAACGAATGGTTCATCTGCATAAGCAAGATTGTTGAGATCCACTTTTGTCATTCCGTACTGCGGGTCTTCAGTTACCCCGCCTCATTTCATATTGACCCATTTGCACCGAAACAAAGGGACCTTCAAACCACGTCCATAGTCAAGTTCCCATATGTCCTCTATGTAACCATAATATGTTTCCTTTCCCGTCTTGGTTGTTGCATCAAAGAGGACACCACTGTTTTGGTTGGTGCTCTTCTTCTCTTGGGCGATCGTGTAAAATGTATTCCCATTTATCTCGTACCCTTTGAAAGTCATTATATTCAAAGATGGTAACTGGGAAAGCAAGTACAGGTCATCTTCAATAGCGGCGTCATGCATGGCACGTGTTTGCAACCAGCCGGCGAAAGTCGTCGTTTGTTCACGTGTAATCCAGTCGTCAGACTGCTCTGGGTATTTGGAGCGTAGAAAGTTCTTGTGTTCGTCCATATACGGAGCCACCAAGGCGGAGCTCTGTAGAACTGTGTAGTGTGCTTTAGTGAGAGAATGCCCATCCATACATATTATTTGATCCCCTCCTAGTGTGCCTTTTCCATCCAGTCTGCCCTTATGCCGCGATTCAGGAACACCAATCGGCTTAAGGTCAGGAATAAAGTCAATCCAAAACTCAATGACCTCCTCATTTTCATGGCCTTTGGATATGCTTCCTTCTAGCCTAACACGGTTTTGAACATATTCCTTTAAGACTCCCATGAACCTCTCAAAGGGGAACATATTGTGTAGAAATACAGGACCCAAAACGTTAATCTCTTCGCATAGGTGAACTAGGACGTGCGTCATGATGTTGAAGAAGGATGGTGGGAACACCAACTCGAAACTGACAAGACATTGCACCAAATCATTCTATAATGTTGGTATGATTTCTAGATCGATTACCTTCTGAGAGATTGCATTGAGGAATGCACATAGCTTCACAATGGCTAATCGAACGTTTTCCGGTGGAAGCCCCCTCAATGCAATCAGAAGTAGTTGCATCATAATCACGTGGCAGTCATGAGATTTTAGGTTCTGGAACTTTTTCTCTGCCATATTTATTATTCCCTTTATATTCGATGAGATGCCAGACGGTACCTTAATACTGAGCAGGCATTCAAAGAATATTTCCTTCTCTTCTTTGGTAAGAGCGTAGCTGGCATGACCCTGATGTATGCCGTCTTTTCCGTGCATACGTTGATGGTCCTCCCATGCCATCGGTGTATCTTTTGTCTTCCCATACACGCCTAAGAAGCCAAGTAGGGTCACGCAAAAATTCTTCATCACGTACACCACGTCGATTGCGGAGCGGACCTCTAGGTCTTTCCAATAGGGTAGGTCCCAAAATATAGATTTCCTCTTCCACATGGGTGCGCGTCCGTCAGCGTCAGTCGGAACAGGTTGTCCGCCAGGACCCTTTCCAAAGACTACCTTCAAATCCTTGACCATATCATGTACATCAGGACCAGTTCGGTGGCGAGGCTTCGTCCGGTGATCCGCCTCACCTTTGAAATGCTTGCCTTTCTTTCTTACGGGATGCCTGCTCGGAAGAAATCGACGATGTCCAAGGTACACATTCTTCCTACAATTATCCAAATATATACTGTCGGTATCATCCAAACAATGCGTGCATGCGCGGTATCCCTTGTTTGTCTGTCCTGAAAGGTTACTGAGAGCAGGCCAATCATTGATGGTAACGAACAACAATGCCTTTAGATCAAATTCTTCCTGTCTGTGCTCATCCCACACACGTACACCTTTTCCATTCCACAGCTGTAAGAGTTCTTCAACTAATAGCCTTAGGTACACATCAATGTCGTTGTCGGGTTGCTTAGGGCCTTGGATGAGCACTGGCATCATAATGAACTTCCACTTCATGCACAACCAAGGAGGAAGGTTATACATACATAGAGTCACAGGCCAGGTGCTACGGTTGCTGCTCTGCTCCCCAAAAGGATTAATGCCATCTGCGCTTAGAACAAACCATACGTCCCTTGCGTCACCTCCAAACTCCTCCCTGCTGTACTTTCTCTCGATTTTTCTCCACTACGAACTGTCAGCGGGTACTCTCAACTTTCCGTCTTTGTTACGATATTCTATGTGCCATCGCATCGCCTTGGCATGCTCTTTGTTTTGGAAGAAACGTTTCAACCGTGGTATTATAGGAGCGTACCACATCACCTTGGCAGGAATCTTTTTCCTGGGGCGCTCGCCCTCGACATCACAGGGGTCATCGCGGGTGATCTTATAGCGCAATGCACCGCATACCGGGCACGCATTCAAATCCTCGTACTCACCCCGGTAGAGGATGCAGTCATTAGGGCATGCATGTATCTTCTGCACCTCTAAACCTAGAGGGCAGATAACCTTCTTTGCTTCGTACGTACCCTCGAGCAATTCGTTGTCTTTTAGAAGCATCTTCTTTAACATTACCAGCAACTTTCCAAATCCATTGTCAGATATACCATTCTCTACCTTCCATTGCAGTAATTCCAGTGTGGTGCCCAGCTTTTTCTTGTCAGCTTTGCAGTTTGGGTACAACAATTTCTTGTGATCCTCTCACATTCGCTGGAACTTTAGCCTCTCCTTTTCAGTTGTGCAGTTTCTCTTTGCATCAGCAATGGCCCGACCTAGATCATCAGCGGGCTCATCTGATGCCTCTTCTTCAGCTTCTTACCGCATTGCCGGCTCAGGTTCTCCCCCATTGTTTTACCATCGTATTCAGGGAACCCATGGCTAGGATAGCTGTCGTCGTCCTCTTCTTCTTCATTGTCTTCCATCATAACCCCTCTTTCTCCGTGCTTGGTCCAAACATTATAGTGGGGCATGAAACCGGAGTCAAACAGGTGGACATGAATGGTTCTTGAGTTAGAGTAATTGTGATCATTCTTACAGACAGCACATGGACAAGGCATAAAACCATCCGCCCGCTTGTTTGCCTCAGCCGCATTCAGAAAAGTATGCACACCATTAATGAACCTGGGAGAGCATCGATCATCGTACATCCATTGCCGGCTCATCTTCATTACACAACACCGAAAATACCAAATTAATACAAGTTCATACAACACTTAAATGCAACATACAAATAACTCTCTAGCTAAAGCATTTAAATGCAACAACAAATGCGATCAAGATCGCAACTAAGGTAACAATTGATCCAACAGCATAATGATACCAAGCCTCATTATCAATGGCATATTTTCTTATCTTTATAATATTCAAGCGCATTTTGTCCATCTCGATCTCGTGATCATCGACGACATCGGCAACATGCAACTCCAATTCCATCATCTCCCCCTCAATCCTTTGCAATTTTTCTTTCAAATACTCGTTTTCTCTTTCAACTAAATTTAACCTCTCGACGGATATCAAAACCATGGCACTATGCATAACAAACGACGTACGGGTAAGATAATTATACTAGTAACTATATATCTAAATCACACAAACATGATTTTTTAATATAAATAAGATAAGATCAAGAGGCTCACCACAAGGTGGTGCCGGCGACAGGACGGTGCGGACGATCGATGGTGGTTAGGATGGACACGGGAAGGCACTAAGTAAACCACACCTACAATTACAAACTAAGTGTTATTTTGAGCTCAAATTGCATATAAATCAAATAAAATAACACATATAATTCCTCCCAAATTACTAAAACCCACAAATTAATGACTATATAAAGCATTGCAAGAGCTAATCTAGCAATGAGAGATGAAAGGACAAAGTTGCTTACCTTTGTGATCACTTGGATGGATGGGGTGCCTTCGAATCTTCACAAATTTTGGCAAAAATGGAGTGTGAGCTCGAGGGTGGGGAAGAACAGAGAGGAGATCGAGGGGAAAGTGGAAAACAGAGCGAGCTCGGGTGGACGAAGGGTTTATGTAGGACGACCTTTAGTACCGGTTCGTGGCAAGAACCGGTAGTAAAGGTGCTGGAAGGGCCCCGGTCTGACAACATTCTGCCACCACCCTCTTTAGTACTGGTCCGTGGCACGAACCGATGCTAAAAGTTAGGCACAAACCGGTACTAATGAGAGCGGCCCGCCTAGGCATTGGAACCGGCACTAATGACCACATTAGTGCCGGCTCATATAGTAACCGGGACTAATGATCTGAACATTTTACCCTTTTTCTACTAGTGTTATCTTACATGGAAATGCCTCCTAGTGCTTCCACTGAGCCTTGGTAGCTTGCTACTGCTCCGGACCACTTAGCCTGGCCGACATGTGTCCTTCTTCGTTCCTGTGTCTGTCCCTTAGGGGAAATGTCACACATTGTTCCTTTAAGTCCGTGTAGCTTGCTATGACTTGGGTTCATACGTTGATGGCCAACACGTTCGTTGCTGGGTCATGTATGACTGTCTCTATAATTTAGTGGCACTTTTGGTTTATAACTAGTCATGTCGGTCCGGGTTCTCTATCATATGGATGCTGGCGACACTATCATATACGTGAGCCAAAATGTGCAAACGGTCCCTGTCAGGGATATGACTAGAAGGTATGAACCGGCAAGTATAAACCGGATTACTATAATATGTTTTTTTGTAATATTTAGTTAAAAGCTACGGCCCATGAGATCTTAGGGCCCATGTATAGAGTTACGATTTGTAAACCATCTGATGATGTAACTTGAGGAATAAGGAAGAAAGAGCAGAGACCGAGGCGGACACGAGTATGAGCCGGCCTCGGGACTCTGTAAACCGGACCGGGCGTCACCTCTATATAAAGGGATGACCCGGCGACGGTTCAGGGACAAGCAAGAATCAACCCGTCGAGACTACAGGCAAGCGATCCGCTCCCTGTAATCCGACGCCCAAGAAATACCAAACCAACTAGAAGTAGGCTTTTACCTTCATCGAAGGGGCCGAACTAGTATAAACCCTTTGTGTCCTTTGTGTGCTATGAACCCCTTTAAGCTAACCCGTGCGATGGTCTCATCATCAAGTCCGTTAAACCGGACATCTGCCATGTTATTTCCACGACAGTTGGCGCCCACCTTGGGGCCTCCGCACGCTGGTTTCGAGTTCTTGAAGGGCAGCTTTGATGGGCTCAAGGGTTACGCGGTCGGCCGGATGACCAAGAGCCGCCGCGGCCGGATCTACATTGATGATGCAGGCTGGGGGCCGGAGGCCGATTCAATCGAATACGGGTACCGGGTTCGCTTCGGTGGCATCCACGTCTTCATCGGCAAGATCGGTGAACGGGGACCTGAGCTGGACATCTTCCCCAACATCATCGACCCGGCTCAGCGTGCGAGATCGGCCCGGATTCAGCCCCCATGAAGCGCATGTTCGTTGGAGCAATTCATGGGGTCCAAACCGAGGACGGATCGGAATCCGATGGTGCAACAGTTGTCTACTCCGACGACGAATCTTCATCCGGAGAAACTGAGTCTTTGTATCAGTTGCAGGACGGCCGGTCTGAGGGTGAGTCCGACAGAAACAGTATTCCGGACCCCTTCGACCCGCCAAACCGGGTGGCTGTCTTTATGGCCGGTTCACAGCCCACGGTGAACGGGGCGACAGCAGAAGCTGGTGTAGGGGGGAGCGGCCCGGCCCTCTCACCTACTGATGTTCTATCCACCTTGATCGAGGAGTTCACAGCTAAAGCGGAGGCAACGATAGCTCCAGCAGACAAGGCGCAGCATGATGCAGAGCTTCTTCAGTTGAAAGGCCGGATTGATCAATTGAAAGAGGATTTGAAAATAGAGAAAGCAATGATAGCAATAAGGCAAGCGGAGCTGGAGGATCAGGCTTTTTATCTAAGGATGGAGCAGGCCTCTGTGCAGGGGGTAAGGGGCCGAAAGTACCAGTCTCGTCTACCGTCGGTTTATGAAGCGACGGATCTGTTCAGGACACCCGGGGCTGGAGCCAGCAACGATCCGGCTCTAAACCGAAGGGCACCTCCAGCCAGGGAAGAGCCGGTTCAGCAACCCACTGCAGAGCAAGATCGGCGGATCACGTCTGCACCTCACGTTCCTACCCCTCCAGGTCAATACTCAAATCCTTTGGATAAGATCGTGGCTGCTGCTGCACGTTTGGCCGCTTTACCCGTGGAGGGGACATCCCGGGCAGCGTTGGAGGCACGCCGGGCCAAGGAGTTTCTTAATACGGCGTTAATACAGCAGCAAGCATATTCTCATAGCAGGGAAAGGCTACATTCAACACCACGTCCCAGCCGGAGTTACACTAGGCATTGGGAGGAGCCAGAGGTATCTAGCAGTGAGCGCAGGCGACATCGGCACAGACAGGATAATCCGGCAGGCGCGGAAGCTCAAGCTCAGGATGCGAACCGGGTTAGATCTGTAGCCCGGGAGGAGGTCCGTCAGACAACGCCGGTTCAAACTGCCACATCAGAGACGGGAGTTACGACAAGTTCCTTTGGAGTACAGTGTCTTATCCCCGCTTTACGGAGTGTAAAGTTGCCCAAGGATTTTAAGGGGCCCCGCAAAGTACCTAATTACACTGCGGATTTACCTCCTGAAGCTTGGGTGGAGAGTTATGAGATGGCCATGGAGATGCTGGATCTGGATGAAGCGGCTTGTGCAAAGTATTTCACCGTGATGCTTGAGGGCACGGCCCGGACCTGGTTAAAGGGTTTACCCCCTAATTCCATCGGGTCATGGGGGGAGCTTCGTCGTTAGTTCATCAAAAATTTCAAAGATACATGCAAGCAGCCGATGTCAGTGGTGGATCTAGCAGCGTGTGTGCAAGGAGACCAAGAGTCTACGAGTGCTTGGGTTCGGCGAGTATCAGAGATCTTGCACTCTTCGAATGGTATCAATCCTAGTACGGCGATAGTGACTTTGGAAAACAATTATCGGTTTGAATCTTTAAAGTTAAAACTAGGACGGCTTAAAAGGGATTGCAATGATATGGGAACTCTCATGAGTGCTCTAGTAAAGTATGGGGATTCTGATAATACCAAGTATCCAGAAGCTGAAGGGGACAAAGCAGGGAAGGTTAACAAACATGGTAAACCGGCACAAGTTAACCCGGCTACTGCAAGTTTCTTGGGCAAGCGAAAGGCAGAAGGTGGCTCTGATTTCGTAGCCAATACCCAAGTTTAAGGGGGTTTTCATCGTAGTATGGACAACCCACCTCAGCTAACCGGCGGAGGGGCTTGTGGTTGGGACCAAGAGTTAGATCAGCCTTGTCCGAAGCATAGCACGAAACAACGACCGACAAAACACACTATGAGAGAGGGCAGGCCTTTTATGGAAGCAATGATGGGCCGCTTTAATCCTAATGACAGGCTTCCAAATGGCGGTTCAGTCCCAGGGTTTTATGGTCCAGGTCATCAGGGGAACAACTCCGGATCAGGATATAGGGGCAATAACAATGGTTATCAAAACCAGGCCGGTAATCAAAATAGTCAAGGAAGTTATAATAACCAGGGCAATCAGCTGCGTAACCAGGGTGGTTACAATAACCAAGGCAGTCAGCAGCATGGCCAAGGTAATTACAATAACCAAGGCAGTCAACAACAGGGCCAAGGGAATTACAATAATCAGGGGAATCAGCAGCGTCAGCAACAGCAACCGCAATCTGGATATCAGAATAATCCGAAGGAATTGAGCAGTGGGCAATACCATGTGTTCACCACAAGTCTGTGTAAACGGGATCAGAAGGTCTTAAAGCAGGCAGTTAACGCGGTTGAACCGGCAACACCGCAATTTCTGCGCTGGTCAGAACAGCCCATTGTATGGAGTAGGGAGGATCACCCGATGCGGGTGGATAATCCGGGCCACTTTTCCTTAGTGGTAGCACCCCAGGTGGGAGGTTATAAGTTCACTAAGGTTCTCACGGACGGCGGTAGCAGCATCAATATCTTGTACTATGAGACCTTCCGTCGTATGGGCCAGGTAAGGTGGCACCCGTGGGGATACCGCGCATGAGGCCGCAAAGTGATATGATGTATTACATGCTAGATCGGTGAGAACAATTTAATCTGTCCAGTGGTAAACCGCTAGGACATGTTTTTAGTGTTACTTATGTAGGAACAGATGACACGCAAGATAAGCGACATCAGACGAAATTTAATTTGGCAAACATTAAAACAAGAAGTCAGAATATCCGGCTCAAAGAGGATCATGTTTCAGCTATCCTATTACAAGGCATAGCAAGCCTGACGGATTAAAAAGATTGTTTGATAAAGCAGAGACTGCAATTACAACAAATTTTGAGTTATGCTCCTTCCTGCTGCGGCGGCTGGGCATCTGATTGATCCGGATCCTCTTCATCTTCTTGAAGCGGTTGGAAGTCCGGAACACACTAGTCGATCTTTGTTAGGGCCCGGAAGTACATCTCTTCACTTCTAAGTTCAGAAGGTTCGATATCTGGAGCGAAGGTATGAGGGCGCACTGGTGGGATTAAATTGACGGTGTCATAAACCGGCCGCTCCACCCGCTCGTTTTGTAAGTCGTACCCCAGATGATACCTGGATAAATCGGATTCGGCGGCAAGCTTGCTGGCATGTGGACGCATCTCCTTCGTCAAGACATGGAGGTCCCTTTCAGTAAAAGTTGATCCGTCTTCTTTAGTATCGGGAAATCCGCTCAAAGCTTCCTCCGGATCAAAGTCCGGAACCCAAGCCTTGGCTCTGGTAAGTGCCAGGAGGGCGCCGGCTCGAGCAGCAGATTTCTTAACTTCTTCTAGACGCACTGGCAGAACAGACAGCCTTTCCAACGTGCCTTGGATGGTAGTAGGGGCCGGTTTACCGAAAGATATTGCACTGATGATCCTCTGAGCGCCCGAATACAGCTGCTCGACCAAAGTGTAACATGCTTTAAGTTTCTTCCGTAGATCATCCCCAAGATGGGTGACACGGCGCCCTACATATGAATATCAGAATTAAACCGGCACAGATGGAAGCTTGCAAGGATGAAGCAGGAATACAGATCAAAAGACTTACCAAAGACAGCAGAGGTCATCAACTCTATTTGCCGCTTTAAGCCGGTTAACTCTTCAGTTACCGGATTAAGGGCTTCCTCAGCATCTTTTGCCCTTTTCTCTAGCTCTTTCTTCTAAACTTCAAAAGCGGTCCACTCTTCTTCAAAGAATTTTTTCAACTCTTCAGCAGTCTTTAAACTCACATTCAGATCTTTCTTGGCTTTCGAAGCAGCAGCCTCCGTTTCAGCAAGACGGCTCCGAAGTTCATTGATTTCGTCAGCACTCGGGTTTAAATCAGCCTGCAAGTAAAATCAAGTGATAAGAGGCAAAAATCAGACAAGTCTCAAGCACACAAACAAGTTGTCTACTTGACACTTGGGGGCTAATGTAAAGTTGAAGCAATAAACAGCAGCAGTTCAAAGACAAAAGTCTCAAGCACACAAGCAAGTTGTCTACTTGACACTTGGGGGCTAATGGAACATTGAAGTATCAGAAGAAATTCTTACAAGTATCAAATACATAACCAAGTTATCTACCTGATACTTGGGGACTAATGTAAAATCAATGTGCTGAAGTTATAAATTCCGGTTCACCTTCAATCTAGCAGCTAAACCGGAACTTGGGGGCTACTATGAGATAGTTAGAAGCATATCAAAAGCACAAAGTCATAAGGAAAGGATTACCTCATATTTTTCTTTCATCAGGTTAACCAAGCCTGCTTCATAATCTCGGCTGGTGTGGAGCTGGTTCAGGTACCCAGAATAGAGCTCCTGAGTACTCATGTCAGCAAGGCCGAATAGCTCAGTACTCCATTTACCCTTCTCTTTATACAGTTTCTCCGTTTTAGCCGTATGCTTGGCTAAAACGGTGGGCTCAGTCGGAGCAGTAAAAGCAGTCCCAGTTACTACAACTTCGGGGGAAGCAGGTGCTGTTGATGGAGCGGCAGTATGAACCGGACTGGGAGATGCCGGATTGACCTGAGGAGAATTAGCCCGCGCAGGACTTGGCGGACCATGAACATCATCAGCAGTAGGGTTCTCGGGCACTGAAGTATGATCCGTAGGCGCAGGATTCTCAAGAGGAATCGTGGGCTCGCTGTCCGGAGGGACGGTTGTCGCCAGATCAACTTCCGGATCATCTACAGAGGTCTCAGCATTGGGTTTGTTTGCCTTTTGTTTTTTGCTAGGCTTTGGCTTGCTGGAATAAGTTCGGAAAACGAGTTAAGATTGTGAAGCAAAGTGTAATTATAAACCGGATAAGTTAAAAAGACTTACCCTGGAACAGTTTTTAGTGGGGGAAGTTGCGTGGCAGTCGATTCACCAGAGGAGGATAACGGAGTCTCCTGGTAATCAGGGTCAGATGGTTTAAGAGGTTTGCGGATAAGCCCGACCTTGGGATGAAGGAAAGTTGGAGAGAGAATAACCTCAGGGCGGCGTTTCCGAGCCGGGGTGAGAGATTCCGGATGACTCCCCTGCCAGGCCACTATGGCGAGTGGTCCGGCGAAGAGCTTCATGTTGTTGTTTCTTCAAAAGAAAATTAGGATCCAATTGAGCATAAGGGTGAGAAAATTGGTATTTCCGGACTGTCCGACGACTTTTTTGTGGAAGTGGTTCTGAATCGGAAGAAATGATAGTTACCTCAACTTCGGCCGGTTTATCACCTTCAGCCAACTCCTGTGGAAAGATATCATTAGATACAGATATGAGTACAAGCAAGCAAATGAATCCGGATTAATTCATACCTCGGAATCCGGATCGTCATCCTCAGCATGAGAACTAGAGCCAACGGCCGCTTTTCTTTTCTTATTGGCAAAGGTCTTCCGGCGTGCCTGTTTGCCAGGTTTCTCCTGAGGCTTTGTTTTCCAGAAAGGATCATCAGCCTGTTCAGACAAAGAGACAGTTAGAAGACGGTTTATACAAACGGATTAAAAAATATATACAAGAAAGCAAGGCTTACAGCAGGCAGTCTGTTCTTCTTGTAATACGGAGCTAATCCGACCTTGCTGCAATCTTCTAAGGAGACATTGAGCATCTTCTTAGCCGATTCAATAACCTCCGATTCAGAAAGTTTATCCTTGGTAAACCGTTGAGGGTCGTCAGATTTACCAGAATACTGGCACATTAATTGTGATCGCCGACTCAAGGGAAGAATACTCCAAGATAGCCAACAGCATATAAAATCAGTTCCAATTAAACCGTTGGCCATAAAAGCTTTCAGTCTGGAAACTTGAGACGCAAACCAGGGCCGTTCAGCAGAGCTAAGTCGTTGTGGCAGAGGATGATCCTCCGGAAGACGGTGCTCGCGATAACCCGGCAGTGGGTTCTCCCCTTCAGGAGAAGTATCAACACAGTAAAACCAAGATTTGTTCCACTCCTTTGGGTGCGTGTGGAGAGCGGCATGGGGAAAGACTACATCTCTCCTTTTCTGGATGCTAACCCCGCCGAGTTCTTGATGCGGTCCGCTGGAGAATTCCGTACGCCGGTTTAAGTGAAAGAAATCCCGGAACAGATCAACAGACGGTTCTTCTTGCAAGTATACCTATGAGAAAACTTGGAAGTCACAGATATTTGAAACAGAGTTGGGCCCAATGTCCTGAGGGTGGAGTTGGAATGCAGCAAGCACATCTCGGAAGAATTTTGAACCAGGGGGTGTGAAGCCTCGAGCTATGTGGTCGAAGAAAACAATAACCTCCCCTTCTTTGGGGGTAGGAGGGCATTCATTTCCTGGAGCCCGCCACTTCAAAACGGATTGAGGGCCTAAGGTACCAATGCCAGCAATTTTTGCCAAGTCATCTTCCGTGATGATGGAAGGAACCTAGTCACAAGAGACAAACTGCTTGGCCATAGCAACAGAAGGACAAGTACTGAAAGAGTAAAAGTACGAAGATCGGATTATTTAAGTACAAACAACATAAACCGGAAGATATATACGAAGATCACACAACGGTTTAGACAAGGGACTAATGATATAGTTAACCCGGCAACAACATGGAGCTATGTTACTGCCGGTTCATGACAACAAAAGAGGAACAGCTAAACCGTCACGTTCAATTTTAAAAGCCTATAGGAACAAGGCATGACAGTATAAACCGGAGTATACCTAACAGATCTACAAGGGAGAAGAAACAGGTTTTTGTAAACAGATAAAGGTGGAGCAGATCTGAGCATACAAGAAAAGAAGAATAAATACAAAGATATATGGGAAGAAAGTACAAGGATCTTATGCGGGGCAGATGAATCTACAGGATGGGTGTAAGTGACGAGATCTAAAGCATATACTAGCGGAACAAAAGTAAAGATCTAAGATCTAAAATATAAAGGTCAAATACTTCTGCGAAACTGGTGTTAAAATGAACAAGGTGAAGCTTTCGTTAAAGCTCTAATGGCGGAAACACGAGCAAGAAACCCTAGAGGTTACAAGACTACAAAGAGGAAGATGGAGTACCTGAGGATCAACGGCGGAGTTTTTCTGGTCAAAAGTCAGGTTGATGCAGCGGCCAGGGAGGTCTCGGACTCGGCGGTCGATGGCGGCGGTTCGAGCTCGGGCGTCAATGGCATCTTGAAGCTCGAGCGACGAACGAAAGAAGAATATGCGAGAAAAGAATAACAGATGAGGACGGCGGTATTTATAAGGGAAGCTCAGATCCGAAGCGACAGGTGCGGGACTCGAGGGAGCAAAGATCGGATAAAGATCCTTTTGACGCCTCGATTTTCGGGATAACCATTAAACAAAGCTACAGTACAACTCGCAGCGTTAAAATGCGAAAGTGATGTCACGGTCAGATTCCGTGATTCTCAAGGATGACGTCATGGCCGGTTTACAAAAAATGAGAAGACGCAGAAGAAAATTACACAAGGCAAGGGAGATTGATATGAACAAGTTCAAATCATTCTGGGGCCTAATGTCAGGGATATGACTAGCAGGTATGAACCGGCAAGTATAAACCGGATTACTATAATATGTTTTGTTGTAATATTTAGTTAAAAGCTACGGCCCATGAGATCTTAGGGCCCATGTATAGAGTTACGATTTGTAAACCGTCTGATGATGTAACTTGAGGAATAAGGAAGAAAGAGTAGAGACCGAGGCGGACACGAGTATGAGCCGGCCTCGGGACTCTGTAAACCGGACCGGGCGTCACCTCTATATAAAGGGACGACCCGGCAACGGTTCAGGGACAAGCAAGAATCAACCCGTCGAGCCTACAGGCAAGCGATCCGCTCCCTGTAATCCGACGCCCAAGAAATACCAAACCAACTAGAAGTAGGCTTTTACCTTCATCGAAGGGGCCGAACTAGTATAAACCCTTTGTGTCCTTTGTGTGCTATGAACCCCTTTAAGCTAACCCGTGCGATGGTCTCATCATCAAGTCCGTTAAACCGGACATCTGCCGTGTTATTTCCACGACAGTTGGCGCCCACCTTGGGGCCTCCGCACGCTGGTTTCGAGTTCTTGAAGGGCAGCTTTGAAGGGCTCAAGGGTTACGCGGTCGGCCGGATGACCAAGAGCCGCCGCGGCCGGATCTACATTGACGATGCAGGCTGGGGGCCGGAGGCCGATTCAATCGAATACGGGTACCGGGTTCCCTTCGGCGGCATCCACGTCTTCATCGGCAAGATCGGTGAACCGGGACCTGAGCCGGACATCTTCCCCAACATCATCGAGCCGGCTCAGCGTGCGAGATCGGCCCGGATTCAGCCCGCCATGAAGTGCATGTTCGTTGGAGCAATTCATGGGGTCCAAACCGAGGATGGATCGGAATCCGATGGTGCAATAGTTGTCTACTCCGATGACGAATCTTCATCCGGAGAAACTGAGTCTTTGTATCAGTTCCAGGACGGCCGGTCTGAGGGTGAGTCCGATGGAAACAGTATTCCGGACCCCTTCGACCCGCCAAACCGGGTGGCTGTCTTTATGGCCGGTTCACAGCCCACGGTGAACGGGGCGACAGCAGAAGCTGGTGTAGGGGGGAGCGGCCCGGCCCTCTCACCTACTAACGTTCTATCCACCTTGATCGAGGAGTTCACAGCTAAAGCGGTGGCAACGATAGCTCCAGCAGACAAGGCGCAGCATGATGCAGAGCTTCTTCAGTTGAAAGGCCGGATTGATCAATTGAAAGAGGATTTGAAAACAGAGAAAGCAATGATAGCAATAAGGCAAGCGGAGCTGGAGGATCAGGCTTTTTATCTAAGGATGGAGCAGGCCTCTGTGCAGGGGGTAAGGGGCCGGAAGTACCAGTCTCGTCTACCGTTGGTTTATGAAGCGACGTATCTGTTCAGGACACCCGGGGCTGGAGCCAGCAACGATCCGGCTCTAAACCGGAGGGCACCTCCAGCCAGGGAAGAGCCGGTTCAGCAACCCACTGCGGAGAAAGATCGGCGGATCACGTCTACACCTCACATTCCTACCCCTCCAGGTCTTTACTCAAATCCTTTGGATAACATCGTGGCTGCTGCTGAACGTTTGGCCGCTTTACCCATGGAGGGGACATCTCGGGCAGCGTTGGAGGCATGCCGGGCCAAGGAGTTGCTTAATACGGCGTTAATACAGCAGCAAGCATATTCTCATAGCAGGGAAAGGCTACATTCAACACCACGTCCCAGCCGGAGTTACACTAGGCATTGGGAGGAGCCAGAGGTATCTAGCAGTGAGCGCAGGCGACATCGGCACAGACAAGATAATCCGGCAGGCGTGGATGCTCAAGCTCAGGATGCGAACCGGGTTAGATCTGTAGCCCGGGAGGAGGTCCGTCAGACAACGCCGATTCAAACTGCCACAACAGAGACGGGAGTTACGACAAGTTCCTTTGGAGTACAGTGTCTTATCCACGCTTTACGGAGTGTAAAGTTGCTCAAGGATTTTAAGGGGCCCCGCAACGTACCTAATTACACTGCGGATTTACCTCCTGAAGCTTGGGTGGAGAGTTATGAGATGGCCATGGAGATGCTGGATGTGGATGAAGCGGCTTGTGCAAAGTATTTCACCATGATGCTTGAGGGCACGGCCCGGACCTGGTTAAAGGGTTTACCCCCTAATTCTATCGGGTCATGGGGGGAGCTTCGTCGTCAGTTCATCAAAAATTTCAAAGATACATGCAAGCAGCCGATGTCAGTGGTGGATCTAGCAGCCTGTGTGCAAGGAGAGCAAGAGTCTACGAGCGCTTGGGTGCGGCGAGTATCAGAGATCTTGCACTCTTCGAATGGTATCAATCCTAGTACGGCGATAGTGACTTTGGAAAACAATTGCCGGTTTGAATCTTTAAAGTTAAAACTAGGACGGCTTAAAAGGGATTGCAATGATATGGGAACTCTCATGAGTGCTCTAGTAAAGTATGGGGATTCTGATAATACCAAGTATCCAGAAGCTGAAGGGGACAAAGCAGGGAAGGTTAACAAACCTGGTAAACCGGCACAAGTTAACCCGGCTACTGAAAGTTTCTTGGGCAAGCGAAAGGCAGAAGGTGGCTCTGATTTCGTAGCCAATACCCAAGTTCAAGGGGGTTTTCAGCGTAGTATGGGCAACCCACCTCAGCTAACCGGCGGAGGGGCTTGTGGTTGGGACCAAGAGTTAGATCAGCCTTGCCCGAAGCATAGCACAAAACAACGACCGACAAAACACACTATGAGAGAGTGCAGGCCTTTTATGGAAGCAATGATGGGCCGCTTTAATCCTAATGACAGGCCTCCAAATGGCAGTTCAGGCCCAGGGTTTTATGGTCCAGGTCATCAGGGGAACAACTCCGGATCAGGATATAGGGGCAATAACAATGGTTATCAAAATCGGGCCGGTAATCAAAATAGTCAAGGAAGTTATAATAACCAGGGCAATCAGCCGCGTAACCAGGGTGGTTACAATAACCAAGGCAGTCAGCAGCATGGCCAAGGTAATTACAATAACCAAGGCAGTCAACAACAGGGCCAAGGGAATTACAATAATCAGGGGAATCAACAGCGTCAGCAACATCAACCGCAATCCGGATATCAGAATAATCCGAAGGAATTGAGTAGTGGGCAATACCATGTGTTCACCACAAGTCTGTGTAAACGGGATCAGAAGGTCTTAAAGTGGGCAGTTAACGCGGTTGAACCGGCAACACCGCAATTTCTGCGCTGGTCAGAACAGCCCATTGTATGGAGTAGGGAGGATCACCCGATGCGGGTGGATAATCCGGGCCACTTGGCCTTAGTGGTAGCACCCCAGGTGGGAGGTTATAAGTTCACTAAGGTTCTCATGGACGGCGGTAGCAGCATCAATATCTTGTACTATGAGACCTTCCGTCGTATGGGCCTAACGGATAAGAAGCTGAGACAATCAAACACGGTGTTCCATGGAGTGGTTCCAGGTAAGTCGGCTTATCCAGTTGGAAAAATTGATTTGGAAGTTTCCTTTGGAGATGAGCATGATTCCAGGTCAGAGATGATAACTTTCGAAGTTGTCAAGATCCGGAGTCCCTATCACGCTTTATTCGGGAGAACGGTTTATGCCAAGTTTATGGCTAGACCATGTTATGTTTATCTGCAACTCAAAATGCCGGGTCACAAGGGCACGATCACGGTTCATGGAAGTCGCAAGATAGCAGTGGAGTGTGAATAAGGAGATGCAGCCTATGCAGAGGCAGTATGTGCCACAGAAGAGTTGAAGTTCTATAAGGATAATGTTGATCCGGCAGATATGACTCCGCTGAAGAAGCCAACTACCGAGCATGATCCGGCGTTGAAGTTTAAATCGGCGGAGGAGACCAAGCAAGTTGATTTTGTGCCAGGTGATTCGTCCAAGCAGTGCACTATCAGCGCTAACCTTGATCCCAATTAGGAAAGCGCGCTCATCGAGTTCATCCGTGAGAACCGGGATATCTTTGCGTGGAAACCTTCTGACATGCCAGGTATACCGAGGGAACTCGCTGAGCACAGCCTTAACATTGATCCGAAATATAAACCGGTTAAACAATATTTGCGCTGCTTTAACAAAGAGAGGCGCAAGGCTATAGGAGAAGAAGTGGCTAGGCTTTTGGCCGCAGGATTCATCGTGGAAGTTTTTCACCTGGAGTGGTTGTCTAATCCGGTGCTAGTGTTAAAGAAGAATGGGAAATGGAGAATGTGTGTGGACTACACAGACCTCAACAAAGCTTGCCCAACTGATCCTTTTGCTCTCCCTCGCATTGATCAGATTATCGATGCCACAGTGGGATGTGAGCGGCTAAGCTTTTTGGATGCATACTCAGGATATCACCAGATCAAGATGGTAGTTAAAGACCAAGAGAAGACGGCTTTCATAACCCCTTTTGGTGCTTTTTGCTATGTATCTATGCCTTTTGGGCTCAAGAGTGCTCAAGCAACTTATCAGCGTTGTGTTCAGAATTGTCTTAAGGGACAGATAGGGAGGAATGTTCATGCCTATGTGGATGACATTGTGGTTAAGTCAAGGAAAGAGGAGACAATGATAGAGGATCTTAAGGAGACTTTTAACAATCTTCGGGCTTACAAGATGATGCTTAATCCGGAGAAGTGTGCCTTTGGTGTTCCGGCAGGTAAACTACTGGGATTCTTGGTCTCAAACAGAGGAATAGAAGCTAATCCGGAGAAGATCAAGGCCATTACATCTTTGACTAAGCCAGTTTGCATCAACGATGTTCAGCGTATCGCTGGCCGGATCACAGCATTAAGCCGGTTCATCAACCGTTTGGGAGAGAAGGCGATCCCGCTTTACCAGATGCTGAAGAAAACAGACCGGTTTATATGGAGTGATGAGGCCAACGCGGTGTTTGAGGATCTGAAGCGGCAACTAGCAAAGCCACCGGTCCTGGCTGCCCCTGTTGATAAGGAGCCGTTGCTGTTATACGTCGCTGCTAATGCACGGGCAATCAGCGTGGCAATTGTGGTTGAGCGCAAGGAAGCAGGAAAGGAATACCCGGTTCAGCGCCCGGTTTATTATGTGAGTGAAGTACTCATTGAGTCCAAGCAAAGGTACCCACATTGGCAGAAGCTGGTATATGGTGTGTTCATGGCAAACCGGAAGCTGAAGCACTATTTTCAAGGTCATCCAATAACTATGGTTATTTCAGCACCGTTGGGGGATATAATCCAAAACAGGGAAGCTACAGGTAGAGTGGCGAAGTGGTCCATTGAGCTCAGCCCACATGAATTAAAGTATGTGCCACGCACCTCTATAAAATCTCAGGCATTGGTGGATTTCATCAATGATTGGACAGAGTTGCAAACCCCTGAGGAGAAGCCGGATCTTACGTACTGGACGATTCACTTTGACGGTTCAAGACAGTTGGAAGGCTCGGGGGCTGGAGTTGTCTTAACTTCCCCCCGAGGTGATAAATTTTGTTACGTCCTCCGTTTGTTATTTCCTTGTACTAACAATGCAGCGGAATATGAAGCGTTACTTCATGGATTACGGATGGCAAATGAGATGAACTTGAGCCGGGTAAAGTGTTTTGGCGATTCCGATCTGGTGGCACAGCAAGTTTCAGGCAAGTGGGATTCACGAGATCCTCTCATGGCAGCTTACAGACGAGAAGTTGAAGCAGTTGCAGGATATTTCAAGGGGTATCAGGTGGATCATATAGACCGGCGACGGAACGAAGCGGCCGATGCTTTAAGCCGACTGGGCTCCCAACGTAAACCGGTGCCGCCAAATACCTTTTTTGATGAGTTGCACAGTCCTTCGGTTCAAGTACCATCAGAGGAAGACCTAGCTGTTCCTGATCCGGAGGCACAGTTAGTTGCAGCACTTCATATAATTCCGGATTGGAAGCAGCCTTACTTGGCGTATTTGAGCCGAGGATAGCTACCGGATGATGAGATCGAGGCACGACAGATAGTCCGGCGTTCTAAGTCCATGACAATTGCAAACGGAGAGCTTCATCATCACAGTACTTCTGGAGTATTTCAGCGGTGTGTATCAGCTGAGGAAGATTGTGAGATTCTTCGCGAGATCCATGAAGGGGATTGTGGTCATCATGCCGGTTCAAAATCATTGGTGGCTAAAGCGTTCCGGCATGGTTTCTATTGGTTAACCGCTCATGCTGATGCGGCAGATTTGGTCCGGAAGTATGATGCTTGTCAGAAATTTTCGAGACGTGCTCTGGTTCCGGCGCAAGAGCTCCGGATGATACCAATAACTTGGCCGTTTGCGACTTGGGGGCTTGATATGGTTGGACCTTTCAAGCGATCCCAAGATCAGAAAACTCATCTACTAGTGGCAGTGGATAAGTTTACAAAGTGGATTGAGGCAGAACCTATAAGCAAGTGTGATGCGGCAACGATAGTCAAATTCATCAAAAAGGTAATTTTCCGGTTTGGCTTCCCACACAGCATCATCACGGATAATGGCACCAATTTATCTCAGGGTGAGATGGAAGAATTCTGCCAACGGGAGCATATTCGTTTAGATGTATCTACTGTAGCCCACCCCCAATCCAATGGTCAAGCTGAAAGAGCAAATCAGGAGATTTTGCGAGGTATCAAGCCCCGACTTATGACTCCTTTGCAGAGAACCCCAGGATGTTGGGTTGAGGAGTTACCATCTGTTCTTTGGAGTATCAACACTACACCAAACCGGTCCACAGGTTACACACCTTTCTTCATGGTATATGGTGCTGAAGCGGTCCTTCCAAGTGATATCCGTCATGATTCACCAAGGGTAACGGCTTATGTTGAAGCGGCCAATGAGCAAGCAAGGCAAGACAGTTTGGACCGGCTGGATGAAGAGCGTGATATAGCTGCGGCACGGTCTGCAATTTATCAACAAGACTTGCGCAGATATCACAGCCGCCGGATCAAGACAAGGACGTTCCAGGAGGGTGACTTGGTACTCCGGCTCATCCAAGATCAAACAGATATGCACAAATTATCCCCGCCTTGGGAAGGGCCCTTTGTGGTCAGCAAGAATCTACACAACGGTTCATATTACCTACTGGACGTTCGAGAACACAAGGACTCACGGACATCAGAGGAGGAGACGAAGAGGCCATGGAACATCGCCCATTTACGGCCATACTATAATTGAGCTATGAGCTCCACTGTATCCTATGTATATATTATGATCAATGAATAAACCGGCACCCTCGGTAAACCGGGGGCTCAGCCTTTTTTCCAGTACAAATATCTTGTGAGAACAACCATGTATGTCTTATCATATGTTATATTTCAACATATTGGCTGGTTTAAAACTGATTTTTTGCAGAATATACTCAGAAGCAATAAAAACTCTCTGAAGAGCATGAGGTCACATCCGGTTCAAGAAAGGACGCTTTAAAATCTACCCATGACTTCATGGAGCCATGGAAGACTATATGGACAGACGGGTTTACCCGCATCCATCGACCGGCCCTCTGGAAAGATGGATAATCCACATCCAGTGATTGGCTAAATTTTTTCTTATGATTCATGTGGAAAGATGGATAATCCACATCCACCGGCCCTCTGGAAAGATGGATAATCCACATCCAGTGATTGGCTAAATTTTTTCTTATGATTCATGTGGAAAGATGGATAATCCACATCCACCGGCCCTCTGGAAAGATGGATAATCCACATCCAGTGATTGGCTAATTTTTTTCTTATGATTCATGTGGAAAGATGGATAATCCACATCCACCGGCCCTCTGGAAAGATGGATAATCCACATCCAGTGATTGGCTAATTTTTTTCTTATGGTTCATATGGAAAGATGGATAATCCACATCCACCGGCCCTCTGGAAAGATGGATAATCCACATCCAGTGATTGGCTGAACCTTGCTTTGAGCCTGGCAGCTCTTAAAAAGCCTTGACTACATGGTTTTATTTGCAAATTCGCATCTTTGGTGTTTATGTTTTATGACTCTTTAAACCGGAGTGGAACAGCTACAGAAGTTGACCACATATCTATAAAGTGAAAAGTCTGGGTCATGAATACCAGCATGAATAAACCGGTGTTCATTATAACCCGGATCATCCATCAGGCAATAAGCTACAAATTTCTGGACAAATTTTCGGAATGATATAAACCGGTGTCTTTTATCAAGCCCGGGTTTGTTATTGGATCCATGAAGATCTTCATCAAGAAATTTTAAGGTTCTACCGGGTTAAGAGTATTGAACATACTTGGTCTCAGGTATAAATTTATTTCTGATATAAGTATATACTTGTTTGATATACTGTGAGAACAACTTAATCTGTCCAGTGGTAAACCGCTAGGACATGTTTTCAGTGTTACTTATGTAGGAACAGATGACACGCAAGATAAGCGACATCAGACGAAATTTAATTTGGCAAACATTAAAACAAGAAGTCAGAATATCCGGCTCAAAGCGGATCATGTTTCAGCTATCCTATTACAAGGCATAGAAAGCCTGACGGATTAAAAAGATTGTTTGATAAAGCAGAGACTGCAATTACAACAAATTTTGAGTTATGCTCCTTCCTGCTGCGGCGGCTGGGCATCTGATTGATCCGGATCCTCTTCATCTTCTTGAAGCGGTTGGAAGTCCGGAACACACCAGTCGATCTTTGTTAGGGCCCGGAAGTACATCTCTTAACTTATAAGTTCAGAAGGTTCGATATCTGGAGCGAAGGTATGAGGGCGCACTAGTGGGATTAAATTGACGGTGTCATAAACCGGCCGCTCCACCCGCTTGTTTTGTAAGTCGTACCCCGGATGATACCTGGATAAATCGGATTCGGCGGCAAGCTTGCTGGTAAGTGGACGCATCTCCTTCGTCAAGACATGGAGGTCCCTTTCAGTAAAAGTTTATCCGTCTTCTTTAGTATCGCGAAATCCGCTCAAAGCTTCCTCCGGATCAAAGTCCGGAACCCAAGCCTTGGCTCTGGTAAGTGCCAGGAGGGCGCCGGCTTGAGCAGCAGATTTCTTAACTTCTTCTAGACGCACTGGCAGAACAGACAGCCTTTCCAACGTGCCTTGGATGGTAGTAGGGAACGGTTTACCGAAAGATATTGCACTGATGATCCTCTGAGCGCGGGAACACAACTGCTCGACCAAAGTGTAACATGCTTTAAGTTTCTTCCGTAGATCATCCCCAAGATGGGTGACACGGCGCCCTGCATATGAATATCACAATTAAACCGGCACAGATGGAATCTTGCAAGGATGAAGCAGGAATACAGATCAAAAGACTTACCAAAGACAGCAGAGGTCATCAACTCTATTTGCCGCTTTAAGCCGGTTAACTCTTCATTTACCGGATTAAGGGCTTCCTCAGCATCTTTTGCCCTTTTCTCTAGCTCTTTCTTCTGAACTTCAAAAGCGGTCCGCTCTTCTTCAAAGAATTTTTTCAGCTCTTCAACAGTCTTTAAACTCACCTACAGATCTTTCTTGGCTTTCGAAACAGCAGCCTCCGTTTCAGCAAGACGGCTCCGAAGTTCATTGATTTCGTCAGCACTCCGGTTTAAATCAGCCTGCAAGTAAAATCAAGTGATAAGAGGCAAAAATCAGACAAGTCTCAAGCACAAAACAAGTTGTCTACTTGACACTTTGGGGCTAATGTAAAGTTGAAGCAATAAACAGCAGTAGTTCAAAGACAAAAGTCTCAAGCACACAAGCAAGTTGTCTACTTGACACTTGGGGGCTAATGGAACATTGAAGTATCAGAAGAAATTCTTACAAGTATCAAATACATAACCAAGTTATCTACCTGATACTTGGGGACTAATGTAAAATCAATGTGCTGAAGTTATAAATTCCGGTTCACCTTCAAACTAGCAGCTAAACCAGAACTTGGGGGCTACTATGAGATAGTTAGAAGCATATCAAAAGCACAAAGTCATAAGGAAAGGATTACCTCATATTTTTCTTTCATCAGGTTAACCAAGCCCACTTCATAATCCCGACTGGTGTGGAGCCGGTTCAGGTACCCGGAATAGAGCTCCTGAGCACTCATGTCAGCAAGGCCGGATAGCTCAGTACTCCATTTACCCTTCTCTTTATACAGTTTCTCCGTTTTAGCCGTATGCTTGGCTAAAATGGTGGGCTCAGCCGGAGCAGTAAAAGCAGTCCCAGTTACTACAACTTCGGGGGAAGCAGGTGCTGTTAATGGAGCGGCGGTATGAACCGGACTGGGAGATGCCGGATTGACCTGAGGAGAATTAGCCCGGGCAGGACTTGGCGGACCATGAACATCATCAGCAGTAGGGTTCTCGGGCACTGAAGTATGATCCATAGGCGCAGGATTCTCAAGAGGAATCGTGGGCTCGCTGCCCGGAGGGACGGTTGTCGCCGGATCAACTGCCGGATCATCTACAGAGGTCTCAGCAGTGGGTTTGTTTGCCTTTTGTTTTTTTCTAGGCTTTGGCTTGCTGGAATAAGTTCGGAAAACGAGTTAAGATTGTGAAGCAAAGTGTAATTATAAACCGGATAAGTTAAAAAGACTTACACTGGAACAGTTTTTAGTGGGGGAAGTTGCGTGGCAGTCGATTCACCAGAGGAGGATAATGGAGTCTCCTGATAATCAGGGTCAGACGGTTTAAGAGGTTTGCGGATAAGCCCGGCCTTGGGATGAAGGAAAGTTGGAGAGAGTATAACCTCAGGGCGGCGTTTCCGAGCCGAAGTGAGAGATTCCGGATGGCTCCCCTGCCAGGCCGCTATGGCGAGTGGTCCGGCGAAGAGCTTCATGTTGTTGTTTCTTCAAAAGAAAATTAGGATCCAATTGAGCATAAGGGTGAGAAAATTGGTATTTTCGGACTGTCCGAGGACTTTTTTGTGGAAGTGGTTCTGAATCGAAAGAAAGGATAGTTACCTCAACTTCGGCCGGTTTATCACCTTCAGCCAACTCCTATGGAAAGATATCATTAGATACAGATATGAGTACAAGCAAGCAAATGAAAACCGGATTAATTCATACCTCGGAATCCGGATCGTCATCCTCAGCATGAGAACTAGAGCCAACGGTCGCTTTTCTTTTCTTATTGGCAAAGGTCTTCCGGCGTGCCTGTTTGCTAGGTTTCTCCTGAGGCTTTCTTTTCCAGAAAGGATCATCAGCCTGTTCAGACAAAGAGACAGTTAGAAGACGGTTTATATAAATGGATTAAAAAATATATACAAGAAAGCAAGGCTTACTGCAGGCAGTCTGTTCTTCTTGTAATACGGAGCTAATCCGACCTTGCTGCAATCTTCTAAGGAGACGTTGAGCATCTTCTTAGCCGATTCAATAACCTCCGATTCAGAAAGTTTATCCTTGGTAAACCGTTGAGGGTCGTCCGGTTTACCAGAATACTGGCACATTAATTGTGATCGCCGACTCAAGGGAAGAATACTCCAAGATAGCCAACAGCGTATAAAATCAGTTCCAATTAAACCGTTGGCCATAAGAGCTTTCAGTCTGGAAAGTTGAGACGCAAACTGGGGCCGTTCAGCAGAGCTAAGTCGTTGTGGCAGAGGATGATCCTCCGGAAGACGGTGCTCGCGATAACCCGGCAGTGGGTTCTCCCCTTCAGGAGAAGTATCAACACAGTAAAACCAAGATTTGTTCCACTCCTTTGGGTGCGTGTGGAGAGCGGCATGGGGAAAGACTACATCTCTCCTTTTCTGGATGCTAACCCCGCCGAGTTCTTGATGCGGTCCGCTGGAGAATTCCGTACGCCGGTTCAAGTGAAAGAAATCCCAGAACAGATCAAACAGACGGTTCTTGTTGCAAGTATACCTCTGAGAAAACTTGGAAGTCACAGATATTTGAAACAGAGTTGGGCCCAATGTCCTGAGGGTGGAGTTGGAATGCAGCAAGCACATCTCAGAAGAATTTTGAACCAGGGGGTGTGAAGCCTCGAGCTATGTGGTCGAAGAAAACAATAACCTCCCCTTCTCTGGGGTAGGAGGGCATTCATTTCCTCGAGCCCGCCACTTCAAAACGGATTTAGGGCCTAAGGTACCAATGCCAGCAATTTTTGCCAAGTCATCTTCCGTGATGATGGAAGGAACCCAGTCACAAGAGACAAACTGCTTGGCCATAGCAACAGAAGGACAAGTACTGAAAGATTAAAAGTACGAATATCGGATTATTTAAGTACAAACAGCATAAACTGGAAGATATATACGAAGATCACACAGCGGTTTAGACAAGGGACTAATGATATAGTTAACCCGGCAACAACAGGGAGCTATGTTACTGCCGGTTCATGACAGCAAAAGAGGAACAGCTAAACCGTCATGTTCAATTTTAAAAGCCTACAGGAACAGGGCATGACAGTATAAACCGGAGTATACCTAACAGATCTACAAGGGAGAAGAAACAGGTTTTTGTAAACAGATAAAGGTGGAGCAGATCTGAGCATACAAGAAAAGAAGAATAAATACAAAGATATATGGGAAGAAAGTACAAGGATCTTATGCGGGGCAGATGAATCTACATGATGGGTGTAAGTGACGAGATCTAAAGCATATACTAGCGGAACAAAAGTAAAGATCTAAGAGCTAAAATATAAAGGTCAAATACTTCTGCGAAACTGGTGTTAAAATGAACAAGGTGAAGCTTTCGTTAAAGCTCTAATGGCGGAAACACGAGCAAGAAACCCTAGAGGTTACAAGACTACAAAGAGGAAGATGGAGTACTTGAGGATCAACGGCGGAGTTTTTCTGGTCAAAAGTCACGTTGATGCAGCGACCAGGGAGGTCTCGGACTCGGCGGTCGACGGCGGCGGTTCGAGCTCGGGCGTCAATGGCGTCTTGAAGCTCGGGCGACGGACGAAAGAAGAAGATGCGAGAAGAGAATAACAGATGAGGACGGCGGTATTTATAAGGGAAGCTCAGATCCGAAGCGACAGGTGCGGGATTCGAGGGAGCAAAGATCGGATAAAGATCCTTTTGACGCCTCGATTTTCGGGATAACCATTAAACAAAGCTACAGCACAGCTCACAGCGTTAAAATGCGGAAGTGATGTCACGGTCCGATTCCGTGATTCTCAAGGATGACGACAGGGCCGATTTACAAAAAATGAGAAGACGCAGAAGAAAATTACACAAGGCAAGGGAGATTGATATGAACAAGTTCAAATCATTCTGGGGCCTAATGTCAGGGATATGACTAGCAGGTATGAACCGGCAAGTATAAACCGGGTTACTATAATATGTTTTGTTGTAATATTTAGTTAAAAGCTACGGCCCATGAGATCTTAGGGCCCATGTATAGAGTTACGATTTGTAAACCGTCTGATGATGTAACTTGAGGAATAAGGAAGAAAGAGCAGAGACCGAGGCGGACACGAGTATGAGCCGGCTCGGGACTCTGTAAACCGGACCAGGCGTCACCTCTATATAAAGGGACGACCCGGCGACGGTTCAGGGACAAGCAAGAATCAACCCGTCGAGACTACAGGCAAGCGATCTGCTCCCTGTAATCCGACGCCCAAGAAATACCAAACCAACTAGAAGTAGGCTTTTACCTTCATCGAAGGGGCCGAACTAGTATAAACCCTTTGTGTCCTTTGTGTGCTATGAACCCCTTTAAGCTAACCCGTGCGATGGTCTCATCATCAAGTCCGTTAAACCGGACATCTGCCGTGTTATTTCCACGACAGTTGGCGCCCACCTTGGGGCCTCCGCACGCTGGTTTCGAGTTCTTGAAGGGCAGCTTTGAAGGGCTCAAGGGTTACGCGGTCGGCCGGATGACCAAGAACCGCCGCGGCCGGATCTACATTGACGATGCAGGCTGGGGGCCGGAGGCCGATTCAATCGAATACGGGTACCGGGTTCCCTTCGGCGGCATCCACGTCTTCATCGGCAAGATTGGTGAACCGGGACCTGAGCCGGACATCTTCCCCAACATCATCGAGCCGGCTCAGCGTGCGAGATCGGCCCGGATTCAGCCCGCCATGAAGCGCGTGTTCGTTGGAGCAATTCATGGGGTCCAAACCGAGGACGGATCGGAATCCGATGGTGCAACAGTTGTCTACTCCGACGACGAATCTTCATCCGGAGAAACTGAGTCTTTGTATCAGTTGCAGGACGGCCGGTCTGAGGGTGAGTCCGATGGAAACAGTATTCCGGACCCCTTCGACCCGCCAAACCGGGTGGCTGTATTTATGGCTGGTTCACAGCCCACGGTGAACGGGGCGACAACAGAAGCTGGTGTAGGGGGGAGCGGCCCGGCCTTCTCACCTACTGACGTTCTATCCACCTTGATCGAGGAGTTCATAGCTAAAGCGGTGGCAACGATAGCTCCAGCAGACAAGGCGCAGCATGATGCAGAGCTTCTTCAGTTGAAAGGCCGGATTGATCAATTGAAAGAGGATTTGAAAACAGAGAAAGCAATGATAGCAATAAGGCAAGCGGAGCTGGAGGATCAGGATTTTTATCTAAGGATGGAGCAGGCCTCTGTGCAGGGAGTAAGGGGCCGGAAGTACTAGTCTCGTCTACCGTCGGTTTATGAAGCGACGGATCTGTTCAGGACACCCGGGGCTGGAGCCAGCAACGATCCGGCATTAAACCGGAGGGCACCTCCAGCCAGGGAAGAGCCGGTTCAGCAACCCACTGCGGAGCAAGATCAGCGGATCACGTCTGCACCTCACGTTCCTACCCCTCCAGGTCATTACGCAAATCCTTTGGATAACATCGTGGCTGCTGCTGCACGTTTGGCCGCTTTACCCATGGAGGGGACATCCCGGGCAGCGTTGGAGGCACGCCGGGCCAAGGAGTTGCTTAATACGGCGTTAATACAGCAGCAAGCATATTCTCATAGCAGGGAAAGGCTACATTCAACACCACGTCCCAGCCGGAGTTACACTAGGCATTGGGAGGAGCCAGAGGTATCTAGCAGTGAGCGCAGGCGACATCGGCACAGACAGGATAATCCGGCAGGCGTGGATGCTCAAGCTCAGGATGCGAACCGGGTTAGATCTGTAGCCCGGGAGGAGGTCCGTCAGACAACGCCGATTCAAACTGCCACAGCAGAGACGGGAGTTACGACAAGTTCCTTTGGAGTACAGTGTCTTATCCCCGCTTTACGGAGTGTAAAGTTGCCCAAGGATTTTAAGGGGCCCCGCAACGTACCTAATTACACTGCGGATTTACCTCCTGAAGCTTGGGTGGAGAGTTATGAGATGGCCATGGAGATGCTGGATGTGGATGAAGCGGCTTGTGCAAAGTATTTCACCATGATGCTTGAGGGCACGGCCCGGACCTGGTTAAAGGGTTTACCCCCTAATTCCATCAGGTCATGGGGGGAGCTTCGTCGTCAGTTCATCAAAAATTTCAAAGATACATGCAAGCAGCCGATGTCAGTGGTGGATCTAGCAGCCTGTGTGCAAGGAGAGCAAGAGTCTACGAGCGCTTGGGTGCGGCGAGTATCAGAGATCTTGCACTCTTCGAATGGTATCAATCCTAGTACGGCGATAGTGACTTTGGAAAACAATTGCCGGTTTGAATCTTTAAAGTTAAAACTAGGACGGCTTAAAAGGGATTGCAATGATATGGGAACTCTCATGAGTGCTCTAGTAAAGTATGGGGATTCTGATAATACCAAGTATCCAGAAGCTGAAGGGTACAAAGCAGGGAAGGTTAACAAACCTGGTAAACCGGCACAAGTTAACCCGGCTACTGAAAGTTTCTTGGGCAAGCGAAAGGCAGAAGGTGGCTCTGATTTCGTAGCCAATAGCCAAGTTCAAAGGGGTTTTTAGCGTAGTATGGGCAACCCACCTCAGCTAACCGGCGGAGGGGCTTGTGGTTGGGACCAAGAGTTAGATCAGCCTTGTCCGAAGCATAGCACGAAACAACGACCGGCAAAACACACTATGAGAGAGTGCAGGCCTTTTATGGAAGCAATGATGGGCTGCTTTAATCCTAATGACAGGCCTCCAAATGGCGGTTCAGGCCCAGGGTTTTATGGTCCAGGTCATCACGTGAACAGCTCCGGATCAGGATATAGGGGCAATAACAATGGTTATCAAAACCGGGCCGGTAATCAAAATAGTCAAGGAAGTTATAATAACCAGGTCAATCAGCCGCGTAACCAGGGTGGTTACAATAACCAAGGCAGTCAGCAGCATGGCCAAGGTAATTACAATAACCAAGGCAGTCAACAACAGGGCCAAGGGAATTACAATAATCAGGGGAATCAGCAGCGTCAGCAACAACAACCGCAATCCGGATATCGGAATAATCCGAAGGAATTGAGCAGTGGGCAATACCATGTGTTCACCACAAGTCTGTGTAAACGGGATCAGAAGGTCTTAAAGCGGGCACTTAACGCGGTTGAACCGGCAACACCGCAATTTCTGCGCTGGTCAGAACAGCCCATTGTATGGAGTAGGGAGGATCACCCGATGCGGGTGGATAATCTGGGCCACTTGGCCTTAGTGGTAGCACCCCAGGTGGGAGGTTATAAGTTCACTAAGGTTCTCATGGACGGCGGTAGTAGCATCAATATCTTGTACTATGAGACCTTCCATCGTATGGGCCAGGTAAGGTGGCACCCGTGGGGATACCGTGCATGAGGCCGCAAAGTGATATGATGTATTACATGCTAGATCGGTGTGACTTAGGATCGGGGTCCTAACAAGGACGAGTAGGAATTAAGCTTGGGGATGCTTGATACGTCTCCAACGTATCTATAATTTTTTATTGTTCCATGCTATTATATTATCTGTTTTGGATGTTTAATGGGCTTTATTTTACATTTTTATATTATTTTTCGGACTAACCTAGTAACCGAGAGCACAGTGCCAGCTTCTGTTTTTCCCTTGTTTTTGAGTATCGTAGAAAAGGAATACCAAACGGAGCCCGAGGACCTGAAACTCAACAGAGGTTGTTTTTGGACCAGAAGAAGCCCAAGGAGTAACCGGAGATGGACCAGAAGAGTCCCGGGCTGCCCACGAGGGTGAGGGGCGCGCCCACCCCCTGGGCGCGCCCCCTACCTCGTGGACAGCTCGGAGACCCCCGTTACTTGTTCCCGACTCCAACACCCCCTATATATACAGAAACCTCCAGAAAATAACCTAGATCGGGAGTTCTGCCTACGCAAGCCTCTGTTGACACCGAAAACCAATCTAGACCTGTTCTGGCACCCTGCCGGAGGTGGGAATCCCTCTCTCTCTCTCTCTCTCTCTCGTGTTCTTGAGATGCCACGATCTTGATGTATCCTAAGCTTTGCTACTATAGTTGGATCTTATGATGTTTCTCCCCCTCTACTTTCTTGTAATGGATTGAGTTTTCCCTTTGAAGTTATCTTATCGGATTTAGTCTTTAAGGATTTGAGAACACTTGATGTATGTCTTGCGTGGGATACCCGTGGTGACAATGGGGTATTCTATTGAATCACTTGATGTATGTTTTGGTGATCAACTTGCGGGTTCCGTGACCTTGGGAATCTATGCATACGGGTTGGCACACGTTTTCATCTTGACTCTCCGGTAGAAACATTGGGGCACTCTTTGAAGTTCTTTGTGTTGGTTGAATAGATGAATCTGAGATTGTATGATGCATATTGTAAAATCATGCCCATGGATACTTGAGGTGACAATGGAGTATCCAGGTGACATTAGGGTTTTGGTTGATTTGTGTCTTAAGGTGTTATTCTAGTACGAACTCTAAGATAGATCGAACGGAAAGAATATCTTCGTGTTATTATACTATGGACTCTTGAATAGATCGATCAGAAAGAATAACTTTGAGGTGGTTTCGTACCCTTCAATAATCTCTACGTTTGTTCTCCACTATCAGTGACTTTGGAGTGACTCTTTGTTGCATGTTGGGGGATAGTTATATGATCCAATTATGTTATTATTGTTGCGTGAACTTGCACTAGTGAAAGTATGAAACCTAGGCCTTGTTTCAAAGCATTGCAATACCGTTTATGCCCACTTTTATCTTTAGTTACCTGTTTTTATATTTTCAGATTACAAAAACCTATATCTACCATCCATATTGCACTTGTATCACCATCTCTTCGCCAAACTAGTGCACCTATACAATTTGCTATTGTATTGGGTGTGTTGGGGACACAAGAGACTCTTTGTTATTTGGTTGCAGGGTTGTTTGAGAGAGACCATATTCATCCTACGCCTCCCATGGATTGATAAACTTTAGGTCATCCACTTGAGGGAAATTTGCTACTGTCCTACAAACCTCTGCACTTGGAGGCCAAACAATGTCTACAAGAAGAAGGTTACGTAGGATACATCAGTGCCATGGGGAGCCAGCTGGCCATGACCTTGCTGCCGCCGCCGTCCGCCGAAACAGCCTCCTCGTAGGCCTGAAGGAAGACAGCCGGATCTGCCGATCCGTCGTAACGGGGTGGCAGCTCCGACCTAAACCTGAGTGGCCACTGCACCTGTCGCAAGGCGGGGGTGAAGGCTCGGTGGCCTGCTACGCCGCCGTGCGCGCCCACCGAGCCGGTCGGAGAAGAGGCGCCCGCCATCAGAGCCTGGTGGATGGAGAGAGGGGTGGACGGAGAAGCGGAACTTCGGCGCACACCTACCTGGCGCGCCAAATGTCGGATTTCGGGCTCCGCAAACCCTTGAGATGTTCGAACTCTGGGTGCGCATGAAGAACACTCCCTCCCCAGCGCGCTCACCCTATGATTCCGCGGCCTAGCTCGACATGCTCAAAGAATAGGGGTCACAGAGAATTATACTGGTTCGGTCCACCCTATGGTGTAATACCCTACTCCAGTGTGTGTGGTGGATTGCCTTTGTATGGCTGAGGATGAACTAGTACAAGGGATGAACAGCCTTCGGAGGAGAGGTGTTCTTGGGCTCGGATAAGCTTGTGGTGTGTGTAGGGTGGAATGGATCCGATCCCAAATTAGATGCCCCTCTATGGTGGTGGATATGTCCTATTTATAGTGGCCTTGGTCCTCTTCCCAAATATCATCGGGAAGGGATCCCACAATGGCAAAATTTGAAGGGGAACAACTTGTACAAGTTATCCTGACAAAGGCTCTGGTGGTGACGTCGTGCCAGGCTCCACGATGACCTCCGTTCTGCAGCCTTGACGGTCTTTGGTCTTGTTGAATCAATATGCAAACCTTTGCCTGATTCCTTGGGACTCCGCGCTTGCGCTTTCCCTCTTAGCACCAAAGAGGAAACTAGCGCACTGCGCCCGCCTGGCCTTGGTCGTCATGGCTCACGTCACGTGAACCTCGTGAGGTGCTCCTTGCATAGATATATCCGCTCCTCGGGAGCCAGCCTAGAGAGACTGCCCCTAGGGAGGTCTTGTTGTTGCCCGCCTCACGAGGCTTGGCCCCTCGCGAGGGTCTTGAGCTGCAGTTGCTGAAGTTGGGCCGCACCAGGCCGCTAAGCCACGCCACAGGTCGCAGGTAGACAAGTCTGGGTACCCCCGTTCCCACGACGCCGACAACAGCCGTGAGGCATAAACTGTTTCGAAGAACAGATTTGGCCAAATCGAACTTCGGCATTACCTCGTCTTCGAACAATCTGGAGACATATCCCGAACACCCTAAAAGCACAAAGGTGTCATTGAAGGTCCTTTCCCCAACTGATCAGAAGCAAATGCGTAGACGTGCAGCAGGGCACAGTGAAGGCTTCAACTCACGCATCATGGCCCCGCGTTAACCTTTACTCTGTAAGCTTTTTACTTTCCTTTTTCCTCGTAAGTACCGCCTTTACAATTTGAATTGTATGGTTAGATGTCCTAAGTGTATGAGAATTAATACAAAAATACTCTTTATGGTGTTCGGACCTCCGCACCTCATAAATCCTTAGTGTTTCTTGCCAGATCCCTCACTCACTCTTCGAACAAACATGCACTAAAGTATGAACAATCAAGAATTTTTTTATTTCTACATCAGCTCAAAAACTTGAAGACCGGCCTCGCTTTCGGCCAGGTGTCTGACGTCTCGGAAATTGCGCTATATCCTATATGCATTCATTCCGAACTATGTCTTGGGTCAATAGTTGGGTTGCCTGGCTCCTATGCTTGCCCCCTACGTTCCGCACGTTCCGCCAAGAGGGCAAAGGGAGAACCCCTGCGATTGTACTTTTGGTTTGCCCGGTCAAGTAACCCAGGAGGAAAAAGCCAAAAACTGACCGTCATAATAAGCGTGAACGGATCCGCGATCCGATGACGAGGTTTGACTCTAAGAATCGTTGAAGATTTCACTGTGTAAACGAAGGGTTTGTCTTAACACAAACCATCTGATCGGAAAGGGCATGCTTCGACTCCCAACCAAGTACATGAAAGGGAGGCTAGTTCCTAGCCCCCACCGTCAAGCTCCTAAGGCTAAGTTAAAGTAGTAAAACTGAATAGTCCGATTGCCTAGTTTCGTTCCCGCACTACCGCATGCGTGCACCAAGACATTGGCTAAGGGTAACAGTGCGGAAGCCAAACACCCTTCGTGATATTCACTTGGGGGCTGAAGCCGCCGACTGGTAGCTTTCAGAATTAAACACACGGCCACACAGGAGTCAAAATTTAACAACCACAATATTTAATAAGTTCGTCTGGTGCGTACATAGAGCCCAAACTCACACAAACTTGCTAAACTATAGCATTACATTTTTTGAACACTAGCCCTCTACTACCCTTGCTCCGGCCATCACCTGTGCGAAATACTGTTCGGGGTGGCGATGCTCTTTTCCCTTGGGCGGGGGACCGGCGACCATCTCCATTGGATTGATCTTCGGCCAACGCACCATGGTCTTCGGAAATTTAAGCCTCGCCACCTCAAGACACGCTGATCGCTTCACGGCATCAATCCGGAGCGGCACCTCAGGCAACTTCTGCACAAGGTCGAAGTAAGTGTCCGGAATAGGCTCGGTTGGCCACATGCTCACTTAGAGGTCCATCATGGCTAGTTTAGACATCTGATGCATCTTCATCAACTGCTTCAGTTGATTGCTAAAGACGGACAACATTCAAAATCCGAAAACTGTGCCCAAAAAAGTAAGTTGCGTGGAGTCCTCCTCATGGGTGGCATAGTGCCTCGACGCGCCCTTCGCGTTCCTCGGAAAATCGGCAAAGACGCCTGCGGAGCGCTAGACCATCATCAGCCGGGCGAACCAGTTGCCTCCGAATACACACTGCTGTAAATATTCCTTACCATTGGCAATCTGCCCTGCCTGCCAAAGCTCCTCTCGGACACCTTGGCCGTCACTTCGCGCATCTTGGAGGTCCTTCTCTGCCTTGGACAGACGGGAGGATTGCTCTGCCCACCCCTTCTCAAGGGCCTCAAGTTTCTCAGCGGCATCCTTGAGCTCCACTAGGCCCTCGGTTACCCGAGATTCATGCTGCTTTGTAGCATGCCTGGCTTGCTCAAGCTTGGATGCTGCCTTCTCTGCGGCTGCCCATTTCTTGGCCGCCTCGGCCTTAGCTTTTTTCAGGCCCCCCTTCAAGCCCTTGACCTCGGCGACAGCAGCTGCAAGTTCATTAAGTAAAAGGATTAGCCTATGGTCCGACCAGTCATTATCCGACAAATACACGTATTTCATAGAGCTTACCTTGCGCCTTGTCAAGTTGTTTGTTGACAAGCTCCAGCTCTTGACAGGAAAGCTTGAGTTTCCGATCCATCTCCTCTAACGCCGCAACATTAGCAGCCGCGGCCATGGAAGATGCCGAGTCAGCACTCTAAACATCAACACTATTAGACAACCAATCAATTTTGATCCTCTACAGGACGCTTCGAGTTCCTGACAGAGTCTCGGGGGCTGCTATGTATGTGGCCTACTTCAACTAACAACTATAACTATATAATGAGGAAAGATCATTACTTGACTCACCTCAAAGCCTGTTAGAAGGCCTTGGACAACGTCATTCAGTCCGGATTGGATGGACCCAACACTCTGTATCAACGCATCCATAAGGGTACAATGTCCCTCCACGATGGCGGAGTTGCTCACCTACTACTCCAGCGTGTCCGGCCAGCCCACCGCCGCCCTGGCGGAGGTGTTCGGTGCCGGTGTTGGCGCCCCGGCCCCCTCCTCGTTGGGAGGAACCCATGTCGCTGAAGGCCTCGGGAGCAGTCGATGGAGGGGGTTCGGACGGCCCGGACTCTTTTACTTCGCCATCCAGGAGGGATTCTCCCTCATGGTTTTCGGTGATCGAGGTGTTACCCTCGGCCATCACAACATCCACCTCCCCCTCCGTGTTCGGGGGAGGAGGAGTTCTTCATGACCCCACCTGCTCCGCCTCTTCGGGAGCGAAAGGAGGCGTGAAGTGCGCCATAGACCCACTATCTACCAGATTTGCGGGCAGAGACGTCCCTTCCGAGGTTTGCTCGGTGGGGCGATCGCGTGGGGGGCTACAAGGTGGAGGGGTTAACCTTCAACTAAATAAAGCAAACTAATCAAAGCATGATAGCTTAATATGTAGACACCCTACCTACTGGTGGGGGGCTTGGCTCGGGATTCCTTCTTCGAAACCTCCTCAGACGCTGCAGACTTCTCGTCGCCCGAGCTGTCTTGTATGACCAGCTTAGGCCGGCGTCGTCTTTTCGGGACCGGGGAAGGTTGGACCTCATTGGTGTCCTCGGACACCGGCCTCTTCTTGGAGTGCGAATAGGCACTCTCCTCTTCATGCTCCTCCTCCTCGCCCCCGTCCGGTGCGGATGAGGCCACATCCTCTACGGACCAGGCACCGTAACGGATCCGGCGGCGGAGGCCCTTCTCGGCCTCCGGGGCCTCTTGCTTCTTTCCCTTCTTAGCATGCGCCTGGTAAGGCACCACTGCCAGCATCTTATCCAACTACTCCAGTCGGGGATCCTCTGGTAGCGGCGTTGGGCCACTAATCTTCTTGGCCTTTGTGAGCCAACCCTATAAAATTCACGCGACAAGGTTAGATCGGATCTCATATAATATGAGTATCTGGACACCTTTCGGAGAAATATGCCACTCACCTCCATCGGAGGATTCGTGGTTTCAAGACCAGTATCCTTGCCCTCGACCGACCACTCCTCCTAGGGCTGGAATATTGGACCCCATATCTTGTTTGGGGTCGTGCCGAAGAGATGCCGTACTTTGGGCGGGTCTTCAGGTTCGTACTCCCACATGGGCTTGGCCCTCTCCTGGGAAGGGGGGATCTCACGGTGGAGCATGTTCCGAAACACGTTAACCAGCTTCGTGCCGGTCTCAATCACGCTGTCAACGCGATTTTGCAGCGCCTTTGTGTCGGCGGTGCGACCCCAGTTTGGACCCTTGATAGTCCAGGAGGCCAATCTGGTGAGGGGTCAGGACCGGAATGCAGGGACCACTCCCTAGGCGGTGTCCCTTGCTTCGGTGATGTAGAACCACTCCTTCTGCCACATCCAAACAGTCTCGATAAAGTGGCCCTCCAGCCACTGAACCCGTGTTAGCTTGCTGACCATGGCCCCTCCATAGTCCGCATGCTCGCCGCTGACCACCTTGGGTTTCATGTTGAACACCTTCAGCCACATGCCGAAGTGCGGCTAAACACGGAGGAGCGCCTCCCAAACGACGATGAAGGTCGAAATGTGGAGGATAGAGTTGGGGGCTAGGTCGTGGAAATCCAACCCGTAATAGAACATTAGCCCCCGCACAAAGGGGTGCAGGGGAAATCCTAGCCCCCTAAGAAAATGAAGAATGAAAACCAGCCTCTCACCCGGCTTGGGTGTGGGGATGATCTGGCCCTTTTCCCAAGCTCAGAGGATGACGTTGGTCAGCAAGTAGATGTCCTCCTTTAGCTTCAGAATCTCCTCGTTGGTGACGGAGGAGGCCCCCCACTTCCCATTGGCACCGGCCATAGTTGAGGGAGGTGATGTGGGATTTCCTAGGGAAGCAGGAGGAAGGGGCGCTTGAGCTCTGAAGAACTATGAATGCGGAAGGAAGGAGAAGGCGTGAGATGCAGAATGTAGCGGCCACCCTTTATAGATTGTGGGAAGGCCAGGGATCCCCTCTTTCACGCCGTTGGCCTCTCCACTTCCCGATATCTTTGCTGCGTTATGTGCGGGAAGGGGAATCGAATTCATTAATTGTATCCCTCGAAAAGCGGGACACGATTTCCACCTTGAGGGGACGTGTAGGTCATGGTGTCAGCCTCGAACCGCGCTTTGAGAAATAGTGGCTGCTTGGCATTATGGCTGGAAGCGAATCTTCATTGAAAGTCAGAAAGTTGTCAGATAAAGGCACTATCTGCGCTCGAGCAATATCTTTTATTATTACTTCCAATATTGAGAAAGACATCTGTTCTGGACTCCGAACATCACTCGATGCCGAACAGTGAAGATTGGCTGAAGAACTCACCTTGCAAGCTGAATACAGTTATCAGAGCAGATGCCAGACAGAAAGTTCTCGCGTTGAAGGCAAGTTCGGGGGCTACTGATGGAGTCATGGACTAAGGGGTCCTCGGGACGATGACCCATTGTATATGGGCCAGATTGGTGGAGCCATACTATGGCAGGAGTTCTATGGAGCCATGAAGTGTCCTCCAAGTCAAGAAGGCGCATGATCTCATCCCTTATTGGAATCTCTCTTTGGTAACCCTAACCCTATCGGTGTCTATATAAACCGAAGGGTGTAATCATAATAGGGAGAGCTATTCTTCACCCCCTCCATTGCCTAGGGATATCTCATACTCATCTCGAGGCAGATCTGCTCTATAAACCATGATATAAATAGAGTAGGGCGTAGGGTTTTACCTCCTTGAGAGGTCCCGAACCTGGGTAAACACCGTGTCCCCTATCTCCTGTTACCATCGATCCTAGATCCAAAGTTCAGGACCCCTTACCTCGAGGTCTGCCAGTTTTGACACCGACAATGTTGCTATGCTTGCTATGGTTAATGCTTGTCAATAGGGCCCGAGTGCCATGATTTTAGATCTGAACCCTCTACGTTTTCATGAATATATTTGATTTATTGATCCTATCTACTAGTTATATGCACTTGTTATTGTTCTGATCCGTAGACCCCAAAGTGACAATAGTTCGGATGCTCTTCGGGGATGACTGTAATTCAAGGAGTTCATGTATTCACCACGTGTTAGTGCTTTGTTCCGGTTCTATATTAAAAGGAGGCATTAATATCCCTTAGTTTCCCTTTGGACAACACTGCCACGGGAGGGTAGGACAAAATATGTCATGCAAGTTCTTATTATAAGCACGTATGACTATATATGGGTTACATGCCTATATTACATTTATGAATTGGAGCTATTGTGTATCGCTCTACTAAAATATCGATTGCTGATCCAATGCCTACGCTTCTTGCATATTGATCTTTGTTAAGTTACGTTCGTTGTTGCTGCTGTTATAATCACTAATAAACTGCTACTGCTACTTCTACTACTGCTATTGCTATCATACTACTGTGCTACTATGCATTTTGCTTCAGATATTTAGTTTTCCAGGTGTGGCTTAATTGACAACTCAAGTACTAATACTCATAAATATTCTTTGGCTCCCCTTGTGTCGAATCAATAAATTTGGGTGAAATACTACCCTTGAAGATGGTCACAATCCCCTATACTTGCAGGTTATCAAAGCCCGAGCGTCAGGGTACTTCTCCTCCCACTAAAGGCGCCCATCCATCCGTGCCTCAAATTGGCGCATGTTGCTGCATTCAAGTCGTGTGCTCATTGGGATTCGATGAGCTCTCCCTCAAGCCCTGCATCGGCTGCAGTGGATTCAAGTCAAGCAGCTCCTGCCACGGCCGCTGCAGAACATCAATGGCATTTGGTGCAACCAACATACTGGTGGAGAGAAGTCTGCTCCAACAACCAACATTCAAGATGACATCATGTGGATTCTGATTCCCCTCCTCGAAGACAATATAAGTTCATCAAGTTGCAGGACAAAGAGTGTCATCGTTGCTTGCTACAGGGGAACTACAAGGCCAGTTGTAGAAATCGTCTCACCTATCAACGACGTCGCCAGATTGGGCATAGGCAGAGGGGCTACCCCACCTCTCTGTCCCCCTCCCCTCGGTCCCACCATCGTTGAACAAAGCCTCTGCCTCCCCTGCTACCACTGCTAGGCCTCTTACTCCTTTGTCTGTAATTGCTGCGATGAGAGCTGTCGTGACCCCTACCTCCACTCCCCGCCCCCTTCACCCGCGTGGTGCACCATGCCATGTCAGGAGCTGTGCATGAATGACCTGTCGTTACACCTCGAGGAGGGGAGAGTAGTCATCATCTTCACGTGTGAGATGGATGCCAACACATCCAACCAAGCCTTCCTAGGAGGCTTCCTCTGTCTAGGTGGTAGAAAGCCTGCCATGAGTGCCGCCAAGATCAAGGAGGCTATGGATGTGCAGTTTGAAATGCGAGATTTCATGGTGGTGCCTCACTACCTTGAAGACTTATTTGCTCTCTTCGAGTACCAGCACCAATGCGACAGGGCCATGACGCCTGGCAGATTCTGGCATAATGGGTTCGGCATCCACTTCGTCAACTGGCGCCTCGACATGCACTCTGACGTGATCCGAGTGGACTACCACGTTCATCTCTACATTGAAGGTATCCCTCTCAGCACTTGGTGTGATTCTATGGTGGCGCAGGTGCTCGGGCCGAACACCTTCGTCCACTACTTTGACGTCGTCACCCTCCATTGAGAAGATGTAGCCAATTTCAAGATTTGGCCTAGTTGGAAAACCCCTCCGCCATCCCCAAGGTGCAACAAGTCACCATCACGCCACAGGTGGCCATGGGCGTTGGGCCTGGTTAAAGATATTTTCCGACTTTCGCCCTATCATCCTGATTCATGCCGTCGCGAAGATTATTGCCAAAGTGTTGTCAAACCGGCTAGCCCCTCGCATGAAGGACATTATTTCCCATGCCAAAAGTGCTTTCATCATACGGAGATGTATCCATGATAATGGCATGTATGTGCACAATCTGGCGAGGCGCTTTCACTGGAAAAAATGATGCTGCTCTTTAAGGTGGATATCAAGAAAGCATTTGATTCAGTAAGTTGGGACTATCTTCTTGACCTCCTTCGTCACTTGGGATTTCCTCTGCTTCAGAGGATGGATATCAGCTTTCCTATTACCGGCATTGTCACGAGTCTTACTAGGTTAGACCCCTATCACTCCCATCAAGTTAGGAAAGGTCTTGAGGGAAGGCGGTCCTCTGGCCCCTCCTCTTCGTGTTAGCCATCGACCCACTTCATCATATACTCAAGAAAGCCATTGCCCAAGGTAACTTGCACCCGCTTGGTGGTGATGCAATGCCAATCAGAGCCTCGCTTTATGTGAATGGCGCGGTGGTTTTCATTGCGCCCATCAAAGATGAGGTCAAGTTCTTTGCGGACACTCTTGCAAGCTTTGGGGAGGTCTCGAGGCTGACCTCGAACTTCTCTAAAAGCCTTGTTGCCCCCATTCGATGTGATGCTTTTGATCTTGATGATATCCTCTACTCCTTCCTGGTCAACCGCCCCTCTTTACCAATGTAATATCTATGACTGCCATTGTCAACTAAGAGACAAAAAAGAATCCATTTGTAGCCCCTCGAGGATAAGATTGTTGCCCAACTTATGCCTTGGATGGGTAAGCACGTGGCGTCGCTAGGAACGGTCGTGTTGGTCAAGTCGGTCATCATGAAAATTGCCATATATTACTTGATGGTGCTGAACTTCCATACCGAGGTCATGAAGAATATTGACTCCATTCGGCATGCATACCTTTGGGCGGGTTGTGACAGGGTCCCGAAAGGAAAACGCAAGATCAACTGGGAGCCGGTGTACAAATCTAAAGTACATGGTGGCCTGGGCATTCTCAATTTGGAAAAAAATTGATGTTGCCCTTCACCACTGGTGGTTGTGGGCTTCCTGGACGGATTCGGCCAAGCCTTGGGTCAACCTTGGGAACACTTGTATGGATAAAGACAATGATATTTTTGCCACAGCCACCAAGGTTGTCGTTGGAGATGGTCTCCGAGCATCGTTTTGGAACTCTACCTGGCCGAATGGCATGAGACCTAAAGATATCGCGGCAAAGATCTTTGATCTTTCTACAAGAAAAAACCACTCCATGAAGAAGGCCTTGGACAATAATTTCTAGGTTTCCAATGGGGATATTTGTGGAAATCTCACTCTGGGCCATATATCCGAGTTTTTCAACCTTTGGGGGAAACTCTCGCTTGTCAACCTCAACCCCGAGGAGCTTGACTCAATTAGTTGGAAGCTCACCAATTGAGGGAGTTATGGACTAAGGGGTCCTTGGGACCCCAGCCCATTGGATGTGGGTAGGACCGGTGAAGCCGTATACTGACTGAAGATCAATGATCGGATAAGGAAATTTCGGAGTCGTGGTGTGCCCTCCAAGCCAAGGATAGGCATGATCTTCCTCTTTTTGTAACTAATCACGTGTAACCCTAACCCTACCTGTTGGGGATATAACTATTTGATATGACCTGCCCAGCAGGGGCCGGGTTACCCCAATGGCGGTTCATGGGCCAAGCCCAGGAGTATGTTGGAGATGGTGGTTTAGGAAGATAGACGTATAAAGGGCCCAAAACCCAGAGCGGCTTAAGGCACGTAAGTGTAAACCGCCATGTATGTTCGACTTGTACTGTAAGGCATGTAAGGATAAGTCACCGAGCCGGGCAAGTTTGTGTGAGCCGGCCGGGACTCTGTAAACCGCAGGGCGTCAACCCGTGTATATAAGTGGACGACCCGGCAGCGGCTTAGGGCAAGAAACAACAGATCAAAAGCCAGGCTAGCGTATTCGCTCCCTAGCAATCAAAACCCTTGAAATACCACCTCAAACTGGATTAGGTTTTACCCTCACCGCAAGGGGCTGAACCAGTATAAACTCCCCGTGTCTTTTGTCCCATTTTAACCCCTTTAAGCTAACCACGTCGCAATGCCTCCACAACTAAGTCCTTCCCTTAGGACATCGGCCATGACAACTCCACGATAGTTGGCGCCCACCTTGGGGCCTGTGCACGGTGATTTCGAGTTCTTGAAGCGCCACATTGAAGGGGTCAAGGGATACAATGTGGGCCAGATGGCAAAGAGTCGTCGCGGCAAGCTCTACATCGACGATGCAGGCTGCGGCCCCGAGGCCGACTCAATTGAGTACTGGTACTGGGTCCCCTTCGACGAAATCCACGTCTTCATCGGCAAGATCGGCGAGCCGGGCCCTGAGCCAGACATCTGCACCGACATCATCGAGACGGCTCAGCGTGCGTGACCTGCTCGAGTTCAGCCTACTATGAGGCTGCTACTTCTCGAGCTTGCGTTGTATTCCCTCGAAGAGGAAAGGGAGATGCAGCACAGTAGCGTAAGTATTTCCCTCAGCTTTTGAGAACCAAGGTATCAATCCAGTAGGAGACCACACGCGAGTCCCTCGCACCAGCACAAACAAATAAAACTTCGCAGCCAACGCGATAAGGGGTTGTCAATCCCTTTACGGTCACTTAAGAAAGTGAGATCTGATAGAGATGATAGTTTATATTTTTGGTATTTTTGTTTATAAGAACAGAAAATAAAAGCGGAAAAAGTAAAGTAGATGTAGATTAATATGTTGAGAATAGACCCAGGGGCCATAGTGTTCTCTAGTGGCTTCTCTCATGATAGCGATATTTGGCGGCGGGTAAAAAAATTACTGTCGAGCAATTGATAGAAAAGCGAATAATTATGAGACTATCTAGGCATGATCATTGTATATAGGCATCACGTTCGAGACAAGTAGACCGACTCTTGCCTGCATCTACTACTATTACTCCACACATCGACCGCTATCCAGCATGCATCTAGTGTATTGAGTTCATAAGAATAGAGTAATGCCTTAAGCAAGATGACATGATGTAGAGGGATAAAATCAAGCAATATGATATAAACCCCATCTTTTTATCCTCGAGGGCAACAATATAATATGTGCCTTGCTGCCCCTACTATCACTGGGTAAGGACACCGCAAGATTGAACCCAAAGCCAAGCACTTCTCCCATTGCAAGAACTATATATCTAGTAGGCCAAACCAAACCAATAATTCAAAGAGACTTGCAAGGATATTATGAGCACACATAAAGAGTTCAGAAAAGAACCAAATATTTCTCATAGATAATCTTGATCATAAACTCACAATTCATCGGATCTCGACAAACACACCGCAAAAAGAGATTACATCCAATAGTTCTCCTCGAAGACCGAGGAGAACTTTGTATTGAGATCCAGAGAGAGAGAAGAAGCCATCTAGATACTAGCTATGGACCCGAAGGTCTGTGGTAAACTACTCACAACTCATGGTGAGGGTGGTGACGATAATGTAGAAGCACTCCGTGATGGATCCCCCCTCCGGCGGAGCTTCGGAACAGGCTCCAAGATGGGATCTCATGGGAACGGAAGGTTACAGCGGTGGAATTAGGGTTTTCTCTCTGTTGCTGATGGTTTCGGGGTACGTAGGCTTATATAGGAGGGAAGGAGGACACCGGGGGACTCACGAGGGACCCACGAGGTAGGGGGACGCGCCCTGGAATGGGGGGCGCCCCCCACCCTCGGGGCATCTCGTGGCCCCTACTCCGTGGTTCTCAAGTCTCCCGTGCGTGATTTTATCCAAAAATATCTCCCGAAGGTTTCATTCCGTTTGGACTCTGTTTGATATTCCTTTTCTGCAAAACCCTGAAACAGGCGAAAAATAGCAATCTGGACTGGGCCTTTGGGTTAGTAGGTTAGTCCCAAAAATGATATAAAAGTGTATGACAAAGCTCATTAAACATCCAAGACATCATAAATAATAGCATGGAACAATAAAAAATTATAGATACGTTGGAGACATATCAAGCATCCCCAAGATTAATTCCTGCTCGTCCTCGAGTAGGTAAATGATAAAAACAGAATTTTTGATGTGGAATGCTAACCAACATAGTTTTTCAATGTAATTCTCTTAATTGTGGCATGAATGTTTAGATCTGAAAGATTCAAGACAAAAGTCTATATTGACATAATAAATAATAATACTTCAAGCATACTAACAAAGCAATCATGTCTTCTCAAAATACTATGGCTAAAGAAAGTTATCCCTACAAAATCATATAGTCTGGCAATGCTCCCTCTTCATCACACAAAATATTCATATCATGCACAACCCCGATTTCAGCCAAGCACTTGTTTTCATACTCTATTCTTTCAAACCTTTCAACTTTCACGCAATACATGAGCGTGAGCCATGGACATAGCACTATGGGTGGAATAGAGAGGTGGTTGTGGAGAAGACAAATAGGAGGGAGATAGTCTCACATCAACTAGGCGTATCAACGGGCTGTGGAGATGCCCATCAATAGATATCAATGTGAGTGAGTAGGGATTGCCATGCAACAGATGCACTAGAGCTAAATATGTATGAAAGCTCACAAAAGAAACTAGTGGGTGTGCATCCAACTGGCTTGCTCACGAAGACCTAGGGCATTTGAGGAAGCCCATCGTTGGAATATACAAGCCAAGTTCTATAATGAAAATTCCCACTAGTATATAAAGTGACTAAGCATGAGACTCTCTACAATGAAGAACATGGTGATACTTTGAAGCACAAGTGTGGCAAAAAGATAGTAGCAATTGTCCCTTATTCTTTTTTTTCTTTTTTGGGCCTTTTTTTCTTTGGCCTTTTTTTTTTTCTTTTCTTTGCAGAGGGGCTTTATTGATTTAGCCTTTCCTCCCATGGGACAATGCTCTAATAATGATGATAATCACACTTTCATTACAACTCGATATTATAACTCGATACTACAACAAAGTATGACTCTATATGAATGCCTCCGACGGTGTACCGGGATATGCAATGAAACAAGAGTGACATGTATGAAAAGTTATGCATGGTGGCCTTGCCACAAATACGATGTCGACTACATGATCATGCATGGCAATATGATAATATGATGCGTGTCATATGAACAGAACGGTGGAAAGTTGCATGGCAATATATCTCGGATTGGCTATGGAGATGCCATTATAGGTAGGTATGGTGGCGTTTTTGAGGAATAATATGGTGGATGTTTTGAGGAAGTATATATAGTGGGTGTATGGTACCGGCGAAAGTTGCGCGGTACAAGAGAGGCTAGCAATGGTGGAAGGGTGAGAGTGCGTATAATCCATGGACTCAACATTAGTCATAAGAACTCATATACTTATTGCAAAAATCTACGAGTCATAAAAAAAAAGCAATCAACGCATGCTCCTAGGGGGGGATGTTGGTAGGAGTTAACCATCGAGCGCCCCCGACCTCCACACAAAGGTTGGCACTTTTACAAATACTTCATGCTCTAACTTCGTCACATAGCGGTTCACCATATGTGCATGCTACGGGAATCACTAACCTTAACACAAGTATTTATCAATTTCATAATAACTCCACTAGCATGACTCTAATATCACTATCCTCATATCTCAAAACAATTATCAAGCATCCAACATCCAACATCTCATCATATTCAATGCACTTGGTGTGAAAGTTTTTACTACATTGATATTGGATATCTATCATGTGAAGACTAGTTTTATAGCCTAAACACATTACCATGCTTTTTTAATAGACTCTCAAATGAATATAAGTGAATCATGAGAGTTTCAACAATTTCTTCAAAATATTATCACAGTCGTGCTCTAAAAGATATAAGTGAAGCACTAGAGCAAAACTATTCAACTCAAAAGATATAAGTAAAGCACATAGAGTGTTCTAACAATTCCTAGGCCATATTTAACTCTCTCAAATAGGTGTGTCCAGCAAGGATAATTGTGGCAAGCTAACAAGCAAAGACTCAAATTATACAAGACGCTCCAAGCAAAACACATATCATGTGGTGAATAAAAATATAGCTCCAAGTATAGTTACCGATGGATGAAGACGAAATAGGGGATGCCTTCCCGGGGCATCCCCAAGCTTAGGCTTTTGATTGTCCTTGAATTTTACATGGGGTGCCATGGGCATCCCCAAGCTTAGGCCTTTGCTACTCTTTGTTCCATAGTCCATCAAAGCAATACTCAAAACTTGAAAACTTCACAACACAAAATTTAGACAAAAATTCTCGTGAGCTCCGTTAGTATAAGAAAACAAATCACTACTCAATGGTACTGCAATGAATTCATTCTTTGTTTATATTTGTGTAAAACCTACTGTATTCCAACTTCTCTATGGTTCATACCTCCAAATATTACTCATAGATGCATTGAAATAAGCAAACAACACACGAAAAACAGAATCTGTCAAAAACAGAACAGTCTGTAGTAATCTGCAGGTTTCGCATACTTCTGTAACTCCAAAAAATTCAAACTAAATTGGTAAACGTGAGGATTTTGTCTATTAACATCTGCAAAAAGAATCAACTAAATAGCACGCTCCAGTAAAATCTGATGACCAATCTAGCGAGCGCTAACGATTCTGTTGTTTCACAGCAAGATCACATAAACTTCACACAAGTCTTCCCAAAGGTTCTACTTGGCATAAACACTAAACAAAACATGAAACCACATCTAAACAGAAGCTAGATGCAATATTTATTCCCTAACATCATCAAAAACAAAAATAAAATAAAATTGGGTTGCCTCCCAACAAGCGCTATCATTTGACGCCCCTAGCTAGGCACGATACAAGATAGATCTAGGTATTGCCATCCTTGGACGGCAATTCTTTGATTAAGCGCTTATGATTCTTAGGCACTTCTTTGTCCCTATTAATAATCAAACTCTTGGGAGAGAAATAAGAAATTCTAAAGTGTCAAAAGGGGCCCTTGCAAAAGTAAGAAAATTAGGGAGAACACTTATGGATTTGTGATCCGCAATTCCTTTACTAGATGTTTCACCCTTGTCTTTAGGGACATACATGCACTTAGACAATTTAGTGGTAGAGGTATTTGGAGTATTTTTTATAGCAGAAAGAGCAGAACCCACATTAGTGATAATATCCTCAAGCTTATTGATTCTAGTAGAATCCTGATCTAGCTTTTCTTTAACTATGGGCTCCTTTTCCTTAAGATTTTTCAGAACAACTCCTACCTTAGATCCATATTGGGTAATTTCATTATGGATTTTTCTATCCAAGTTCTCTACCAGTTCTACCGTAGCAACTTTGTTTTCAATGATTTCTAACCTTTGCATAACGTGCTCCAAAGTTAGAATGGTCCCATTAACCATACGAGGTGGTGAGCCAAATAATTCAGTCATAGCATTATAAGAATCAAAGGTATGGCTACCCAAGAAATTCCCTCCAGTAATGGTATCTAAGATAAATCTATTCCACGGAGTTATGCCAACATAAAAACTGCGAAGAAGCACGGAAGTGGAAAGCTTCCTACTGGATCTATTTTGAGCATTGCGAATTCTATACCAGGCATCTTTTAAGTTTTCTTCCTCCCTTTGTTTAAAGTTGAGGACCTCACTCTCGGGAGTGTTGATAATGATAGGTGTGCTAGACATGATGACAAGCAAGCAAGCAACACACAAGCAAACAAGAGGCAAGCGAACGATAAACACATAGCAGAAGAAGGGCAAATAAAACGGCAAGGGTGAAGTGGGGGAGAGGAAAACGAGAGGCAAAAAATGTTATGCGAAGGATAAGGGTTTGTGATAGGTACTTGGTATATGACTTTTGTGTAAGCCTCCCCGGCAACGGTGCCAGAAATTCTTCTTGCTACTTCTCAAGCTTGCGTTGTATTCCCTCGAAGAGGAAACGGAGATGCAGCATAGTAGCGTAAGTATTTCCCTCAGTTTTTGAGAACCAAGGTATCAATCCAGTAGGAGACCACGCGCGAGTCCCTCGCACCTGCACAAACAAATAAGAACTTCGCAGCCAACGCGATAAGGGGTTGTCAATCCCTTTACGGTCACTTACGAAAGTGAGATCTAATAGAGATGATAGTTTATATTTTTGGTATTTTTGTTTATAAGAACAGAAAGTAAAAGCGGAAAAAGTAAAGTAGATGTAGATTGATATGTTGAGAATAGACCCGGGGGCCATAGTGTTCTCTAGTGGATTCTCTCATGATAGCGATATTTTACGGCGAGTAAACAAATTACTATCGAGCAATTGATAGAAAAGCAAATAATTATGAGACTATCTAGGCATGATCATTGTATATAGGCATCATGTCCGAGACAAGTAGACCGACTCCTGCCTGCATCTACTACTATTACTCCACACATCGACCGCTATCCAGCATGCATCTAGTGTATTGAGTTCATAAGAACAGAGTAACGCCTTAAGCAAGATGACATGATGTAGAGGGATAAACTCAAGCAATATGATATAAACCCCATCTTTTTATCCTCGATGGAAACAATGCAATACGTGCCTTGCTGCCCCTACTGTCACTGGGAAAGGACACCGCAAGATTGAACCCAAAGCCAAGCACTTCTCCCATTGCAAGAACTATAGATCTAGTAGGCCAAACGAAACCAATAATTCGAAGAGACTTGCAAGGATATTATGAGCACACATAAAGAGTTCAGAAAAGAACCAAATATTTCTCATAGATAATCTTGATCATATACTCACAATTCATCGGATCCCGACAAACACACCGCAAAAAGAGATTACATCGAATAGATCTCCTCGAAGACCGAGGTGAACTTCGTATTGAGATCCAGAGAGCGAGAAGAAGCCATCTATATACTAGCTATGGACCCGAAGGTCTGTGGTAAACTACACACAACTCTTGGTGAGGGCGATGATGATGATGTAGTAGCACTCCGTGATGGATCCCCCCTTCGGCGGAGCTCCGGAACAGGCTCCAAGATCGGATCTCACGGGAACAGAAGGTTATGGCGGTGGAATTAGGGTTTTCTCTCTATTGCTGATGGTTTCGGGGTAAGGCTTATAGAGGAGGAAGGAGGACACCGGGGGACTCACGAGGGACCCACGAGGCAGGGGGCGCGCCCTGGGAAGGGGGGCGCGCCCCCCACCCTCGTGGGCACCTCGTGGCCCCTACTCTGTGGTTCTCAAGTCTCCCGTGCGTGATTTTCTCCAAAAATATCTCTCCCCAAGGTTTCATTCCATTTGGACTCCGTTTGATATTCCTTTTCTGCAAAACCCTGAAACAGGCAAAAAACAGCAATCTGGACTGGGCCTTTGGGTTAGTAGGTTAGTCCCAAAAATGATATAAAAGTGTACGACAAAGCCCATTAAACATCCAAGACATCATAAATAATAGCTTGGAACAATAAAAAATTATAGATATGTTAGAGACGTATCAGAGGCGTGCCTTTGTTGGTTACATCCATGGGGTTGAAGGCTCTGAAACCTGCGGTGGGACGGCCGTCTACTCTGATGGTGAATCATCCACAGGTGAGACCAATTCAATGTATTAGCTACAGAACGGGCGGCCGGGGGGCTGGTCCGATGGTAACAGTATTCCGGATCCCCGTGAGCCGCCGAACAGGGTGGCAATCTTCATGACTGGCACTCAGCCGGCACTCGGCTCGACAACCACCACGGCTCTGATACCCAGCGCAACGACGATAACAACAGCATGTGCGGGCGGACCAGCACGCCCGCCGACTCAAGTTTTAACAGATCTGTTGGAGGCTCTGGCGACTCTGATGGGAACGGAGGTCACCCCAGACAACCATGAACAGCACAAGGCAGACGTGGCTAAGCTGCATGAGGAGATATCACAAGCAAAGGAAGACCTGGTGGCGGAGAACGCTACGACGATTGCAGAACGGGCTATTTTGGACGCTCAAGCTCAGCGGATTCAAGAGGATTCGTACCGGCTCACGGTGGATCAGAAAGAAACCAATAAAGACTTGAGGAGAAAGCACCGGAGTCGACTTCCTTTTGTTTATGAGCCGAGGAATCTCTTCAACACAACAGGAGCAAGAACTAGTAACCCGCCGGGGATAAACCGAATGACTGAAGCGCCTGGGGGTGGAGCACCGATTCAGCCACGCGTGACATGTTCCTCATATATGAATCACGCCGCACCTCATCACCCGGTGACGCCGGCGGGTCACTATTCCAACCCTCTGGATAATATGATTGCTGCAGCTACACGATTGGCGGCTCTACCAGTCGAGGGTGAGATTCCGGTGGCAGTTGAAACCCGGAGGGCCAGGGAGCTTCTTCACACAGCACTGGCGCAGGAACAAGCTTATTCTTATAGTCGTGACAGGATTCATTCGACCCCTCGTCCAAGCGTCGGCTGCAACAGGCACATTGACTCGCTAGCAGTTTCAAGCACGGAGAAGCACAATAACCAGCCTCGTGGGCATGATCCGGTGCGCAATGGTGCCAATGCACATGATTTGGTGGATCAGGGCAGAACACGCTGTGAGGCCGAGCTGGCGGCTCAGGCGGCGAGTCGTCAACAGGCGTCGTTTTACCCAACAACTTCAGTGGAGACAAGTCTGACTTCTAGAACTTGGGGTGTGCCGTGTTTAACGGTGGCTCTGCGGAACGAGCATTTTCCCAAGGACTTCAAGGGCCCTCATAAGGTGCCTAATTACACAGCAGATCAACCCCCTGAGGCTTGGGTGGAGAGTTATGTGATGGCTATGGAGATGCTGGATGTCAGTGAGGCTGCATATGCTAAGTATTTCACCATGATGCTGGAAGGCACAACCCGTAATTGGTTGAAAGGACTGCCTCCCAACTCCATTGGGTCGTGGGCAGAGCTAAAGGCCAAGTTTATCCGACATTTCAAGGATACATGCAAGCAGCCGATATCAATTGTGGATTTAGCTTCTTGTGTTCAAGCCGAGGGAGAATCGGCGACCAGCTGGGTGCGTGTGTCTCAACCATTATACATTCTTCAGATAAGATCAACGCTAGTTCAGCAGTGTTAATGTTGGATAAGAATTGTCGTTTCCTTCCACTCAAGCAGAAGTTGGGGCGGCTTACACGTCATTGCGATGATATGGGAGAGCTCATGGCGGCTCTTGTCAAATATGTCGACTCTGATAGTACCAAGGACCTCGACTCTGAGGCTAAAAGATCGGGAAAGGGAAAGAAGAGTAATGACATGAGGGGACATCAGTTTAAACCGTCCAATCAGAGCAGTGGTGGTAATCGCAAAGCTGATGATTTCGTAGCTAACACCACGACACGAAATTTTAACCAGCGTCGCAAGGGGAGGCCGGCTCAGAGATATAACCTTGACGAAATAATGAATCAGCCGTGTCTGAAGCACGAAACTGAGGAAAGTCCGTCTACCCATATGTGGAAGGATTGCAGCTTTATGAGACACTTCAGGGAGTCTATCCAGCACAACCATGGGCCGGACGGTGGTTCCGGGTCCAGCTCTCATGGTCCAGGTAATGGAGGCGGAGGCTTAAGTTTCGGTTTTCAAAGCCAAGGCAATTAAGGCGGTAACAATCAGCAGAACAATCAAGGGAATCAACAATAGCAATCTAGTTATCAGAGTAACCCGAAGCAACTAAGCAGTGGGCAGTACCCCATTTTTACCACAAGTCTATGCAAGTGGGATCAAAAGCTTCATAAAAGGGCTGTGAATGCCGCTGAACCGGCTGTTCCCCGTTTCTTGCGATGGTCTGAGCAGCCCATTGTGTTGAGTCGTGAGGATCACCTGCACCGGGTTGATAATCTGGGTCAGTTGGCTTTAGTGGTGGCGCCTCGGGTTGGAGGAATAAGTTCACTAAGGTGCTCATGGATGGAGGCAACAACATCAATATCCTTTACTATGATACTTTCTGTCGTATGGGATTAACTGACAAAAATCTCAAAACATCCAATAATGTTTTCCATGGAGTTGTGCGTGGTAAGTCGGCGTACCCGGTGGGCAAAACTAATTTGAAGGTAACCTTTGGGGATGAGTATGATGCTAGAACATACACTCTAACGTTTGAGGTTGTTAGGATCCACAGCCCGTATCATGCTCTGTTTGGACGGCCGGCTTATGGTAAGTTCATGGCGAGGCCGTGTTATGTTTATCTGCAGCTTAAGATGCTGGGTCACAAGGGCACCATAATAGTGCATTGGAGTCGCAAGATAGCCTTGGAGTGCGAAGAAGGCGACGCGGCTTACACGGAGTCAGTTTGTGCCCCAGAGGAGTTGAGATTCTAAAAGGATAATTTTGACCCAGCGGACATGACGTCATTGAAGAAGCCAACCATAGAGCATGACCCTTTGTTAAAGTTTAAATCGGTGGATGACACCAAGCTAGTTGACTTTGTTCCTCGTGACTCATCTAAGCAGTTCAACATCAGTGCTAATCTGGATCCGAAATAGGAAAGCGCGCTCATCGAGTTCATCCGTGAGAACCGGGACATCTTTGCATGGAAGCCTTCAGACATGCCGAGTGTACCGAGGGAACTCGCTGAGCACACTCTTAATATTGATCCGAAGTATAAGCCGGTAAGACAGTTCGTTCGTCGTTTCAATGAGGAGAGGCGGAAGGCCATTGGTGAAGAGGTGGCCCGGCTCTTGGCGGCCGGGTTTATCGTTGAAGTTTTTCATCCTGAGTGGTTGGCTAACCTGGTTTTGGTGCTTAAAAAGAACGGCACTTGGCAAATGTGTGTAGACTACACGGACTTAAACAAAGCTTGTCCGGCTGACCCGTTCGCTCTCCCTCGTATTGATCAAATCATTGATGCTACGGCGGGTTGTGAGCGTTTGAGTTTTTTGGATGCTTATTCTAGTTATCATCAGATCAAGATGGTAGTTATGGATCAGGAGAAGACAACTTTCATCACTCTGTTTGGAGCCTTCTGCTATGTGTCTATGCCTTTCGGGCTCAAGAGTGCCCAGGCGACTTACCAGCGGTGTGTACATAATTGCCTTCACCGCCAGATCGGGCTTAATGTTCATGCTTACGTGGGCGATATTGTGGTGAAGTACAGAAAGAAGGAGACCCTGATCGACGATTTGAAGGAGACGTTTGACAATCTCCGGGTGTACAAGATGATGCTTAATCCGACCAAGTGTGTCTTCGGTGTACCAGCAGGCAAGCTTTTGGGTTTTTTGGTTTCCGAGCAAGGCATCGAAGCTAACCCAGAGAAAATCAAGGCTATCACTTCCCTGGCTAGGCCAAGGTGTGTTAATGACATCCAACACTTGGCAGGACGGATATCGGCTTTGAGCTGGTTCATAAGCCGCCTAGGAGAAAAGGCTATCCCTCTGTATCAGATGATGAAGAAGACATATGACTTTGTCTGGAGTGAGGCTGTTAATGAGGCGTCTGAGGCACTTAAGAAGCAATTGGTTGAGCCGCCGGTTCTTGCTGCTCCCATTGACAAGGAGCCTTTGTTGTTATATGTGGTTGCAAATAGCCGGGCGGTTAGTATGGCCATCGTTGTGGAAAGGAGTATCCGGTTCAACAACCATTTTATTACATCAGCAAGGTACTTATTGAGTCCAAGCAGAGGTATCCGCATTGGCAGTAGCTGGTGTATGGGGTCTTCATCGAATGCCGGAAGCTCAAGCAATTTTTTTATGGGTCATCCTATTACTGTGGTGAGTTCTGCTCCCTTAGGGGATATTATCCAAAATAGAGAAGCCACAGGTCGGGTAGCCAAGTGGGCCATTGAGCTTGGACTCCATGGTTTAAAGTATGTGCCTTGTACGACCATCAAGTCACAAGCGCTCGTGGATTTTATCAATGACTGGACAGAGTTGCAAGTGCCTGAGGAAAAGCCAGATAACACATATTGGACTATTCACTTTGATGGGTCCAGGCAGTTAGAAGGCTCGGGGGCTGGAGTTGTCTTTACTTCCCCGCGAGGTGATAAATTTTCTTATGTTCTCCGGTTAATGTTCCCTTGTACTAATAATGCAGCTGAGTATGAGGCCTTGCTCCATGGTCTTCGGATGGCTAAGGAGATGAACTTAAACCGGGTGAGATGCTTTGGCGATTCAGATTTGGTAGCCCAGCAGGTTTCTCGCACTTGGGATTCCAAGGATCCATTTATGGTGGCTTATCGTCGAGAGGTTGATGCTATCGCGGGTCACTTCAAGGGTTACCAAGTTGAACACATTGATCGAAGGAAGAATGAGGCGGCTGATGCCTTAAGCCGGTTAGGGTCTTAGCGTAAACCGGTGCCACCCAACACATTCTTGGATGTTCTGATTAACCTGTCTGTCAAGTTACCTATAGAGGAGGATCATGGTGTTCCTGACCCGGAGGCACAATTGGTGGCGGCTCTTCATGTCATTCCTGACTGGATGGTTCCATATTTAGCTTACATGACCCGGGGCGAGTTACCTGAGGATGAGATCTTAGCCAGACAGATAACCCGGCGGTCTAAGTCAATGACGATTGTCAATGGGGAATTGCATCGTCACAGTGTCACAGGGGCGTTTCAACGTTGTGTCTCTCCCGAGGAAGGCTGTGAGATCCTATGAGAGATTCATGAAGGAGATTGTGGTCATCATGCCGACTCTAAATCCCTTGTGGCTAAGGCTTTTCGTCATGGGTTCTATTGGTTGACGGCTCGTGCTGATGCTGAAGACTTGGTCAGCAGATGTGATGGTTGTCAGAAGTTTTCACGACGAGCTCATGTTCCGGCTCAAGAATTGAGGATGATTCCAGTAACTTGGCCGTTTATGACTTGGGGGCTTGATATGGTCGGGCCTTTTAAGAGGTCCAAGGATAGGAAAACCCATCTTTTGGTGGTAGTGGATAAGTTTACCAAGTGGGTTGAGGCAAAGGTGGTTAGCAAGTGTGATGCAGCAACGACAGTTCAATTCATCAAGAAGGTGATTTTCCTTTTTGGCTTTCCCCACAACATCATAACAGATAATGACACTAATCTATCCAAGGGTGCTATGAGAGAATTTTTTCAACGAGAGCATATTCGACTTGATGTCTCCTCCGTGGCTCACTCCCAGTCTAATGGTCAAGCAGAACAAGCTAATCAAGAGATTCTGCGAGGCATCAAACCCCGGCTTATGGTTCCTTTGAAAAGAACGTCGGGCTGTTGGGTGGAGGAGTTACTTTCAGCGTTATGGAGAATCAATACAACACCCCACAAATCTACGAGTTACACACCTTTCTTCATGGTCTATGGAGCAGAGGCGGTTCTCCCTAGTGACATTCTTCATGATTCACCTCGTGTGGCGGCTTAGGTTGAAACTGATAATGAGAAGGCATGTCAGGATGCATTAGACTTGTTGGATGAAGAGCGTGATCTCACGGCGGTTTGTTCAGCGATTTATCAACAGGATCTACGGCGATATCACAGCCACCGGGTCAAAACCAGAACCTTTCAACAAGGCGATTTAGTACTCCGGCTCATCCAGGATCAGACTGATATGCATAAACTATCACCACCTTGGGAGGGGCCTTTTGTTGTCAGCACGAATCTGCATAGCGGGTCATACTATCTTATCAACATTTGGGAACACAAGGAGTCACGCACATCAGAGGAGGAGACCTGTCGACCGTGGAATATTGCTCATCTTCGCCCCTGCTATACTTGAGCCCCCGACTCTCATGATGTACACAGTTTGATGATGTATATATTAGCAAACAATATAATAAAGCTGGCACCCCGGATAATTTGGGGCCTCTGTCGTTTCATTTCTGCAAAGCTGAGTCTTTATCATCATCTTACATGTTTTACTTAAGAGGCTTGACGCCCACATTGCAGGGACCAAAGAGAGTTGGATGCATAGCACATCTCAAACATAGGTCCCCGACGAGCACAATTTGTAAGTATGTCACTTGGGGGCTTCCTGTTCAAACATAGGCGTATTCGACCAAAGTGAACATAGCGTTACTACCCTTTTTACCAGGTTATCTCGTTCAAACATAGGCGTATTCGACCGAAGAGGACATAACATGTGGGTCATCCTACCTGTATACCATCTTCTTCAACTCCATCAGGTCATCCTGATTGACCCGATGAACTCTTGGCGATCAATCTTTTGCGACATATCCGACAAAATATTCTGAGCTTGCTAAGGCTAAAACGCCGGTTTGTCACGTGAGAGCGCGGCTTACAGATAGTCAGGATAGATCCACACTCAAAAAGGCGCCTTCCTAATTGACCTGTGATGCAAGATGCAACTCTGACCCCGCGTACTCTAGATAAGTCTATCTTTAAAACAAAGACCTGCACTTGTCTAGGTTTAAATGTTGATTGGGTACTACAAGAGTCGACTCATAGCAAGCGCGTACCTTCCAGTAGCCAACAGGCTAGTTTCATTGAAGAAGAACCTTTGGCTTGGCAGCCTGCAAAAGCTTCGGATGCTTTTTGATCTCTTCTTTCTTGGTTTTATTGTTCTTAGGTTTTCTTTTGCCGTATGTTTTTTGCAAATTAGGCCAAGGTGCCCCTACTTATGGCTCATATTTGAAGCATCTATGTGTCTCTGCAACCCGACATAATGGTCGAATTGAAGTCGCCAGAGGATAATAATCTCATATTTGGAGCGATAGCTCTAAAATGCCCTAACTGTATGGAGCTGATAAGCCGGCAGTCTAAACACACACCACATGTATTATAATTTTTCACAATTGTGTTAACATTGTGATTAAGCTGGCCCTAGTTATGGACTATCTGTCCCCAGTGGCATCGGTTGGGTATCATGACCCGCCCGGCGGTAAACCGTCAGGGCACTTGTTGTCTGTTTGTGTGCAGGATAATGGTTAATTTGATTTACATAAGTCAAGCACTATCATAAGCATAACATGGTAGTTTTTTATCTGGCGGGTCAATAGTATTGCGCAGAAACAGAACCGTGCGTGATGGCACGACATATTAAGGTTTTACTACCCTATTACAAGGCTCCATGAGCCAAACAAGATCAAGTGTTTGTTAAAGGATCAAATATGTAAACCGCCTGGCGGTTCACTCTTCCCGGCCTGGCTGACTTGAAGTTTCTGGATTACCCTTCTCCGGTTCTTCGTCCTTCTCCATCTAAAAGTTTGGTGATGACCAATTGATGCCAGACAAAGCTTCAAATTCAGCTTCATCATCGATAAGTTAAGACGGGTAAATTTCACGGGCGAACGTATGCTTACGGATTGGAGGGATTAGCTCCATCACTTTGTAAGCCGGAGTGGGCATCTTCTGGTTTTCCATGCTGTAAGCTGGCTGATATCTTCACAGATCTGTTTCACTGGCAATCAGGCTGGCCAGAGGGCGTATATCTTTTACACAGACAGCAATGTCATTTTGGTCAAAAGATGTGCCATTTTCTTTCAGGCTTGGATAGCCTATGGCTAAGTCAGCCGGGTCTAGCTCTGGTAGCCATTTATTGGCCCGGCTTAAAGCTATTATGGCACCGGCTCTCACAGACGACCGCTTCATTTCATCAATCCTAGCAGGCAGCACAAAAAGTTTCTTCAAGACATCTATCAAGAGAGTAGGTGTCAGGTTGGCCGGAGAAACTGTAACTAGTGCGTGCTGAGCTCGAGTGTATAACTATTCAACAAGTTTATAAACAACTTTAAGCTTCACGAGCACCTCTTGGGTAAGATTGCTGCTCCTGCGGCCTACATAAGTCATAAATTGGTTAGCGGCGGTTTACGCTATCAAAGGAAATATTCAACTTTTAACAAGGTGGCTTACCAAAGATAGCCGAAACCATTTGGGATACATAGTGCTTTAAGCCGGTGAGCTCAGTGGTCACCTCTTCAAGAGTTGCCTCCACCTTTTCATCTCGCTGTACCAAGGCAGTTCTTTCTTCAACCCAAGCAGCTTTTCCGTCTAAAATTTGGCTTTCAGTTTTTCCATTTCAGCCATGCTAAATTGAAATTTTGATTCAGGTTTTTGGGTCTCAAATTCTTGAAACTTCAGCCGGTTCTTTGCATCATCTAATTGTGGTTGCAATTCAGCAGTGGTGTTCTGTATAAACAAGGAGTTACAAAATATATTATTATCCGGGTTACAAGAATTGAAGTCCCAAGCCTTTTCAAAGCAACAACACTTGGCACTTGGGGGCTAATGGCTGACGAAACATTCTTTATGTGCCGGTTCATATCAATAAAGTCCCAAGCACTTTGCAAGCAAGAGTACTTGGCACTTGGGGGCTAATGCATATTGCTTGTCTTTTATTATTTATTTATGATAACCCGGTGGTACTGTAAACAGTCACCGCCGGCTTATGGAGGCTATACAGGCAAGCTCTATACATGCACAATGATGAATAGGACCGACTCATTCATACTGATTAAGCCGGCCCTTGGGGGCTACAGGTGCAATGTTCATCAAAGTCAGGTTTCCTATAATGGTGAGTGCCAGCTTTGGAAAGATTCTATTAAAGATACTCATGCTATTCTAAGTCTACATCATATTCAATTCTTTCATACCCAATAGACTTGGGGGCTGGAAGGATGTACATAACTTAGTCAAGTTCATACCTCAAATTTTTTATGCATCTGCTTCACCATGTCAACTTCAAGATCACGCCTGGTGTGGACTTGATTGAGATAGCCAGAAAGCACTTCACTGCTGCTCAGTTGCGCATAATGAGTCATGTCAAACCTTACTTTCCGCTTTTCAATAAGTTCTTGTTTGGCGGTGTGTATGGCCAAGACAGTGGATTGCCCGGTTCGCTAAAGCTGGTGTGAGTGATCATCACATCTTCATTATGCTTTTCTGGCAACTTAGTTGGGCTTGATGATTCAGTGTTTACAACAGTGATATTGGTGCAGTCAAGAGAGACATCAGGAATTTCAGGAGGAGCATCGTGGGCAGTTTCCTCTGTTGGTTTTTCAGCATCTGTCACTGAGACTTACTGCTCTGGTTCAATGGTTTTAGGATCAGCTGTCGGTTCAGTCACTTTTGCTTTCTTACTGGGCTTGGCTTGGCCACTTCACAAATTATGACAAATCAGTACAAAGTTATAAAGGTGTAAGGAAGAATAGAACATGGAGTAATTGTTACCCAGGGGCAGTCTTGAAAGCCGGCAGCTGAGTCTGAGATGAATCGCCAGTGGAAGAGCAAGAGACCTCCTGGTAGTTTGAATCGGAAGAATTCAATGGCTGGTGAATGAGACCCGCCAGCGGGTGAAAAGAGTTTAAGTGCGAAAGGACCTCATTTTGACGTTTCCGTCGACCTGGAGTATTCGATAAGCCGGAGGACAGTTCTTCACCTCCGGTGTTCCGAGTTTAATGTCAGTTCCCGTGCTGCTATTGCTTCAAAAGAAAGTGAGGATCCAAATGAGCTAAGGGGTGTGAAAATCTTACTTTCCAGGTTACTCGTCGAATTTTCTGTCTTGGCAAGGGTTTTGAGCTAGAGGAAATAGTGATTACCTCTTCTTTAACAGCCTGGCTGGCCCCTGTGTCGTCCTGACAATAATCAGTGTCAATAAGATAATTGAAAAAGGAGCCAAGAGAGTCAAGGACTACCTCCGACTCAGAGTTGTCATCTAGTTCAAGCAAGTCAGAAGCACTTGGTTTCTTCTTTGTCTTTTTGGCAGTTTTCTTAGCGGCTTTCTTGGCGGCTCTGGCCATTTTGGCAGCTTCATGATCATATTTCTTCTTCCAGCAATCTAATTTAGCCTGTGAAAGTCGGCAAAGTTGAATTAAAAGGAGGTCTAAATGATCAAGCAAGGTAAGTTGAAGTTAAGACTCACATCCGGTCCTGGATTAAGTTTGCAGAAAGGGTTCAGACCCACTTTGCTGCAGTCTCTGATAACCCACAAGTGTAGGGGATCAGTTGTAGCCTCTTTCGATAAGTAGGAGTGTCGAACCCAATGAGGAGCTAAAGGTAGAACAAATATTCCCTCAAGTTCTATCGACCACCGATACAACTCTACGCACGCTTGACGTTTACTTTACCTAGAACAAGTATGAAACTAGAAGTAGTTTGTAGTTTTTGGATAGGTTTGCAAGAATATAAAGTGTACATAAATATAAACTAGGGGCTGTTAAGATAAAGAAAAAATAAATTTAGTGATAGCGAGTGTGGAAAAGTGGTGGTAGGAGTTGCGAAATTGCCCCTAAGCAATTGACTACGTTACTAGACCGATAGCATGTTTTATGTGGGAGAGGCCACTACTAGCATGTCAGCCCTTACTTGGAATTCTATGCACTTATGATTAGAACTATTAGCAAGCATCCCCAACTACTAACGTTCATTAAGGTAAAACCCAGCCATAACATTAATATATATTGGTCCCCCTTCAATCCCGTATGCATCAATTTCTACGCTAGGTTGAAGTTTCTGTCACTCTTGCCCTCCAATACGTAGTCCTATCAACATACAACTAACCCTATGGTGTGATCCACGCACGCACTCATATCATGGGCACCAAAGGACAGCAACATAATCACAAGGAATTTAAATCAATCATAGCAATTCACCAATCACCGATAGGACAACGATAATTTACCTAGACATCATAGGATGGCAACACATCATTGGATAATAATATGAAGCATAAAGCACCATGTTCAAGTAGAGGGTACAGCGGGTTTCAGGAGAGTGGACCGTTGTAGATAGATGGGGGAAGGTGATGGAGATGTTGGTGAAGATGACGGAGGTGTTGGTGTAGAGCACCGTCACACGATGATGGCCCCCGTGGAACTCCGGTGCCACCGGAAGCGAGGGGGAGAGAGCCCCCCTCCTTCTTCTTCTTCCTTGACCTTCTCCCTAGGTGGGAGAAGGGTTTCCCCTCTGGCCCATGGCCTCCATGGAGGCGGAGGGGCGAGAGCCCCTCCGAGTTGGGATCTGTCTCTCTGTCTCTCTCTGTTTCTGTGTTCCTCGATTCTGCTCCTTCACCGTTTCTTTAATTCAAGGAGATCCGTAACTCCGATTGGGCTGATTTTTTGACACGATTTTTATCCGGATATTAGCTTTCTTGCTGCGAAAGAAGGGCCTCCACCGCCTTATGTTGTGACCACGAGGGCCCTGGGCATGCCCTGGGCAGGGGGCGCGCCCCCTGCCTCATGGCCCACTAGGGTATCGTCTGATGTTGGTTCTGCTTCCCAAAATTCACATATATTCCAAAAAAATCTCCGTCCGTTTTTATTCCGTTTGGACTCCGTTTGATATGGATATTCTATGAAACAAAAAACATGCAACAAACAGGAACTGACACTGGGCACTGGATCAATATGTTAGTCCCAAAAAATAGTATAAAAAGTTGCCAAAAGTATATAAAAGTTGTAGAATATTGGCATGGAACAATCAAAAATTATAGATACGACGGAGACGTATCAGCATCCCCAAGCTTAATTCCTGATCGTCCTCGAGTAGGTAAAAGATAAAAAAGATAATTTTTGATGTGGAATGCTACCTGGCATAATCTTGATCATGTAATCTAATCATGGCATGAATATTAAGACACGAGTGATTCAAAGCAGTAGTCTATCATTTGACATTAAGACAATAATACTTCAAGCATACTAATAAAGCAATCATGTCTCTTCAAAATAACATGGCCAAAGAAAGTTATCCCTATAAAATCATATGGTCTGCCTATGCTCCATCTTCACCACACAAAGTATTTAAATCATGCACAGCCCCGGTTTTAGCCAAGCAATTGTTTCATACTGTAGTATTCTCAAACCTTTTCAACTTTCATGCAATACATGAGCGTGAGCCATGGACATAGCACTATGGGTGGAATAGAAGGTGGTGATAGACAAAAGGTGGGAGAATGTCTCACGTCAACTAGGCAAATCAATGGACTATGGAGATGTCCATCAATCGATATCAATGTGAGTGAGTAGGGATTGCCATGTAACGGATGCACTAGAGCTATAAGTGTATGAAAGATCAAAAAGAAAACTAGTGGGTGTGCATCAACTTGCTTGCTCATGAAGGCCTAGGGCATTTGAGGAAGCCCGTCGTTGGAATATACAAGCCAAGTTCTATAATGAAAATTCCCACTAGTATATGGAAGTGACAAAACAAGAGACTCTCTATTATGAAGATCATGGTGCTACTTTTAAGCACAAGTGTGGAAAAGGATAGTAGCATCGTCCCTTCTCTCTTTTCTCCCATTTGTTTTGTTTTTTTGGAGGGGATTTCTCTTTTTGTAGCCCCTCTCTATTTTTTATTTTTTTAGGCCATCATTTTTTTGGTCTTTCCTCACATGGGACAATGCTCTAATAATGAAGATCATCACACTTTTATTTACTTACAACTCGAAGCTAGAACAAAATATGACTCTATGTGAATGCCTGCAGCGGTGTACTAGGAGGTGCAATGATCTAGCGTAGCAATGACATCAAAAAACGGACTAGCCATGGAAACATCATGCTAGCTATCTAACGATCATGCAAGGCAATATGACAATGATGATGCGTGTCTGTAGGATCGAAGAAGTAGGTCTAGAGGGGGGGGGGTGATTAGACTACTTGACAAGATAAAATTTCTGTCTTTTATCAAGGACAGATTTTGGCAGTTTTGCAATGAAGATCAAGTCAAGTAACACACTACACATGCAATTCTAGAGTATGGGCAGCGGAAAGTAAATTGCATATATAGTAAATGGAAGTGGAGAAGATCAAATGCAGTTTGGTGACACGGAGATTTTTGTCGTGGTTCCGATAGGTGGTGCTATCGTACATCCACGTTGATGGAGACTTCAACCCACGGAGGGTAACGGCTGCGCGAGTCCACGGAGGGCTCCACCCACGAAGGGTCCACGAAGAAGCAACCTTGTCTATTCCATCACGGCCTACGCCCACGGAGGACTAGCCTTACTCGGGGTAGATCTTCACGAAGTAGGCGATCTCCTTGCCCTTACAAACTTCTTGGTTCAACTCCACATCACGACGGAGGCTCCCAAGCGACACCTAACCAATCTAGGAGGCACCACCCCCCAAAAGGTAATAGACGGTGTTGATGGTGATGAACTCCTTGCTCTTGTGCTTCAAGTGATAAACTCCCCAACACTCAACTCTCCTCACTGATATGGCTGTGGTGGAAGAAAGATTTGAGTGGAAAGCAACTTGGGAAGGCTAGAGATCAAGTTTCATATGGTAGGAATGGAATGGCTTGATCTCAACACAAGAGTAGGTGGTTCACTTCTCAGAAAGTGTGTGATAGAAGTGGTGGTACTTTCTGATGGCTCTCCTCACGAATGAGGAGGGGGTGGAGGGGTATATATAGCCTCCACACAAAATCCAACCGTTACACACACATTTGATCAATCTCGGTCAGACCGAAGTGAAAACTCGGTTAGACCGAAAGTTCAAATCTAGTGAACGTTGGGATTTTCGGTGGGACCGAAAATACCATCTCGGTGAGACCGAAGTGTATCTGATATGAACGTTGGAGATTTCGGTGAGACCGAGAAAGAAAACTCGGTTGGACCGATTTGAGAAAGAGTAGGAACATGCCAGAATCGGTTTGACCGAAAATGAATTATCGGTGCGACCGATTTGAGTCAAGGCAGAACCTTGCCCAATTCGGTGAGACCGATAATGCAAACTCGGAAATTCCGAAATGATGTGAAGTGGTTACAGAAGGTTGGCAGTTCAGTTTCGGTGTGACCGATCTCAAACTCGGTGGGACCGATTTTTCTAGGGTTTGGAATATGGCAGAAGTGGTTCATCTCGGTGGGACTGAGTTGGATAAATCGGTTTGTCCGAGATTACTTATGGGTGTGTATAGAAGTGAAAGGTGCTGATAGTTGAAGGAGCTAAATCACTAAGCACTTTGAGCAACCAGATCATCAACACAACCTCATCCCCTTTTAATAGTATTGGCTTTTCCTATGGACTCAATGTGATCTTTGATCACTAAACCAGAAATGGAGTCTTGAGCTTTTGCCAATGCTTGCCTTAGCATTTGAGGGGTCCACTTCTTCAATCATCTTGCCATACCAATGTGATTGGGTTTCCTGAAACATACTTGATAAAAGTATTAGTCCAACCACAAAGTATGTTGTCATTAATTACCAAAACCACCCGGAGAGCAAATGTGCTTTCAATCTCCCCCTTTTTGGTAATTGATGGCAACACACTGAAATTATATTGAACGAAACATCAAAGCTTATTAAAAGGAAGACAGGATTATCATGAAAGCTTTGACAAGCATGTAGTACACAGGCTCCCCCTACAAGTGTGCAAGATTTTCATAGATTATGGTTTTGGACTACCACAAGCACACAAGAGAGATAAGCAAGATGTGCTACATGCAGCTTGGCTATATGCATCAGAGCAGAAGAGAAGTGAAAGTGAGTGATAATGCATATGTGCATGGTGATTTCTTGCAAACAAGTATTTACAGGCAAGTCACCATCATGCACATTCTGCAAGATGCATATACTTACCTTGAGGTTCCTTGGCACTTGTACCTGAAGGGATAATCTTGAGAAAACAAGGTTAGATAACACAAGAGTATTCCTTCAACCCACTGCAAGAACATCAAGAGTACCAAGCCAGGGAGGACATGTATAAAGAGTGTCTCATATTGAGCACAGGCTTGAATCAGCAAACATGTCTCCGAAGCTAAAAGATTTTCAATGAACTCTGAGAGATTTTGCTTTTCATAGGATATCAATTGTGAAGATTCCTCTAAGTCTTCTCCCCTTAAGCTAAAAGATTCCATGAGATACTAATTGTGAGAAAGATACCAATTGTAAGAACAAGGGGTGTGAAGGAAAAAGCAAAATCAAAAGAAAGATGCCAATTGTAATGTCCAATGTAAAATACGACAAAGCTTTGATGTGATTCTCTCCCCCTTAAGATAAGATTGCTTTTCTTCTTCCCTTAAGTCTTCTCTTCTCCCCTACCCCCCCTAGTCCTCTCCCCCTAAGTTCTCTCCCCCTTTGACATCAAGTGCCGAAAAGGACAGCAAACTAGGTAGGACAGGAAAGATGGAAAGAAAGAAAGAAAGAAAGAAAGTGGGATCCTTAAGAATCACAACTGGACAAACAAGAACATGCACAGAGAAACAATTTGAGTCCAAATTTGAGTCCTCTCCTCTTTAAAATTTAAGAAATCGAGTCTGAATTTGAGGCCTCTCCCCCTTAAAAGTAGAGAAAGAATTCAGATCACTTTGCGAGGAGTATTTCAAAAGATTTGCAAGGAATTTGTAAAAGATTTTCAAGGAATTGATCAGAGCCATAAAAAGATTTCCAGAAGGATATTCACAAAGAAACATAAGAAAAGAAATAAAAGAAATTCTAGATGAAGTTTTTTTTTTTTTTTTTTTAAAGAAAACTCAATGAGAGAACATAAGAGAAAACAGAAAAACTCCAAAAGCATATGTACTTCATCTAGATAAAGGTCGGCGACAAAGTCACCTATGTTTGAGTATATTGACTTAGGAGTCAAATGAGGACATTTGATCATAGGTCATACTCATCGTTTAAGCTCAAAATGGGGTTGCCATTTTTCGATTAAGCATTTGATGTGATCACATCTTATGAAGCTGCTTGTACTCATGACTTTGAGTAAAGCTTCTTAAAGATGTGAAGAACATACCTTGGGCTTGTTGTTGCTTTACTCATGTAGGTAAGCTTGATGTAGGTGCTCATTGAATGTGAAGTTGGAGCGCCATTTCTACTTGTGTAGTTCATCTTCCTACATGGGTTAGGCAAGCAAGGAAATACTCAAGAATATCCAAGATGACAAGAGTGAAATACTAGATGTATAGGATGTAAAAAAAAAGGATATGTAGAATTTTGTTCCTTGAACTCAACATCCCAAAGGGCTAGATACTTGGTCAATGACAAGATTACTCAAGATTTGAGTGTGTGGTAATCTTGTGGAATGTAGATCATCCAAGTACCTGCAAGGAGTTAGATGCAATACAAGGAGGCAAATGTGTCCAAGACATATGATCATCATCATAAGAGAAATATCAAGGATTAGTCAGGTAAGCTCATGCCTTGCATGCAACAATGGAGTTATTACTCCAAGTTTGAAGCATCAATGATGTTCAACTCACTCCTCAAACGACAAAACACTTTCTCATCAAGGGGTTTTGTAAAGATATCTGCAAGTTGTTTGTCAGTACGAACGTGCTTAAGATTAATATCACCCTTGGCAATATGATCACGAATAAAATGGTGACGAACTTCAATATGCTTTGTTCGAGAGTGTTGCACAGGATTGTGTCCAATCTTGATTGCACTCTCATTGTCACAAAGCAATGGAACATGTCTCACATGTATCCCATAATCTTTAAGCGTTTGTGTCATCCATAGCAGTTGAGCACAACACGAACCAGCAGCAATATATTCTGCTTCGGCAGTGGATAAAGATACCGAATTTTGTTTCTTGGAGGACCAAGATACAAGAGATCGACCAAGGAATTGACACGTACCCGAAGTTGACTTTCTATCAACCTTGTCACCGGCATAGTCCGAGTCGGAATAGCCAACAAGATCGAAAGAAGCTCTCTTAGGATACCAAATGCCAAAGTTTGGTGTGTGTATCAAGTATCTCACTATCCTTTTAACAGCTTTAAGATGACATTCTTTAGGGGCTGCTTGATATCGTGCACACATGCATACACTCAACATTATGTCAGGACGAGAAGCACAAAGATATAGTAGAGAACCAATCATAGAACGGTAAACCTTTTGATCAACGGGTTCTCCATCTTTTGTCAAGTCATTGTGTCCACTAGTAGGCATGGGGGTACTCATACCTTTGCTTTCTTGCATGTTGAACTTCTTGAAGAGATCCTTGGTGTACTTTGTTTGTGAGACAAAGGTACCCTCCTTAGATTGCTTGATTTGCAACCCAAGGAAAAATTTGAGTTCACACATCATGGACATTTCATACTTCTCCGACATGAGCTGTCCAAACTTCTTGCTAAAATGGGGGTTAGTTGAACCAAAGATAATATCATCAACATATATTTGGCACACAAATAGTTCACCATTAACCCTTTTTGTGAACAGCGTTGAGTCTATCTTTCCAATCTCAAAGCCTTTTTCAAGAAGAAAGCTAGTTAAGCATTTGTACCAAGCTCTCGGTGCTTGTTTAAGACCATAAAGAGCTTTGTGCAACTTGTAAACATGATTAGGCTTTTTGGGATTCACAAAACCAGGAGGTTGTTTAACAAATACTTCCTCCTCAATTTCACCATTTAGGAAAGCACTTTTGATGTCCATTTGATAGAGAGTAATATCATGGTGATTGGCATAGGCAAGAAGAATGCGAATGGACTCAAGTCTAGCAACGGGGGCATAGGTCTCACCATAGTCCATACCTTCGACTTGTGTGTAACCTTGAGCTACGAGACGAGCCTTGTTGCGGATGACTTGTCCATCTTCATCCTTGTTCCTCTCGAAGTTGTGTAGTTCTTCGTGCATAGCGTTCACCCAATCCGGGTCATCAAGTGCTTCTTCTACCTTCATAGGTTCAATACTAGAGATAAATGTGTAATGCTCACAAAAGTTAGCTAAGCGAGTTTTAGAGCGAGTAATTCTCCCGGAGTTGATGTCGTTCATCATTTGTTCCACGGGATGATTCTTCTTGACTCTTGCTCGAACTCGGGATAGCCTTTGTTGATGTTGTGGCTCAGCTTCCTCATCGTCTTCATCTTCCTCTTCTTCTTCTTCATTGTTGTTGGTGTTGTCTTGAGGTGGTGGAGAAGGAGGTTGTGGTGGATCTTCTTGTTGCATTTCCTCATCTTGGTGAGTTCCACTTGTGGAGGCCTCCATGTTGCCTTGAGGTTCATCTCTCTGTGAGGTAGGTGGCTCCACATATGTAGATGAGGTACTCTCCTTCACCTCCATGGGACGAATCTTTCCAATAGATAAATCTTGGATAGCTTCCGATGGGTCCTTGTCTCCTACATCAATAGGCATTTGCTCTACTTGCGAGCCATTAGATTCATCAAACTTCACATCTACCGTCTCTTCAACCTTTCGGGTGAAATTATTGTAGACACGGTAGGTGTGGGAGTTTGATCCATAACCAAGAAGAAAGCCTTCATGAGATTTAGGAGCAAATTTAGACCGACGATGCTTATCAAGGATATAACATTTTGAACCAAAGACACGAAAGTATCCCACTTGGGGTTTGTTACCGGTGAGAAGCTCGTATGATGTCTTGCCAAGGAGCTTATGAAGATAAAGCCTGTTGATGGCATGACAAGCTGTCTCGACGGCTTCTCCCCAAAAGTGCTTCGGTGTCTTGTATTCATCAAGCATCGTTCTTGCCATCTCTATGAGCGTTCGGTTCTTCCTCTCAACAACTCCATTTTGTTGAGGCGTGTACGTAGCCGAGAACTCATGTAGAATTCCTTCCTCATCGAGAAAAGACTCTACATTGGCGTTCTTGAACTCCGTTCCGTTGTCACTCCGAACTTTCTTGATCTTCACCTCAAATTGATTTTGGGCCTTTTTGGCAAAGGTCTTGAAGATCCTCTGAACCTGCGATTTATCATCAAGGAAAAATACCCACGTAAATCTGGAATAATCATCAACTATAACTAGACCAAAGGAGTTACCACCAAGGCTTTTGTAAGCATTGGGACCGAAGAGATCCATGTGAAGAAGCTCAAGCGGTCTCCTTGTGGTCATGATGTTTTTCACGGGATGACTTCCACCAACTTGTTTTCCTGCTTGACAAGCACTACAGAGTCTGTCTTTGTCAAAGAAAACATCTTTAACACCAAGAATATGATCACCTTTGATCAGCTTGTCTAGATTACGCATACCAACATGTCCTAGCCTTCTATGCCATAACCAACCTTTAGAGGATTTAGCAATGAAACAAGCTCTAGGTTGGGCTTTCTTAGTGAAATCAACAATATATAGATCACCTCTACGAATACCAGTAAAAGCCATGTTTTGATTATCACGACGAAAGACTTGGCAATCTACTTTGGTGAATAGCACATTGAATCCAAAGTCAGCTAATCTAGACACGGAAAGTAAATTGTATCCAAGAGATTCTACAAGCATGACATTTTGAATAGAGCTATCATGAGATATGGCCACCTTACCAAGGCCAAGTACCTTACCCTTGGAGTTGTCTCCAAAAGTTACATACTCGCGTGGGCCATCATTTTTTGCAAGCTCTCGAAACATGTCTTTGTCTCCGGTCATGTGATCGGTGCATCCACTGTCAAGAATCCACTCTTTTCCACCGGACAAGTAGTCTCTCATATTTGCCATAAGATTGAGACTCTTCATGACTTTGTCTAGCTCGGTGTCCGAATCGGAATAATCATCATCATGCTCATGCTCATCATCATATTGACCCATAGATTGTTCATCATCAACACCTAGGTCAATTTGATAAGTATTTGCATTAGTTTGGTCAATGGAATAATAATCTTCGGAATGCAATGCAAGAGCATTTCTAACTCTAATATTGATAAGACCGGGATCACCCTTCTTTTTCATAAGATCACGAAGCTCAAAGAAGCATTTATCAAAGTTAGGATCACTAGGGTGCAACCTATCAAATTCAATAGTCTTGTGTAGAATTTCATCTAGACCTCTCATAGAGTAGTCCGGATAAAGTTCTTCCAAGAATTTCCACATAGCATAGGCACACTCAAAATTTGTAACAAGATTAAGCAAGTCATCAGGTAACCCTCTAATGATAAGATTCACAGTTCTAAGGTTACGAAGCAAATCAAGCTCTTCATCCATGGTAGGGTGCAAGGGATCAAATGGAGGCACATATGGGGTCTCAATATATTTGCACAAATTGTACATTTTAAAGATACTAAACATTTCAGACCTCCAAGAGTTATAAAACCTTCCATCAAGAACAGGCACTCTATGGCTAACACTCCCATCCGTAGACACGTCCATCTTCCTCCAATGGTGTGTAAACCAAAGCAATGGAGACCAAAGCTCTGATACCAATTGTAGGATCGAAGAAGTAGGTCTAGAAGGGGGGGGTGATTAGACTACTTGACAAGATAAAATTTCTCCCTTTAGATCATGCAAAGTTTTTGGCAGTTTCACAAACAAGATCAAGTCAAGTAACATACTACACATGCAATTCTAGAGTATGGGCAGCGGAAAGTAAATTGCATATATAGTAAATGGAGATGGAGAAGATCAAACGCAGTTTGGTGACACGGAGATTTTTGTCGTGGTTCCGATAGGTGGTGCTATCGTACATCCACGTTGATGGAGACTTCAACCCACGGAGGGTAACGGCTGCGCGAGTCCACGGAGGGCTCCACCCACGAAGGGTCCACGAAGAAGCAACCTTGTCTATTCCATCACGGCCTACGCCCACGGAGGACTAGCCTTACTCGGGGTAGATCTTCACGAAGTAGGCGATCTCCTTGCCCTTACAAACTTCTTGGTTCAACTCCACATCACGACGGAGGCTCCCAAGCGACACCTAACCAATCTAGGAGGCACCACCCCCCAAAAGGTAATAGACGGTGTTGATGGTGATGAACTCCTTGCTCTTGTGCTTCAAGTGATAAACTCCCCAACACTCAACTCTCCTCACTGATATGGCTGTGGTGGAAGAAAGATTTGAGTGGAAAGTAACTTGGGAAGGCTAGAGATCAAGTTTCATATGGTAGGAATGGAATGGCTTGATCTCAACACAAGGGTAGGTGGTTCACTTCTCAGAAAGTGTGTGGTAGAAGTGGTGGTACTTTCTGATGGCTCTCCTCATGAATGAGGAGGGGGTGGAGGGGTATATATAGCCTCCACACAAAATCCAACCGTTACACACACATTTGATCAATCTCGGTCAGACCGAAGTGAAAACTCGGTTAGACCGAAAGTTCAAATCTAGTGAACGTTGGGATTTTCGGTGGGACCGAAAATACCATCTCGGTGAGACCGAAGTGTATCTGATATGAACGTTGGAGATTTCGGTGAGACCGAGAAAGAAAACTCGGTTGGACCGATTTGAGAAAGAGTAGGAACATGCCAGAATCGGTTTGACCGAAAATGAATTATCGGTGCGACCGATTTGAGTCAAGGCAGAACCTTGCCCAATTCGGTGAGACCGATAATGCAAACTCGGAAATTCCGAAATGATGTGAAGTGGTTACAGAAGGTTGGCAGTTCAGTTTCGGTGTGACCGATCTCAAACTCGGTGGGACCGATTTTTCTAGGGTTTGGAATATGGCAGAAGTGGTTCATCTCGGTGGGACTGAGTTGGATAAATCGGTTTGTCCGAGATTACTTATGGGTGTGTATAGAAGTGAAAGGTGCTGATAGTTGAAGGAGCTAAATCACTAAGCACTTTGAGCAACCAGATCATCAACACAACCTCATCCCCTTTTAATAGTATTGGCTTTTCCTATGGACTCAATGTGATCTTTGATCACTAAACCAGAAATGGAGTCTTGAGCTTTTGCCAATGCTTGCCTTAGCATTTGAGGGGTCCACTTCTTCAATCATCTTGCCATACCAATGTGATTGGGTTTCCTGAAACATACTTGATAAAAGTATTAGTCCAACCACAAAGTATGTTGTCATTAATTACCAAAACCACCCGGAGAGCAAATGTGCTTTCAGTGTCATAATAAACGGAACGGTGGAGTTACATGGCAATATATCTCGGAATGGCTATGGAAATGCCATAATAGGTAGGTATGGTGGCTGTTTTGAGGAAGGTATATGGTGGGTGTATGGTACCGGCGAAAGTTGCGCCGTACAAGAGAGGCTAGCAATGGTGGAAGGGTGAGAGTGCATATAATCCATGGACTCAACATTAGTCATAAAGAACTCACATACTTATTGCAAAAATTTATTAGCCACCAAAACCAAGTACTACACACATGCTCCTAGGGGGGAGGTTGGTAGGAGTTAACCATCGCGCGCCCCCGACCTCCACACAAATGATGACACTCAATAAATAAATCATGCTCCAACTTCGTCACATAACGGTTCACCATACGTGCATGCTATGGGAATCACAAACCGCAACCCAAGTATTTCTACAATCCACAACTACCCACTAGCATGACTCTAATATCACCATCTTTATATCGCAAAACTATTGCAAGGAATCAAACATATCATATTCAGCGATCTACAAGTTTATGTAGGATTTTATGACTAACCATGTGAATGACCAATTCCTGTCAACTCTCTAAATAGATATAAGTGAAGCAAGAGAGTTTTAATTATTTCTACAAAAGTTATGCCCACGCTCTAACAATTATAAGTGAACCAAAAGAGCATTCTACAAATGGCGGTTTTCTATGTGAAGAGAAACAGGCAATCCAAACTTCAAATGATGTTAGTGAAGCACATGAAGTATTCTGTAAAGCCATACTCAAAAGATATAAGTGAAGTGAAAAGAGCATTCTATAAATCAACCAAGGACTATCTCATACCAGCATGGTGGATAAAAGAAAAGGTGAAATACTAAATGCAAAAGACGCTCCAAGATTTGCACATATCACATGAATGAAACGAATCCGAAAACATACCGATACTTGTTAAAGAAAGAGGGGATGCCATCCGGGGCATCCCCAAGCTTAGATGCTTGAGTCTCCTTTAATATTTACTTGGGGTACCTTGGGAATCCCCAAGCTTGAGCTCTTGCCTCTCGTTCTTCTCCTCACATTGAGTCCTCCTCGATCTTCGAACACTTCATCCACACAAAACATCAACAGAAAACTCGGTAAGATCCATTAGTATAATAAAGCAAATCACTACTCTAAGTACTGTTGAAAACCAATTCATATTTTGTTTTTTAATTTTAGCTACTGTAATATAACTTTTCCATGGCTTAATCCACTGATAGAAATTGATAGTTTCATCAAAACAAGCAAACTATGCATCAAAAAACAGAATCTGTCTAAAACAGAACAGTCTGTAATAATCTGAACATTCACCATACTTCCGATACTTGAAAAATTCTACCAAAATTAGGAAACATAAAAAATTAGTATAGAAATACAGTGAATTTTTTTTCAGAACCATTTGACGTTCCAGCAAAAAATGTAAAATCGCGCACTACAGCCAAAGTTTCTGTCGTGCACCGCACAAACCAACAAGCATTGTAAACATCCTAAAGGTAAACCTTGGCACATTATTTTTATAATACAATGGAATTGTACAAGGGGATAATTATTTTTGTTAAAAAGTGTCTGTAATTAAGATTTACAAAGTTTCCATGGGCATGAACAAAGTTCAAGGACGTCCCCCACTTTCACAATGCTCGTCTATATCACTTTCATTTTTCTTTTTGAAAAGTTTTGTGTTCCCCTCTTTATTTATTTTTGTTTTTTATCTTTATAAAAGCACACAACAGAAATAAATGACTCTCTAAAACTTTCGGGTTGTCTCCCTGGCAACGCTTTCTTTAAAGCCATTAAGCTAGGCATATAGTGCTCAAGTGACGGATCCACCCGGATCCCAAGGTATATCAAAGCCAATTTTAATTAACAATGATTTGGCATTTAGTAGTGAGCACAAAGTTATATATATCATGAAACAACGAATTCTAACTCTCTTCCTATGCATCGGCATGTCATAAAAGAATAATTCATGCACATCAAGTAAAGGCCAATGCATAGTATAAGCAGTTTCTTGCAATCTTATCGTGTTGGAAACATAGAGGCGGAGATGTAGTTCCTCTCTCATAATAATTGCAAGTAGGAGCAGTAATCACATGCATATTATATTCATCAAAATCATCATGTGTAACGGAAAAAGGCAACCCATCAATATAATCCTTAATAAGTGCAAACTTCTTCGATATAGTGTAGTTTGGAGAACTCAAAAAGATAATAGGACTATCATGTGTGGGTGTAATAGCAACTATCTCATGTTTAACATAAGGAACTGTAGCAAGTTCATCTCCATAAGCATAATTCATATTGGCATCTTGGCCACAAGCATAGCAAGCATCATCAAAAAGGGATATTTCAAAAGAATCAATGGGATCATAACATTCATCATAGCATTCATCCTTCAGTAAGCACGAAGGGAAATTAAACAATGTATGAGTTGAAGAGTTACTCTCATTAGAAGGTGGGCACATGTAGCTAATCCGCTCTTCCTCCTTTTGTTCTTCGCTCTCCTCCTCATGTTTTCATCCAATGAGCTCACAATTTCATTGATTTCTTCTTCCATAGACTCTTGCAAAATATAAGTCTCTTCTTGGACAGCGGAGACCTTCTCAATAAATGCATCAATATTGGAGTTATATTCATAATTCAAATAGCAATATTTCAATATAGCAAGATTTTCAGGCCTAGAAACATCATCATCAAAAGCATCATTCTTTCTAAATAGAGATTCAATTTCATAAGCACCCTTAAAAGCAACGAATTCTTCTATCTGTTCCACATCATAATAATCATATATACCATTAGCATAAGAAGCTAAGGTTTCATTATCATTTGCATGAAAAGGGAAGGTGTGGAGCCTTCATCCTAGAGCAACAAGTATAATCATATCTCAAGCATAGTTCTCGAGCATACCAATGCAACAAATGAATTTGATCCCATAACAGTTTACCTATTTGTATCAAGCGATAATCCCTAAAGTATTCACTATGATCCAACATTACTCCCATTACATAGTTGAATGGGGTTTTCTCAGGATTATCAAAGTAGTACATAATATCTTTCACATAATGAGCATTGAGGGTTTTAGGAGGTTCCCCATCTCCATGAGTAGCAAGTACACCTAAGTTTTTTGGTATTTCGTGTTCCATATCCATAACAAAAGATAGAGAACAACTTAGAAAATCAAATAAAATCTACTTAGTGATAGAGCAAAGAAGCACACACGAGAATATTCACCCCACGCTATTGCTCCCCGGCAACGGCGCCAGAAAAAGGTCTTGATAACCCACAAGTGTAGGGGATCAGTTGTAGCCTCTTTCGATAAGTAAGAGTGTCGAACCCAACGAGGAGCTAAAGGCAGAACAAATATTCCCTCAAGTTCTATCGACCACCGATACAACTCTACGCACGCTTAATGTTTACTTTACCTAGAACAAGTATGAAACTAGAAGTAGTTCATAGTTTTTGGAGAGGTTTGCAAGAATATAAAGAGCACGTAAATATAAAACTAGGGGCTGTTAAGATAAAGAAACAATAAAGTTAGTGATAGAGAGTGTGGAAAAGTGGTGGTAGGAGTTGCGAAATTGCCCCTAAGAAATTGACTACGTTACTAGACCGATAGCAAGTTTTATGTGGGAGAGGCCACTACTAGCATGTCGTCCCTTACTTGGAATTCTATGCACTTATGATTGGAACTATTAGCAATAATCCGCAACTACTAACGTTCATTAAGGTAAAACCCAACCATAGCATTAAGATATATTGGTCCCCCTTCAATCCTGTATGCATCAATTTCTACGCTAGGTTGAAGTTTCTGTCACTCTTGCCCTCCAATACGTAGTCCTATCAACATACAACTAACCCTATGGTGTGATCCACGCGCATGCTCATATGATGGGCACCAAAGGAAAACAACATAACCACAAGCAATTTAAATCAATCATAGAAATTCACCAATCACCGATAGGACAACGATAATCTACTCAAACATCATAGGATGGCAACACATAATTGGATAATAATATGAAGCATAAAGCACCGTGTTCAAGTAGAGGGTACAGAGGGTTGTGGGAGAGTGGACCGCTGTAGATAGATGGGGGAAGGTGATGGAGATGTTGGTGAAGATGACGGAGGTGTTGGTGTAGATCGCCGTCACACAATGATGGCCCCGGTGGCACTCCGCTGCCACCGGAAGCGAGGGGGAGAGAGCCCCCCTCCTTCTTCTTCTTCCTTGACCTTCTCCCTAGGTGGGAGAAGGGTTTCCCCTTTGGTCCATGGCCTCCATGGTGGCGGAGGAGCGAGAGCCCCTTCGAGATTGGATTTGTCTCTCTGTCTATCTCTGTTTCTGCGTTCCCCGATTCTGCCCTTCACCGTTTCTTAAATTCCCGGAGATCCGTAACTCCGATTGGGATGATTTTTTGACACGATTTTTATCCGGATATTAGCTTTCTTGCGGCGAAAGAAGGGCATCCACTGCCTTACGATGTGGCCACGAGGGCCCTGGGCGCGCCCTGGGCAGAGGGGCGCGCCCCCTGCCTCGTGGCCCACTCGGGCATCGTCTGATGTTGGTTCCGCTTCCCAAAATTCACATATATTCCAAAAAAAATCTCCGTCCGTTTTTATTCCATTTGGACTCCGTTTGATATGGATATTCTGCGAAACAAAAAACATGCAACAAACGTGAACTGACACTGGGCATTGGATCAATATGTTAGTCCCAAAAAATAGTATAAAAAGTTTCCAAAAGTATATGAAAGTTGTAGAATATTGGCAAGGAACAATCAAAAATTATAGATACGACAGAGACGTATGAGTCTCCCAGGCCTTCATTCAGAAGGGTCTTGGTCATTTCAGTGACGGTGTCATCAGTCAAGTCCAAGGGGCTGTGGAGTAATGGATCTTTTGTCTCGCCAGTATAAGCACACATTAAGCCGAACCGGCGGCTCAAAGGTATGATCCGCCAAGAAACCCTGCATCGGACCAAGTCAATTCCGGTTAACCCATTTGCCAGTAGGGCCTTAACCTTTGCAATAGTGGGAGCAGGTTTTTTTATGTTCTGCGGTAGTAAGTTTTTCAGCAAGAGGATGCTTCGGGTCCAGACGTTGGACACGATATCCCGACAACGGATTTTCATCAGCCGGAGAGGCATCTTTGCAATAAAACCATGTTTGGTTGTGACTCGGTTAACGAGCATAGCGGAAGACAGCATCTCTTCTTCGTTGAATTGAGATGGCGCCAAGTTCCAAGATGGGTTCATTCGTGAACTCGTTTTGGCAGTTTAAATAGAAATATTCTCTGAAGAGCTCGATGTTGGGCTCCTCTTGAAGGTATACTTCATAGAAAACTTGGAAATTGCAGATGTTTGACACGGAATCGGGTCTGATGTCTTTAGGATGGAGCTAAAAGAAGTGCAGAACGTCCCGAAAGAACTTAGAGCCGGGTGGTGAAAAGCCTCGGTTCATGTGATCAGTAAAAACAACAACTTCATCGTCCTTTGGATGAGGTCTTTCTTCGCCTGGCTTAGGAGCGCGATAATGCATGACAGATTTCTTCGGCAAGTACCCGATTTTGACAAAGTCATCGAGTGTAGCTTCGGTGACAACAAAGGGAACCCAATTGCACGAAGTGATTGTCTTCGGTGGCATGTGAAGAGAGAAGCCTAAAAGAAGGAAACATTTTGCCGGTTCATATTGATTCATTAAGCCGGAAATCAAGCTACGGCATACGTTCAGAACGGCGACTTAAATGGGGCCTAATGGCATATGGATAATTATAAACTGGTGATATAAGCCACCGTGACAAGCACTGATACTCAAGAATCGTTAAGAAGCAAATTTTACTAAGTATTGAGACAAACAGGTTTCACGGAATGGAGCCACGAGATTGGATCTACATCAGTTTAGAAAAATAAAGTAAAAACCTAAAATTAAGGTGGCGGCAGAGGAAAAGTAAGAAGGCCCAGATGAGATCTGTTGCAATGAGGATAGATTTCGAGATTAAGACAAGTGTTAAAATTGCTAACGCACAGATTGGCGAGGTTACGGACCTAGGGTAGGGTCGCAGGCCTGACCAAGATACCCCACCCAAGGTCACTACCCCAGAAGCTCAAAGGACAAACTGATGACAGCAAGAACTGTCGACTGAGTCGGCCTAAGAGGACATCCCACTCGACCGTACACCCCCGTCCAGACGACTCAACTTCACTCGACCCTTCCAAGGCACTCGACCCCTGAAGGCCAAAGGTTTCTTAGGGCAGCAACGGTCTGGTATTCACTCTGCTGTAATGAATGCCTTTATTACTCTTTACTGCGGGCGTTATCAGTAACGCCTGCCTTTATGTACATTGAACCCTTGGTAACGTGGAGCATGGCTGGGGTCCTGGCACACTATATAAGCCACCCCCTCCTCCAGTACAAGGGTTCGCACCCCCTGTAACTCAAACACCCCCATACATTCCAGTCGACCACCTCCGGGCACCGAGATGCAGGGCTATTACTTCCTCCGAGAAGGGCCTGAACTCGTATACATCTTGCGTACAATATCACCATAGCTAGGGCCTTGCCTCCTCTTACGTACCCCCTACTCGTACTGTCAGACTTAGAACCACGACGGTTGGCGCCCACCATGGGGCAAGGTGTCTTAGCGACTTCTGGTGAGGTTGCAAACTTTTCTCCGACCTCCTTCATCATGGTTTCCGGCGGTGGTCTGGCGTTGGGCCGCGAGATCCGACTCGGTGCGCTCGTCTTCGTCGTCGACGACTCCGCTTGGCTCCAGGAGGCTCCTCTCGATGTTGAGGCGCTGCCAGTCCGTGGGGCTGCGCACTTCCGTGCTAGCGCCTGTGGCGTCCTTCTTCGGCAGCCATCGACTCAGTACCTGCCGATTCCTTCATCATCCATCATCCCCGCCGGACGCCGTCGCAAGCGATCCGGTCACTCGTGGCTCTAGCGGTGGGTGAAACACGCAGTGGCCCGCCAGGCGGCCACCCCTCAAGTCGCGGCCATCGAACCTGACGAGTATCTCTACGGGCCAGTCGATCCATCGGTCGAGCTCGCGGATTCAGTTTTTGAGTGCGGGAGCAGCGATCACGCGGCGGAAGTCCTCATGGTCGACTCATGCTGCAGCCCGCCTGGATTCCCTCGCGGCGGCGACGGCGGCAGTGGCGACGGTCATTCATTCGACCACGACGGGTACATTCCCCAACCCCTCACTATCGAGCAGAGGTACGAGCTCTGCCGCCGCAATGAGGACGCGCTCTTCACCCCCATCGTGGGGGATACTCCAGAGGCTCGGACCCTCGAAGCCAGGCGCTTGGCCACCATGGCTGAGCGCGCGCGTTTGGAGAATATCCAATGCACACTCAACGAACGGGCCCGCCGACTGGTCCCCGAGTCCAGCCGACTAGCGTGGCAATCGTTCCCGCGTGAGACTCAGGTGTTCCGTACGCCTGTCCAGAACCTCGAAGACGCGGCTCGCATCGCGGAGTCAATTCAACCATCGCAGTCAGAGGCTGGGAGAGGCCTACTGCAGATCCGGGCGTTGCTCCGAACGACCGAAGAGCAGAACGCGGCTGTCTCTCAGTCGCGCAATAGGATTCACAGCAGATCGGTGGCTGCAGACACCATTTGTTCAGCCCACAGTCCAAGATCGCCCCCGAGGCGTGACGATCGTGGCCCACGTCAAGATCAGCATCTGGGTCGGAATGACGAGCAGTATGACCGTCGACCCGGTCATCACGACCGCCGTCGAGTGCCAACGCCTCCCCCGGGAAGCGGATCGTTCTCTCCCATGCGACACGAGGGCAGACGCTTACGCGACGATGAGCGGAGGGTTCTTCCGGATCCCCAAAGGCCCAGCTTCGATGCAAAGTCTATCCTTGTGTAGGGGCTGGTCGACCGGAACAGGGCGTCCAGAGAAGATCAAGGCAGAGATCGTCCGAGTGGAAGCCGAGCATCCGTCTCTGGACCCTAGTGTTTTAGCAGTGTCATCAAGGCCGCTGAGATCCCCACGAACTTCAGATTGGCGGCGGGGGTAAATAATTTCACTGGCGAGTCAAAACTAGACACCTGGCTCGAGGATTACCGAGTGGCTGTGCAAATCGGAGGCGGCAACGACGACATAGCCATGAAACACCTTCCTCTGATGATGGGCGGCTCAGCTCGGGCATGGCTTAATCAGTTGGCCCCTGGGAGCATATACAGTTGGGAAGAGCTGGCCCGAGTGTTTATTCGGACCTTCGAAGGTACTTGCAAACGGCCCGTATGGCTCGTAGAGCTGCAGCATTGCGTACAGAAGCCGAATGAAACCTTGAGGGACTACATAGAGAGATGGACCACCTTGCACCACACGGTGGAGAATGTGTCTGAACACCAAGCAGTCTGCGCCTTCAAGGAGGGTGTGCGATACCGAGAACTGAATTTAAAGTTCGGTCGAACGGGCGATATGTCCCTGTCCCGGATGATGGAGATAGCTAGTCGGTACGCTAACGGCGAAGAAGCCGATCGACTCCGCAGTGGCAAGAAACCAGTAGGACAAGATGATCAGAACTCCAATCGGAAACCCAAGCGCAAGGCCGAGCTAGCCGCTCAGGGCGAAGCTGCAGTTGTCAACCAAGGGAAGGGCAAAGGAAGGCCTAAGGGGCCTTGGGTCCCCATGAAAGTGAAGGATCAAGCTAGGAATGATGTACTCGACCAGCCGTGTCCTATCCACACGAAAAAGACGAAGATGGAACTTGGTCTATCCGAAGCACACCACTCGACGGTGCCGGCTCCTGATCCAGAACTTCCAGAAGGATCAGTCGACTGAGAAGGAAAAGGAATCGGAGGAGACCGAGGACAAAGAAGGGGATGGAGGTTATCCCTAGATCAATTCCACTTTGATGATCTTTGCAGATGTTGAAAGCAAAAGTCGACTGAAAGTGATCAACAGAGAAGTCAACATGGTTGCCCCGGCAACAACCACTTATCTGAAGTGGTCCAAGACCCGCATCACGTTCGACCAGTCCGATCACCCCGCGCACATTGCTACCCCTGGGTGGCAGGCGCTGGTGGTCGACCCAGTGGTCGAGGGCACGCGTTTGACCAGGGTCCTGATGGATGGTGGAAGTGGTTTGAATATTCTATAAGCCGCAACTCTTCGTGATATGGGCATTCCGATGTCCCAGCTGAGCGCAAGCAACATGAGGTTCCACGGGGTCATCCCTCGGAAGAAGGCCCACTCACTTGGCCAAATCGCACTCGACGTAGTCTTTGGCGACTTGAAGTGGTGGACTTCAACAACGCTTATCATGCCATTCTGGGTAGGCCCGCCTACGCCAGATTCATGGCTCGGCCGTGTTATGTATACCTCAAGCTGAAGATGTCGGGACCCAACGGCGTTATAACCGTCACGGGGAACCATCAGAAAGTGGAAGAATGCTTCCAGAAAGGCTTGAAGATAGCTGACGAGCAGATGGCAGCAGTAGAGATGGAGGAGTACCAGAGAAATGTGGATCCGAGTGACTTGCTGCGGGCCAAGAAGCCGGCTTCCGAGTTAGCTTTGCAGTCGGCTGGGGAGACGAAGCCCGTACACATTCACCCCACCGACCCCAATGCGGAACCGACCCACATCTCCACTACACTTGACAGCAAATAGGAAGAAGCGCTCATCCAGTTCCTCCGTGAGAACTGGGACATCTTCGCATGGAAACCATCTGACATGCCAGGTGTACCCAGGGGACTGGCTGAGCACCGTTTGCGAGTTGACCCGAAAGTGAAGCCCGTGAAGGAACATCTCCGTCGGTCCGCCGCGGAGAAGAGAAAGGCGATTGGCGAGGAGGTGGCTCGGCTTCTGGCAGCTGAGTTCATCCGCGAGATCAACCACTCCGAGTGGATCGCCAATGTGGTCATGGTCCCCAAGAAGGACAAGTCTCTCCACATGTGCATCGATTTCAAGCATATCAATCGGGCCTTCCCAAAGGATCATTTTCCTCTCCCCCGCATCGATCAGATAGTCGACTCGACTGCGGGATGCGAGTGTTTGTCCTTTATGGACGCGTATTTCGGGTACCATCAGATCTGACTATTTGGACCCGATGAAATCAAGACAGCTTTCATCACCCCGTTCGGGTGTTTCTGTTATGTCACCATGCCTTTCGGTATCAAGAATGCCGGCGCTACCTTCATGCGCATAATTCAGAAGTTCCCGCTGAAGCAAATCAGTCGGAACGTCGAAGCATACATGGATGACATCATGGTCAAGTCACGGAAAGGTTCCGACCTGTTGACTGACCTCGCTGAGACATTCGCAAATTTGAGAAGCTATGATATCAAGCTCAATCTATCGAAGTGTATGTTTGGAGTTCCGGGAGACAAGTTTCTCTGTTTTCTCGTTTCCGAACGAGGAATCGACGCCAACCCAGAGAAGGTCGGTGCATGTACACGACGTCCAGAAGCTTACTGGTTGCTTGGCCGCATTGAGTGGATTCATTTCTCGTCTCGGTGAGAAGGCATTACCTCTCTACCGACTGATGAAGAAATCAAAAAAGTTCGAGTGGAATTCCGAAGCTGAAGCAGCGTTTGAAGAGCTCAAAGCCCTGTTGTCCACCCAGCCGGTGCTTGTTGCCCCAGTCAGCAAAGAGCCTCTCTTACTATACATTGCAGCCACTGGACAAGTTCTTAGCACTGTACTCACGGTTGAGCTGGAAGAAGAAGGCAAGGCCTACAAAGTCCAATGCCCAATCTATTACATATCCGAAGTATTGACTCCCTCCAAGCAAAGGTACCAGCATTACCAGAAGCTTGTTTATGGGATTTACTTGACCGCAAAGAAGGTTGCCCATTACTTCTCGGATCATACAATCTCAGTCGTCAGCGACGTCCCACTATCAAAAATCCTGAACAACCGAGATGCAACCGGTCGAGTGGCAAAATGGGTGATTGAACTCCTTCCGCTAGATATCAAGTTTGAAGCGAAGAAAGCTACCAAGTCTCAGGAAATAGCAGATTTTGTGGCCGAGTGGATCGAACAAGAGCTGCCAACTCAGGTTCAGTCGGACCACTGGACTATGTTCTTTGATGGATCCAAGATGTTGAACAGATCCGGCGCAGGCGTGGTCCTGGTATCTCCCAGGGGCGACAAGCTCAGTTACGTCATTCAAATCCACTTTTACTCATCAAACAACGAAGCTGAATACGAAGCACTTTTGTACGGATTGCGTATGGCCATCTCACTCAGCGTCCGTCGCCTGATGGTCTACGGCAATTCAGACTTAGTGGTGAACCAGGTGATGAAGGAATGGGACGTCAGAAGCCCGATAATGACCAATTATTGCAGTGCAGTACGGAAGCTTGAAAAGAAGTTCGAAGGTTTAGAGCTCCATCACGTGCCCAGAGCCCAGAATCAGCTTGCTAGTGATCTCGCGAAAATTAGGTCGACTCGGAAGCCAATACCCAAGAATGTATTTCTGGAACATCTGCACACCCCCTCAGTCATAGAAAACCCCTTCACGGAGGAACCCCCGCAGCCAGTCAGTGCGTCTGATCCGACTGAAGTCGAAGTACCTGCAGTGGTCGACCTGATCATGGAGATTTTAGTGATTACGCCTGACTGGACTGTGCCGTACATAGGTTATCTTCTCAAGCAAGAACTCCCGGAAGATGAGGAAGAAGCACGCCAGATCATCTGTTGATCCAAGGCTTTTACCGTCATTCAGGGTCAGCCTTACAGGGAGAGTGTCACTGGAGTCGCTCAGCGCTGCATCACCCCAGAGGAGCGTCGACTGATTCTGAATGAGATCCACTCGGGGACTTGTGGCCACCACGCTTCCTCTCGGACTATAGTGGCCAAGGCGTACCGAGCTAGGTTTTATTGGCCCCGAGCCAACGAGATGGCTAAAGATATCGTGGACAAGTGTGAAGGCTGCCAGTTCTACTCCAACATGTCCCATAAGCCAGCGTCTGCCCTCAAGACCATTCCATTAGTTTGGCCCTTTGCCGTTTGCGGTTTGGACATGGTCGACCCCTTCAAAACTGGCAGAAGCGGATTCACTCACCTGCTTGTAGCAGTCGACAAGTTCACCAAGTGGATCGAAGCCAAGCCCATCAAGAACCTCGGGTCAAGCACCGCTATCACCTTCGTTAGAGAACCGATTTTCAGATATGGGGTCCCCCAAAGCATCATCACGAATAATGGATCCAACTTTGACTTGGATGAATTCAGAGCTTTCTGTTCCTCTCAAGGAACACGAGTTGACTACGCCTCCCTAGCGCATCCGCAGTCGAATGGACAAGCAGAAAGAGCGAACAGTTTGATTCTCCAAGGCCCGAAGCCACCGCTCATGCGTGACCTCAAGCATGCCGCCAGAGCTTGGGTGACTGAACTACCGTCTGTCCTATGGGGTCTGAGAACAACTCCGAACCGGTCGACTGACCGCACCCCTTTCTTCATGGTCTATTGAGCTGAAGCCGTGCTGCCGAGCGATTTGTTGCACAATGCCCCCCGAGTGGAACTCTTCTCCGAAGCCGAAGCAGAGCAAGCTCGCCAGGATGCAGTCGACCTCTTGGAGGAGGAACGTGAGATGGCCTTGATCCGTTCGACCATCTATCAACAGGACATGCGTCGATTCCATGCTCGCAACGTCCGAAGCCGGGCATTCCAGGAAGGAGACCTGGTTCTTCGAGTGCATCACAAATGACTGCACAAGTTCGCCCCGGCTTGGGAAAGTCCCTTCATCGTCACCAAAGTACTGCACAGTGGAGCGTATCACCTCTACAACATCGCTAAGAAGAGAGATGAACCCCGTTCGTGGAACGCGGACCTGCTCCGCCGCTTCTATACTTAAAGCGCTCGAACAATCGAGTTGTAATAAAGATTTTCCAGTTTGTTTCAAAGACAAGTTCGCAACAATTCCTTAATGATTGTTGGTTTCTAAGATGCTGGTCTTCAAAATCGCCCAGTGGGTGCTTAGTCGCGAACCCGATTCGCCTAAGTTACAAAAAATACTCCGAGTGAAGAGCAACCCTCTCACTCAGAGGCTTAGCCGCGAACCCGATTCGCCTAAGTTACAAAAACTACTCCGAGTGAAGAGCAACCCTCTCACTCGGGGGCTTAGCCGCGAACCCGATTCGCCTAAGTTACAAAAACTACTCCGAGTGAAGAGCAACCCTCTCACTCGGGGGCTTAGCCACGAACCCGATTCGCCTAAGTTACAAAAACTACTCCGAGTGAAGAGCAATCCTCTCACTCGGGGGCTTAGCTGCGGTCCTCCGAGCTACGCCATAAGTACAACGTGGCTCTATCTTCCGGGCTCCGCCACAAGTACAACATAGATCGTAATCGCCTAAGTTACAAAAACTATTCCGAGTG
>LR738710.1:634588501-634641373 GCA_902687465.1 Secale cereale
ACGCCCCGGACGCCCGGAGCTACGCCGCCGCCGCCCGCGCCACCCCCCTCCCCCGACGCCCCGGACGCCCGGAGCTACGCCGCCGCCGCCCGCGCCCCCGACGCCCCGGCCTCGACGCCCGCGCCCCCGACGCCCCAGCATCCCCCAGGTACGACCCCTAGCGATTGAGCTCCATGTATCGCTGTTGCTTTGTTCGTCCATGGCCGCCCAGTATATTTGATGCAGTAGTGGTATTAAGAGCTCGATGTATTGCAGCTTGGCCTCTGTCTGTAGTTCCTTAATTGATCAGATGATGCTTAGACCAGGTTAATATCGGGCATCGTTTAGGCCACCGAACAACCTGAATGTCGTCTTCCGACAGCTAGCTTGTCTAGGTACATATTTTTAATTTATAAAGTTGATGTGCAACATGTTGATTGCTGCTAGTTTTGTGGTGGTTTTGTGGTGGTTTTGTGGTGGCTTTTGACTTTTGAGTGTTGATTGCTGCTAGTTGTAGTTGATCTGTGTGTAAATATGGTTGCAGGCTGCAAGATGGGGGGTTTGGGGATGGGAGCATGCTTGCTAATTGAATTCAGATATATGCTTCCTGATTGTGTTTTTTGTTGTTAAACTATGCTTTGAGGCATCTTCAAATTCCTTGATACGGATGCCGTTTTGTCGTGCAATTGCCCAGATGCTGCTGATTGATGTTCGTGTTGCCATTTTGCCAATTATGTTGCTAATATGAAATTTGAATCCTTTTTGCTCCGATTATCACTAGTACTGATCATGCTTTGATCTAGTTCTTCCTTCAATCATGGGTTGAGTTAAATGAAATTGAGATACTTTGATATGAATTTGCATAGGTGGTACTGTTTGGTTTCTGAATGCAAAAATATGGGCATCTATCTGCAATGCTCTGCTTCAGGAGCAGGACCTAAGATTTCCCGCTGCTTGCACACATTGGGAACACCTGCAGGTTTACTGAGATCATCTTTGTCAAGTAAAGCAGTTTTTTTCTCTTCGTGCGATTTTCAGCAAGAGAGTACACATTGTTACTTGCGCAAGAGCTTTTTCTTCAACTCATTAGCCTGCCCAAAAGAAAAGAAAAACATCATCATAAGGGATAATGCAGGCAACAACCGCAACATGTTGCACATCTGTTAGTATGTACCTTCGTTTAGGCCACCGAACAACCTGAGTCCCTTAGTGGTGCCACAGCTAGCTTGTCTAGGTACATATTTTTAATTTATAAAGTTTAATCTCTTTGAAACATAGGAAATGTCATCTTCCGACGACGATAGGATCCCGGAGTGCTCCTGGTGCAGTGACGACCGGGGTCTGTGCGACAGGCCTCACCAGGTAGACGGTCGTTACTTCAGTATTAAGCTCGACGAGACCTTCGATGTCAAAACGGTACGCAATGACAAGTCTTGTTTCGTAATTAATTAAGCACGATTTCTAGCTACTTCAACGTGTAAGTAATTAATTTTCTTCTTTTACATGCAACTAGTTTATCCCGTGTCATGAAGACGCTATGTCTTGGAGAGGATGGGATTTGAAGATCATGAAACTTCGGAGACAAAGCAAATTCAACTAAGGACCATGCATAATGTTGATTTAGAAGTGGATTTGTACAATTCAGATAACGTAACCACTTTTGGTTGCAAGAATTGGGAACCATTTTGCAAGATATATGGTTTTTATAAGGGTATGCTTCTCACCATGGATCTTGGTAATCCAGATTCCATCGCCGAAGATGATTTGGACATTTAGGTCCTTGTTGACAATATGATTCCAATTCTACCGAGAAGTGAGTTTATCAAACATAGTTATTTAGTAATTTATATTGTTTATTTCAAAATAGTTGACAACTTATTTCCATTGATAGGTTATTTTGATTATTCAAATAATGTGAGGATGATGCTAGACAGAACCTACTACACCCCTGGCTCAGAATGTACTTATAAGGACAAAGAGCAGATCATCTTCTTTTATTCCTTTCTTCTGGATTACATTCAATATCGCAATATGGATCCACAATATAGTCAAATGCGTCCCACTAGTGCACGTCTTGAACTACGTTAAAATCAATGGAGATACCATGGTAAGATTTTTTTACTATTACGACATTCGTGCATGTTTTGCATTAGTTCTTCTCGAACTGAACTACAATGCTAACTACGAAGTCTTACTATATGTTTTGCAACATATTCTCCCTAGTGACTGTGTGCCTCCTGTCATGTTTCAATCTGGTCAACTACAAGTTTTAAACATTCTGCCAGGTGAACCTACAAATCACACGTGTCCATATCGGATTTCTTCTAAAAATGAAGGAATGAGAATCAAAGAATGGCAAAAAATAAGGAAAACTCGTAAGGAGGTACTTGGAAGCAATAGAGTGAGAAGGGCAAGAAATGGAGACAAGATAATCTGCGTTAAATCTAATTGATTTAGAGACAAACGCCATCTTGTTTTATGCCATTTTATCTTAGAAAATTGCTACGTAGTAGCAGTTGTATGGTCGATAATGATGTGTAAGACTTATTATTTACTACCAATGTTGAGTTTTTATTATTATTATGATCGATGATGCATGATGCTAAGTTGTTCTATGAGCTATTATATACTCCCTCCGTTCTGATTTACTCGTCGTGGTTTTAGTTCAAATTTGAACTAAAACCACGACGAGTAAATCGGAACGGAGGGAGTAGATTCTAATAGTTTCGATGTGCGTACCATATATGTTGGCTCCACGAGAAATTATATTTATATATATGCATAACCTGTGCAAAAAACAGAAAATAATAAAAAAAACCTAATATTCATACTAATGGCGCATCACAGCGGAGTGCGTCATTAGTATGCCAAAGCACCTGGCTACACATGGCCCCTGGGAGGCATACTAATGGTGCACCACTGTGCATACTGATGGTGCATCTGTGGTGCGCCATTAGTATACCAGATACTAATGGCGCACCAGAGGTGCGCCATTAGTAAAGTATACTAATGGCGTGCTAGTAATGGCGCACCCCTAATGCGCCATTAATGGCCAAACTAGGTGCGCCATTAATAGGCATTTTCCTAGTAGTGAAGGAAGGTGGCGACACTCCCAATCAGGACAATAATAATGCCGGAGATGAGCCACCCAAACGTCACAGGCAGCGCCGCTGATCAAAGGCACATCGAAGCCACGCGAGCAACGTGCACTCCGTGGAAAACGGCACCATGAACAATACGGATGACCTCTCCGAAGTAGCAGTCGACGAACAACAGCAGATCTCGTGGGGCATGATGATCCAATCAATACCGAAGACCCGGGGCACTCTGAATATAGCAACTACCTCCCATCCTATGAAGAGGAGGCCAGTCTCCGGGATGAAGATTTCATCGTCCCCGAAGACCCGCTGGAGCAGGAACGGTTCAAGCGGAGGCTTATAGCCACCGCCCGCAGCCTGAAGAAACAAAAACACAGAATCAAGGCCGAGCAAGAAACCCTCAATGACTCATGGACTAAAGTCCTAGCCACGGAAAAAGGGTATGACCACGAATGGCCAATCAAAAGTTATACAAAGTGACGATTACTGCCGCAATTCAACGACGAGGCCGTAGAGCCAACACATGCAACACACAGCCGCGCCGAACAGCCGGACCGTCCCCCTAGAGGGCGGGACAGAGAAGCTGACGAGGTAGAACACCCTGCCGCCCCACCATGCCATTAGGGAAAGGATAAAGGGCGGTCTGTCTAGGAATATGACCTCCGTCATGACCTGGAGGCTCGGGGAGGCCATACCAAGTCCATCTACTGACCCAGAGAGGACCCGTCCGCTCACCGGCAAGGATATTACGACTGGCTGAACTGAAACGATAGAGTTCAGGAGTAGTAGCGGACGCGGATGGCCGATGACCTCCGACGCGATATAGCCCGAGTTCGGGGTGCCTCACACCCCCTGTGCTTCACGGAGAGGTTGATGCAACACCAATTCCCATAAGGCTTCAAGCCCGTGAACATCGAACCATACGACGGGACCACATACCCGGCTGTATGGATAGAGGATTTCTCCCTATACATTCACATGGCTTGAGGAGACGACCTCCATGCCATCAAGTATTTGCCACTAAAGCTTAAAGGACCAGCTCGACACTGGTTGAAAAGCCTTCCCGAGGACTCTATAGGTTGTTGGGAAGAGCTCGAGGATGCTTTACGAGCGAACTTTCAGGGCACCTATGTCCAGCCTCCGGACACTAAGGACCTAAATCACATCTCACAATAGCGCAGGAAGTCTGCCCGAAAATCCTAGAACCATTTCTGGACCACGAAAAACCAGATTTTCGACTGTCCGAATGCCGAAGTCTTGGCCTCTTTTAAGCACAGTGTCAAGGACGAATGGCTCATGCAACAGCTCGGCCAGGACAAACCAAGAACAAGGGCAGCCCTTACTTCTCTCATGACCCTCTTTTGCACATGCGAGGATAGTTGGCTCGCTCGTAAAAACACTAACCCCGATACACCCGGTACCTCTGAGGTTTGGGGTGGAAATGGAGAGCCACGTCGCGGCAAGAACGAACGTCGCAACGACGACGGCGACGGCGAGGATACTACAGTAAATGCCGAATTCAGAAACCCTAAGTTTGGATCCCGAAAGAAGTCCCCTAAAGGCAATGGTGACGGTCCGTCCAGATTAGACACAATTCTGGACAGGCCCTGCTAGATCCACGGCACATCAGAGAAGCCGACCAACCACTCCAGCGGTAACTGTTGGGTGATAAAATAGGCCAGCAAGCTCATAGCCGAAGACTCTAGCAAAAGCCCATGATGCGAGGACGATGTGAGCCCTGCAGGACGAACAATTAAGGCTAGAAAACCTTTTGTACCGAGGTCAAAATGGTAAACATGATCTACGGAACCCACATACCGAAGAAGGAAGGGAAGCGAGCGCTGCGGGACTTATATGTCGTCTAGCCCGTGGTGCCGAAGTTTAACCCATGGTCAGCCTGCCCGATCACCTACCACCGCAGGGATGACCCGACCAGCATAAGCCACCGAGGATCCGCAACCTTAGTGCTCGAACCCATCATCGACGGATTCCACCTCACCGGAGTCCTAATGGACGGAGGCAGTAGCCTCAATCTGATATACAAAGACACAGTGACGAAGATGGAGATCGACCCGTCAAGGATCAAACCCAGTAACACCACCTTCGATGGGGTCATTCCGAGAGTAGAGGATCGCTGCACAGGCATGGTAACTCTTGAGGTAGTGTTCGGCTCTCCAGACAACTTCCGTAGCGAGGACTTGATCTTCAACATCGCACCTTTTCGCAGCGGCTATCACGCCCTCCTCGGCCGAACGACGTTCGCTGAATGCAATGTCGTTCCGCAGTACGCATACCTCAAGTTGAAGATACCCAGTCCTTCGGGTGTGATAACTATCAACGGCAACACAGAATGCTCACTTCAGACCAAAGAGCACACTGCAGCCCTAGCGGCCCAAGAAAAAACCGGCCCGTACAGATACCGATACCGGCCCTCCATAAAGGCCGGCGACAACAGCAAACCGGTCCGAACTCGTTCCCCGTCATGGGAAACCCGCATGCGTTCACCGCAAATAGGGATGCCTGCCCCACGGCACGCCCAAAATCTTTGCGCCCCACGTGCCTTATCAGCACAATTTTGTCCTCAAAATACCATGGGCAGCCATGAGGCCTAAGTTAATAGATCTACACCACATGTTCGGCTAACCAGAACTTCGGAACCACCTTGTCTTCGGATGGTGTGGGGGTCGATACGGGACCATCTTCAGCATCAAGCTTCATCGGCAGGACCCCCCCCCTCATGGTTTTATTGAAGGTACCAACCCCCACCTCCCAGAAGCAAAGGCCCAGATGTGCAGGAGGGCACAATTGAGGCTTCAACTCACTCATCAAGGCCCTGCGTAAACCTTTACTCTGTAAAACTTTTTTCTTTTCTTTTTTATAAATAAATGCCTTGGTAGTTCGAATTTTACGGTTATATGTCCTGAGCCTATGAGAACTAATAAAAACACCATTTACGGTGTTCGGATATCCGCATAGTGCGACTGTCTCTTTCCTTCTCGATTCTCCTCCCACTCTTCGAACAGCCCGGCATGAGAACATGTTCGGTTAATTAACCAAGAGCTCGATTTCCTCATCAGCTCCATGCACTAAGTCCGACACCGCTTTCTGCTGAGTGTTCGGCGTCTCAGATATGGCACTATATGCATTGATACGTCTCTGACGTAACTATAATTTTTGATTGTTCCAAGATGTTATATTATCATTCATGGATGTTTTACAATCATTTTATAGTCATTTTATATCATTTTTTGGTACTAACCTATTCACATAGTGCCAAGTGCCAGTTGCTGCTTTCTGCATGTTTTTTGCATCGCAGGAAATCAATATTAAACGGAGTCCAAACACCACCAAACTTTTTGGAGATTTTTTATGGGCCATAAGACACTCAATGGGCTGAAGCTGCACCTCGGGGGTGACCCGAGCAGGGCACAACCCACCAGGGCGTGCTAGGGGGCACCAGGCCCCCCTAGCGTGCACAGGTGGGTTGTGCCCACCTCGGTGGCCTCCCGCACCGCCTCTTTACCCTATAAATTCCCAAATATTCCGAAACCCTTCAGGGTAGACCTAGAGTAGAAGTTCCGCCGCCACAAGGCTCTGTACTCCACGAGATCCAATCTAGAGCCGGAGGGGGAAATCATCACCAGTGGCCATCTTCATCATCCCGGCGGCCACCATGATGAGGAGGGAGTAGTCCACCCTCGAGGCTGAGAGTTTGTTCCAGTAGCTATGTGTTTAATCTCTCTCTCTCTCTCTCTCTCTCTCTCTCTCTCTCTCTCTCTCTCGTGTTATTAAGATGCACAATCTTGATGTATCGCAGGCTTTGTTAATATAGTCGGATCATATGGTGTTTTCCCCTCTCTATCTTGTGATGAATTGAGTTTTCCCTTTCAGATTTCTTTTGATTGAATACTTTTATGGATTTGAGAACACTTGATATATGTCTTGCAATTGAATAGTTGTGGTGACAGTGGGGTATCGTATTGATCCACTTGATATATGTTTTGGCACTCAACTTGCAGATTCTCAAAGTGACATCGGGGTAATCTATGCATAGGGGTTGATGCACGTTCTTGTATTTGTTTCTCCAGTATAAATCTTGGGGCATTCTTTGAGTATTACGAATCTGAATTTGTCTTAGGGTTATGATTAGTACGGACTCTTGATAGATAGATCGGAAAGGATAACTTTATGTTGTTTTAGTATGAACTCTTGATAGATTGAACGGAAAGGGTAACTTTGAGGTGGTTTCGTTGAGCGGTGGTTATGTGATCCAATTATATTAGCACTGTTGAGAGATTGCACTAGCAAAAGTACGGACCCTAGGCCTGGTTTTCCATTAGTGCAATACTGTTTGTGCTCACTTTTGTTACTTGCGACCTTGCTATTTTTATTGTTTGCACTACAAAAACTCATATCTACTATCCATATCACACTTGTATCACCATCTCTTCGCCGAACTAGTGCACCTATACAATTTACCATTGCATTTGGTGTGTTGGTGTAGGATCGAAGAAGGTGAGAGTGTCTAGAGGGGGGGTGATTAGACTACTCGACAAGATAAAAATTCTGTCTTTTAACAAGAACAGATTTTGGCAGATTTTGCATAACACACAAGTCAAGTAGCATACTACACATGCAATTCTAGAGTATGGGCAGCGGAAAGTAAATTGCACAAGTAGTAAAGAGAAGTGGAGAAGATCAAACGCAATTTGGAGACGCAATGATTTTTCCCGTGGTTCCGATAGGTAGTGCTATCGTACATCCACGTTGATGGAGACTTCAACCCACGGAGGGTAACGGCTGCGCGAGTCCACGGAGGGCTCCACCCACGAAGGGTCCACGAAGAAGCAACCTTGTCTATTCCATCATGGCCTACGCCCATAGAGGGCTAGCCTTACTCGGGGTAGATCTTCACGAAGTAGGCGATCTCCTTGCCCTTACAAACTTCTTGGTTCAACTCCACATCTCGATGACGGAGGCTCCCAAGCGACACCTAACCAATCTAGGAGGCACCACCCTCCAAAAGGTAATAGATGATGTTGATGATGATGAACTCCTTGCTCTTGTGCTTCAAATGATAATCTCCCCAACACTCAACTCTCCTCACTAATATGGCTGTGGTGGAAGAAAGGATTGAGTGGAAAGCAACTTGGGAAGGCTAGAAATCAAGTTTCATATGGTAGGAATGGAGCAACTTGATCTCAACACAAGGGTAGGTGGTTCTCTTCTCAGAAAGTGTAAGGTAGGAGTGGTAGTTCTTTCTGATGGCTCTCTCCACGAACGAAGAGGGGGTGGAGGGGTATATATAGCCTCCACACAAAATCCAACCGTTACACACATATTTGAGTAATCTCGGTGCGACCGAAGTGAAAACTCGGTCAGACCGAAAGTTCAAATATAGTGAACGTTGGGGTTTTCGGTGGGACCGAAAATACCATCTCGGTGAGACCGAAAGTGCAAATGATATGAACGTTGGGATTTTCGGTGGGACCGAGAAAGAAAACTTGGTTAGACCGATTTGAGAAAAGACAGGAACATGCCAGTTTCGGTGGGACCGGAAATGCAATATCGGTGAGACCGATTTGAGCCAAGACAGAAGCTTGTCAATCTCGGTGAGACCGATAAAGCAATCTCGGTTATTCCGATATGATGTCAAATGGTTACAGAAGGTTGGCAGTCCAGTTTCGGTGAGACCGAACTCAGAATCGGATAGACCAAAATTTCTAGGGTTTGGAATATAGCTGAGGTGGTTCATCTCGGTGGGACTGAGTTGGAAGAATCGGTTTGTCCGAGATTACTTATGAGTGTGTTTAGAAGTGAAAGTTGCTGATAGTTGAAGGAGACATATCACTAAGCACTTGAGCAACCAGATCATCAACACAACCTCATCCCCTTTTAATAGTATTGGCTTTTCCTATGGACTCAATGTGATCTTTGATCACTAAACCAAAAATGGAGTCTTGAGCTTTTGCCAATGCTTGCCTTAGCATTTTGAGGGGTCCACTTCTTCAGTCATTTCCATAGCCAATGTGATTGGATTTCCTGAAACATACTTGATAAAGGCATTAGTCCAACCACAAAGTATGTTGTCATTAATTACCAAAACCACCCAGGGAGCAAATGTGCTTTCAATCTCCCCCTTTTTGGTAATTGATGGCAACACACTAAAATCACACTAAACAAGACATCAAAGCTTATTAAAAGAAAGACAGAATTATCATGAAAGCTTTGACAAGCATGTAGTACACAGGCTCCCCCTACAAGTGTGCAAGATTTTCATAAATTTTGGTTTTGGACTACCACAAGCACACAAGAGAGATAAGCAAGATGTGCTACATGCAGCTTGGCTATATGCATCAGAGCAGAAGAAAAAGAAGTGAGTGATAATACGTATGTGCATGGTGATTTCTTGCAAACAAGTATTTACAAGCAAGTCACCATCATGCACATTCTGCAAGGTGCATATACTTACCTTGAGGTTCCTTGGCATTGTACCTGAAGGGATAAACTTGAGAAAACAAGGTTAGATAACACAAGAGTATTCCTTCAACCAACTGCAAGAACATCAAGAGTACCAAGCCAGGGATGACATGTATAAAGAGTGTCTCATATTGAGCACAGGCTTGATTCAGCAAACATGTCTCCGAAACTAAAAGATTTTCAATGAACTCTGAGAGATTTTGCTTTCCATAAGATATCAATTGTGAAAATTCCTCTCCCTTTGAGTTCTCTCAGAACAGGGATGTGATGGAAACAGCAAAATCAAAAGAATGATGCCAATTGTAATGTCCAATGTAAAACACGACAAAGCTTTGATGTGATTCTCTCCCCCTTAAGATAAGATTGCTTTTCTTCTCCCCTTAAGTATTCTTTTCTCCCCTACTCCCCCTAAGTCTTCTCCCCCTTTGACATCAAGTGCCGAAAAGGACAGCAAGCTAGGAAGGACAGGAAAGATGGAAAGAAAGAAGTGGGATCCTTAAGAATCACAACAGAGCAAATAAGAACATTCCAAGAGAAACAATGAGTGGAGCTGCAGGAGATGATATCCTGGAGGAAATACAAAAAATAATTCAGCTCACTTTGCGAGGAATGTTTCAAAAGATTTGCAATGAATTTGTAAAAGATTTTCGGGGAATTGATCAGAGCCAGAAGGATATTCAAAGAACCATAAGAAAAGAAATGAAAAAGATTCCTAGATGAAGTTTTTTTTTGTTTAAAGAAAAACTCAATGAGAGAACATAAGAGAAAACAGAAAGACTCCAAAAGCATATATACTTCATCTAGATAAAGGTCGGCGACAAGGTCACCTATGTTTGAGTATATTGACTTAGGAATCAAATGAGGACATTTGATCATAGGTCATACTCATCATTTAAGCTCAAAATGGGGTTGCCATTTTTTGATTAAGCATTCGATGTGATCACATCTTATGAAGCTGCTTGTACTCATGACTTTGAGCAAAGCTTCTTAAAGATGTGAAGAACATACCTTGGGCTTGTTGATGCTTTGCTCATGTAGGAAAGCTCGATGTAGGTGCTCATTGAATGTGAAGTTGGAGCGCCATTTCTACTTGTGTAGTTCATCTTCCTACATGGGTTAGGCAAGCAAGGAAATACTCGAGGATATCCAAGATGACAAGAGTGAAATACTAGATGTATAAGATGTCAAAGAGGATATGTGGAATTTTGTTCCTTGAACTCAACATCCCAAAGGGCTAGATACTTGGTCAATGACAAGATTACTCATGAATTGAGTGTGTGGTAATCTTGTGGAATGTAGATCATCCAAGTACCTGCAAGGAGTTAGATGAAATACAAGGAGGCAAATGTGTCCAAGACATATGATCATCATCATAAGAGAAATATCAAGGATTAGTCAAGAGGGCTCATGCCTTGCATGCATCAATGAAGTTATCACTCCAAGTTTGAAGCATCAATGATGTTCAACTCACTCCTCAAGCGACAAAACACTTTCTCATCAAGAGGTTTTGTAAAGATATCAGCAAGTTGTTTGTCAGTACGAACATGCTTAAGATTAATATCACCCTTGGCAATATGATCACGAATAAAATGGTGACGAACTTCAATATGATTTGTTCGAGAGTGTTGCACTGGATTGTGTCCAATTTTAATTGCACTCTCATTGTCACAAAGCAAGGGAACACGTCTCACATGTATCCCATAATCTTTAAGCGTTTGTGTCATCCATAGCAATTGAGCACAACACGAACCAGCAGCAATATATTCCGCTTCAGCAGTGGATAATGATACCGAATATTGTTTCTTCGAGGACCAAGATACAAGGGATCGACTAAGGAATTGACATGTACCCGAAGTTGACTTTCTATCAACCTTGTCACCGGCATAGTCCGAGTCGGAATAGCCAACAAGATCGAAGGAAGCTCTCTTAGGATACCAAATGCCAAAGTTTGGTGTGTGTATCAGGTATCTCACTATCCTTTTAACAGCTTTAAGATGACATTCTTTAGGGGCTGCTTGATATCGTGCACACATGCATACACTCAACATTATGTCAGGACGAGAAGCACAAAGATATAGTAGAGAACCAATCATAGAACGGTAAACCCTTTGATCAACGGGTTCTCCATCTTTTGTCAAGTCATTATGTCCACTTGTAGGCATGGGGGTACTCATACCTTTGCTTTCTTGCATGTTGAACTTCTTGAAGAGATCCTTGGTGTACTTTGTTTGTGAGACAAAGGTACCCTCCTTAGATTGCTTGATTTGCAACCCAAGGAAGAATTTGAGTTCACACATCATGGACATCTCATACTTCTCCGACATGAGCTGTCCAAACTTCTTGCTAAAATGGGGGTTAGTTGAACCAAAGATAATATCATCAACATATATTTGGCACACAAATAGTTCACCATTAACCCTTTTTGTGAACAGCGTTGAGTCTATCTTTCCAATCTCAAAACCTTTTTCAAGAAGAAAGCTAGTTAAGCATTTGTACCAAGCTCTAGGAGCTTGTTTAAGACCATAAAGAGCTTTGTGCAACTTGTAAACATGATTAGGCTTTTTGGGATTCACAAAACCGGGAGGTTGTTTCACAAATACTTCCTCCTCAATTTCACCATTTAGAAAAGCACTTTTGATATCCATTTGATAGAGAGTAATATCATGGTGATTGGCATAAGCAAGAAGAATGCGAATGGACTCAAGTCTAGCAACGGGGGCATAGGTCTCACCATAGTCCATACCTTCGACTTGTGTGTAACCTTGAGTTACGAGACGAGCCTTATTGCGGATGACTTGTCCATCTTCATCTTGCTTGTTCCGAAACACCCATTTGGTTCCAATGATGTTTTGATCATCCTTGGGCTTCTCTACCAAAGTCCATACCTTGTTCCTCTCGAAGTTGTGTAGTTCTTCGTGCATAGCGTTCACCCAATCCGGGTCTTCAAGTGCTTCTTCTACCTTCCTAGGTTCAATGCTAGAGATAAATGAGTAATGCTCACAAAAATTAGCTAAGCGAGTTTTAGAGCGAGTAATTCTCCCGGAGTTGATGTCGTTCATCATTTGTTCCACGGGATGATTCTTCTTGACTCTTGCTCGAACTCGGGATAGCTTTTGTTGATGTTGTGGCTGAGCTTCCTCATCATCTTCATCTTCCTCTTCTTCTTCTTCATTGTTGTTGGTGTTGTCTTGAGGCGGTGGAGAAGGAGGTTGTGGTGGATCTTCTTGTTGCACTTCCTCATCTTGGTGAGTTCCACTTGTGGAGGCCTCCATATTGCCTTGAGGTTCATCTTGCCGTGAGGTAGGTGGCTCCACATATGTAGATGAGGTACTCTCCTTCACTTCCATGGGACGGATCTTTCCAATGGATAAGTCTTGGATAGCTTCCGATGGGTCCTTGTCTCCTACATCAATAGGCATTTGCTCTACTTGCGAGCCGTTAGATTCATCAAACTTCACATCTACCGTCTCTTCAACCTTTCGGGTGAAATTATTGTAGACACGGTAGGTGTGGGAGTTTGATCCATAACCAAGGAGAAAGCCTTCATGAGATTTAGGAGCAAATTTAGACCGACGATGCTTATCAAGGATATAGCATTTAGAACCAAAGACACGAAAGTATCCCACTTGGGGTTTGTTACCGGTGAGAAGCTCGTATGATGTCTTGCCGAGAAGCTTATGAAGATAAAGCCTGTTGATAGCATGACAAGCTGTCTCGACCGCTTCTCCCCAAAAATGCTTCGGTGTCTTGTATTCATCAAGCATCGTTCTCGCCATCTCTATGAGCGTTCGGTTCTTCCTCTCAACAACTCCATTTTGTTGAGGAGTGTACGTAGCCGAGAACTCATGTAGAATCCCTTCCTCATCGAGAAAAGAGTCTACATTGGCGTTCTTGAACTCTGTTCCATTGTCACTCCGAACTTTCTTGATCTTCACCTCAAATTGATTTTGGGCCTTCTTGGCAAAGGTCTTGAAGATTCTCTGAACCTGCGATTTATCATCAAGGAAAAATACCCACGTAAATCTGGAATAATCATCAACTATAACTAGACCAAAGGAGTTACCACCAAGGCTTTTGTAAGCATTGGGACCGAAGAGATCCATATGAAGAAGCTCAAGCGGTCTCCTTGTAGTCATGATGTTCTTCACGGGATGACTTCCACCTACTTGTTTTCCTGCTTGACAAGCACTACAAAGTCTATCTTTGTCAAAGAGAACATCTTTAACACCAAGAATATGATCACCTTTGATTAGCTTGTCTAGATTACGCATACCAACATGTCCTAGCCTTCTATGCCACAACCAACCTTTAGAGGATTTAGCAATGAAACAAGCTCTAGGTTGGGCTTTCTTAGTGAAATCAACAATGTATAGATCACCTCTACGGATACCAGTAAAAGCCATGTTTTGATTATCACGACGAAAGACTTGGCAATCTACTTTGGTGAATAGCACATTGAATCCAAAGTCAGCTAATCTAGACACGGAAAGTAAATTGTATCCAAGAGATTCTACAAGCATGACATTTTGAATAGAGCTATCATGAGATATGGCCACCTTACCAAGGCCAAGTACCTTACCCTTGGAGTTGTCTCCAAAAGTCACATACTTGCGTGGACCATCGTTCTTTGCAAGCTCTCGAAACATGTCTTTGTCTCCGGTCATGTGGTCGGTGCATCCACTATCAAGAATCCACTCTTTTCCGCCGGACATGTAGTCTCTCAGGTTTTCCATGAGATTGAGACTCTTCATGACCTTGTCTAGCTCGGTGTCCGAATCGGAGCAATCATCATCTTGCTCATGCTCATCATCATATTGACCCATAGATTGTTCATCATCAACACCTAGGTCAATTTGATAAGTACTTGCATTAGTTAGGTCAATGTGACAATAATCTTCGGAATGCAATGCAAGAGCATTTCTAATTATAATATTGATAAGACCGGGATCACCCTTCTTTTTCATAAGATCACGAAGCTCAAAGAAGCATTTATCAAAGTTGGGATCATTGGGGTGGAACTTATCAAATTCAATAGTCTTGTGTAGAATTTCATCAAGACTTCTCAAAGAGTAGTCCGGATAAAGTTCTTCCAAGAATTTCCACATAGCATAGGCACACTCAATGTTTGTAACAAGATTAAGCAAGTCATCGGGTAACCCTCTAATGATAAGATTTACAGTTCTAAGGTTACGAAGCAAATCAAGCTCTTCATCCATGGTAGGGTGCAAGGGATCAAAAGGAGGCACATAGGGGGTCTCAATATATTTGCACAAATTGTACATTTTAAAGATACTAAGAATTTCAGACCTCCATGAGTTATAGAACCTTCCATTAAGAACAGGCACTCTATGGCTAACACTCCCAAACGTAGACACGTCCATCTTCCTCCAATGGTGTGTAAACCAAAGCAATGGAGACCAATGCTCTGATACCAATTGTAGGATCGAAGAAGGTGAGAGTGTCTAGAGGGGGGGGTGATTAGACTACTCGACAAGATAAAAATTATGTCTTTTAACAAGAACAGATTTTGGCAGATTTTGCATAACACACAAGTCAAGTAGCATACTACACATGCAATTCTAGAGTATGGGCAGCGGAAAGTAAATTGCACAAGTAGTAAAGAGAAGTGGAGAAGATCAAACGCAATTTGGAGACGCAATGATTTTTCCCGTGGTTCCGATAGGTAGTGCTATCGTACATCCACGTTGATGGAGACTTCAACCCACGGAGGGTAACGGCTGCGCGAGTCCACGGAGGGCTCCACCCACGAAGGGTCCACGAAGAAGCAACCTTGTCTATTCCATCATGGCCTACGCCCACGGAGGGCTAGCCTTACTCGGGGTAGATCTTCACGAAGTAGGCGATCTCCTTGCCCTTACAAACTTCTTGGTTCAACTCCACATCTCGATGACGGAGGCTCCCAAGCGACACCTAACCAATCTAGGAGGCACCACCCTCCAAAAGGTAATAGATGTTGTTGATGATGATGAACTCCTTGCTCTTGTGCTTCAAATGATAATCTCCCCAACACTCAACTCTCCTCACTGATATGGCTGTGGTGGAAGAAAGGATTGAGTGGAAAGCAACTTGGGAAGGCTAGAAATCAAGTTTCATATGGTAGGAATGGAGCAACTTGATCTCAACACAAGGGTAGGTGGTTCTCTTCTCAGAAAGTGTAAGGTAGGAGTGGTAGTTCTTTCTGATGGCTCTCTCCACGAATGAAGAGGGGGTGGAGGGGTATATATAGCCTCCACACAAAATCCAACCGTTACACACATATTTGAGTAATCTCGGTGCGACCGAAGTGAAAAGTCGGTCAGACCGAAAGTTCAAATATAGTGAACGTTGGGGTTTTCGGTGGGACCGAAAATACCATCTCGGTGAGACCGAAAGTGCAAATGATATGAACGTTGGGATTTTCGGTGGGACCGAGAAAGAAAACTTGGTTAGACCGATTTGAGAAAAGACAGGAACATGCCAGTTTCGGTGGGACCGGAAATGCAATATCGGTGAGACCGATTTGAGCCAAGACAGAAGCTTGTCAATCTCGGTGAGACCGATAAAGCAATCTCGGTTATTCCGATATGATGTCAAATGGTTACAGAAGGTTGGCAGTCCAGTTTCGGTGAGACCGAACTCAGAATCGGATAGACCGAAATTTCTAGGGTTTGGAATATAGCTGAGGTGGTTCATCTCGGTGGGACTGAGTTGGAAGAATCGGTTCGTCCGAGATTACTTATGAGTGTGTTTAGAAGTGAAAGTTGCTGATAGTTGAAGGAGACATATCACTAAGCACTTGAGCAACCAGATCATCAACACAACCTCATCCCCTTTTAATAGTATTGGCTTTTCCTATGGACTCAATGTGATCTTTGATCACTAAACCAAAAATGGAGTCTTGAGCTTTTGCCAATGCTTGCCTTCGCATTTTGAGGGGTCCACTTCTTCAGTCATTTCCATAGCCAATGTGATTGGATTTCCTGAAACATACTTGATAAAGGCATTAGTCCAACCACAAAGTATGTTGTCATTAATTACCAAAACCACTCAGGGAGCAAATGTGCTTTCAATCTCCCCCTTTTTGGTAATTGATGGCAACACACTAAAATCACACTAAACAAGACATCAAAGCTTATTAAAAGAAAGACAGAATTATCATGAAAGCTTTGACAAGCATGTAGTACACAGGCTCCCCCTACAAGTGTGCAAGATTTTCATAAATTTTGGTTTTGGACTACCACAAGCACACAAGAGAGATAAGCAAGATGTGCTACATGCAGCTTGGCTTTATGCATCAGAGCAGAAGAAAAAGAAGTGAGTGATAATACGTATGTGCATGGTGATTTCTTGCAAACAAGTATTTACAAGCAAGTCACCATCATGCACATTCTGCAAGGTGCATATACTTACCTTGAGGTTCCTTGGCATTGTACCTGAAGGGATAAACTTGAGAAAACAAGGTTAGATAACACAAGAGTATTCCTTCAACCAACTGCAAGAACATCAAGAGTACCAAGCCAGGGATGACATGATTAAAGAGTGTCTCATATTGAGCACATGCTTGATTCAGCAAACATGTCTCCGAAACTAAAAGATTTTCAATGAACTCTGAGAGATTTTGCTTTCCATAAGATATCAATTGTGAAAATTCCTCTCCCTTTGAGTTCTCTCAGAACAGGGATGTGATGGAAACAGCAAAATCAAAAGAATGATGCCAATTGTAATGTCCAATGTAAAACACGACAAAGCTTTGATGTGATTCTCTCCCCCTTAAGATAAGATTGCTTTTCTTCTCCCCTTAAGTATTCTTTTCTCCCCTACTCCCCCTAAGTCTTCTCCCCCTTTGACATCAAGTGCCGAAAAGGACAGCAAGCTAGGAAGGACAGGAAAGATGGAAAGAAAGAAGTGGGATCCTTAAGAATCACAACAGAGCAAATAAGAACATTCCAAGAGAAACAATGAGTGGAGCTGCAGGAGATGATATCCTGGAGGAAATACAAAAAATAATTCAGCTCACTTTGCGAGGAATGTTTCAAAAGATTTGCAATGAATTTGTAAAAGATTTTCGGGGAATTGATCAGAGCCAGAAGGATATTCAAAGAACCATAAGAAAAGAAATGAAAAAGATTCCTAGATGAAGTTTTTTTTAAAGAAAAACTCAATGAGAGAACATAAGAGAAAACAGAAAGACTCCAAAAGCATATATACTTCATCTAGATAAAGGTCGGCGACAAGGTCACCTATGTTTGAGTATATTGACTTAGGAATCAAATGAGGACATTTGATCATAGGTCATACTCATCATTTAAGCTCAAAATGGGGTTGCCATTTTTCGATTAAGCATTCGATGTGATCACATCTTATGAAGCTGCTTATACTCATGACTTTGAGCAAAGCTGCTTAAAGATGTGAAGAACATACCTTGGGCTTGTTGATGCTTTGCTCATGTAGGAAAGCTCGATGTAGGTGCTCATTGAATGTGAAGTTGGAGCGCCATTTCTACTTGTGTAGTTAATCTTCCTACATGGGTTAGGCAAGCAAGGAAATACTCGAGGATATCCAAGATGACAAGAGTGAAATACTAGATGTATAAGATGTCAAAAAGGATATGTGGAATTTTGTTCCTTGAACTCAACATCCCAAAGGGCTAGATACTTGGTCAATGACAAGATTACTCATGAATTGAGTGTGTGGTAATCTTGTGGAATGTAGATCATCCAAGTACCTGCAAGGAGTTAGATGCAATACAAGGAGGCAAATGTGTCCAAGACATATGATCATCATCATAAGAGAAATATCAAGGATTAGTCAAGAGGGCTCATGCCTGGCATGCATCAATGAAGTTATCACTCCAAGTTTGAAGCATCAATGATGTTCAACTCACTCCTCAAGCGACAAAACACTTTCTCATCAAGAGGTTTTGTAAAGATATCAGCAAGTTGTTTGTCAGTACGAACATGCTTAAGATTAATATCACCCTTGGCAATATGATCACGAATAAAATGGTGACGAACTTCAATATGATTTGTTCGAGAGTGTTGCACTGGATTGTGTCCAATTTTAATTGCACTCTCATTGTCACAAAGCAAGGGAACACGTCTCACATGTATCCCATAATCTTTAAGCGTTTGTGTCATCCATAGCAATTGAGCACAACACGAACCAGCAGCAATATATTCCGCTTCAGCAGTGGATAATGATACCGAATTTTGTTTCTTGGAGGACCAAGATACAAGGGATCGACCAAGGAATTGACATGTACCCGAAGTTGACTTTCTATCAACCTTGTCACCGGCATAGTCCGAGTCGGAATAGCCAACAAGATCGAAAGAAGCTCTCTTAGGATACCAAATGCCAAAATTTGGTGTGTGTATCAGGTATCTCACTATCCTTTTAACAGCTTTAAGATGACATTCTTTAGGGGCTGCTTGATATCGTGCACACATGCATACACTCAACATTATGTCAGGACGAGAAGCACAAAGATATAGTAGAGAACCAATCATAGAACGGTAAACCCTTTGATCAACGGGTTCTCCATCTTTTGTCAAGTCATTATGTCCACTTGTAGGCATGGGGGTACTCATACCTTTGCTTTCTTGCATGTTGAACTTCTTGAAGAGATCCTTGGTGTACTTTGTTTGTGAGACAAAGGTACCCTCCTTAGATTGCTTGATTTGCAACCCAAGGAAGAATTTGAGTTCACACATCATGGACATCTCATACTTCTCCGACATGAGCTGTCCAAACTTCTTGCTAAAATGGGGGTTAGTTGAACCAAAGATAATATCATCAACATATATTTGGCACACAAATAGTTCACCATTAACCCTTTTTGTGAACAGCGTTGAGTCTATCTTTCCAATCTCAAAACCTTTTTCAAGAAGAAAGCTAGTTAAGCATTTGTACCAAGCTCTAGGAGCTTGTTTAAGACCATAAAGAGCTTTGTGCAACTTGTAAACATGATTAGGCTTTTTGGGATTCACAAAACCGGGAGGTTGTTTCACAAATACTTCCTCCTCAATTTCACCATTTAGAAAAGCACTTTTGATATCCATTTGATAGAGAGTAATATCATGGTGATTGGCATAAGCAAGAAGAATGCGAATTGACTCAAGTCTAGCAACGGGGGCATAGGTCTCACCGTAGTCCATACCTTCGACTTGTGTGTAACCTTGAGTTACGAGACGAGCCTTGTTGCGGATGACTTGTCCATCTTCATCTTGCTTGTTCCGAAACACCCATTTGGTTCCAATGATGTTTTGATCATCCTTGGGCTTCTCTACCAAAGTCCATACCTTGTTCCTCTCGAAGTTGTGTAGTTCTTCGTGCATAGCGTTCACCCAATCCGGGTCTTCAAGTGCTTCTTCTACCTTCCTAGGTTCAATGCTAGAGATAAATGAGTAATGCTCACAAAAATTAGCTAAGCGAGTTTTAGAGCGAGTAATTCTCCCGGAGTTGATTTCGTTCATCATTTGTTCCACGGGATGATTCTTCTTGACTCTTGCTCGAACTCGGGATAAAGCAATCTCGGTTATTCCGATATGATGTCAAATGGTTACAGAAGGTTGGCAGTCCAGTTTCGGTGAGACCGAACTCAGAATCGGATAGACCGAAATTTCTAGGGTTTGGAATATAGCTGAGGTGGTTCATCTCGGTGGGACTGAGTTGGAAGAATCGGTTTGTCCGAGATTACTTATGAGTGTGTTTAGAAGTGAAAGTTGCTGATAGTTGAAGGAGACATACCACTAAGCACTTGAGCAACCAGATCATCAACACAACCTCATCCCCTTTTAATAGTATTGGCTTTTCCTATGGACTCAATGTGATCTTTGATCACTAAACCAAAAATGGAGTCTTGAGCTTTTGCCAATGCTTGCCTTAGCATTTTGAGGGGTCCACTTCTTCAGTCATTTCCATAGCCAATGTGATTGGATTTCCTGAAACATACTTGATAAAGGCATTAGTCCAACCACAAAGTATGTTGTCATTAATTACCAAAACCACCCAGGGAGCAAATGTGCTTTCAGTTAGGGACACAAGAGACTTTTTATTATCTGGTTGCAGGGTTTTTTGAGAGAGACCATCTTCATCCTACACCTCCTACGGATTGATAAACCTTAGGTCATCCACTTGAGGGGAAATTGCTACTGCCCTACAAAACTTTGCGCTTGGAGGCCCAACACATGTGTACAAGAATAGAGTTGCATAGTAGGCATCAAGCTCTTTTCTGGCGCCGTTGCCGGGGAGGTGAGTGCTTGAAGGTATATCTTTAGATCTTGCAATCGAATCTTTTAGTTTCTTGTTTTATCACTAGTTTGGTTTATAAAAAGAAAAAATGGAATTGAGGTTGCATCATATTATTGATCATCTTTATAATTTCTTTCTTGAAAATGATGGATCGGAAAATCGTGCTCAATTGTTAGAAGAAGAAGTCAATAGAATGTTTGGCACAAAATATTTGAATTTTGAGCATGATTGCAATGTTGTTAGTATGAATTCTTTGAATATCCATGATGCTAATGACATGCAAAGACATAGGCTTGGGGATGCTATATTTGATAAATATGATATTTTTAGTTCCCCAAGTTTTGATGAGAAAATTTATTATGATGATTGCATGCTTCCTATTTGTGATGATTATATTGATAAAAGTGGATTTGGAGAGGTCATGACTTTATTTAGTTATGAATCCACTACTTTCGAGGATGTTTCAATTGAATTTGATAACAAAGTTGCTATCTATGATGATTATGGTGATGACATGTATGTTATATTGAATAATGATAACCATGAAACTTGTCATCTTGACTTTAATTTTCAATCTCATGATAGGTATTTTGTTGAGTTTGCCCCCACCACTATTCATGAGATTAAATTTGCTTATGTAGAGAGTAGGAAAATTTCTATGCTTATGCATCATGAAAATAATGATTTATGTGATAGCTATATTGTTGAATTCATTCATGATGCTACTGAAAATTACTATGAGAGAGGAACATATTCTTGTGGGTATTGCAATAATATCAAGTTTCCTCTCTATGTGTTGAAAATCATGAAGTTTTGCTTGTTTTACCTTCCTATGCTAGTTGATTCTTGCTCCCATAATTTTTTTGATCACAAAATCCCTATGCATAGGAAGTGGGTTAGGCTTAAATGTGCTTTTCATGTGATTCATGATGCTCTCTTTCATGTTTCAATTCTTATCTTTTATGTGAGCATCATTGAAATCATCATGCCTAGGTAAAAGGCATTAAAGAAAAACGCTTGTTGGGAGACAACCCAACACTTGTACCTACTCTTTTTGTGTGTTCACATGATTATTCTACTGTAGTAATCATGTTTTATAGCTTTTTTCAATAAAGTTCCAAGCAAAGCCTTAGGATCATGTTGTGTGATAGTAGATTTGATCTTGTTGAAAAAATAGAAACTTTTGCGCTCACGAGAAAAATTCTCATTTTTAACAGAATAGTGATTTTAAGTTTATTATTTTGCAGACGATTAATATACAAATTTCTCACCTGGTCATATTTTTTTCAAGATTTTTAGCATTGCGGAAGTATGGTGGTTGTCCAGATCATTACAGACTGTTCTGTTTCTGACAGATTCTGTTTTCAATGCATAGTTTGCTTGTTTTCTAGTTTCTATGGCTTATATTGATCAATAAAAATTGTAGAAATGATATGCTACAGTAGGAATTGTGTGCGAAAAATTATGAATCTTGTCTTTTACAGTACCCAAAGTAAATGATTTGTTTTATCATACTAACCCATCTCACAAAGTTTTATTAAGTTTTGTGTGATTGAAGTTTTCAAGTTTAGGGTAAGATGTCGATATGAGGAGAATAAGGAGTGACAATACCCTAAGCTCGGGGATGCCCAAGGCACCCCAAGTTAATATTCAATTAAGATCCAAGCAACTAAGATTGGGGATGCCCCGGAAGGCATCCCCTCTTTCGTCTCCAACTTTATCGGTAACCTCACTTGGAGCTATGTTTTCATTCGTCACATGATATGTGTTTTGCTTGGAGCATCAATTTATTTTGTTAGAATTTGCTTTTTGTTATTTACAATAATGTTTTGCATCTTTTATTTCAATAAAAGTGGCATTGATATAGCCTTTACCATGCTTATTTTGCAAGTCTACATTTTGCTATTTGAAAACAGAAAGTTTACCGATGTTGCAAAAAATTCCTTAGAAAAGGTAGAATGTGATAAAATGTTGAAACTTTCTGAAAAATAAGCTCTGATGAATTTTCTAAAAGTGTGGTAGATGTTCATAACTTTTGGAGTTAGGGAAGTATTGATACTCTTGCATTCTTTACAGATTGTACTGTTTGGCAGATTGTTGTTATGTTTTGCATATGTTTGCTTGTTTAACGATTCTATTTGAGGATAGGAGTATTAAATCTGCAGAGGCATTTAGTATGCAATGATGAATAATAATTTTAGTGATTTGCTACAGTAGATAATGATAAGGTTTTTGCATTGTTTAAACTAACTTATCTCACGAGTTCTTGTTGAGTTTTGTGTGGATGAAGCTTTTGAGATTTAGGAAAACCGTGATATGAGAAGAATTAAGGAGACACAAAAGCTCAAGCTTGGGGATGCCCAAGTCACCCCAAGATAATATTTCAAGAAGTCTCAAGCATCTAAGCTTGGGGATGCGCCGGTAGGCATCCCACCTTTCTTCATCAACAATTATTGGTTAGTATCGGTTGATCCTAAGTTTTTGCTTCTTCACATGAGATGTGCTATTCTTGAAATGTCATTTTATTTTGTTTGCTTGATGTTTTAATAAAATACTTAGATCTGAAAGTTTTTAAATGAAATAGAGCCCCCAAATAGTTTCCATGGAGGCTAAGTAAGCGGTATTCACATCATGTCAACAAAGCTCTTTTCTAGCACCGTTGCTCTAGTGCTTCACTTATATCTTTTTGAGCATGGTGTGCTTTAGTATTTTTGAAGAAATTCTCTCTTGCTTCACTTAAATTATTTTGAGAGAAAAAAAATTATGCTCATGATCTTCACTTATATTTGTTTGAGCTTATCAAAAGCAACACTTGAAAATTAGTCCCAAAGTGATAGATATCCAAGAAGTATATAATAAAAACTTTCATGAAGATCATTAGAAAAAATAAACTTTATTCCTGGTAATAGTTTTGAGACATGATGATGTGATATGTGAGTCATGTTGATGAGTAATTGTGCTTTATTAAGATATTTATGTTAAGGTTTGTGATTCCCGAAGCATGCACGTATAGTCTCTCATTATGCCGAGAAGTTGGATCACAATTTATCCTTGATTGTCCTATCTTTGTGTGAAGGTTGGGGGCGCGCGATGGTTAACTCCTACCAACCTCCCCCTTAGGAGCATGCTTAATATTACTTTGCTTCGAGGGCTAATAAACTTTTGCAATAAGTATATGAGTTCTTTATGACTAATGTGAGTCCATGGATTATACGCACTCTCAGCGTTTCATAATTGCTAGCCTCTCTCGTGCCGCGCAATTTTCGTCGGTGCATAAACTTTATTGAACCTTCCTCAAAACAGCCACCATACCTACCTATTATGGCATTTCCATAGCCATTCCGAGATATATTGCCATGCACTTCCATCATATAGTTGGATTGAGCATTAATTTTTCATCATATAGAGTCATACTATGTTATAGGTATCGAGTTGTAATTTTTATTTATTTTGAGTTATAAGTAAATAGAAGTGTGATGATCATCATTATCCATTATTAGAGCATGTCCCAATGATGATAGGATGATGGAGGCCATGATTCCCCACAAGTCGGGATGAGACTCCGGACTAAAAGAAAAAAAAGAGAAAAAAGGAAAGAAAAAAGAAAAAATAAAAGAAAAAATGATGAATGAAAGAAAAAAGAGAAGGGGCATGCAAATACCACACTTGTGCTTCAAAGTAGCAGCATGTTTTTCATATAGAGAGTCTCCTATTTTGTCACTTTCATATACTAGTGGGAATTTTCTATTGTAGAGTTCGATGCATACCCACTTAGTTCCATATTGAGCTTTCATACTTATAGCTCTTAGTGCATCCATTGCATGGCAATCCCTACTCCTCACATTGATATCGATTGATGGACATCTCCATAATCCAATAGTTTGTCTAGTTGATTTGAGACTTTCTTCTCTTATTTTGTCTACTACCACCGCATTCTATTCCACCTATATTGCTATATCCATGGCTTGTGCTCATGTATTGTGTAAGAGTTGAAAATGCTGAAGCGCGTTAAAAAGTATGAACCAATTGCTTGGCTGACACCTGGGTAGTACATGATTTATACTTTGAGCTGGGAAGACAGAGCATGACAAGACTATATGATTTTGTAGGGATAACGTTCTTTAGCATTTGATATTCTGATAGATGTGATTGCTTTATGATATGCTTGAGTATTTAAATCTCATGTCAAAACTAGACTATTGCTTTGAACCATATAAAAGTCCAATTGCCCATGCTATAAGAGAAGAATATGATATGATATGATAGGTAGCATTCCACATCAAAAACTCTGTATTTATCATTTACCTACTCGAGGACGAGTAGGAATTAAGCTTGGGGATGCTGATACGTCTCCAACGTATCTATAATTTTTTTATTGTTCCATGCTATTATATTATCATTCTTGGATGTTTTACAATCATTTATAGTCATTTTATATCATTTTTTGGGACTAACCTATTGACATAGTGCCAAGTGCCAGTTGCTATTTTCTGCATGTTTTTTTCTTCGCGGGAAATCAATATCAAATGGAGCCCAAACACCGCGAAACTTTTTGGAGATCTTTTATGGGCCAGAAGACACTCAAAGGGCTGAAGCTGCACCTGGGGGTGCCCCAAGAGGGGCACAACCCACCAGGGCACGCCAGGCCCCCCTGGCGTGCCCAGGTGGGTTGTGCCCCACCTCGGTGGCCTTCCGCACCACCTCTTTACCCTATAAATTCCGAAATATTCCGAAACCCTTCAGGGAAGACCTAGATCAGAAGTTTCGCTGTCGTAAGGCTCTGTACTATATGAGATCCAATCTAGAGCTCTTTCCGGCACTCTGTCGGAGGGGGAAATCATCACCGGTGGCCATCTTCATCATCCCGGTGGCCACCATGATGACGAGGGAGTAGTCCACCCTCGGGGCTGAGGGTATGTAGGAGTAGCTATGTGTTGTCTCTCTCTCTCTCTCTCTCTCTCTCTCTCTCTCTCTCTCTCTCTCGTGTTCTTGATGGCATGATCTTGAAGTATCAGGGGCTTTGTTAATATAGTTGGATCATATGGTGTTTTCCCCTCTCTATCTTGTGATGAATTGAGTTTTCCCTTTGAGATTTCTTTGGATTGAATACTTTTACGGCTTTGAGAACACTTGATATATGTCTTGCAATTGAATACCTGTGGTGACAATGGGGTATCATATTAATCCACTTGATATATGTTTTGGCACTCAACTTGTGGATTCCCGCGGTGATATTGGGGTAATCTATGCATAGGGGTTGATGCACGTTCTTGTCTTTGTTTCTCCGGTAGAAATCTTGGGGCACTCTTCGAGGTTCTTTGTGTTGGATTGAGTATTACAAATCTGAATATGTCTTGATGTTATCTTAGTACGAACTCTTGATAGATTGATTGGGAAGGATAACTTTGTGTTATCTTAGTACAAACTCTTGAAATATCAATCGGAAAAAATAAACTTGTGTTATTCTAGTACGAACTCTTGGATAGATCGATCGGAAAGGATAACTTTATGTTGTTTTAGTACGAACTCTTGATAGATAGAACGAAGAGAATAACTTTGAGGTGGTTTCATACCCCACCAACAATTTCTTCTTATGTTCTCCGCTAGATAGGAACTTTGGAGTGATTCTTCATCGCACGTTGTGGGGTGGTTATATGATCCAATTATATTAGCACTGTTGAGAGATGTCACAAGCGAAAGTACGGACCCTAGGCCTTGTTTTCAAGCATGGCAATACCGTTTTTGATCACTTTTGTTAGTTGCTACCTTGCTGTTTTTTATTCGCCGCACTACAAAAATCAATATCTACTATCAATATTACACTTGTATCACAAACTCTTCACCGTACTAGTGCACCTATACAATTTCCCATTGTATTTGGTGTGTTGAGGACACAAGAGACTTTGTATTATTTGGTTGAAGGGTTGTTTGAGAGAGACCATCTTCATCCTACACCTCCTACGGATTGATAAACCTTAGGTCATCCACTTGAGGGAAAAGTGCTACTGTCCTACAAAACTCTGCGCTCGGAGGCCCAACACGTGTCTATAAGAATAAAGTTGTGTAGTAGACATCAGCTCGAGACTTGATAGTAGTCCTTGGCATATATTTCAAACCATGAGGTCCGAGCTCGATAGCACACTTAGCCACTCATCATGTTGCTTCTCTGTTCTGGGTAATATCCCCCAAACGAGCAGAGCTGACTACGGGAATAGGATGACCCAGAAACTAATGCTCCAGCTTGCGACTGGCCACAAAAACTTTTTACACCAATTTCTGCCAATGTGGGTATCGTTGCTTAGACTCTATTAAAATCTCACTGATATAATAAGCCGTCCTTTGAACCGGATATTCCTTTCCTTTTTCCTTGCATTCCACCACAATCGCCACACTGATAGCCCTACTGTTTGCAGCCACATATAAAAGCAGAGGCTCTTTATCAATAGGGGTTCCAAGAACTGGCGGTTCAGCCAACTGTTTTTTAAGCACCTCAAATGCCTCATTAGCAGCAGCACTCCAGATGAAACGATCTGCTTTCTTCATCATCCAGTACAGAGGAATGTCCTTCTCCCCCAGGCGGCATATAAACTGGCTTAAAGCTACAATGCGACCCGCCAAGCGTTGCACATCATTGATGCACGCCGGCTTAGATAACGAAGTTATATCATTAATTTTCTCCGGGTTAGCTTCAATGCCCCTCTCTGAGACCTAGAAATCCAAGAGCTTTCCTGCAGGTACACCAAAAACACACTTGGCCGGGTTAAGCATCATTTTATAAAACCGGAGATTATCAAAAGTCTCTTTCAAATCCTCCAGCAATGTTTCCTTCTTCTTGGACTTGACCATGATATCATCTACATAAGCATTCACGTTGCACCCAATCTGGTCATGAAAACAATTCTGCACACAACGCTGATAAGTCGCCTGGGCACTCTTGAGCTTGAAAGGCATAGACACATAGCAGAAAGCTCAAAAAGGCATAATGAAAGTCATATTCTCTTGGTATTTAACTGCCATCTTGCTCTGATGATAACCAGAGTATGCATCCAAAAAACATAAACACTCGCAACCCGCCGTAGCATCTATGATCTGATCAATACGGGGAAGAGCAAAAGGATCTGCTGGACAAGCTTTATTAAGGTCTGTGTAATCCACACACATATGCCAGGTGCCATTCTTCTTAAGCACCACCACCAGGTTAGCCAACCACTCCGGTGATAAACTTCCACGATGAACCCGACCGCCAAGAGCCGGTCCACTTCTTCTCCAATGGCCTTACGTCTTTCTTCATTGAACCAGCAAAGGAACGGTTTCACCAGCTTGAATTTGTGACCAATATTAAGCGTGTGCTCATCGAGTTTTCTCGGGACACCCGGCATGTCTGAAGGCTTCCATGCAAAGATGTTCCGGTTCTCACAGATGAACTCAATGAGCGCGCTTTTCTATTTTGGATCCATAGTGGCATTGATGCTGAACTGCTGAGATGAGTCGCCTAGAACAAAATCAACTTGCTTCGTGTCATCAGCCGAGTGAAACTTCAGCAAATAATCTTGTTCATTGGTTGGTTTTTTCAAAGGAGTCATATCAGCCGGGTCAACATTATCCTTGTAGAACTTGAGCTCCTTCGTAGCACAAGCCTACTCAGGATATGCAACATCTGCCTCTTCACATTCCAACGCAATTCGTCGATCCCCATGCACTATGATCGTGCCTTTACCCCCTGGCATTTTGAGCTGGAGATAAACATAACACGGCTGTGCCATAAATTTGGCATAAGCCGGCCGCCCAAACAAAGCATGATAAGGACTCCTGATTTTAACCACCTCAAACCATAACTTTTTTGCCCTGTAATCATAGTCATTACCGAAGGCCACTTCCAAAGCAATCTTTCCCACCGGGTATGCTGAATTTCCAGGTACCACACCAGGAAAAACAGTGGACGATGACTGAAGGTCCTTGTCAGTTAAATTCATCCGTTGAAAGGTCTCATAATAGAGAATATTGATGCTACTGCCGCCATCCATAAGCACCTTAGTGAACTTATAACCCCCAACTTGAGGAGCTACTACCAAAGCCAGCTGACCTAGATTCTCGACCCTCGGCAGGTGATCCTCTCTACTCCATGTGATTGGATGTTCTAACCACCGCAGATACTGAGTTACCACCGACTCAACTGCACTGACGGCTCGCTTATGCACCTTCTGAACTCGCTTGCACAGACTCGTGGTGAAAACATGATATTGGCCACCATTAAGCTGTTTTGGGTTGATTCGATATCATGACTGGTTATTTTGCTCTTCCTCGCGCCCTTGACCAGATTGCTGATTATAACCCCCTGGTTACCTTGACCTTGAAAACCAGAGTTTGAGCCACCATTGCCAAAACCAGGCCCTTGAGACCCGGGACCTGACCCGCAGGGAGGGCCGTCATTATTACCATTGTCCGAGTTCATGTGCTGCCATTGCTTCATGATGAAGCAATCTTTCCAAACATGAGTTGATGGCTGACACGGCCTGCTATGATTTGGACAAGGGTCATTGAGGCCCGCCTCAAAGTTGAACCTCTGTCCTCGCATGTCGATCCAATGATGCTAATTCTTATATTGAGAGTTGGTGTTTGCCACAAAATCTGACCCGCCACCGGGATGCCTACGCTTTCCCCCATTGCCTTGACCATTGCCATTGTTTGCCGTTGCCTGCTGTTGATGGTCCTTGGCTGTGTTAGTTTTCTTTCCTTTGTTGGATTTCTCCTCATCAGACCCAGGATCCTTAGTGGAATCTGAGTCAGAATATTTGGTCAAAGCCGCCATGGGCTCTCACATATCATGGCAATACCTTTTAAGCCAACCAATCTTCTGCTTGATAGGAACGAACTGGCAATTCTTCTCTAAAATTAAAACGACAGAGCCGGCATTGATGCTTTTGGAGGAATGGATGACGGCTGAGACCCAATGAACCCAGTTGTTGGTTGATTCACCCTCATGCTGGACACAATCATCTAGGTCAATGATCGATAGAGGCTGCTTGCACGTGTCTTTGAAGTTCTGGAGAAAACACGCCTTCAACCCTGCCCATGAATTAATGGAATTGGCAGGCAACCCTTTCAACCAAGTCCGAGCCGGCCCATCCAGCATCATAGTGAAGTATTTGGCACAAAGAGCATCGTTAACATCTAGCATGTCCATAGCTAATTCGTAGCTCTCTACCCAAGCTTCGGGAGGGAGATTAGCCATGTAATTAGGTACCTTATGAGGGCCCTTAAAATCCTTGGGTAGACGCTCGTTGCGCAGAACCGGCACCAGACACGGCACTCACACCGTTCGGGTTGTCATTCCGGCTTCCACCGATGCCAAAGGAGTCCATGAAGGTTGCCGATAAGCCCCTACCGTGCTGCTACCTCCATGTCACGATTGGCTCTGGCGCTATCCACAATAGCTTGGGCCTCAGCCGCCAGATTATTATTGGCCGGGTTATCATCATGCCGCGGATTGCAGCGTTGCTCACTACTGGAGACTGCGAGTGACTAAATATGCCAGTTGTAACTTCGGGTTGGCCGAGGGGTGGAGTGAATTCGATCACGGCTATATGAATAAGCCGCCTGCTGCGGCATTGCAGTCTGAAGAAGACTCACCGCGTTCCGGGTCTCGACCGCCACCAGGGACTCGCCTTCGATCGGAATAGTTGCCAGCCATGCAGCCGTGGCTATCATGTTATCCATCGGGTTAGAATAATGGCACACTAGTGTTTAAAATTGATGGGGCGGGGTTGGATCTCTGCGGGCGGGTCTGGCTGATGAGGCTGAACTGCATCTCCGGCCCCTAGTGCTTCAACGTTCCGGGTCACACTGGGCGGGTCGCTTGTTCCCGCTCCGGTGTATTGTGAAGGCAGGTGACTCCGATACCTCCTCCGTAGCACAACATTAGATGTGTTCTGGTCCAAATTTAACCGGAAGGCCTCTACCTTCAACCGTTGTGACTCGGCATCCAATGCGGCCCGTTCTGTAGCTACCCGAACATTCTCCGCATTAACATCCTCTTGAACCTTGGCTATCTCATCTCGCACTTTAGCAATTTCTGCGTTATGTTGCACCTGATTCGCGGAGTCACCTCTGTTGTCAACAGAGTCGTCAAAGTGTTCAAAAGCTCAGACAATACTTGAGCTGGCGACCACGCTGATCCGCTCACTCCTACCGTTGCCGCAACAATTGAGCCGGACATCATGGCAGCCATCGTAGACAAATATATCACAGATTGTATCCCGACCATGAAGATAGCGGCTCTGCTCGGCATCTCATAAGACTCCGAAATACGGTTACCATCGGAATAGCCTCTGAGCTCATCGTCTGGAAGATGATAAATCAATTCCATCTCTCAAGTGGACTCATCATCAGAATAAACGAGAGTCGCCTCACCAAATGCGGAGTTTTCCGCGAGCTCCAACCTTGTGTGAAGCCGACGAATACGTGCTTACACCCGGGTTGACACCGGGCAGGTTTTGTGCGCCGAGCCAACTCGAAGATGTCGGGGAAGATGTCCGGCTCAGGCGTCGAGTCACCGATCTTGCCAATGAAAACGTGGATTCCGCCAAAGGGGACCCGGTACCCGTACTCGATTGAGTCGGCCTCAGGGCCCCAGCCTGCATCATCAATGTAAAGCTTTCCGCGGTGGCTCTTGATCATCTTGCCAACCACGTATCTGTTGATCCCTAGGAAGCTGCCCTTCAAGAACTCGAAACCACCGTGTGCTGGCCCCATGGTGGGCGCAAACTATCGTGGGTTTGTCACGGCAGATGTCCTGGTAAAAGGACTTAGTTGTGGACCATCCTGACGTAGTTAGCTTGAAGGGGTTAAATGAGACAAAGGACACAAGGAGTGTACCCAAGTTTCAGCCCCTCACGGTGGAGGTAAAGGCCTACTCCTGCTTCTAGTTGTATTACTCAAGTCTCGATTACCAGGGAGCGAAATATGCTTAACCTAGCTCTCGGCCGATTCTTTCTTCGCCTAAGCCGCCACCGGGTCTCGCCTTTATATACATAGGTCGAGGCCCAGTGGCATTCAAGAGTCCAGGCTGGTTTACACAACATAACCGACTCTATCTATAAAACACTCTTGCTTGTAAAGCAAGTTGCCGTATGGCGGCATACACCTCCGGGTCTTGGGCTATTCTCGGATCATGGGCTTTTAACGAGCCACCTGGTAAGTCGCCTCCGGCTTACTCATCTTGTCTTGCCTGGCTTTCTTGGGCCTTCTTTGTTGACTTGCAAAAGGTATCACCTGACCCCTCCTGGGCGGGTTATACCACGAGTTATATCCCTAACACATAGCATTAAACTTTTGGATCCAACCGGTCCCTTACGGCGCATAAACTAGGGTTTAAGCTTCTATCACTCTCGCAACCCATCATCTAATAACTACTCCACAATGCATTCCCTTAGGCCCAAATATGGTGAAGTGTCATATAGTCGACATTCACATGACACCACTAAGGGAATCACAACATACATACTATCAAAATATCGAACACATATCAAGTTCACATTATTACTTGCAACATGATTTCTCCCGTGACCTCAAGAACAAAAGTAACTAATCACAAATAATAATCATGCTCAAGATCAGAGGGGTATTAAATAGCATAATGGATCCGAACATATAATCTTCCACCAAATAAACCATATAGTGATCAACTACAATATGTAATCAACACTGCTAGTCACCCACAAGTACCAATCTGAGGTTTCAGTACAAAGATTGAACACAAGAGCTGAACTAGAGCTTGAGAGGAGATGGTCCTGGTGAAGATTTTGATGGATATTGCACTCCCCAAGATGGGAGAGTTGTTCGTGATGATGATGATGATGATTTCCCCCTCCGGGGGGGAAGTTCCCCCGGCGGAATCGCTCCGCCGGAGGGCAAAAGTGCTTTTGCCCAAGTTCCACCTCGAGACGGCGACGCTCCACCTCGAAAGTCCTATCCTTATTCTGTTTTCTAGGTTAAAGTGACTTATATACCATAAGATAGGCACCGGAGGTGGGCCGGGCTGAGCACAACCCACCAGGGCGCGCCTGGGGGCCATGCGCGCCCTGGTGTCTTGTGCTCACAAGGTGGCCCCCCTCCGGTGGTTATTTGCTCCAGTATTTCTTATTTATTCCATAAAAATTCCTCGTGAAGTTTTAGCTTGTTTAGAGTTGTGCAGAATAGGTAGCCTGGCGTAGTTTTTCCAGGTCCAGATTTCCAACTGCCAAAATTCTTCCTCGTTGTGTTAACCTTGCATATTAATGGAGAAAGGGCATTAGAATTACTCCAAAAGCATTATTATGCATAAAAACATCATATATATATATATAGTAGTAGGTAAACATGATGCAAAATGGACGTATCAACTCCCCCAAGCTTAGACGTCGCTTTTCCTAAAGTGAAAACCGTAATCGAAAAACATGTCCACATGCTTAGAGAGAGAGGTGTCGATAAAAAAATACGGACATAGAAGCATCATGTGAATTATTAAAACAACAACAAACTTAAACAATAAAACTTTTATCATATGAATTTTCTCATATAATTCTCATGAATAAGTAACAATTCATCACAACATCGAAGTATGAAGCATAAAATCTATTGTAAACCAACAAACTATGTTCTCAGTCAACTTTGCAACTACAATTCATCATCTTTTCAGGAAGGGTCATGTATCGGAGCCTTTAGGCAAGTCCACATACTCAACCATCCTATAGTCTTCTATGATTGTTAACACTCACCACATACACATGAGCAAAACGTTTCAACTGGACATATAGAAAGATAGGGCTTATAGTTTCGCCTCCCAACGTATTCACCTTAAGGTGATGTCAACAATAATAACTCATGCTACCCATATTGAACTGGACATATGTGCCTATATCTTTCCTCACCACATGGTGCTTGCCAAAGGAGAAAAATAAAAAGGAATAAAGAGAAAAACTTTGACTCTTGCATAAAAGTAAAAACATAAAAGTAAAAGATAGGTCCTTCGCAGAGGGAAGCATAGGTTGCCATGCACTTATTTGTTTGTATGCTCAACACCTTAGTGCAAAAGAATGTCACGTTATGTTGCCCCTTATGATAACAACCTTTATTATGTAGTCTGTCACTTTTATTCTTTGTTATCACAAGTTTGTACAACGCTTAATTTTATCTTACACTAAATGATCTTACACTTCTAGAAGCAATTTTTATTGCCTTATTGCACCGATGACAACTTACTTGAGGGATCTTGCTCAATCCCTAGGTAGGTATGGTGGACTATTGAAGATAAGATTTGGGTTTAAGGGTTTTTGGATGCACAAGTAGTATCTCTACTTGGTGTGGAATTTTTGGCTAGCAAAGATGGGGGGCAAGCACCACATGTTGAAGGATCTGTGACAATATAACTTCTATGTGAATATGAACAAACATCAATCATTACGTTGTCTTCCTTGTCCAACGTCAACAATTTTGGCATATAATATTTTGATGGGGGCTCACAATCAGAAAGGATTTCCAGGATAGTGTATTTATATGTGAATCTTCTCTTCCCTTATTAATTCTTTCATGAGTTGCATCGTTGACCAATTCTATGTTTGTCAATCTCAAATAAAATTTTCTACTTACACTTTTCCTTATGTGATGTCATCACCTACCATAATATTAGCATATGATCTTTTTCATTTATTTATTTTCTTTTTATTGAAACAAGAGACTAAAGAACGCAAAAACTCAAAGTAAACTTTATTATATATCTCGCACACGATTACAAGGATAGACCACTAAGCAAACTCTCAAGAAGAAAAGATCGAAATAAACTTTTATTCATCTAAAGAAAAAGATAACTAATGATCAAACTAAGATAAGTAAAGGCAGAAGATAGTGGAGGTGATACGATACCGGGGCACCTTCCCCAAGCTTGGCGAAAGCCAAGGGGAGTGCCCATACCCGATACTCAATTGTCCTTTAGTGGTGAAGAGGATGGTTGTAATGCCCCTGATGTAACACTTTCCATTTGTGGCAATATATGAAACTTTGACTTCATCAATTCCATTATGGGCTCTTCTTTCATTTCAGGTTCTTCGTTTTGTCGTGTGCGTGTGTGCATTTCATCCATGTCATGTTGTCATGTGCATTGCATTGCATTCGTGTTGTCACTTGCACCCGGTTCCACTCGCCTCTTCCCGTTGTCCGTTTCGAGTTCCGTCACTCACACGTGCCCGTAGCACCCTCGAGTCCTTCTTTCGTGTGTGGCCGTGTAACGTTCCCGGAGTGAGGTGAGACTTGTCGTGCGTTGTTGTTTTGGTACGTGTAGGCCGCCTGTCAAGTTTCGTCACGTTTGGAGTTCGTTTGGTACTCCAACGGTTAACCTAGTGGGCTAAAAGTACCTCTTATTTATGGCCTAAGACCCCCTCCACAACAGCCCACTAACCCAGCACAACCCTTCCCATCATCACGGTCGTCGGAACACGAACGTGTGGCTAAAAACCGCATCCCATTTGGAGTCTCCTAGCTCCCTATGCCTATAAAAATGTCCACACCCCTCCATTTTCGGGTGAAACCCTAGTCCTTCCTTTTTTCAATTTTCCCCGCACCCCGCAGCTCCTCCGGCCGCCGAACACGTTGGCCCGGAAGCGCCGGACCAACCGGAGTGCGACACGTCGCCTCCCGCCGCCACCTCACCGCACGGGCCCGCCAGGCCCATCCCCGGCTGCCGCGGGCCTCCCTCCGCCGCCGCGTGACCGAAGCGCCCTGCGCCTGGGCCGATCCGCCGCCACCACCTCGCGCGTCGGTCGCCCCTCGATCGCGCCGCCTCCGCCGCCAGCCGACCGCCGTCCCCGGCCGGCGAGCGGCCGCCGCCCGGCCCCGTGGCCGCCGCCTCCAACCGGCGCCCTCGCCGCCGCCCCGTCCGGCCCCGTCCGCCTCCGGCCACCTCAGCCCCGCCGGCCGCCGTCTCCGACGATGCTACGGCGAGCCCTCGCCGCTGCCGTCCCGGATCTGGTCACTGGGACCAGATCCACCCATCCGTGCATCCAAACGTCCCTCCGCGTCCCGATCCACTCCGTCCCGGGGCATCCCCGTCCCGGGTTGACTTTTGGAGGTATAAAAAAACCACTAAGTCCCAGATCTGCAATTTTTTGTTGCCTCCTTTGCATGGCCGTAAATTTGTGCTCGTAGATCCGTTTTGTGCATATGATATATCAAAATGATCGTGGTGATGTGCACTACATTTTGTTCCATTGTGGCATGCGTGTTTGAGATCATATTGATGACTTAATCATCGTGACAAGAGTGCTACTTGTTATAAACTGCTGTTACTTGTTATTTTGTTGCCATGTTTGAGATATGATAACTTGGTGCATGTTCATCCAAGTCGAGCCTATGATATGTCAAAATGTTCATTGTGAAGTGCTCTACATGATGGTTGCTGTAGCATTCATGTTAGGTGTCATATTGCCATGTTAATCTCTGTTGCAAAAGTGCATGTGGCTGTTAAGTGCCGAAACTTGTTATGAGATGCTGTTTTGACATGATGTTTCCTATTGATGTGTTTGTCCTCATGTCACATGACAATATGTTTTAGAAGCACCATCATATGGTCTTTGCTGTGGTACAAACCACTTTCCATGATATGCCTTGAGGTGACTTAAACAAGTCTGGAATCTGTTTTAACCTGATGCTATGTTTGCTTGATGCCCCACTCAATTCCATGCTTTTTTTGGAGTGGCAATGATCATTCCTTGTTGTCCATGTTATTGTCTATCCATCCATGCACTCACTTGCACATATGGCTTGTTGTAGCTTTTTTATTTCTTGCTCTCAAGTTGCTATAAATTATGCCTGTCAGGTTTTAACAGCATGATCAATTTGGTGTAGCTTGTAGCTATTGATCCATGCATCCTATGGAGATGCTCCAATGGAGTTGTTTGCTGTAGAACTTGTCTACTTCATGTCCATGCTTCTAGTCATCTTGTTTGGGTGTTGTAGAGTATATATCTCTTGCTCCAAAGTTGCTATGTGGCTGTTAACTTCAGCTTTGCATTGTATCTGGTTTCGTGTGTATGTGTTGAAAAGTTGCTCCGTTTTGAGCGTGCCCTATATGAAAATTATGTGATTTTGCATGTAGAATCATAATATCATGTTGTTTACTTGTTTATAGTGTGTTTTATTGATGATTGGATGCATCTTGCACCGTTGCCTTGCTTGTCTTGTTTTGCTGATATCTTCTAGACCGTAGCTTCGAATTAAACAAACTTTATATGAAACTTGCCTAGAATTTCGTGTAGATCATCATGGTGCATGTTAAATTGCTTTTTAACAACTTTCACTTAAGGTTTGTTCAGATCTGGACCAATTTCAAAATATGCATATGAGGACTTACCAGATTTGCTATATGTTGATTCCGGCCTCATTTAAACTTGTTGTTTGGTGTTGTTCTTGAGTGCTTCATCCGTTGCCATGAAATGCATCATACTTGCATCATGTTGATTGTGCATTGCACCTTGTTTGATATTGTGCCATGTTGTATTCTTGTGTTGAGTAGAGCCGGGAGCCGAGTCCGAGAACGAGGGTCCTACCGAGGTTGAGTACGAGGAGTCGTCTTACGATCCCATCGACGACTCGACAGGCAAGATGACCTGACCCAGATAGCATTACTACCTTTGCCTATTGCTAGATGTCTCGCTCTTTAGCTTATTGCCTCGATGCCCATGTTTGTTTGTCAACCTCCTATTGTAGCCATGAATCTCTCTAACCACCCAACCTAGCAAACTTTTGTTTGGCTATGTAAGCTTCGCTCAGCCCCTCTTATAACATTGTTAGTTGCAGGTGAAGATTTGAAGATTCTTACTTCATGTTGTAGTTATTGTTGGGATATCACACTATATAATCTCTTAAACTAAATCATCTATATATTGGTAATGGGTGGAAGGCTAAGCCTCTTGCTTGGTGTTTTGTTCTACTCATGCCACCCTAGGAACCATTCAAACCGGTGTTATGTTCCTTGATTTTGCGTCCCTAACACGGTTGGGGTTTATGGGCCCCCCTCGATAACCCGCTTAGCGCTAAAGCTTTTCCGGCAAGGCCCGACATTGGCACTCCATTTGCCTAACAAATAAAACTTGCATAGGGACTAGCTATCCCGTGATCTTAATTTACAAACCCCCGGGCCGGTGCTCCACATGAGTGTTGGTCCAACCGAGCAGACTGCAGGGCCGCCTTGGGGAAACCCGAGGTATTTGGTATTTTCCCGTAGGCTGTCTCATCCGGTCGTGGCCTGAGACTAGATATGTGCGGCTACTGTCAGGGTGTCGGCACGCCGGGAGGTCTTGCTGGATTAGTTTCACCTTAGTCGGAATATCTTGAGCACGGGATTCCGAGAATACTCGGGTCTTCCCACCTTGGAGTTGCGACTCTGCAGATCGTGAGCTTGTGATGGGCTAAGTTGGGACACCCCTGTAGGGTTTGATCTTTCGGAAGCCGTGCCCATGGTTATGTGGCAGATGGGAATTTGTTAATATCCGGTTGTAGAAAACTTGACACCATGTTCAGAATACACTACCAGCGTGAGTAACCGTGATGGTCATTTTCCGAAAGGGGTTCGGGAAGTGAACACGATGGGGTTATGTTTGACGTGCTTAGATAGGATCACTTCGTGATCACTTTGACGCTCGTGGCACTTCTCTTCTCGCTCTAAACACGTAAGCTAGTGCTAGTGCAGCTGCAACCTTTGTTCTTTAGCCTTGTTCCACACCCAACGCTTAGATAGTTTTGCTACCCGGGAACGGGATTGCTGAGTCCTCCGTGGCTCACAGATTCTACACAACACCAGATGCAGGTACTATGGTGAACTACACAGGAGACGGCACAGAGCTGTACTGGCAGTTCAACGAAGAATGTGGGCAATACTACATGTACTATCCCGATGATCAGTAGTGGCTTCTACTAGGGGCGATTCGGACCATGTGGCTTTATTTATTTGGTATCTTTCATTTGGATCTTCGTCCATAGTCGAACTGTGATGTTATTTGGATGATGATTGCTTCTGTAATGTATTGTGTGACGTGGCGAGTGTAAGCCAACTACTCTTTTGCAATTTCATCCCTATTTTACATGAGTCGTGCAAAGATACCATACTTCAGATCATTCTAGTATGAGCTTATACCTTTAAGTCGTGCCTCGACATGTAGGAGGTATAATCTCATACTGGGCATTACAAGTTGGTATTAGAGCCTTCTCCGACCTAGAAGCCCCCACTTGTCGGTGTACAAAAAGAGGGGTACTCTTTTTGTACCCCTATGACTGTGCACGGGCAGTCTGAGCCACGGGCACTACCACACCAAGCATGGCAAGGAAGGTGAGCCGGGGTAAGACCGAAGCTTGATGGAGACTGGAACAACGCCAAGAACAAGACCACAAAGAGCAAAGGGACGAAGCGGCTTCCCCCGGAAAGGTCCTTGCCGGGAGCCGGCTCAGGCAGCCCCGGCAAGACCCTTGTCGCGGCAGCTCGCCCCGCGCCTACGGAGCAGATCACCCTTGAGTCCACCGCCCCCATGGGGCGAGGATTCGGGAGATATCCCCGTGGTGGCATGCAGATCTTTGTGAAGACATCCAAGATCAGATACAAGTTAAGAAGACGACGACCCTTGGCGGGATCCAAGCCAAGGAGAACTACAAGGCCCCCGGTAAGCACCTTGTCGGGGATGACAGCAGGCGCCACGACAGGACCCCTGCCGGAGCCCCGACAAGGCCCTTGCCAAGGACACCCGCGAGGCCACCATCAGGCCAGCACCAACCGGGTTTCCACCGACCCACGCAGCTGCCGAGCCGACCAGTTGGGCAGGCTCCTGCGTGGCAACCCACAGATCCTCGTGGAGACCCGCCGTTGCGCCACCTCAGCTGCCTGTCTGCCTACATGGCACCTCAGGCACTGCTGGCCAGGGCGCGTGTCAACACGAGGAGGGGCGGCGACGGACAAGACGGACGTCTCCCCTCATCCCCGATAAAGCAAGGACACCTAAGCTAAGCGCATTAAATGTGTCTTGTCCTGCAATGCGGGGGATAACCTCGCATCACTTTACCCTTTCCACCTCATGTGTGCCACTGTGGCAACCCCTTTTCCTATAAAAGGAGGCCCGAGGCGACCAGGAGGAGGATTCGGCTTTTTAGAACTCCTCACGACTCTTTTGGAGCTCCTCACTAGCGGAAGAACACAAACATATAATCCACCAAAGCAGGAGTAGGGTTTTACGCATCTTTGCGGCCCGAACCTGGGTAAAGGAACCGTGTACTGACTATTAGATCCACTCTTCTCTCAACCCCGCGCCCCACAACCGTAGTAGGGATTCTTGTGATCCCATAGGTGTCGATCCAAATACACCGACATCTTTGGCACGCCAGGTAGGGGGCGCAGTTGTGAGAATCGGCTTTAGCGGTTAGTTCGACGCTCCTACATTGTCATGGCACCCAAGAAGAAGGCGACGGTGGTGGTTGGCCAGTCGGAAGCCGGACAGCCCGTCCCGACGTGGGCGAGCAGCGGACCAGTCGCGGAAAGGACTCGGGGCGCAGCTCGCGAACACCAACGCCATCACGGCAGCCGGAGTTTGGGAGGTGGCGATGTTTGTGCGCCTGATAATGGGCCACACACCGCCAGTTCCAAAGATGGAGCCCGGCCCTCCGCGGGTGGCGCGGGGCCTTCCAAGGTCGCAGCCGCATCACCCGAAGGCGACGCAAGGGCCTCCAGAACTCCCACGCCGGCGCCAACAGCGCGCTTTTCTCAAGTAGCGCGTGACGAACGGCGTTGTCACCCTAAAGATCCCGGAAGTCGCCATGGAAAGGGCCCCGAGCGCCACTCCCGGGACGTAGAAGACCTGCCCGCCCGCTGAAGCACTAGTGGAGACGTTAGGCAACCACGGGATCATGATGGAGCTCCCCCTGACACGGTCAGGGGTCGAAGCGCGTCACGTTCCGTGCAGGTTTGACTACTGTTGACACCAGCCGAAGCTTTGGCGCATGCGCAGTTGCTCCTCGAATTTCCTCCCGTTACGGGTAAACTCGACGAATGGAGAGCCACCATCTGAAGCCTTGTCCCAGTCGCCAACAAGGATGATCTAAATCCAGCGAAGCTCCCAGGTCGACGTTCCGATGGAGTCCCACGCACCGGCGGCTGGAGAGCCGGCAGCGCCGTGGCTACGGTGCATTCGCCTCCTCCTCGCCCGGTGCCGCGTTCGTCGACTCGTCGAGACATCGCGGGCGATGCCATCTCCATACCGTCGTTCGACCCACGGACCCGCGGCGACCAGTGTCAAGTTCTTCAGGAGCGAGCTCATGAAGACGCTCGAACCACCATCGAGCGCCGGCGCGAAACGCGCCACCAGTCAGACAGGCGAGCAGGGCCTGCTGCAGACCGCCCAGCACCGGAAAGCCCTGGAGGTCTACCTTACGAGGTAGGCTATCCAGCTTTTACTCGTGAGCTGCGGCAGTTCTAGTGGCCCTCTCACCGCACCTTCAAGCCTGACGTTGGCGAGAAGTATAACGGCAAGACCCACCCGTCGGAGTTCCTCAGCATCTACACCATCCCGATGCAAGCTGTCGGGGCCCGTGACGATAAGGTGCTTGTGAATTACTTCCCGTTGGCTCTTAAACCTAACGCCATGTCGTGGTTGATGCACTTGCCAGTAGAGTCTCTTTCCTCCTGGTCTGACTTGTGCCATGAGTTTGTTGGCGCCTTTGCTGGAGGCCACCAAGCCCATGGCCAAGCAAGTGACCTGCATGTCATACCCCAGAAGGAAGGCGAGAGCCTGCGCAAGTACATACAGAGATTCAGCCGGGTACAGTACAATATCCCCGATGTTCACCCTACCGCCATCATCAGCCCGTTCCATCAGAACGTGCGCAACCGCAAGATGCGCGAAGAACTGGCGATAACCAAGGTGAAGGATGTGGCGGAACTCTATGTTCTTGCTGATAGATGTGCCCGGGCTGAAGAGGGAAGGAAGTACCTCGGCAAAGGCGCCGGTGCGGAACCTGACTCTTCAGACGGCGATACGACCACCCCAGCGAAGAAGGGCGGGAACCGTAACGGGAATTGCAAGGGGAAGCCCGTGCTTGACGTCGAGGGATCTGATGACACCGGCTCCGCAAAGAAAACCAAGGCGGGTGACCCTGGCAAGGAAATTGCCGGGTGTGTCGCCTGCCGGGCCTTGGCGGCTGCCGAGAAGCCAAGAAACTCCGGCAAGCGATACTGCAAGATCCATCGCACCAAAGGCCATGATCTCCAGGATTGCCACCAGGTTGAGCTCCTTGCTGAGAAGCAAAGGGCTCAATACGAGAGGCGGGACAAGGAGAAGGGCCAAGACGGCGCTGAGGGGTCCAGCAAGAAGCGTGACGGCCAAGCAGGCCGTCGCGGCGAGGAGAAGCAGCAGGAAAGGCCCGCCCGGGGCCGCGACAAAAGACCTGAAGACGACGATCACGAAGAGGACGGCGAGTCTGGCGGCCAAGAGTTTCAGAAGGCTACAGACGCCATGTGCGTCGATGGTGGCGCCTCGCTGCATGCTTCTCACCGCCAGCTTAAACAGTGGGCGCGTGAGATTATTGCAGCGGAGCCATCGTTCGGTGCCCAAAAGCCGCTGAAATGGTCCAGCACACCTATCATCTTTGACGCCGAGGATCACCCTGATCGCACTACTACGGTCGGGTGCTTCCATTGTTGGTTTCGCCGACAATACGCAACCTCAAGGTGATAAAGATGCTAGTCGATGGCGGGGCCGGTCTGAACCTACTTTCGCCCACCGTGATCGAGAAGATGCAAGTTCCTGATGGAGACCTTGAAGAGATGGGCACGTTTCAGGGGGTCAGCCCAGGGAGAAGTCAACCGAAGGGGAAAGTCACGCTGCCCGTGACTTTTGGAAGTGATCTGAACTACAGGACAGAGAGGATCGTGTTCGATGTTGCCAAGACCCCCCTGCCTTACGACGGGATCCTTGGCCGCCCAGCACTGGCCAAGTTCATGGCAGCATCACACTATGCCTACAACACCCTGAAGATGCCAGGGCCCATGACGATCATCACCGTCCCCTCCGATAAGAAAGATGCGCAGATTTGCGCTGACCAATTGTACCAGCAAGCAGTTGTAGCAACTGCCGCTACGAGGGCACTTGCTCCTGCCACTGGAGCCCCGGGAGGGAAGAAGAATAAGAAGACCGGCGAGACCTCGGGCACCCACTCCGGCAAGCGCACCTCTTTGGAGTGTTGTGCTCTCGTCGAGGACGTGCCAGAGAGCTTCACCGGAAAGAAGAAGGCCGGTGAGGCCTCGGACACCCACTCCGGCAAGCGCACCTCTTCGGAGTGTCGCGCCCCCGTCGAGGATGTGCCAAAGAGCTCCACCGGCAGGAACAAGAGATCCAGGGCCATACCGCCAGGAACCAAGAAGGTTTCTGTCAAGGAGGACGGCACAGGAGGGGCTTTTACCATAAGCTCCGCCCTTGATAACAAATAGGAAGACGCGCTCGTCACCTTCCTGCGGGCGAATGTCGACGTGTTTGCTTGGCAAGCATCCGACATCCCCGGCGTTCCCAGGGAGGTAATTGAGCACCACCTTGCTGTCTGTCCTCATGCGCGGACCGTCAAGCAGAAGGTCAGAAAGCAAGCTTTGGAACGGTAAGAGTTCATCATCGAGGAGATCTGGAAACTAGAGGCTGCGGGTTTGGTAAGAGGAGTGCTCCATCCAACGTGGTTGTCCAATCCAGTGGTAGTGCGCAAGGCGAATGGGAACTGGAGGCTGTGTATTGATTACACAGATATCAATAAAGCTTGTCCCAAGGACCCCTTCCCGTTGCCGCGCATAGACCAGATTGTTGACTCCACAGCAGGGTGTGACTTGCTGTCATTCCTCGATGCCTACTCCGGCTACCACCATATCTTCATGACAAGAGAAGACGAAGAGAAGACAGCATTCATCACCCCATGTGGTACGTACTGTTTCGTACGAATGCCTTTCGGGTTGAAAAGTGCTGGCTCGACGTTTGCAAGGGCAGTCCAGATTGGTTTTGAACCCCAGCTCCATAGAAATATGGAGACTTATATGGATGATATAGTGGTCAAAACCAAGAACAAGGCAACCCTTGTACCAGATTTACAAGAAACATTTGTAAACCTACGCAAGATCAACCTCAAGCTGAACCCTGAGAAGTGCGTCTTCGGCGTCCTGTCTGGCAAGCTTCTCGGGTTCTTTGTGTCGCAGCGTGGGATAGAAGCATATCCGGACAAGATCAAAGCTATAGAGCAGATTGAAGCACCCAAACGGGTCAAGGATGTGCGTCAGCTCGCTGGCTGCGTTGCCGCCATGAGCAAATTCATTTCCAAGTCTGCCGAGCGCGCCCTCCCCTTTTTCAAGATTTTGTAAAAGGCGGGCCCAATGGAGTGGACGCCAGAAGCCGAAGCAGCATTACAAGATCTGAAGAGGTATCTTTCCTCCACGCCAATACTGGTTGCGCCTAGACCACAAGAACCGTTGTTGCTATACTTAGCGGCAACAAACCAGGTGGTCAGCGCCGCACTGGTGGCGCAGAGAGAAATCGATGATGAGGTGATAGCAGCAACAGCGCCTGATGCCACTGGTGCAGAGGCGACACAGCCGGTTGGAGTGCAGCCGAAGAAGAAAATGATGCAGCACCCGGTCTACTTTGTTAGCTCCCTCTTGCAGGGGGCTAGATCAAGGTACTCCGGTGTGCAGAAATTGCTCTTCGGCCTTCTTATGGCCTCGAGGAAGCTGCGTCACTACTTCCACGCGCACGAGATCACTGTCGTCACTCGCCTCCCTCTGCAACGGATATTGCACAATCCAGATGCGACGGGAAGGATTGTAGAGTGGGCACTGGAGCTGTCCAGCTTTGGCCTCAAGTTTGAAAGTACCTCGACAATTCAGAGCCGAGTCCTGGCAGAGTTCATCGCAGAATGGACCGCAACGCCTGATGAAGAAGTCCAGGAAACTGCTCTCCCCGGCAAAGAGGCGAGTTGCAACTGGATCGTGTACTTTGATGGAGCTTTCTCCTAGCAGGGCGCCGGGGCTGGCATATTGCTGGTCGGGCCCACTGGAGAGCACCTCAAGTACGTGGTCCAGATGCACTTCCCTAGGTAGGTATCCACGAACAACACTGTTGAGTACTAGGGGCTGCTTGCTGGTCTTAGGATCGCGGCAGATCTCGGAATCAAGAAGCTCATTGTTAGGGGCGACTCACAGCTTGTTGTCAAACAAGTCAACAAGGATAGCCAGAGCCCGTTGATGAAGGTCTACGTCAATGAAGTGAGAAAGTTGGAAGAGCGCTTTGATGGTATACAGGCGGAGCACGTTCCCTGAGCGGAGAACGACATCGCCGATTACCTATCAAAGCGCGCTGCCCTCAAGCTACCTGTGGAACCAGGTGCCTTTGTGCTTCAGCTTTCTCAGCCATCCGTTGATCCATCAACAGGGTAGAACAAGAGGAGGAAATCAGTGCCCGGCAAGTACTTTCCCGCTGAGCTCCCCGAAGCCGCCGGCAAGGATGTTGCCGGAGACACTGAGCCCGCCACCGGAGGGCTAACTCCGGCGGAGCGTCAAGCTTTTGCCGTCGAGACGGCCGCTCCCTTGGCGGAGGAAATGCCTTTGGTCCTCGACGTCGAGCCCCAGGCTCAAGCGTGGGTGCAGCATACCGTCTGATTCCTTCAGACTGAGGAACTTCCTGAGGAGCTGGAAGAAGCGGAGAAAGTAGCCCGTCGGTCTGCCATGTACCAGTTCGTCGATGACGTCCTGTACAGAAGGAGACCGAACGATGTGAAATTGAAGTGCATCCCTCGAGAGGAAGGACTGGAGCTGTTGGCAGAGATACATGGAGGCATATGTGGATCCCACATAGGGTCGAGAGCCCTTGCCGGCAAGGCATTCTGGCAAGGCGTCTTCTGGCCCACTGCCCTCCAGGATGCGATGGCACTGGTCACCAGGTGTGATGCGTGCCAGTTCCATTCAAAGAAACTTCATCAACCAGCTCAAGCCCTTCAAACCATTCCTCTCTCCTGGCCCTTCTCGGTCTGGGGGCTCGACATACTGGGCCCTTTCCCCCGCGCCGTCGGGGGCTTTGAGTACTTGTACGTTGTAATCGACAAGTTCACAAAGTGGCCAGAGGTGGAGGCAGTAAGGAAGGTCACCGCTCAGTCAGTCGTCAAGTTCTTCAAGGGACTAGTGTGCCGTTTTGGTGTGCCCAACAGGATCATCACCGACAACGGCACGCAGTTTACAAGACGCACCTTCATGCAATATACCCAAGACCTCGGCAGCAGAGTCTGTTTCGCTTCTGTTGCTCACCCCTGAAGCAATGGTCAAGCTGAGAGGGCAAATGCTGAAGTGCTGCGAGGATTAAGGACAAAGACCTTTGACAGGCAGCACAAGAGCGGGAGGCGCTGGATTGATGAATTGCCGCCTGTTCTTTGGTCGATCAGAACGACGCCAAATCGAGCCACCGGCCAGACGCCCTTTGCCCTGATATACCGGGCAGAAGCAGGTCTCCCCACAGAACTCATATACGTGTCACCTCGAGTGCTCGCTTATGAAGAGCTTGAGCAAGAGCAACTGCGGCAAGACGACGCAATGCTCCTTGAGGAAGATCGTCTTCGGGCGACTGTGAGAGCAGCACGCTACCAGCAAGCCTTGTGCCGCTACCATAGCCGCAACATCCATGCCCGAACCTTTGAGGAAGGTGACCTTGTTTTCCGGCGCGTTCAATCGGCCAGGAATACAAACAAGTTGACGCCGAAGTGGGAATGCCCTTATCGGGTAATATGAGTCACCAGGCCTGGCGCAGTCCACCTGGAGACCGAAGATGCCATTCCGGTGAGCAATTCCTGGAACATTGAGCATCTTCGCAAGTTTTACCCATAAGGCGTAGCTTGCCGGACCCCCCGGCAAGCCACCCTTTGTCCAAGCCTTGCCGGCAAGGCATGTAACCCTTTGTACAAAGCCAGGCGCAGACCCTAAGCGTAAATGAATGAAGCGCTGGTGCCCTAAGTTATAGCATGCATGCTGAGTCGAGTCTTGTCGTGGAATTAGCACGGCAGATGTCCGGTTTAGCGGACTTGATGATGGAACCATCGCACGGGTTAGCTTAAAGGGGTTCATAGCACGCAAAGGACACAGAGGGTTTATACTAGTTCGGCCCCTTCGATGAAGGTAAAAGCCTACGTCTAGTTGGTTTGGTATTGCTTGGGCGTCGGATTACAGGGAGCGGATTCGCTTGCCTGTGTCTCGACGGGTTGATTGTTGCTTGTCCTTGAACCGTCGCCGGGTCGTCCCTTTATATAGAGGTGACGCCTGGTCCGGTTTACAGAGTCCCGAGGCCGGCTCATACTTGTGTCCGCCTCGGTCTCTGTCTTTTCTTCCTTATCTCTCAAGTTGGATCGCTTGGCAGTTTACAAACCTTAATTCTACACATGGGCCCTAAGATCTCATGGGCCGTAGCCATTACTAAATATTACAACCAAGTATAATATAACTAAGCCGGTTTACACTAGCCGGTTTATACCTGCTAGTCATATCCCTGACATTAGGCCCCAGAATGATTTGAACTTGTTCATATCAGTCATCTTTGTCTTGTATAATTTTCTTCTGTATTCACACTCTGGTAAACCGGCTCTGACGTCATCTTCGAGATTCACTAGATCTGACCGTGACATCATCTCCGCATTTAACGCTGTGAGCTGTACCGTAACTTTGTTTAATGGTTATCCGAAAATCGAGGCGTCACAAGGATCTTTATCCAATCTTTGCCCCCTCGAATCCCGCACCTGTCGCTTCGCATCTGTCCTTTCGCTTATAAATACCGCCGTCCTCCTTCATTCTTCCTTCTTCTCGCCTCTTCTTCCTTCGTTCATTGCACGAGCTTCCAGACTCCATTGACGCCCGAGCTTGGAGCGCCGCCGTCACCTCACCGAGTCAAGACTTCCCTGGCCGCTGCATCCACCTGTTTCGACCAGAGAACTCTGCCGCTGTCCTCCATTGTTCAGGTATGTCCTTTCTTCCTCATTACCGATCTGTATCTTCTAGGGTTCTTCCCTTGTTCTTTCGGCACTAGAGTTTTCAATGAAAGCTTAGTCTTGTTCCTCGTAGATACGTACTTCGTAGAAAATTTGTGACCTTTAGGCCCTAGTCAACAGATCTTCCGCTAGTATTAGCTTTAGATCTCACCACCTATACTTAATCCTATAGATTCATCTGCTCCGCATAAGATCCCTGGCGTTTCTTCTCGTATTTTCTTGCACTTTATTTTTCTTTTCCTTGCTCGTCCAGATCTGTTCCACTTAGCTGTTTACAAGGAAACTGTTTCTTCTCCTTTGTAGATCCATTAGATATACTCCGGTTTAAACCGTTATGCCCTGTTCTTGCAAAACTTTTAAATTTGAAGGCGACGGTTTAGCTGTTCCTCTTGTACTGTCATGAACCGGAAATGACGTAGCTCGCTGTAATTGCCGGTTTAACCATGCCATTAGTCCTCAGTCAAACCGTTGCGTAACTTTCATAAATTTCCGGTTTATACTGTTGTACCCGCATAATCCGTTTTCTGCACTTTATCTTTTCCAGTACGTGTCCTTCCATTGCAATGGCCAAGCAGTATGTCTCCTGCAATTGGGTCCCTTCTATCATTACTGAGGAAGACTTGGTCAGAATTTCTGAAATTGGTACGTTAGGCCCTCAGTCTGTTTTGAAGTGGCGGGCCCCGGGGAATGAATGTCCTCCTACTCCCAGGTCCGGGGAGGTCATTGTGTTCTTTGATCACATATCTCGAGGCTTCTCTCCCCCCGGTTCAAAGTTTTTCCGGGATGTTCTTGTTGCCTTCCAACTCCACCCTCAGGACATTGGACCCAACTCTGTTTCAAATATCTGTGACTTCCAAGTGTTTTCGGAGGTATATCTACAAGAAGAACCGTATGTCGATCTGTTTCGGGATTTCTTTCACCTGAACCGGCGCACAGAGTTCACCAGTGGACCGCATCAGGAGCTCGGAGGCGTTAGTATCCAGAAGAGGAGAGACGTTGTTTTTCCTCACGCCGCTTTACACACGCACCCAAAGGATTGGAACAAGTCATGGTTTTATTGCGTTGACACTTCTCCTGAAGGGGAGAACCCTTTGCCGGGTTATCGTGAAACCCGTATTCCAGAAGATCATCCTCTACCACAACGGCTCAGCTCTGTTGAGCGGACCCGGTTTTCATCACAGCTCTCCAAGTTAAAAGCTTTCATAGCCAATGGCTTAACTGGAACTGATTTTATGCGCTGCTGGTTGTCTTGGAGCATCCTTCCTTTGAGCCAGCGATCACAGCTGATGTGCCAATACTCTGGTAAACCGGACGATCCTCAACGGTTTAGTAAGGACAAATTATCTGAATCGGAGGTTATTGAGTCGGCTAAAAAGATGCTCAAAGTCACTTTAGCAGACTGCAGCAAAGTCGGGCTAGCTCCTTATTATAAGAAGAATAAACTGCCTGCTGTAAGTTTTACTTCGCCTTGTATTTGTAACCCGTTTGTTTAAACCGTCTTTTAAATTGTCTTTCTTTCCTTTGAATAGTCTGATGATCCTTTCTGGAAGAGAAAACCTCAGGAGAAAACCGGCAAACAAGCGCGCCGAAAAACCTTTGCCAACAAGAAAAAAAGAGCAGCTGTTGACGCCAGTTCTCCTGCTGAAGATGATGATCCGGATTCCGAGGTATGAATTAATCCGGTTTGAATTTTGCTTTCTTGAACTTATATCTGTTTCTAATGATAACCTTTCCACAGGAGTTGGCTGAAGGTGATAATCCGGCCGAAGTTGAGGTAACCATTCTTTCTTCTGATTCAGAACCTCTTCCACAAAAAAGTCGTCGGACCGTCCGGAAATACCAATTTTCTCACCCTTATGCTCAGTTGGATCCTAATTTTATTTTGAAGAAGCAACAACATGAAGCTCTTCGCCGGACCACTCGCCATAGTGGCCTAGCCGTGGAATCATCCGGGATTTCTTTAACTCCGATTCGAGAACACCGTGCTGAGGTGATACTTTCTTCGACTCTTCTTCATCCCAAGGTCGGGCTTATCCGAAAACCTCTTAAACCGTCTGATCCTGATTATCAGGAAACTCCGCTTTCTTCTTCTGGTGAATCAACTGCCACACAGCTTCCTCCCTTGAAAAATTGTCCCAGGGTAACTTTTTAACTTTTCCGGTTTATGATTCCTTTTTACTTTATAATGTTTAACTTATTTTGCAAACTTTTTCAGCAAGCCAAAGCCCAGCAAGAAACCCAAGGCAAACAAGCTTCCGGCTGAGACCTCTGCAGATAATCCAGTGATTAATCTGGCGACGACCGTTCCTCCAGAAGGAGAGCCCGTAGCTCCTCTTGAAGATCCAGTGCCTACAGATCAAATCTCCGTTCCTGAGAATCCTACTGCTGAAGATGCCCATAATCCGCCAAGTCCGGCCCGGGTCAACTCTCCTCCGATTAATCCGGCATCTCCCAATCCGACCCATACTGCGACTCCCCCAAATGCACCTGCTTCTCCAGATGTTGTGGTAACTGGGGCTGCCTTCGTTGCTCCGGCTGAGCCCACCGTTTTAGCCAAGCATACGGCTAAAACGGAGAAGTTATATAAAGAGAAGGGAAAATGGAGTACTGAGGTATCCAATCTTTCCGATATGAGCGCCCAAGAAATTTATTCTGGGTATCTAAACCGGCTCCACAGCAGCCGAGACTATGAAGCAAGTTTGGTTAACTTAATGAGGGAGAAATATGAGGTAACCCTTTCCTTCTGACTTTGTACTTTTGATATGTTTCTATCCCATAACAGCCCCCAAGTTCCGGTTTAGCTGTGTGCTGAAGGTGAACCGGAACTTTATAGTTTGAACAATTGATCTATCCATTAGCCCCCAAGTATCAAGTGGATAACTTGTTTATGTATTTGATACTTGTAAAAAATTCTGATGATACTTCAACCATCCATTAGCCCCCAAGTGTCAAGTAGACAACTTGTTTGTGTGCTTGAGACTTGTAATCTTTGAATTGCTGTTACTTATTGCTTCTACTGCCATTAGCCCCCAAGTGTCAAGTATACAACTTGTTTGTGTGCTTGAGACTTGTCTGATTTTTACCTCTTGTCTTTTAACTGTGCTTGCAGGCTGAGTTAACCCGGAACAATGCTGAAATCGATGAACTTCGGAGCCGTCTTGCTGAAACAGAATCTGCCGCTTCAAAAGCTAAAAAAGATCTTCAGGTGAGTTTAAAGACTGTTGAAGATCTGAAGAAATACTTTGAAGAAGAGCGGACCACTTTTGAGGTTCAAAAGAAAGATCTGGAGAAAAGGGTTCAGGACGCTGAAGGGGCACTTAATCCGGTTACAGAAGAATTAACCGGTTTAAAACGGCAGATTGAACTGATGACCTCTGCAGTCTTTGGTAAGTATAATCTGAACTCCTGCTTTTATCCCTGTAATCTCCATTTGTGCCGGTTTAACCATAATATCTATATGCAGGGCGCCGTGTCTCCCATCTTGGGGATGACTTACGGAAGAAACTTAAAGCATGCTACACCTTGGTCGAGCAGCTGTATTCCGGCGCTCAGAGGATCATTAGTGCCACTTCTTTTGGTAAACCGGCCCCTACGACGATCCAAGATACGTTGAACAAGTTATCTGTTTTGCTGGCTCGTCTTGAAGAAGTCAAAAAATCCGCCGCCCGAGGTGGCGCTCTTCTGGCCCTTACTAGGGCTAAGGCTTGGGTCCCGGATCTTGATCCGGAGGAAGCTTTAACCGGTTTTCGTGATGCAAAAGACAACGACTCGACTTTTACTGCAAAGGATCTTTACGCCTTGACAAAAGAGATGCGTCCCCTCGCCAGCAAGCTTGCAGCTGAGTCCGATTTATCTAGGTATCATCCTGGATATGACTTGCAAAATGAACGGGTGGAGCGACCGGTTTATGATACCGTCAATTTAATCCCGCCGGTTCGTCCACATACCTTCGCTCCAGATATCGAACCTTTTGAACTGATCAACGAAGAGATGTATTTCCGGGCCTTGACGAAGATTGATTGGCGTGTGCCGGATTTCCAACCGCTTCAAGAAGATTAAGAGGTTCCGGATCAAGGTGATGGCCAGCCGTCTCAACAAGGAGGAGCATAACTATAAAATTTATTGCTGTAATCGCAGTCTGTGTTTCGCCAAACAATATTTCCAATCCGTCGGGCTTGCTATGCCTTGTAATAGGATAGCTAAAACTTGATCTGCTTTAATCCGGATATTCTGTCTTTCTTTATGAAATATTTGCCGATTGAAATGTTGTCTGATATTGTTTATCTTGCATATCTTCTGCTTCTGCAGAAATAATACTAAAAATATGTCCTAGTGGTTTACCACTGGACGGATTAAATTGTTCTCTTAAAACGTCAAATAAGTATATCTTTATACCAGAAATAACTTTATACCTGAGATTATATATGCTCAATATTCTTAATCCAGTAGGACTTTAAAGTCGCTTGATGAAGACCTTCATGGATCCAATTAGAAACCCGAAAAACTCCGGTTCATCTTGATGATAAATTCCGGTTCATCTTGTTCTCCAAGACTTTGTTCAGAAAGTTGTAGCTTGTTGCCTGATATATGATCCGGGTTTTAATGAACATCGGGTTACTCATGCCGGTATTCAGGACCCAGACTTTCCACTTTATAGATATGTGGTCAGCTTCTTTAGCTGCTCCACTCCGGTTTAAAGGGTTATAAAACACAAACACAAAAAGGTGCAAATTTTGCAAATAAGACCATGTAGTCGAGGCTTTTTAAGAGCTGCCAGGCTCAAAGCAAGGTTCAGCAAATCAATGGGACGTGGTTTATCCATCTCTTCCCAGGGGGCCTAGCCAATCACTGAACATGGGCGAAACCATTTTTTTCAGAGGGCCGATAGAACCGCAAATAAAAACTGAGCCAATCAATGGGACGTGGTTTATCCAACTCTTCCCAGAGGGCCTAGCCAATCACTGAACGTGGGCGAACCATTCTTTTCAGAGGGCCGATAGAATTG
>LR738710.1:634641383-634776922 GCA_902687465.1 Secale cereale
GTGGTTTATCCAGCTCTTCCCAGAGGGCCTAGCCAATCACTGAACGTGGGCGAACCATTCTTTTCAGAGGGCCGATAGAATTGTAAAAAACTGAGCCAATCAATGGGACGTGGTTTATCTAGCTCTTCCCAGAGGGCCTAGCCAATCACTGAACGTGGGCGAACCATTCTCCTCAGAGGGCCGATAGAATTGTAAATACTGAGCCAATCAATGGGACGTGGTTTATCCAGCTCTTCCCAGAGGGCCTCCATGATTCCTCCTGAACCGGTGGGCAAATCGTGAAGCATCCTCTCTTCGAACCGGATATGATCTCATGTTCTCTAGAAAGTTTTATTGCACCCTTGTGTACTCTGCAAAAAATCAATTTCTAAACTGACCAATATATTGAAATATAATCTCTGATAAAAAACTTGTATGGTTGTCCTCACAAGATATCTGTATATGGAAAAAGGGCTAAGCCCCCGGTTTACAGGGTGCCGGTTTATTCATTACTCATAATATATACATAGGATACATTGGAGCACGTAGCTCAAGTATAGTATGGCCGTAAATGGGCGATGTTCCACGGCCTCTTCGTCTCCTCTTCTGACGTCCGTGAGTCCTTGTGTTCTCGAACGTCCACCAGGTAATATGAACCGTTGTGTAGATTCTTGCTGACCACAAAGGGCCCTTCCCAAGGCGGGGATAGCTTGTGCATATCAGTTTGATCTTGGATGAGCCGGAGTACCAAGTCACCCTCCTGGAACGTCCTTGTTCTGATCCTGCGGCTATGTTATCTGCGTAAGTCTTGTTGATAAATCGCAGATCGTGCTGCAGCCATATCACGCTACTCATCCAGCCGGTCTAGACTATCCCGTCTTGCTCTCTCGTTGACTGCTTCAACATAAGCCGTCACCCTTGGTGAATCATGACGTATATCGCTCGGAAGGACTGCTTCAGCACCATAAACCATGAAGAAAGGTGTGTAACCTGTAGACCGGTTTGGTGTAGTGTTGATACTCCAAAGAACAGATGGCAATTCCTCAACCCAACATCCTGGGGTTCTCTGCAAAGGTGTCATAAGCCGGGGTTTGATACCTCGCAAAATCTCCTGATTTTCCCTTTCAGCCTGACCATTGGATTGGGGGTGAGCCACAAAAGACACGTCCAAACGAATATGCTCTCGTTGACAGAACTCTTCCATCTCACCCTGAGATAAATTGGTGCCATTGTCTGTGATGATGCTGTGTGGAAAGCCAAACCGGAAAATTACTTTTTTGATGAATTTGACTGCCGTTGCCGCATCACACTTGCTTATAGGCTCCGCTTCAACCCACTTTGTAAACTTGTCTACTGCTACCAGTAGATGAGTTTTCTGATCTTGGGATCGTTTAAAAGGACCAACCATATCAAGCCCCCAAGTCGCAAATGGCCAAGTTATTGGTATCATCCGGAGTTCCTGCGCTGGAACCAGAGCACGTCTTGAAAATTTCCGACAAGCGTCACACTTCCGGACCAGATCTGCCGCATCTGCATGAGCAGTTAACCAATATAAACCATGCCGGAATTCTTTAGCCACCAATGATTTTGAACCGGCATGATGACCACAATCCCCTTCATGAATCTCGCGAAGAATCTCACAACCTTCCTCAGTTGATACACACCGCTGAAATACTCCAGAAGTACTACGATGGTGAAGCTCTCCGTTTGCAATTGTCATGGACTTAGAGCGCCGGATTATCTATCGTGCTTCTTCTTCATCATCTGGTAACTCTCCTCGGCTCAGGTATGCCAAATAGGGCAGCGTCCAATCTGGAATAACATGGAGCGCTGCAACTAACTGTGCCTCTGGGTCAGGAACAGCTAGGTCTTCCTCCGACGGTATCTGAACCGAAGGACTGTGCAATTCATCCAAAAAAGTGTTTGGTGGCATTGGCTTTCGCTGAGACCCCAGCCGGCTTAAAGCGTCGGCCGCTTCGTTCCTCCGCCGGTCTATATGATCCACCTGATATCCCTTAAAGTATCCTGCGACTGCTTCAACTTCTCGTCTATAAGCCGCCATGAGGGGATCCCTTGAATCCCACTTGCCAGAAACTTGCTGTGCCACCAGATCTGAGTCGCCAAAGCACTTAACCCGGGTCAAGTTCATTTCCTTTGCTAGCCGTAAACCATGAAGTAGTGCTTCATATTCCGCCGCATTATTAGTACAAGGAAACAATAAGCGGAGGACATAACAAAAATTTTCACCTCTGGGGGAAGTTAAGACAACTCCAGCCCCCGAGCCCTCCAATTGTTTTAAACCGTCAAAATGAATCGTCCAGTAAGTAAGATCCGGCTTCTCCTCAGGAGTCTGCAACTCTATCCAATCATTGATGAAATCTACCAATGCCTGAGATTTTACAGCGGTGCGTGGTACATATTTCAACTCATGTGGGCTGAGCTCAATTGCCCACTTTGCTACTCTGCCCGTAGCTTCCCTGTTCTGGATTATATCCCCCAACGGTGCTGAACTAACCACAGTTATTGGACGACCTTGGAAATAGTGCTTCAACTTCCGGTTTGCCATGAACACACCATATACCAACTTCTGCCAATGAGGATATCTCTGCTTGGATTCAATGAGTACCTCACTCACGTAGTAAACCGGGCGCTGAACTGGGTACTCCTTCCCTGCTTCCTTGCGCTCAACCACGATTGCAACGCTAACTGCCCGCGCATTAGCAGCGACGTATAATAGCAACGGCTCCTTGTCAATAGGAGCAGCTAAAACCGGTGGTTTTGCCAGTTGTCGTTTCAGATCCTCAAACGCTGCGTTTGCCTCATCACTCCATATAAACCGGTATGTTTTCCTCAACATCTGGTAAAGTGGGATCGCCTTCTCTCCCAAACGGCTGATGAACCGGCTTAATGCTGTGATCTGGCCAGCTATGCGCTGAACATCGTTGATGCAAACCGGTTTAGTCAAAGATGTGATGGCCTTGATTTTCTCTGGGTTAGCTTCTATTCCTCTGTTTGAGACCAAGAATCCAAGTAGCTTACCTGCCGGAACACCAAAAGCACACTTTTCCGGATTAAGCATCATCTTATAAGCTCGAAGATTATCAAAAGTTTCCCTAAGATCTTCTATCATTGTTTCTTCCTTTCTTGACTTGACCACAATGTCATCCACATAGGCATGAACATTCCTCCCTATTTGCCCTTTTAGACAATTCTGAACACAACGCTGATAAGTTGCCTGTGCACTTTTAAGCCCAAAAGGCGTAGATACATGGCAAAAAGCACCAAAAGGACTTATTAAAGTTGTCTTCTCTTGGTCTTTAACTGCCATCTTGATCTGGTGATATCCTGAATATGCATCCAAAAAACTTAGCCGCTCACACCCCGCTGTGGCATCAATTATCTGATCGATGCGAGGGAGAGCAAAAGGATCAGTTGGGCAAGCTTTGTTGAGGTCTGTGTAGTCCACACACATTCTCCACTTTCCATTCTTCTTTAACACCAGCACCGGATTAGCCAACCACTCCGGATGGAAAACTTCCACTATGAATCCTGCGGCCAAAAGCCTGGCCACTTCTTCTCCTATAGCCTTGCGCCTCTCTTTGTTGAAACGGCGCAGATACTGCTTGACCGGTTTAAACTTTGGATCAGTATTAAGACTGTGCTCAGCGAGTTCCCTCGGTATACCTGGCATGTCAGAAGGTTTCCATGCAAAGATATCACGGTTCTCACGGATGAACTCGATGAGCGCGCTTTCCTATTTAGGATCAAGGTTAGCGCTGATGGTGAACTGCTTGGACGAATCTCCAGGCACAAAATCAACTTGCTTGGTCTCCTCCGCCGATTTAAACTTCAACGCCGGATCATGCTCGGTAGTTGGTTTCTTCGGTGGAGTCATATCTGCCGGATCAACATTATCTTTATAAAATTTCAACTCCTCCGTGGCACATACTGCTTCCGCATAAGCTGTATCTCCCTCTTCACATTCCACTGCTATCTTGCGACTTTCATGAACCGTGATCGTGCCCTTATGACCCGGCATTTTAAGCTGCAAATAAATATAACATGGCCTAGCCATAAACTTAGCATAAACCGTCCTTCCAAACAGAGCGTGATATGGGCTTTTGATTTTGACGACTTCGAAAGTTATCATCTCTGACCTGGAATCATACTCGTTCCCAAAGGTAACTTCTAAGTCAATCTTTCCAACCGGATAAGCCGACTTACCTGGGACTACTCCATGAAATACTGTATTTGATTGCCTTAACTTCTTATCTGTCAGACCCATACGACGGAAAGTCTCATAGTACAAGATATTGATACTGCTACCATCGTCCATGAGAACCTTAGTGAATTTGTAACCTCCCACCTGAGGTGCCACCACCAGGGCTAAATGGCCCGGATTATCCACCCACATCGGGTGGTCTTCTCTGCTCCACACAATGGGCTGTTCAGACCAGCGCAGAAATTGCGGTGTCGCCGGTTCAACTGCGTTAACAGCCCGCTTCAAAACCTTCTGATCCCTCTTACACAGACTTGTGGTGAAGACATGATATTGCCCACTGTTCAATTCCTTCGGATTACTCTGATATCCAAAAGGCGGCTGCTGTTGTTGCTGATGCTGTTGCTGCTGATTTCCCTGACTATTATAATTCCCTTGGCCTTGTTGCTGATTGCTCTGGTTATTGTAACCACCTTGATGATGCGATTGATGGCCCTGGTTACTATAATTTCCTTGGCTATTTTGATTACCGGCCCGGTTTTGATAACCATTGTTATTGCCCCTATATCCTGATCCGGAGCTGTTCCCCTGATGACCCGGACCATAAAATCCAGGACCTGAACTGCCATTTGGAGCCCGATTATGAGGATTGAAGCGGCCCCCCACTGCCTTCATAAGGGGTATACACTCCCTCATGGTATGCTTTGCCGGTCGTCCTTTTATGCCATGCTTCGGACAAGGCTGATCTAACTCTTGATCCCAGCTTAATTTTCCTCCGCCGGTTTGTGAAGATGGATTTTCCAGGCTATGCTGAAAATCCCCTTGAACCTGAGTGCTGGCTACGAAGTCAGAACCACCTTCTGCCTTCCGTTTGCCCAAAAAACTTGCGGTAGCCGGATTAACTTGCGCTGGTTTACCAGACTTGCTAACCTTCCCAGTCTTGTCTCCTTCCCTTCCGCTTTTGGATACTTGGTATTATCAGAGTCTCCATATTTCACCAGGGCACTCATGAGAGTTCCCATATCATTGCAATCTCTTTTAAGCCGTCCGAGCTTTAACTTTAAAGATTTAAACCGGCAATTGTTCTCCAAAGTCACTATCGCCGTACTAGGATTGATACTATTCGAAGAGTGTAAAATCTCTGCTACTCTCCGTACCCAAGCTGCTGTAGACTCCTGCTCTCCTTGCACACAAGCTGCTAGATCCACCACTGACATCGGTTGTTTACATGTATCTTTGAAGTTTTTGATAAACTGGCTGCGTAGCTCCCCCCATGATTCAATAGAGTTCGGGGGTAAACCCTTCAGCCAGGTCCGGGCCGTACCTTCAAGCATCATAGTAAAATACTTAGCACAAGTCGTTTCATCCACGTCCAGCATCTCCATGGCCATCTCATAACTTTCAACCCAAGCTTCCGGAGCTAAATCTGCCGTGTAATTAGGTACCTTGCGGGGCCCTTTAAAATCCTTAGGCAGCTTGACACCCTGTAAAGCGGGGACGAGACATTGCACCCCGAAAGAACTCGTCGTAATTCCTGTTTCCGTTGTAGCGGTGTGAACCGGCGTCGTTTGACGAACCTCCTCTCGGGCTCCTGATCTAACCCAGTTTACATCTGGAGCTGGTGCCGCCGCACCCGCCGGATTATCCTGCCTGCGCTGATGCCTCCTGCGCTCGCTGCTAGACACTTCTGGCTCCTCCCAATGCCTAGTATAACTTCGGCTTGGACGTGGTGTTGAATGTAGCCTTTCCCTGCTATGAGAGTATGCTTGCTGTTGTATCCACGCCGTGTTAAGTAGTTCCTTCACCCGGCGCGCCTCCACTGCTACACGGGACGTCCCCTCATCGGGTAAAGCGGCCAATCGCGCTGCAGCCGCAACAATGTTATCCAACGGGTTCGAATAGTGACCTGATGGGTGGGTGCAGACGTGATCCGCCGATCTTGCTCCACCACAGGCTGTCGAACCGGCTCATCCCTGACTGGGGGAGCCCTTCGGTTTAAAGTGGGATTATTGCTGGTCCCTGCCCCTGGTGTTCTAAACAGATCCATCGCTTCGTAAACCAGCGGTATACGAGATTGGTACTTCCGACCTCTTACACCCTGTGTAGAGGCCTGTTCCATCCTTAGGTGAAAAGCCTGATCATCCAGCTCCGCTTGTCTCACCGCTATCATCTCTCTCTCTGCCTTCAGATCTTCCTTTAGCTGATCAATCCGGCCTTTCAACTGAAGGAGCTCTGCATCATGATGCGCCTTGTCTGCTGGAGCTACTGTTTCCACCGCTTTAGCTGTGAACTCGTCCATCAAGGTGGATAGAACGTCAGTAGGTGAGAGGGTCGTGCCGCTCCCCCCTACACCAGCTTCTGCTGTCGAACCGTTCACCGGGGGCTGTGAACCGGCCATAAAGACAGCCACCCGGTTTGGCGGGCCGAAGGGGTCCGGAATACTGTCTCCATCGGACTCGCCCTCGGACCGGCCGTCCTGCAACTGATACAGAGACTCAGTTTCCCCAGATGAAGACTCGTCGTCTGAGTAGACAACTGTTGCACCATCATATTACGATCCGTCCTCGGCTCGAACTCCGTGGATTGCTCCAACGAACACGTGCTTCATGGCGGGCTGAATCCGGGCCGATCTCGCACGCTGAGCCGGCTCGACGATGTTGGGGAAGACGTCCGGCTCAGGTCCCGGTTCGCCGATTTTGCCAATGAAGACTTGGATGCCACCGAAGGGAACCCGGTACCCGTATTCGATTGAATCGGCCTCCGGTCCCCAACCTGCGTCATCGATGTAGATCCGGCCGCGACGACTCTTGGTCATCTGGCCGACCGCGTAACCCTTGAGCCCTTCAAAGCTGCCCTTCAAGAAGTCGAAACCATCGTGCACAGGCCCCACGGTGGGCGCCAACTGTCGTGGAATTAGCACGGCAGATGTCCGGTTTAGCGGACTTGATGATGGAACCATCGCACGGGTTAGCTTAAAGGGGTTCATAGCACGCAAAGGACACAGAGAGTTTATACTAGTTCGGCCCCTTCGATGAAGGTAAAAGCCTACGTCTAGTTGGTTTGGTATTGCTTGGGCGTCGGATTACAGGGAGCGGATTCGCTTGCCTGTGTCTCGACGGGTTGATTGTTGCTTGTCCTTGAACCGTCGCCGGGTCGTCCCTTTATATAGAGGTGACGCCTGGTCCGGTTTACAGAGTCCCGAGGCCGGCTCATACTTGTGTCCGCCTCGGTCTCTGTCTTTTCTTCCTTATCTCTCAAGTTACATCGCTTGGCGGTTTACAAACCTTAATTCTACACATGGGCCCTAAGATCTCATGGGCCGTAGCCATTACTAAATATTACAACCAAGTATAATATAACTAAGCCGGTTTACACTAGCCGGTTTATACCTGCTAGTCATATCCCTGACAAGTCTCGTCCTTGGTTAGGGTTGATAGTGCTTAGCGGCGGCTAACCCCTAGCTTAGAGGTCGAGTCTTTGTCTTTCCTCTATCTTGTTTGGTTCACAGGACACGCAGACATCCTTGCCGAAGCCACTTGGGGAAAAGAAAAAAGAATAGACCAGCACCTAGGCCCCGGCGAGCCAGTGTCGCCGGGGCCTACAAGGGCAAGGATTCACCCATGGCAGACCAGGATTGCCGGGGGCTGCAGCTTCAGATAAGTTCTTTATCCCTTATCATGCATTCCATTATGGACTGAGGTATGTGAAACCTTGTCCTTTTCCTTAAGCTACCGTGCTCCCATAACTCTAGGCCCTAGGGCTCGTTCCTGGGACTAAGTTTGGTCGTAGTCGCGGCAGTAGAAGGACGAAATGAGGAGCCTGGGCCCACTTCATCCCTGCCAACGCCAAAGGCGTGAGAAAGGTTGAGCGAAGTAGGTCAACGGCAGGGCCTGTTGCCGGGCGAGAAAATGTTTATCTTAAGGATATCAGGGATTTATTCCCTGTTGTGGGTTTTTACCTACGAACAAATGACCCGGCAAACATTCCTTTTTCATTAAAAACATTCCATTCAGGTATAGTCCATAGGGAATGAAACACATGAACAAGGAGATTACAAGTTTTAAACTTAACAGATGCCCGAAGGCTTACAGACTAAAAAGAGATAAGATGCCCGTAATGCCTTTCTTGTCCCTCTCCTCAGGAGGTAGGTCAAGGAGGCGAGAAGGGCAAAAGGGGCGCCTAGGCGAGCTACGGGTGGCAGAAGACACCAAGAAGGCATCTCGGCGGCCTCTCAAGGGCTGGACGGTGATGACGGCGCCGGAGGCAGACCTCGAAGACGAGGCGGCAGTATGTCAGTACGCGTCGAAGGCGTCGGTGCCCGCGTACTCCGACATGACGACCTTGTCGCCCGCCTTCTTCCTCTTCCTCTTCCGCAGCCTCCCTACGCCAGCCGCCAAGGAGACGGCCCCGAGAAGTTCAAGGAGCCGGCGACGCGGATGATGGGGTCGCCGGTGCCATTAGGAGCGGCGCCCGACACCTAGTTAGACCCGTCATCCTATCGTCCACCGCCCTCGTCGTCGCTGCCACTGTCCTCCTCGTCACCCTCGTTCGAGGAGGAGTCTTCGTCATTGGAGGAGCTCTCCACGCAGCACCTCGCGTGAGTCCCGAGGTGCCTGAAGACCTTGACGGAGAGGTGGCCGTCCTCCATCAACTTGAAGTGAAGGGTGAGCCCATCTGTCAGGCTGTGGATGCGAGCGAACGTCTTCCATCCTTGGCGAAGATACATCACATGAGGGGCAGGGAAGTCGACGCGGACCCGCGTGCCACTGATCCCGCAGCCCCCTCATGTGCAGCCGCAGCGACTCCGGCGGATCCACCTCCATCTCCCACGCAAATGGAGTCGGGAGACAAAGGCGACGGCGCGGCGGCCCCCGCATCCTAACGAAGAACTCACAAGGGTCATCTCCAATATGACTCCATTGGAGGAGGAGCTGCTAGCGGGGTGAGGCCGGCGGGCCGCCTCGTCCTCCTCTTCCCCGAGCACCCTGGCCTCTCCTACTGCCCCGCCCCTCCCTCTTCCCCTCGTGGCTGGTTCGGCCACTGCAGGTGCAGGAGAAGGGGGGACGCGTTGTCGAGCAGCGACCCTCGCCGCCACCGTTGAGGAGCCGGGATTTTCTCTCTTCACGGCGGACAGAAGAGAGGAGCAGAAGCTAAAGGAGAAAGAAGAAGGAGGAGTGCGGGACGCCGTCCCTTCCCACCGCCCTTTATAAAGGGGCGGGGCTGGAGCTCGACTGCCCCGCTCGGCCAATCAAGACGCAGAAGGCGAGGGGGGCCGGGACCGACCCGCCGCCCCAAACAGCGACGGCTCGGTTTCCCGCCTCCACCGCTTGCCACCTCGAACGCATGGAAGGCACGTGGCGAACGTGCAGGACCGAAGGGACGGGTGAGGCGACCTCTCCCCACCCCGTGATCGTGGGGAGTGGACGCCTAGACGACCGCGCCTCGGCCCAATCCAGTAAGTGGGTCGCGCCTCCGCGCCTCACCCCGTTACGGGGAAGACGCGGGCCGCCTCCTTTCGCATTTACTGCAACGTGACGCATGCCTGCGGAAACCGCCCCACGCATGCCGCCCACGTCACGCATGCCCCTCCGCCCCGCTCCATGCGCACGGATCGTGGGAGGCACAACGCGCGGAAATTTTTACCATGGTGAAAACCAACCCGCCTGCCCGGGCACCGTTCTGGGCCTGGCCCAACAACGTGTCGCACTTATGTGTGGCCCAGGCCCGAGGGCTCCTATCGGTGTACAAGAAGAGGGGTACTCTTTTTGTACCCCTATGACTGTGCACGGGCAGTCTGAGCCACGGGCACTACCAGACCAAGCATGGCAAGGAAGGTGAGCCGGGGTAAGACCGAAGCTTGATGGAGACTGGAACAACGCCAAGAACAAGACCAAAAAGAGCAAAGGGACGAAGCGGCTTCCCCCGGCAAGGTCCTTGCCGGGAGCCGGCTCTGGCAGCCCCGGCAAGACCCTTGCCGCGACAGCTCGCCCCGCGCCTACGAAGCGGATCACCCTTGAGTCCACCGCCCCCATGGGGCGAGGATTCAGGAGATATCCCCGTGGTGGCATGCAGATCTTTGTGAAGACATCCAAGATCAGATACAAGTTAAGAAGGAGACGACCCTTGGCGGGATCCCAGCCAAGGAGAACTACAAGGCCCCCGGCAAGCACCTTGCCGGGGATGACAGCAGGCGCCACGGCAGGACCCCTGCCAGAGCCCAGGCAAGGCCCTTGCCGAGGACACCCGCGGGGCCACCATCAGGCCCGCACCAACCGGGTTTCCACCGACCCACGCAGCTGCCGACCCGACCGGCTGGGCAGGCTCCTGCGTGGCAACCCACAGATCTTCGTGGAGACCCGCTGTTGCGCCACCTCAGCTGCCTGTCTGCCTACATGGCACCTCAGGCACTGTTGGCCAGGGTGCGTGTCAACACGAGGAGGGTCGGCGACGGACAAGACGGACGTCTCCCCTCATCCCCGATAAAGCAAGGACACCTAAGCTAAGCGCATTAAATGCGCCTTGTCTTGTCATGCGAGGGATAACCTCGCATCACTGTACCCTTTCCACCTCCTGTGTGCCACTGTGGCAACCCCTTTTCCTATAAAAGGAGGCCCGAGGCGACCAGGAGGAGGATTCGGCTTTTTAGAACTCCTCACGACTCTTTTGGAGCTCCTCACTAGCGGAAGAACACAAACATATAATCCACCAAAGCAGGAGTAGGGTTTTACGCATATTTGCGGCCCGAACCTGGGTAAAGGAACCATGTCCTGACTATTAGATCCGCTCTTCTCTCAACCTCGCACCCACAACCGTAGTAGGGATTCTTGTGATCCCATAGGTGTCGATCCAAATACACCGACACCACTGATTGATTGAATCGTTGACGGTTGAGTCTAGGCACACACTTGAAAATGTTTTGAGTCCTATATATATATCGGAGAGTAGGATTTCTTTTTACTCCTCATCCCTTTCACTCTGGTGAGGACTCCTGACGATTACTTATCTCTTCTACTCTCAAAAATTCACTAAAAAATTTTGTAGGATCACGCGAGTATTGTTTGAATTGTTCCGATGTCTTTGTGACAAGAACATTGATCTCGATGCCTCCTGTCATTTAGGGGTTGTGGCAGTGTCCCGGGGAGTTGAGCTCTGAGTTGTTGTCTTCACAAATATATCGCAGCAGTTCTGGAATACTTAAGACGGCCGACATCGAAAACTCTCCTATGCGGTTAGTGGCAAGATAACCCCGACATCACCCAGTACTGGGGAGGTAGTCCGGGAGTATTGCCATAGCTTGTATAGCAGATGCGTTTTGATGGTCAGAGGTAAATGGTTTCCGGAAATAACTGGTTATGTGTTGAAGGATGGATACAGCTGGATGTAGGATTAGAGTTGAGTGCGCGATGCTTCCCCTGTATCCCCAACACCTGATTGCATAACTGGAAACTTTCGAAAATTACTAGGTGGGTCATCTAGTAGTTCGTAGGCATTCTTCCAACGAATGCATGATATGGAGTTTGGGGTTCTACATTGAGTGAAGTGGTTTTATGGGCGTTGTTCCGATCGGGTGTTGCATCTTAAAGGATTCTTGGCTATGCTAATCCGGGGATTGCAAAACCATTTTGTAACACGTTCCATAAGCTTTTAGCATGAACATGTCAAACGAAACTTCTATCTTCTATTTGTTCTATCTACTCCTTGTTGTTTTTATTTACCTTTTGTTCTCCCAAGTGGCTTCTCGTGAAGATTGTTGTACCATTAAACTGTGGATTACATTCGTTCATGATTGTTCGGATGTTCTTGTGAAGACTGATGTTGCAATTTCTAGCCGTTGATTCAGCTTATATATTTTCAATCAATGGCTAATAGTTGTCATCTCATTCAGGATGGCTCCTAAAAAGGTTCCCAACGCTAACCTAGCGGGTGAAGAAGTTCCTGATCGTCCTCCTTCCCCTCCTCCTCCGTCTGAGGCCTGGAGAGCAATTATGCAAGCGAAGAACCAGAACACCCAGATGCTTATGCAAATGATGCAGAACTTTCAAGCAAATCAAGCAAATCAAGGTGGTCATTGGAACCAAGGCCAGGGTAATTTGTTCAACCAACCTCACTTTTCTACACTCAACCAGTTCCTGGCAAACCAACCGAAGGCATTCAGTTACTGTGTGGATCCGCTAGATGCTGAAGACTGGATAACAGACATCAAGAAGCATTTCGACTGCAGTAACGTGAGACCTGAGGATTATGTCAAGTTTGCCGCCTTCCAACTCAAGGACCAAGTCGCTGATTGGTGGCAGCAGTACAAAGACTCCAGAGAAGGACGTGAAATCTCGTGGACTGACTTCTGCAAGGATTTCCGCTCTCACCACATTCCAACTAGTGTCATCGAAGGAATGCGTGAGCAATTCCGCAACCTGAAGCAAGGCATCATGTCCGTTTATCAATACAATGTCAAGTTCTAGAACCTTGCCCGCTATGCCAAGCAAGACATCCGAGAGGCCAAGAGCAAGATTTATCAGTTCTGTGGTGGTCTGAAGGATGAACTCCAACTAGCTCTCACCTTGTTCGAGCCGGATGAATTTGATCAATTCTATAGCATGGCACTTAAGCAAGAGGCAGCCCAGCTCAAGATGGAAGCTTCCAAAAAGAGGATCAGATATGCTGTCAACTCCTCCTCTTCTTCCCAAGTGGTCGCAATGCAGTAGAAGTTTTGGCTTCCACCTCCTATAGTGATTCGACCTTCCAACAACAACAAGCATTCTAGTGGCCGTGGTTTCTTCCACCCACCCAACCCAAGCAATCAGTCAAAGAATCACTTTCAAGCTTCGAAGTCAAGTGCTCCTTATTACCGTCCTCTCCCAGAAGTGGTTTGCAACAAGTGTGGCCAGAAGGGTCACTATGCCAACAAGTGTACTCAAAGGCACCTTCCGCCTCCTCCACCTGTCGGTACTGCTATTGTCAAGCACAACCCCAAGCATGCAAGAGTGAACTTGATGAATGCAGCCCAAGCAGAGAATTCTTCAGATTTGATAATTGGTAATCTTTCGGTTAACTTAATTCCTGCAAAAGTCTTGTTTGATTCTGGTGCATCACTTTCCTTCATGTCATGTCCAATTGCATCCAAGCACAACATGGGCACAGTGGACTTACCATAGAAGTTATCAATTATTTCTCCGGGCAAACACATGACTTCCACCTCAATGGCTCCGGATATATCTATTCATATGGGTGATTACAATTATTTGGTCTCTCCGGTTATTCTCGGCAATTCCGACATTGATCTTATTCTTGGGATGGATTGGCTCTCCAAGCATGATGCAAACATTGATTGTGCAAATAAGGAAGTCAAGCTTACTCTTCCTGACGAAGACATGATTATCTTGGCAGCTCGAGATAACACAATCAGGCTATTCTCTCTCAATGACAAGGGCGAGATTAATGCCATCTCTCAAATTCCGGTGGTCAATGAATATGAAGATGTTTTCCCTGAAGAGCTTCCAGGCATGCCTCCGCATCGTCAAGTTGAATTCGTCATTGAACTCGAGCCGGGTACCGAGCCAGCATGTCGGCGTCCGTACAAGCTTTCCCCTGAAGAGTTGAAGGAGCTGAAGAGACAACTCGATGAGCAAGAGCGTATGGGTCTAATCAGGCCTAGCACTTCTCCTTGGGGCTGTGGTGTTCTATTTGTCAAGAAGAAGGATGGCACGGAGCGCCTTTGCGTTGATTACCGGCCATTGAACAAGAAGACAATAAAGAACAAGTATCCGCTCCCCAATATCAATGAATTGTTCGAGTAGCTCAAAGGAGCAAAAGTGTTCTCAAAGCTTGATCTCCGGATGGGTTACCACCAGATCTGTATCCGTGAAGAAGATATTCACAAGACCGCATTCAGAACAAGCTACGGCTCCTATGAATACATGGTCATGTCTTTTGGCCTCGCAAATGCTACACCCACTTTCTCGAGGATGATGCACTACATATTCAACCCCTACACCAATGAATCTGTTCTCGTCTATCTGGATGACATCTTGGTATTCTCCAAGAATGAAAAAGACCATGCCAAGCACCTCCGTTTGGTTCTGGACAGGCTCCGTGAACACAAGTTCTATGCGAAGTTCTCTAAATGTGAATTCTGGCTGGATAAGGTCTTATATCTTGGCCATATCATCTCTGTTGAGGGTATTTCTGTCAACCCCGAGAAAGTTGAAGCGATTGTCAACTGCGAACGCCCGCAGAACGTCAAGCAACTCCAAAGCTTCCTTGGTCTCGCTAGCTATTGCAGAAGGTTCGTTGAGAACTTCTCCAAGATTGCCAAGCCTCTCTCCAACTTGCTGCAGAAGAATGTCAAGTACAACTGGTCTCCTGATTGTGATGTGGCATTCAAAACACTCAAAGAGAAGCTCATCTCTGCTCCGGTTCTTACTCCTCCGGATGAGTCTAAGCCCTACAAAGTATTCTGTGATGCTTCTCTTCAAGGACTTGGTGGTGTTCTAATGCAAGACAAGAAAATTGTGGCATACACTTCTCGTCAATTGAAGCCAAATGAGAAGAACTACCCCACACATGATCTCGAGCTAGCAGCATGGTACATGCCTTGATCACGTGGAGACACCTTCTGTTGGGAAGAAAAGTGGACATCTTCACAGATCACAAGAGCTTGAAGTACATCTTCACACAGCTGAACCTGAACCTTCGCCAGACTCGTTGGGTCGAGATGATCCAAGAGTATGATCCAAGCATCGAATACACACCTGGCAAGGCCAATGTCATTGCAGATGCCTTGAGCAGAAAGGCATATTGCAACTGTCTTCTTCTCAAGCCGTTTCAGCCTGAGCTTTGTGAATCATTCAGGAAGCTCAACCTCCAAGTTGTTCCGCAAGGCTTTCTTGCAAATCTTCAAGTTGCTCCTACCTTGGAAGGTCAGATTCGTGAGGCCCAACTCAATGATGCTATGGTGCAGAAAGTGAAACATGGTATTGCAAAGGGTACTCCTAAATAAAAGTGATATTGTGTTGATGAGACACCTTGTTCTTTGAGGACAGACTTGTGGTTCCCAAGGGTGATCTGAGGAAGCTCATAATGAACGAAGCACATGACTCCCTCCTCTCGATTCATCCGGGAAGTTCCAAGATGTACCAAGACCTCAAGCAATCTTACTAGTGGACTCGCATGAAAAGGGAGATTGCCCAATTCGTGAATGAATGTGATGTCTGCAGAAGAGTGAAGGCAGAGCATCAACGTCCAGCCGGTCTCCTCCAACCTCTTCCTATTCTTGAGTGGAAATTCAACCACATTGAAATGGATTTCATCACTGGGTTTCCTAAGTCCAAGAAGGGGAATGATGCTATCTTTGTTGTGATTGACAAGCTAACCAAAGTAGCTCACTTCCTTCCCGTCAAAGAATCCATCAATGCAGCTCAGTTGGCAGAGTTGTACACTTCGAGAATTGTGTCGCTACATGGCATTCCTCAAGTTATCTCCTTGGACCGTGGAAGTTTGTTCACATCCAAGTTCTGGGACTCCTTTCAGTCAGCCATGGGCACTAAGATCTGTTTCAGCACTGCGTTTCACCCTCAGACTAGTGGTCAAGTCGAAAGAGTGAACCAGATCCTCGAAGACATGCTCAGAGCTTGTGTCATCTCTTTTGGCATGAAGTGGGAAGATTGTCTCCCGTTTGCCGAGTTCTCTTACAACAACAGTTTCCAAGCAAGTGCCGGCAAAGCTCCTTTTGAAATCCTCTATGGCAGAAAGTGACGTACCCCTGTCAACTGGTCCGAGACTGGTGAACGTCAACTTCTTGGCAATGACTTGATCTCACAAGATGAAGAGATGTGCAAAGTCATACGTGAGAATATCAAGGCCGCTCAGTCGCGTCAAAAGAGCTACTATGACGGAAAGCATCGTGATTTGGCCTTCGACATTGGAGATCATGTCTATCTCCGTGTTTCTCCTATGAAAGGAACCCAAATATTCGGTATCAAAGGAAAGCTTGCTCCTAGATACGTGGGCCCTTTCAAGATTCTTGGCAAAAGAGGCGATCTAGCCTATCAACTTGAGCTCCCCTCCGACTTTGCAAATATTCATGATGTGTTTCACGTGTCTCAACTCCGCAAGTGCTTCAAGACACCTGAACGAACCATTCCGTTCGAGGAGATTGATCTTCAACAAGACTTGTCTTACCGTGAGCAACCAGTTGCTATTCTTGAGGAAACCGAGCGAAAGACCCGCAACAAGTCAATCAAGTTCTTGAAAGTTAAGTGGTCACACCATACCGGTCGTGAAGCTACATGGGAACGAGAAGATCACCTTCGTTCCGAGTACCCTTCCTTCTTCCAGTCCTAGATCTCGGGACGAGATCTTTTCGTAGTAGAGGAGATTTTGTAATGCCCCGGATGTAACACTTTCCATTTGTGGCAATATATGAAACTTTGACTTCATCAATTCCATTCTGGGCTCTTGATACGTCCAAAACGTATCTATAATTTCTGCTTGCTCCATGCTTCTTTTGTGTGATATTGCTATGATATTTATGCACTTCCATACACTTTTGATCATATTTGGACTAACCTGTTAACTCAGTGCACCACAGTGCCAGTTCCTGTTTTCTGCTGTTTTTCTATTTCAGATTTCCCCCATATTAAAAGTGCTCCAAAAATTCCGGGAAAATTACAGAAAAAATCAGCGTACAGGAAGCTTCGAGAAAAACCAAAGTGGGGCCAGAGGGGAGCCAGGGGCGGCCCAGGCGGCCACCCGGGGCGGCCCCACCCCTGGCCGCGCCAGGGGGGCGCCTGGGGCCCCCTCTCCGCCTCTGGTTGCCCCCTTTTGCATATATATTCCTTGCGTCCCGAAACCCTCGAGGACGGAACCCTTTTTTACGATCTCGCCTCTGTTCCGCCACCGCAACACTTCCAAGATCGGGAGCATCAGGAGAACTCTTCCCGACACCCTGCCGGAGGGGACAACCACCACCGGGAGCTTCTCCACCACCATGGACGCCTCCCGGATGAGTTGTGAGTAGTCCCCCTTGGACCATGGGTCCATGGCCAGTAGCTATGTGATGTTCTCCTCCCCTCTTTGTTCTTCATGGATTAGACCTCGTGAGCTGCCCTACATGATCGAGTCACATATGTAATCTTTATGCTGTTGCTCTGCTGAGTTTGCTGGGAACCAATGGATTATGAGCTTATGTTCAGATTGTGTTTGAGTAATATATTTGATTCACCTCTTTTACATATTTGTTCTTGAGTAATTCTTGCATGTTATCCGTTGCTGTTTATTGCTTTGGCCAAGTAGTAGGTAGTAACTTCAAGAGGGAACGTTATGCTTGATTGTGGGTTCATGCCCCCTGATGACTAGCTTGAGTGACAGAAACATGAGTCTAGGGGATGTGCTATTGCCACAAGGGGGAAAACAACGGTGCTTGTACTTGCGGGTGCAAGGATTGTTTACTTTACGCAAAGTTCTTTTAATGCAGTTGTCTGTTGCTTTGAGTTTACACTTTGGGTGGGACTCGCAACTTAATACCAGCGAGATGTTCTGGATAGATATCTCAAGGTGGATGATTAGTAGTAGATGCAGATGGATTTCGGTCTACTTGCCTTGGCGTACCGCCCATGCTTTTGAGCCTCTACCTTTCGTTGCAGCATAGTTAGCATTGGTTTGCGCACATAATCCTGTCAATTGCCCAGCTGTAATTTGTTTACCTCGCTTAGTTGTTTTATCGTCTTTTGGGAGAGAGACATCACTATTGAACATCATGGGACCTCGGTCCATATTACCACCACTGATCACACCTTATATTTACTTCCTGTTTCTATTTCCTAGTTGCAGTCATAGCTATCATTATTATCTCTTGTGTTTGATCCTTTGTAAAGAGCAAGGCCGGAGGGATTGACAACCTCTCTGTACTCGTTGGGAGAAAAGTTATTTGTATCTGTGTGCAGGTCCTGTCAACCACTAAGTTTCTGGCGCCGTTAGCGTTGACACCTACTTGTCGACCCTCGGAGTCTCACGGGATTCGATCCTTGGTATCTTTGCCAAGGGAAACTTGCCGTTACGCTACATCTCAAACCTTCCACTTGGGGTAACCAACAAGGGGCGAGAAGCCATCAAGCAAAGTTTCTGGCGCCGTTGCTGGGGACTCCACTCTTCAAGATAGGGGAGTTGCACGCTATCTTTTATCTTTGCTTTTTAGTCTTATTAGTTTACCTTTCAGTTTTTGCTTTAGTTTCCTTTACCAAAAATCACAAAAATAGTTATCTTGTTTGCTGCTGCTATGGGTTCCACCAAAAACACTAAGTGGGAGGAGTACACCCCTTCTTCCATCACGCCAATCACCACTGTCGGGATCTACAAAAGTAATAAACCTTGTGATTATGTTAGTTTTAATGGAGAGTTATGCCCATGGCATGGTCTTCCGGGAAAAAAGTATGAGCCTCTGTTTAAAGTTGCTCCCACACTTCCCCAAACTTGGGAAGACATCCAAACTCTTATAATAGAGAGCAATTCAAATAAAGAATATGACACTACAATTCTGCTCAATAATGATAAAATTGATTTTGATAATTGTAGGCTCTCAGAAGTTGTCACCTTTTTACAAAGAATGGCTAAAGACCCCCACACTAGCACACTTAATCTTGCCTTCATGGAGCATATCACTAATGCTCTCATCAAAGCTAGGGAGGAGAAGCTTAGGGTAGAAGCCTCCATACCTAGAAAGCTAGAAGATGGTTGGGATCCTATGATTAAAATTAAGTTGAATAACTTCTCTTGCTATGCTTTATGTGATGTTGGAGCTAGTACCTCCGTTATGCCCAAAAGAATGTATGATATGCTTAAATTGAAACCTTTTTATCCTTGTTCTTCTGGTGTTCGTCTTGTTGATTCTTTCGTAAAGAAACCTTTGGGGAAGATCGACGATGTTCTTATCATTGTCAATGACAATTATGTTCCCGTTGATTTTACTATTATGGATATTGAATGTGAACCTTCTTGTCCAATTATTTTGGGACGTCCTTTTCTTTGCACCGTTGGTGCTATCATTGACATGAAAGAGGGGAATATAAAATTTCAATTTCCTCTCAAGAAAGGGATGGAACACTTCCCTAGAAAGAAGATTAAGTTACCTTTTGAGTCCGTTACACGGTCTAGCTATTCTCTTACTCTTGATAAAACTTGATCTTCTCTCTTTGCATTATGCCTAGCTTAAAGGCATAAAAGAAAGTGCTTTTGGGAGGCAGCCCACAACGAATAAAGTTTTATTTTGCTTTTCTTGTGTCTTGATGTTTGTTACTACAGTAGCATCATCATTATATCTTTTCTTTTCAGCTTTGTGCCAAGTTTAGCCTCTGATTGCAAGAAAGTGCAAAAGTTGTGACGTGCTGTCCAGAAAACAGATTATGTCCTTAAACAGAAAATATCGTATAAAATCACCAGATCATTTTTTTGATCTGAATGTTTTTGAGAGCGTGCTATATACAATTGGCTTTCGAGCGTCTGTTCTGAGTTTTTTGATTTGAGTTGCAGAAGTGCCCCAAAAAAATTATTTACTACCTGCTGGTCTGTTTTTCACAGATTCTGTCCTGTTTTGCCTTTTCTTCGTTTTTCAAACCTTGAGCTTGCTTTTTCTTTGCAAAAACCTTTTGCCAATCTTGAGAAACAGTAGCTATTCAAGATTATCCTTATTTCCAGTAGGGAAAAAATTATTTTATTATGGGTACTAACCTCGCTAATCAGATTATGATGAGTTATGTATGAAGGGAGTTTTCAAGTGTGCGAGGGAAGATGATACAAGAAGATTCAGGAGGGTCAAACGCTCAAGCTTGGGGATGCCCCCATGCACACCCAAGAAATATTCAAGAAGACTCAAGCGTCTAAGCTTGGGGATGCCCCCGTGCATCCCCTTCTCCATCAACAATTATCAGTTCGTCTTTCGTTCCACTATATTTTAATCACTTCATGCGTTATGTGCTATTCTTGGAGCGTCTTGCTCTTAGTTTCCTTTTTAGTTTTCTTTAGCTTTGCTTTCTTTTCATAACAAGTTAGAACCCAGCTTTTTTGTGTGGGAGAGAAACACGCTCCACTTCAACCTAGAACACAACATAGGATTTTCATGCTTATCTTTGCTGTGTGTGTTCTTTGTCTTTCCATAGCTGCTGTCATGTTTAGCTCTTAGTTTTCATGCTTTTCTTTTTTAAAGAGCTTTTGTTTAGTTGGTTGTTGAACTCTCTTGATTTTTCATGTTTATCTTGTTAAGAGAGTTTGCATGTTGCACTGAGTTGTGTGTCTTAACTTAAAGTAGGTAATTGAAGTTGCTATTTAATTTTAGTAGTAACTTGCAATAGTTTTGAGGTATTGGCATGAGTAATGTCTGAACTTTTGGTGTCAAGAGCTTTAGCCTATTAGTGATAGATGTCGTATTTTGGGCAATCCGTGTTTATTTTCAAAAACCTACAAAATAGTTGAGAACTTTAGCTACTAAATGGATCACTAATCTTTGGAGGGATCGAATATTAGAGTACACTCACGTACCATGAGCCGAGGATGCGCAAGGATAACCAAACCCCCATACACTCCTCCTCGGGGTACTTGTCTCTTTGTGAACCTCCTAATTAGATTGAGAGTTACTGATAATAAGTGCATGAGTTCTTCGGACTAATGTGAGTATTCGAAAGTTGACACTTCCACCTATCCATATTTTTCTAGCCTCTTCGGTGCCGTGCATTGCCCTTTCTCACCTCGAGAGTTGGCGCATACTTTGCATCCAAATCCTTGGCACGATATGCTCTGTCATCATAAGCCTCATTATATCCTTCCTCAAAACAGCCACCATACCTACCTATTAAGGCATTTCCATAGCCTTTCCGAGATACATTGCCATGCAACATCCATCTTCTCATGACTTGATCTTCATGTCATACATGCTTTTTGCTTGATCGATGAGCCGCATGCTAGTTGGGCCTTGCCCTAATCATTGCTACATGACGCGCTAGTATCATTGCATATCCTGCTACACTGGCAGAGGCATACATTTGCATACATCATGATAGTTTCATTTTCTTTATGTTGAGTACTTTTGTAAAGTGTGAAAGATCTTCTATACCTCTTGTAATATATAGAGTGTTGCCCCTAAAGTGAGGGAAAGATCGCAAAGAGGACAAAATCAAAGATCCCAAAGAGGACAAAATCAAAAGATCCCAAAGAGGACAAATGAGAGTTAAATAGAAAGAGCCATTGAGGCCACAAAAAATTAAAAAAAAGAGAAAAAAGAGAAAAAGAAATAAAAAGAGAGAAGGGGGCACACTACTATTTCTTTTTGAGAGATCCACACTCGTACTCCATCTTATACCTTGTACTCCATAGAGATTATCATTCATGCATATAGCTATGTGGGGACCTTCACACTATAGAACTTGGCTTGTATATTCCAATGATGAGCCTCCTCAAAAGAGCTCTAGGTCTTCTTAAGCAAGCAAGTTGGATGCACCCCCACTAGTTCCATTGGAGAGCTTACCTTAGCTCATATGTGCATCCGTTGCATGGCAATCCCTACTCCTCACATCATATCTATCATTTGGCTTTCTCTCGCCGATGATTGTCCTCATTGATGTGAGCCTTTCACACCTCTTTGTCTTCCCCCACCATCATTTTTCTCTCTTTGCCATCCTAAGTGTCAACTTTCTTGCTTACGCTCATCCATTGCATGAGTGCTCAAAATATCGAAAGGGAGTGGATCATTTTGACTTGTACCTGGCTGACGGTCTCGGGATGAGTCAAGATAAGATTCCAAAGAAGACCAAGTGTGAAACTTTACTAGATTAAGTTCTCAACAATACAAAAACTATGTTTTACTCTCTCATATATCCCTATCCCCTTTCTTGCACGCAAACACCATTTGGAGACATTCGAGTCACGGACAGCGAGAGCTCTTGCACCTTTATGTTCTTATGTTACTTGTTATAATGCTAATATAGACTCTTGCTTGTTATGACTTGAATTGAATTACATGCCTTGATTGCTTTACTTAAAAAGTTCTTATATGGTTGGTAGCATGTCACCACAGAAATTATGCTTGTTATCATTTACCTACTCGAGGACGAGCAGGAATTAAGCTTGGGGATGTTGATACGTCCAAAACGTATCTATAATTTCTGCTTGCTCCATGCTTCTTTTGTGTGATATTGCTATGATATTTATGCACTTCCATACACTTTTGATCATATTTGGACTAACCTATTAACTCAGTGCACCACAGTGCTAGTTCCTGTTTTCTGCTGTTTTTCTATTTCAGATTTCCCCCATATTAAAAGTGCTCCAAAAATTCCGGGAAAATTACAGAAAAAATCAGCGTACAGGAAGCTTCGAGAAAAACCAAAGTTGGGCCAGAGGGGAGCCAGGGGCGGCCCAGGCGGCCACCCGGGGCGGCCCCACCCCTGGCCGCGCCAGGGGGGTGCCTGGGGCCCCCTCTCCGCCTCTGGTTGCCCCCTTTTGCATATATATTCCTCGCGTCCCGAAACCCTCGAGGACGGAACCCTTTTTTACGATCTCGCCTCTGTTCCGCCGCCGCAACGCTTCCAAGATCGGGAGCATCAGGAGAACTCTTCCCGGCACCCTGCCGGAGGGGAGAACCACCACCGGGAGCTTCTCCACCACCATGGACGCCTCCCGGATGAGTTGTGAGTAGTCCCCCTTGGACCATGGGTCCATGACCAGTAGCTATGTGATGTTCTCCTCCCCTCTTTGTTCTTCATGGATTAGACCTCGTGAGCTGCCCTACATGATCGAGGCACATATGTAATATCTATGCTGTTGCTCTGCTGAGTTTGCTGGGATCCAATGGATTATGAGATTATGTTCAGATTGTGTTTGAGTAATATATTTGATTCACCTCTTTTATATATCTGTTCTTGAGTAATTCTTGCATGTTCTCCGTTGCTGTTTATTGCTTTGGCCAAGTAGTAGGTAGTAACACCAAGAGGGAACGTTATGCTTGATTGTGGGTTCATGCCCCCTGATGACTAGCTTGAGTGACAGAAACATGAGTCTAGGGGATGTGCTATTGCCACAAGGGGGAAAACAACGGTGCTTGTACTTGCGGGTGCAAGGATTGTTTACTTTACGCAAAGTTCTTTTAATGCAGTTGTCTGTTGCTTTGAGTTTACACTTTGGGTGGGACTCGCAACTTAATACCAGCGAGATGTTCTGGATAGATATCTCAAGGTGGATGATTAGTAGTAGATGCAGATGGATTTCGGTCTACTTGCCTTGGCGTACCGCCCATGCTTTTGAGCCTCTACCTTTCTTTGCAGCATAGTTAGCATTGGTTTGCGCACATAATCCTGTCAATTGCCCAGCTGTAATTTGTTTACCTCGCTTAGCTGTTTTATCGTCTTTTGGGAGAGAGACATCACTAGTGAACATCATGGGACCCCGGTCCATATTACCACCACTGATCACACCTTATATTTACTTCCTGTTTCTATTTCCTAGTTGCAGTCATAGCTATCATTATTATCTCTTGTGTTTGATCCTTTGTAAACAGTAAGGCCGGAGGGATTGACAACCTCTCTGTACTCGTTGGGAGCAATGTTATTTGTATCTGTGTGCAGGTCCTGTCAACCGCTAAGTTTCTGGCGCCGTTAGTGTTGACACCTACTTGTCGACCCTCGGAGTCTCACGGGATTCGATCCTTGGTATCTTTGCCAAGGGAAACTTGCCGTTACGCTACATCTCAAACCTTCCACTTGGGGTAACTAACGAGGGGCGAGAAGCCATCAGCTCTTCTTTCATTTCGGGTTCTTCGTTTTGTCGTGTGCGTGTGTGCATTTCATCAATCTCATGTTGTCATGTGCATTGCATTGCATTCGTGTTGTCACTTGCACCCGGTTCCACTCGCCTCTTCCCGTTGTCCGTTTCGAGTTCCGTCACTCACACGTGTCGTAGCACCCCCGAGTCCTTCTTTCGTGTGTGGCCATGTAACGTTCCCGGAGTGAGGTGAGACTTGTCATGTGTTGTTGTTTTGGTACGTGTAGGCCGCCTGTCAAGTTTCGTCGCGTTTGGAGTTCGTTTGGTACTCCAACGGTTAACCTAGTGGGCTAAAAGTACCTCTTCTTTAAGGCCCAAGACCCCCTCCACAACAGCCCACTAAGCCAGCACAACCCTTCCCATCATCTCGGTCTTCGGATCACGAACGTGTGGCTGAAAACCGCACCCCATTTGGAGTCTCCTAGCTCCCTATGCCTATAAAAACGTCCACCCCCCCCCCATTTTCGGGCGAAACCCTAGTCCTTCCTTTTTTCTCCATTTTCCCCGCACCCCGCAGCTCCTCCGGCCGCCGGACATGTCCGCCCGGACGAGGCGGACCAACCGGAGTGCGACACGTCACCTCCCGCCGCCACCTCGCCGCACGGGCCCGCCAGGCCCATCCCCGGCCCCCGCGGGCCTCCCTCCGCCGCCGCCTGCCCGACGCGCCCCGCGCCTGGGCCGATCCACCACCGCCACCTCGCGCGTCGGTCGCCCCTCGACCGCGCCGCCTCCGCCGCCCGGCCAGCCGCCGTCCTCGGCCGGCGAGCCGCCGCCGCCCGGCCACGTGGCCGCGACTCTGCCGCCCCGGCCGGCCCCGTCCGCCTCCGGCCACCTCGGCCCCGCCGGCCATCGTCCTGGATCTGGTCACTGGGACCAGATCCACCTATCCGTGCCTCCAAACGTCCCTCTGCGTCCCGATCCACTCCGTCCCGGGACAACCCCGTCCTAGGTTGACTTTTGGAGGTATAAAAAAACCACTAAGTGCCAGATCTGCAATTTTTTGTTGCCTCCTTTGCTTGGCCGTAACTTGGTGCTCGTAGATCCGTTTTGTGCATATGATATATCAAAATGATCGCCGTGATGTGCACTACATTTTGTTCCATTGTGGATTGCTGGTTTGAGATCATCTTGATGACTTAATCATCGTGACAAGAGTGCTACTTGTTATAAACTGTTGTTACTTGTTATTTTGTTGCCATGTTTGAGATATGATAACTTGGTGCATGTTCATCCAAATGGAGCCTATGATATGTCAAAATGTTCATTGTGAAGTGCTCTACACGATGGTTGCTGTAGCATTCATGTTAGGTGTCATATTGCTATGTTAATCTCTGTTGCAAAAGTGCATGTGGCTGTTAAGTGCCAAAACTTGTTATGAGATGTTGTTTTGACATGCCCTTTGCTATTGATGTGTTTGTCCTCATGTCACATGCCAATATGTTTTAGAAGCACCATCATATGGTCTTTGCTGTGGTACAAACCACTTTCCATGATATGCCTTGAGGTGACTTAAACAAGCTTGTAAACATGCCATTCCAATGTTACTGTTTTTACACTTAGTGAAAAAACTGCCAAGTCTGGAATCTGTTTTAACCTGATGCTATGTTTGCTTGATGCCCCACTCAATTCCATGCTTGTTTTGGAGTGGCCAATGATCATTCCTTGTTGTCCATGTTATTGTATATCCATCCATGCCCGCACTTGCACATATGGCTTGTTGTAGCTTATTTATTTCTTGCTCTCAAGTTGCTATAAATTATGCCTCTCAGGTTTTAACAGTATGATCAATTTGGTGTAGCTTGTAGCTATTGATCCATGCCTCCTATGGAGGTGCTCCAATGGAGTTGTTTGCTGTAGAACATGTCTACTTCATGTCCATGCTTCTTTTCATCATGTTTGGGTGCTGTAGAGTATATATTTTTTGCTCCAAAGTTGCTATGTGGCTGTTAACTTCAGCTTTGCATTGTATCTGGTTTCGTGTGTATGTGTTGAACCGTTGCTCTGTTTTGAGCGTGCACTATATGAAACTTGTGTGATTTTGAATGTAGAATCATAATATCATGTTTTTTACTTGTTTGGAGTGTGTTTGCTTGATGTTTGGATGCATCTTGCACCGTTGCATTGCTTGTCTTGTTTTGCTCATATCTTCTAGACCGTAGCTCCGAATTATACAAACTTTATATGAAACTTGCCTAGAATTTTGTCTAGATCATCATGGTGCATGTTAACGTGCTGTTTAACAACTTTAACTTATGGTTTGTTCAGATCTGGACCAATTTCAAAAATATGCATATGAGGACTTACCGGAATTGCTATATGTTGATTCCGGCCTCATTTAAACTTGTTGTTTGGTGTTGTTCTTTTGTGCTTCATCCCTTGCCATGAAATGCATCATACTTGCATCATGTTGATTGTGCATTGCACCTTGTTTGATATTGTGCCATGTTGTGTTCTTGTGTTGAGTAGAGCCGGGAGCCGAGTCCGAGAACGAGGGTCCTACCGAGGTTGAGTACGTGGAGCCGTCTTACGATCCCATCAACGACTCGACACGCAAGATGACCTGACCCAGATATCATTACTACCTTTGCCTATTGCTAGATGTCTCGCTCTTTAGCTTATTTCCTCGATGCCCATGTTTGTTTGTCAGCCTCCTATTGTAGCCATGAATCTCTCTAACCACCCAACCTAGCAAACCTTTGTTTGGTTACGTAAGCTTCGCTCAGCCCCTCTTATAACATTGTTAGTTGCAGGTGAAGATTTGAAGATTCTTGCTTCATGTTGTAGTTATTGTTGGGAAATCACACTATATAATCTGTTAAACTAAATCATCTATATATTGGTAATGGGTGGAAGGCTAAGCCTCTTGCTTGGTGTTTTGTTCCACTCATGACACCCTAGGAACTATTTAAACCGGTGTTATGTTCCTTGATTTTGCGTCCCTAACACGGTTGGGTTTTATGGGCCCCCCTCGATAACCCGCTTAGCGCTAAAGCTTTTCCAGCAAGGCCCGACATTGGTACTCCATTTTCCTAACAACTAAAACTTGCATAGGGACTAGCTATCCCGTGATCTTAATTAGCAACCCCCGGGCCAGTGCTCCACATGGGTGTTGGTCCAACCGAGCAGACTGTAGGGCCGCCTTGGGGATACCCGGGGTATTTGGTATTTTCCTGTAGGCTGTCTCATCCGGTCGTGGCCTGAGACTAGATACGCGCGGCTACTGTCAGGGTGTCGGCACGCTGGGAGGTCTTGCTGGATTAGTTTTACCTTAGTCGGAATATCTTGAGCATGGGATTCCGAGAATACTCGGGTCTTCCCACCTTGAAGTTGCGACTCCGCAGATCGTGACCTTGTGATGGGCTAAGTTGGGACACCCCTGCAGGGTTTGATCTTTCGAAAGCCGTACCCGTGGTTATGTGGTAGATGGGAATTTGTTAATATCCGGTTGTAGAAAACTTGACACCATGTTCAGAATACACTACCAGCGTGAGTAACCGTGACGGTCATTTTCCGAAAGGGGTTCAGGAAGTGAACACGGTGGGGTTATGTTTGACATGCTTAGATAGGATCACTTCGTGATCACTTTGACGCTCGTGGCACTTCTCTTCTCGCTATAAACATGTAAGCTAGTGCTAGTGCAGCTGCAACCTTTGTTCTTCTGCCTTGTTCCACACCCAAGGCTTAGATAGTTTTGCTACCCGAGAACGGGATTGCTGAGTCCTCCGTGGCTCATAGATTCTACACAACACCAGATGCAGGTACTATGGTGAACTACACAGGAGACAGCACAGAGCTGTACTGGGAGTTCGACGAAGAACGTAGGCAATACTACGTGTACTATCCCGATGATCAGTAGTGGCTTCTACTAAGGGCGATTCGGACCTTGTGGCTTTCTTTATTTGGTATCTTTCATTTGGATCTTCGTCCGTAGTTGAACTGTGATGTTATTGGATGATGATTGCTTATGTAATGTATTGTGTGACGTGGTGAGTGTAAGCCAACTACTCTTTTGCAATTTCATCCCTATTTTACATGAGTCGTGCAAAGATACCATACTTGAGATCATTCTAGTATGAGCTTATACCTTTAAGTCATGCCTCGACACGTAGGAGGTATAATCTCATACTGGGCATTACAATGGTGGTGGTAGTGATAGTTGTGCCTTCAGCTTTTTCATATTGTAATTGAGGAGGAAAATTTCCTCCTTTAAATCATTGACTTCCAGCTCCAGCTTTAAGATCTTGTCACATAACTCCCCTTTGCTTTTCTGCTGAAAACGAAAAGGACTAGATTGGTTAGCTCTCCTGGGAAGACTTGACTTCTTGAACTCCACGTGCATATCCCCAGGTTGAGGTAGAGGAACATCCTCCTCGTCCGAGTTTGAATCATTGATCGTCATCAAGTGAGCATCCTCCTCGTCATCCGTAATCCGACCATAGGGAGATAGGTCCCCATTGGTCTTTGGGTCAGCAATGAGATGTGAGACATAGCTCTCTCCATTGGAGTCTTGGGACGACATATTTCCAGAACTACGGAAAAAACAGCAAGAAAAGAAAACACAATATTTCAACGTGATACGGTGGTCAATAGGTTCGAGGGGTATATAAAGATTTTTTTTTATCTTGGGAAACAAACAAATGGAAGAAAAACGGAGTCCGGAAAGTACCCGAGGTGGGCACAACCCACCTAGGCGCGCCCTGGTGTCTTATGCCCACTAGGGTGACCTTCCCGGTAGTTTCTTATTTTCCTAAAAAATATTCCAAAACTTACAAAAAATATTTTTGCAGATTTTTCGGAGTCCGTTTACTTACCGTATCACGTACCTCCTCTTTTTCATGATTCTGGAGTGTTCCAGAAGGTATCATTTATGAGTTCTTCCGGTGTCATAGTTTGGATAATATTACTTTCAACATTAATGGGTGTACCTGAGATATAATGTTTTATTCATTGCCCATTAACAACCTTCGGGGTAGTACCTTCGGCATTATTTATTTTGATAGCTCCAGACCGACAAACCACCTCGATAACATAGGGTCCTTCCCATTTGGAGAGGAGTTTTCCTGCAAAGAATTTGAAATGAGAGTTATATAATAAAACATATTCTCCAACTTTGAACTCACGCTTTTGTATTCTTTTATCATGCCATCTTTTAACTTTTTCTTTGAATAACTTGGCATTTTCATAAGCTTGGGTTCTCCATTCATCTAATGAGCTAATATCAAATAACCTCTTTTCACCGGCAAGTTTGAAATCATAGTTGAGTTCTTAAATTGCCCAAAAAGCTTTTATGTTCTAATTCAAGAGGCAAATGACAAGCTTTTCCATAAACCATTTCATAAGGAGACATACCCATAGGATTTTTGTAGGCTGTTCTATAAGCCCAAGTGCATCATCCAATTTCTTGGACCAATTCTTTCGAGACCTATTGACGGTTTTTTGCAATATCAATTTCATTTCCCTGTTGCTAAGTTCAACTTGATCACTAGACTGGGGATGATAGGGTGATGCAATTTTATGGTTAACATCATAATTGGCAAGCATTTTATGAAAAGCACCATGAATAAGTGTGAACCACCATCAGTCATTAAATATCTAGGGACTCCAAACCTTGGGAAAATAACTTCCTTAAGCATTTTAATAGAGGTGTTGTGATCAGCACTACTAGTTGGAATAGTATCTACCCACTTAGTATCATAATCAACATCAACCAAAATATGTGTATACCCATTAGAGGAAGGAAAAGGTCCCATGTAATCAAAACCCCAAGCATCAAATGGTTCAACAGCAAGAGAATAATTCATAGGCATTTCTTGACGCTTACCGATATTACCTATTCTTTGGCATTCATCACAAGATAAGACAAACTTACGAGCATCCTTGAAGAGAGTAGGCCAATAAAAACTAGATTGCAATACCTTATGAGCAGTTCTGTCTCCCGCATGATGTCCTCCATAAGCTTCGGTGTGACATATCCGTAGGATTTGTTCCTGTTCATGCTCAGGTACACAACGTCTAATAATACCATCTACTCCTTCTTTATGAAGATGTGGGTCATCCCAAAAGTTATGTCTTAAATTATAGAATATATTTTTCTTTTTTTGGGTAAGTAAAGCTAGGTGGTAAATATTTAGCAACAATATAATTAGCATAGTTAGCATACCAATGAGTGTTATGAGAGACATTTATTGTAGCTAACTGCTCATCAGGAAAACTATCATCAATAGGTAGTGGGTCATCAAGCATATTTTCAAGCCTAGTTAAGTTATCAGCTACAGGGTTCTCTGCTCCTTTTCTATCAATGATATGTAAATCAAATTCTTGTAGCAAGAGAACCCATCAAATAATTCTAGGTTTAGCATCTTTCTTTTCCATAAGATATTTTATATCAGCATGGTCGGTGAGAACAATTACTTTTGAATCAACAATGTAAGATCAAAATTTACAACAAGTAAACACCACTGCAAGAAATTCTTTTTCAGTAGTAGCATAATTTCTTTGAGCGTTGTCTAGAGTATTACTAGCATAATGAATAACATTTAGTTTCTTATCAACTCTTTGTCCTAGAACAACACCAACAGCATAATCACTAGCATCACACATAATTTCAAAAGGCAAGTTCCAACCAGGTGGTTGAACAATAGGTGCATAAATTAAGGTTTTCTTGAGTGTTTCAAAGGCTTCTAAACAATCATCATCAAAAACAAAAGGAATATCCTTTTTCAAAAGATTTGTAAGGGGCCTAGAAATTTTAGAAACGTCCTTGATAAATCTCTATAGAAACCAGCATGACCTAGGAAACTACAAATACCTTTGCTATCTTTAATTGCATCAACCTTAGCTTTGTCCACTTCAATACCTCTTTCAGAAATTTTATGGCCCAAAACAATACCTTCATTAACCATAAAGTGGCATTTCTCCCAATGCAAGACAAGATTTGTTTGCTCGCATCTCTGCAAAACTCGATCGAGATTGCTTAAACAATCATCAAAAGACTTCCCATAAATGAAAAGTCATCCATGAAAACCTCAACAATCTTTTCACAAAAGTTAGAGAATATAGCAGTCATGCATATTTGAAAGGTAGCAGGTGCATTGCATAAACCAAAAGGCATACTTCTATAAGCATAAGTTCCAAATGGACAAGTAAAAGTGGTCTTTTCTTGATCAGGTTGAGAAACAGGTATTTGTGAAAAAACAGAATATCCATCAAGGGAGCAAAAATGTGTGTGCTTAGATAATCTTTCTAGCATTTGGTAAATAAAAGGCAGAGGGTAATGATCTCTCCTAGTAGCTTTGTTTAACTTTCTAAAATCACTTATCATTCTATAGCCTGTAATAATTCTTTGTGGAATAAGTTCATTCTTATCATTGGGAACAACAGTAATACCTCCTTGCTTAGGGACACAATGAACATGACTTACCCATCTACTATCAGCTATAGGATAGATTATACCTACTTCTAGAAGTTTTAATATTTTCATTCTTACCACTTCTTTCATCTTCGGATTCAACCAACATTGGTGATCAACAACGGGTTTGGCATCAGGTTCCATATTAATCTTGTGCTGACATAGAGTGGGACTAATGCCCTTTAAATCATCAAGAGTATATCCAATAGTAGCTCGGTGCTTCCTTTGAACTTTCAATAATCTTTCTTCTTCATGTTCTGAAAGGTTAGCACTAATAATAATAGGATATATATTCTTCTCATCAAGATAAGCATATTTCAAAGTGCCTGGCAATTATTTTAATTCAAACACAGGATCACCTTTAGGAGGAGGATGTGACGCCCGAAGACCGACGTCCCAGAAGATTCCAGAAGATTCCAGAGATTCCAGATGTTCCGGGTTCTCCCGTGTGTTTTTTTTTGTGCTTGTGTTATTTATTTTGCATTGCATCATGTCATCATGCCATCATGTCATTTTTATTTTGCATCTCAACTTAAATAAATCGTGTGGACCTCCGGTCCATTTAAATCGAGGGAAGGATGACTTCTATTTTTAACATATCCTCCTAATATTATGGAGCTATATTTATAAAAATTCCATTTGTTTGGAATTAACCACAACCCACTTGCACCTTAAAGTTCCTTCCGTTTGCAAATATTCTAAATTCATGATCTTTCTCCTTCCACTCCATTTTTCGTTGTGGCACTTTGAATCATATTGAAGTAGCCACACGCCAAACCTTCAGCTCAGTTGAGATTTATTTGGTCCTTCAAATAAATCTTTTGGCTTATGTTTTCTTTTCTTGCAAATAGGAACAAAAATCTTTCTTTTCTTTTAACTTAAGGCTGGCCCAGCTCTCCTTCTTTTTTTCTCTCTTTCTATGCTCCCAGCCTAGCCGGCCCATCAGGTCCCTGGCCCATCTCCTCTCTGGCCCAACCGACAGCCAGGCCAACCCTAGCCATCGCACCCCCTCACTCCTCCTTTCCTCCCCCCGCGCCGCAAGAGGCCTCGACCCCGTGCCCGATCCCCCCAATCCCCATCGCTCTCTCTCATCTCCCTCGATCCCAAACCCTTTCCCTCGATCCCCAAAGTCGTCGCCCCAGCGCAGCGCTCAGCTCCAGCGCCTTGCGTCCGTCGCCTAGGCCGCCCCACCGGAGCCAACGTCCGTCCTCGCCGGCCGCCCGTCCTGCTGCCTCCATCGTCCCGCGCGCCGTGGCCTCTCCTCGCCTCTGGCTCTCCTCCGCCCGAGGCCTGCAGGTCTCCAGCGACCCCGAGCGTCGTCCTCCACCCTGCCGCCTCGCCATCTTCCTTCCCCGGCGCGCCAAGGCCGCAGCTCCACCTGTGCCCCGCCCTCCAGCGAGCCCTAGAGCACCGTGCCGCTGCCATGGCGCCCGCGTCGTCCCCGTGGCCGCAGCACCTCGGCTCCCCTCCTCTGCAGCGCCCGCGCCCCGTCCTCCTGCGGCCACCGCGGCCAGCCTCTCTACCACCGTGCCCCGACGACCTCCCCGAGCACCTCCTCCTACCCGTCGGTCGGGGGCCTCTTCCTCGCCGGCCCGAGCGCCGCTGCCTTCGCCTCGTGTGGTCATGACGCTGCTGCCCTTGCCTCCTTGCTGCCGCTTTTGTTGCCTTGTTGCTGCGTTTGGTACCTAAGACAGGCAAGCTCATCTCCGAATCGAGACCGACGCCAAGTACCCCTTCGAGTCGCCGACGACCTTCAAGTTCGACTACCGGTTATGCCAAGTTCAACTGCACCTTGTGTACGACTACATGGAATCGCCAAGTACCACGATGACAAGTACCCCTTCGGAGAAGTGAACGACTACGAACGGGAACAACTACATGGCGATACATCAAGTACCACTACGTCCGATGCCGCGACAAGTACCCCTACCGATGATTGTGTACCACTACTTCCTCTACGATACGAGAATGACGACACAAGACGACGCGACAAGTACCTCTTCGGAAACGGAAACTCCAACGTGTACCACTACCGTCGCCGAGTCCGAAGACACCAAGTACCACGATGACCGCGAGTACCACTACCGTCGCCCCGTGTACGCCTACCTTCGGTGAAGAAACGAGTACGACTACAAACGGAACGCCTACTTCCCTCTACGAACGTGTACCCCGACCGCCTCGAGAACGACTTCTTCCACTACGATCTCGAACCGCCCCGAAACGATGTTCCGAAGGTATAACCCCAAGACGATGACCCGTGTAATGCTTGTGTTGTATGAGATGTTTCCCTTGTGTGCACCGTGCCCGTATCATCTTTTGTCATGCTCCTCGGTTGCCTCGTCGCCGACTCGTGGGAACCCGGTGACGGGATCACCCCACCTTTTCATCTTGTTTCGCTCGCTCACGCTCTCCGTCATCTTTTGCACCGGTCTCTCAACAAGTTACCGGAACCGAGATGCTGTCGTTGCATCATTTTCGGATCATTGCCGTGGCACCCTTTTTCCTTCCACCACGGTGACAATTACCTCCTTATCATCTTCATGTCAACTTTTAATAAAATTGCATAAACTTGATCATGTCATCCGCATCATGATAACAACATTAATATGTTTATAATGTGTGAATTGTTGTTTGCTTAATAATTTCTAAACATGCCATGGGGTTTTTCCGGAAGTGTTGTCGTTATTTTTCGGCCTCATTTAAAATGTCTAAATAGTGTAGTTTTATTATGCTTCACCTCTTGCTATGTTAAAAACAATTAATCTTGTCTTATAAATAAACAAAATTCAACTAAATAAATAAATGTGGTGTTTCGTCAATATGCAACTCGTTGCATATTGAGCTCCACTTAACTTGTAGTACTTGTTTGTGCCTTTGCCATGCCATGCATAATTAAACCGGACATGCATCATACTTGGATGTGCATCGTATGCCATGTTTATGCTTGTGTGTTTACTGTGTTGTTTGCTTCTTTCCGATTGCTTCTCTTGTTAGCTTCGGTTTCGTTCCGGAGTTGTGAGGATTCGCTCGACCTGTTGCTCCGTCTACTTCATGGACTTGTTCTTCTCCCTCGCGGAATCCCAGGCAAGATGATCATACCCTTGGATACCTTTACTACCATTGCCATGCTTAGTTATCTCGATGCTATCGTTACATGTCGCGCTACCCATCTTTTATGTCAGCCTCTCCTTGTTGCCATGAAACCTCTAACCTTTGACACCTTCCTAGCAAAACCACTGTTTGGCTATGTTACCCGCTTGCTCAGCCCCTCTTATAGCGTTGTTAGTTGCAGGTGAAGATGATGTTCGTTCCAGGAGGGAACTTGTTGTTGGAATATCACAATATCTATTATTATTATTATTAACACACCTATATACTGGGCATGGGTGGAAGGCTTGGCCTTTTGCTCGGTGTTTTGTTCCTCTCATGCCACCTTAGGCGCCGATAAACCGGCATTATGTTCCTTGATTTTGCGTTCCTTACACGATGGGTGGATGGGGACCCCTTGACAGTTCGACTTTGAATAAAACTCCTCCAGCAAGGCCCAACATTGGTTTTAATTTGCTCATAATAACAACTTAATTAATTAATTAATTGCATAGGGGGTCATGTCCCTGGGTTCTTAATTCTACATAACAGGGGGGGGCTAGTGCTGATGGTGTTGGTCCCAAACGGGGAGTCTGCGGGGTTACCACGAGGAAACTCGAGGATTGATATAAACCTGTAGAATCGCCCATCCGGTCATGGCCTGAGACGAGATACGCGCGGCTACTATCAGGGTGTCGACACACCGGGAGGTCTTGCTGGACTTGTTTTACCATTGTCGAAATGTATTGTGCACCGGGAAGCCGAGCCTGATCGGATTTCCCTAAGATAAGGAGTGATGATATTATATTTATCACTTCAGCTAATCGTGAGAGCTTGTGATGGGCTAAGTTGGGACACCCCTGCAGGGTTATGATCTTTCGAAAGTCGTGCCCGCGGTTATGTGGCAGATTGGAATTTGTTAATGTCCGGTTGTAGAAAACTTGACAGATGATCCGAAGTAAAACACACAACTGTGTGAGTAACCGTGACTGTCTCTTTTCACTTTGAGAAGAGAACACAGTGGGGTTATGTTTGACTCGTATGTAGTTCATGATCTTTAGCGATCACTACTTTTGCGACCGTTTGCGTAGATTCTCATCTTATTCTTGTACTCGTAAGTTAGCCACCATATATTGCTTAGCCGCTGCTGCAACCTCACCACTTTACCTCTTCCTACCCATAAAGCTTTGCGTCTTGATACCCATGGTTATGGGATTGCTGAGTCCTCGTGGCTCACAGATACTACAACACCAGATGCAGGTTCGGCCGAGAATGATGCAGGAGCTGGTTCAAGTTCTTCACTGGGAGCTCAATGAAGAGAGTGGCCGTATGCTTGTGACGTTTTCGACGATTACTAGTGGTTTCTACTAGGATTCGATCTAGACCTGTGGTTTAACATTATGTTTGGTATCTTGTCTTTTGGATCTTACCCTTAGATGGGCTGTGATGTTTTGAATGATGTCTTGCTTATGTATTGTATTGTGAGAAGTGGCGAGTGTAAGCCAACTATCTCCTTTTGCAATTTAATCCCTCTTTTACATGAGTCGTGCAAAGATACCAAACTTGCGATCATTCCAACATGGGCTTATATCTTTAAGTCGTGCCTCAACACGTAGGAGATATAGTCCCATCCTGGGCATTATAAGTTGGTATCAGAGCCTTCTCCGACCTAGAAGCCCCCACTGATTGATCGAATCGTTGATGGTTGAGTCTAGCCACACAGTTAAAATGTTTTGAGTCCTATTATATATCGGAGAGTAGGATTTCTTTTGCTTCTCATCCCTTTTCACTCTGGTGAGGACTCCTGACGATTACTCTTGTCTCTTCTACTCTCAAAAATTGCACCAAATTTTTTTTAGGATCTCGCGAGTATTGTTTGGATTGTTTCGATGTTTTTGTGATGAGAACATTGTTCTCGATGCCTCATGTCATTAGGGGTTGTGGCAGTGTCTCGGGGAGTTGAGCTCCGAGGTGTTGTCGTCACAAATATATCGCATCATTTCTAGAATACTTAAGACGGCCGACATCGAAAACTCTCCTATGCGGTTAGTGGCAAGATAACCCCGACATCACCTAGTACTGGGGAGGTAGTTCGGGAGTATTGCCATAGCTTGTATAGTAGATGCGTTTCGAAGGTCCGAGGTAAACGGTTTCCGGAAACAACTGGTTATGTGTTGAAGGATGGATACAGCTGGATGTAGGATTAGAGTTGAGTGCGTGGTGCTTCCCCTGTATCCCCAACACCTGATTGCATAACTGGAAACTTTCGGAAATTAATTGGTGGGTTCATCCAGTAGTTCTAGGCATTCTTCCAACGAGTACATGATATGAAGTTCGGGGTTCTACATTGAGTGAAGTGGTTTTATGGGCCTGTTCCGATCGGGAGTTGCATCTTAAAGGGTCCTTGGCTATGCTAATCCGGGGATTGCAAAACCCTTTTGTAACACGTTCCATGAGCTTTCAGCACGAATATGTCGGACGAAGCTTCTATCTTGTATTTGTTCTATCTGCTCCTTGTTTCTTTTTTATTTACCTTTTGTTCTCCCAAGTGGCTTCTCGACAAGTTGATGTACCTGCGTAATTCATTCGTTCAATTCTCTGTTCGGATAGAGATGTTGCAACATAATCTTCTTCATAAACACATATATCCTTTATTTTGTTTTGATTCTGGTATTCGAGTTGCTTCGATGTCAAATGTTGATTCCATACCTTTCCTAATCGGTGTTCTCATATTTCTATGGGAGTGCTAATTCTTCTTAACCATCAAGATTTTCATGTTAATCCTTTTCAACCAGTGTGCCTTCTCTTCAAGTTATTCCATACGGACGCCGTTGAGAAATCTGACGATTTGTCTGTTTCATTCATTCCAAGTTGTCTTTGTTTTCCCCACCCTCCCACCCTTCTTCTTCTCGGAGCAAGAATTCTCAGATGAAATATCCATTTTATTCATGTGATATTTCTTCATTCATTTCCTTCAATGTTCTTATCCGGTGATTCTCAAGAAGAGGCTCAAGAGCTTCAAGTTCATCATTCTTTTGTTCTCAAATTCTGCCGGTGGATGTAATTCAAGCTTCGATGTTGATTATATATCTTCCTTTTGTTTCACATGTTTCCACATGTTGAAATTTCTTATCCGAAGGCTCTCTTATTTCTTCATATCCGGAGTGTTGAAGATATCTCAGAAGATTCGTGTTTCCATTCTTAATCCGATCAAGCTATTTTGAGGATTGTTATCTCATTCAAGTCATTTAATTCAACCAGTGCAATATATCTTAAGCAATCTTTTTCAACGGTGATTTCTTTTTAGTGGGCCCTAACCCAGAGGTCTTTTTCCAGGATCTTACCTGACTCTTCTATTTTCCGGAGTTATACTCAAATTCTTTTAAAGTGTGACGTAAGAATGATTCCCATCAGTCACATGCCTTCTCCAAGCTTGTTTTCAATTATTTCCATCTTTTTTTCCACCTTCCTCTTGTCATTCGTCCGGAGTATCTCGAAATTCTTCATGGCATTTCTCGTCTTCAGTCTCAACATTTGAAGACCGGAGAAGAGTTTCTCTTAATCTTGGCCCGTTCTCTTGAAGATTCGTGGTTCTAGCTTCTTGCCATCCTCATTATCGTTTTGATTGTGAGAAATTATTTTCATACCCATCCGAAGCATTTCATGAATTCTTTTCCATTGTGATCCTCCGAAGGCCATCATTTCAGAATATTTCTTCGTTCTCTGTTTGCAACTTCGTCCTCCAACTATTCTTCATTGATGCCTCTTCGTTCGTCTCCCATATTTTTACGGTGGTTCGTTCAAGATTTCTCTTCCTTGTTATCGTATTAATTCACTCGTTCTTTTCGTAATCCTACCGGTGATTCGTTGAATACTTTCTCAAGTTTGTGCGAGATCTCTCTCCAATACTTTTCAAGAAGAATAAGTATTAGGCCAAATCCGTTGCTTGTCATCAATTTAATTTGATGAAGGATAATCATACAGTAAATCATATTCTTATTTTTCCTCGAAGTGGTTAATCTCTTTTTTCCGGAGCTTGTTCATCATATCATATTCTCGGTTCTAAATTCTTCATCTTGTTTTCCGGAGCTCCAAGTTATTTAATTACATCATTTCAAACCTCCATCTAATTCACCGCAGGCCTTGAATCTTATTCTTTCATTTTTCACTTCTCATGCTTTCATTACCGGAGTTCTTCATGGTGGTTCATCAAGATTTAATTCATCCTTGAAGTCTTCATCAAGATTTTTGTTGGAGCTCAAGCATTCTTCATCATGCTTTCCAATTACAATTCTTTCTACCTTATTGTTTGAGATGGTGTTATGTCATTCTTGACAATTCCTTCATGTTTCATGATTCACGAGTTATCAAGAATGAGATATTTAAACCCATCATTTTCTTTGTTCAGAAGATCTTTTCAACCATTCACTTATTCGTTGGAGTAATCTTGGGTTGTATTCACCTAAAAGCTTTTCCTGAGAATTGTTGCTATTATGGTGCTTATAAATGACCCAAGTTCTTCATTTATCATTCCGGTGAGATAAGTTTATCGTCTCCTTGTTGATCTCAAACCAATCAAATGTTTTCGTCAGTGGTTCGTTTTTACCTCAAGTTTTGAGATGTTTTCCATAAGCCCACATCAAGCTTATTCTTTTGTTTATTGATTTTCCAACAACTCCGTTCAACCCTTCTTCATAAGGATGCTCTTTCAAATTCAATTTTGAGAGAAGTTGTCTTTTTTCTTCTCCATTCATTTCTTTCATTGATCTATATTCTATTCTTTCATTTCGGAGGCTTTGTGATATTTCTCTCTTCGTCCCATCATCTTGTCATTTCAAGATCATATTCTTCCCTTGATTGTCAATTTAACAGGAATGTTGTCACCTACATTCTAGTTCCGTCATCTTATCTAGTTTTGCCTCTCTTTTCAACCGGAGTGCTGTCTGAATCCTTCTTACCCCATGTGCCATTCTTTTAATTGTTCTGGAGGCTGTGTGTTGTTGTTTTCATCAAGTATCATTCCAACTTGGCATGTTCATATTCAATTCCTTTGATTTTCAGTCGGAGTGCTGTCCGAATCATGTCATTCTTATTCCTTGGTTGTACCATTGCGGTTTCATATTCTTTTGGTTCGTAAGCTCTTGTTTCATGTCTTTCAATCTACAAGGTTCTCGTAATGTTCCTTGTTCCTCATTTTACCGGAGTGCTCTTAACTTTGTTCATCTCTGTTGTATTTTTTTCCTTCAAGATTGTTCTACCTCTCAGGTTCGTGGTTTCACTCGTCTGTCAAAGAAGCAACTTTGTTTACCTCTTCTTTTTTTCGTTTTTATCCGGTGCCATCTCTAGGATCTCGGGTCGAGATCCTCTGTTAGTGTGGGAGAGTTGTGACGCCCGAAGACCGACGTCCCAGAAGATTCCAGAAGATTCCAGAGATTCCAGATGTTCCGGGTTCTCCCGTGTTTTTTTTTGTGCTTGTGTTATTTATTTTGCATTGCATCATGTCATCATGCCATCATGTCATTTTTATTTTGCATCTCAACTTAAATAAATCGTGTGGACCTCCGGTCCATTTAAATCGAGGGAAGGATGACTTCTCTTTTTAACATATCCTCCTAATATTATGGAGCTATATTTATAAATATTCCATTTGTTTGGAATTAACCACAACCCACTTGCATCTTAAAGTTCCTTCCGTTTGCAAATATTCTAAATTCATGATCTTTCTCCTTCCACTCCATTTTTCGTCGTGGCACTTTGAATCATATTGAAGTAGCCACACGCCAAACCTTCGGCTCAGTTGAGATTTATTTGGTCCTTCAAATAAATCTTTTGGCTTATGTTTTCTTTTCCTGCAAATAGGAACAAAAATCTTTCTTTTCTTTTAACTTAAGGCTGGCCCAGCTCTCCTTCTTTTTTTCTCTCTTTCTATGCTCCCAGCCCAGCCGGCCCATCAGGTCCTTGGCCCATCTCTTCCCTGGCCCAACCGACAGCCAGGCCAACCCTAGCCATCGCACCCCCTTGCTCCTCCTTTCCTCCCCCTGCTCCGCCAGAGGCCTCGACCCCGTGCCCGATCCCCCCAATCCCCATCGCTCTCTCTCATCTCCCTCGATCCCCAAAGCCGTCGCCCCAGCGCAGCGCTCAGCTCCAGCGCCTTGCGTCCGTCACCTAGGCCGCCCCGCCTGAGCCAGCGTCTGTCCTCGCCGGTCGCCCGTCCTGCTGCCTCCATCGTCCCGCGCGCCGTGGCCTCTCCTCGCCTCTGGCTCTCCTCCGCCCGAGGCCTGCAGGTCTCCCGCGACCCCGAGCGTCATCCTCCGCCCTGCCGCCTCGCCATCTTCCTTCCCCGGCGCGCCAAGGCCGCAGCTCCACCTGTGCCCCGCCCTCCAGCGATCCCTGCAGCACCGTGCCGCCGCCATGGCGCCCGCGTCGTCCCCGTGGCCGCAGCACCTCGGCTCCCCTCCTCTGCAGCGCCCGCGCCCCGTCCTCCTGCGGCCACCGCGGCCAGCCTCTCTACCACCGCGCCCCGACGACCTCCCCGAGCACCTCCTCCTACCCGTCGGTCGGGGGCCTCTTCCTCGCCGGCCCGAGCGCCACTGCCTTCGCCTCGTGTGGTCATGACGCTGCTGCCCTTCCCTCCTTGATGTCGCTTTTGTTACCTTGTTGCTGCGTTTGGTACCTAAGACAGGCAAGCTCATCTCCGGATCGAGACCGACGCCAAGTACCCCTTCGAGTCGCCGACGACCTTCAAGTTCGACTACCGGTTCTGCCAAGTTCAACTGCGCCGTGTGTACGACTACATGGAATCGCCAAGTACCACGATGACAAGTACCCCTTCGGAGTAGTGAACGACTACGAACGGGAACAACTACACGGCGATACGTCAAGTACCACTACGTCCGATGCCGCGACAAGTACCCCTACCGATTATTGTGTACCACTACTTCCTCTACGATACGAGAACGACGACACAAGACGACGCGACAAGTACCTCTTCGGAAACGGAAACTCCAACGTGTACCACTACCGTCGCCGAGTCCGAAGACACCAAGTACCACGACGACCGTGAGTACCACTACCGTCGCCCCGTGTACGCCTACCTTCGGTGAAGAAACGAGTACGACTACGAACGGAACGCCTACTTCCCTCTACGAACGTGTACCCCGACCGCCTCGAGAACGACTTCTTCCACTACGATCTCGAACCGCCCCGAAACGATGTTCCGAAGGTATAACCCCGAGACGATGACCCGTGGAATGCTTGTGTTGTATGAGATGTTTCCCTTGTGTGCACCGTGCCCGTATCATCTTTTGTCATGCTCCTCGGTTGCCTCGTCGCCGACTCGTGGGAACCCGGTGACGGGATCACCCCACCTTTTCATCTTGTTTCGCTCGCTCACGCTCTCCGTCATCTTTTGCACCGGTCTCTCAACGAGTTACCGGAACCGAGATGTTGCCGTTGCATCATTTTCGGATCGTTGCGGTGGCACCCTTTTTCCTTCCACCACGGTGACAATTACCTCCTTATCATCTTCATGTCAACTTTTAATAAAATTGCATAAACTTGATCGTGTCATCCGCATCATGATAACAACATTAATATGTTTATAATGTGTGAATTGTTGTTTGCTTAATAATTGCTAAACATGCCATGGGGTTTTTCCGGAAGTGTTGTTGTTATTTTCCGGCCTCATTTAAAATGTCTAAATAGTGTAGTTTTATTATGCTTCACCTCTTGCTATGTTAAAAACAATTAATCTTGTCTTATAAATAAACAAAATTCAACTAAATAAATAAATGTGGTGTTTCGTCAATATGCAACTCGTTGCATATTGAGCTCCACTTAACTTGTAGTACTTGTTTGTGCCTTTGCCATGCCATGCATAATTAAACCGGACATGCATCATACTTGGATGTGCATCGTATGCCATGTTTATGCTTGTGTGTTTACCGTGTTGTTTGCTTCTTTCCAGTTGCTTCTCTTGTTAGCTTCGGTTTCGTTCCGGAGTTGTGAGGATTCGCTCGACCTGTTGCTCCGTCTACTTCATGGACTTGTTCTTCTCCCTCGCGGAATCCCAGGCAAGATGATCATACCCTTGGATACCTTTACTACCATTGCCATGCTTAGTTGTCTCGATGCTATCGTTACATGTCGCGCTACCCATCTTTTATGTCAGCCTCTTCTTGTTGCCATGAAACCTCTAACCTTTGACACCTTCCTAGCAAAACCACTGTTTGGCTATGTTACCCGCTTGCTCAGCCCCTCTTATAGCGTTGTTAGTTGCAGGTGAAGATGAAGTTCGTTCCAGGAGGGAACTTGTTGTTGGAATATCACAATATCTATTATTATTATTATTATTAACACACCTATATACTGGGCATGGGTGGAAGGCTTGGCCTTTTGCTCAGTGTTTTGTTCCTCTCATGCCACCTTAGGAGCCGATAAACCGGCATTATGTTCCTTGATTTTGCGTTCCTTACACGATGGGTGGATGGGGACCCCTTGACAGTTCGACTTTGAATAAAACTTCTCTAACAAGGCCCAACATTGGTTTTAATTTGCTCATAATAACAACTTAATTAATTAATTAATTGCATAGGGGGTCATGTCCCCGGGTTCTTAATTCTACATAACAGGGGGGCCAGTGCTGATGGTGTTGGTCCCAAACGGGGAGTCTGCGGGGTCACCACGAGGAAACTCGAGGATTGATAAAAACCTGTAGAATTGCCCATCCGGTCGTGGCCTGAGACGAGATACGCGCGGCTACTATCAGGGTGTCGACACACCGGGAGGTCTTGCTGGACTTGTTTTACCATTGTCGAAATGTCTTGTGCACCGGGAAGCCGAGCCTGATCGGATTTCCCTAAGATAAGGAGTGATGATATTATATTTATCACTTCAGCTAATCGTGAGAGCTTGTGATGGGCTAAGTTGGGACACCCCTGCAGGGTTATGATGTTTCGAAAGCCGTGCCCGCGGTTATGTGGCAGATTGGAATTTGTTAATGTCCGGTTGTAGAAAACTTGACAGATGATCCGAAGTAAAACACACAACTGTGTGAGTAACCGTGACTGTCTCTTTTCACTTTGAGAAGAGAACACGGTGGAGTTATGTTTGACTTGTATGTAGTTCAGGATCTTTAGCGATCACTACTTTTGCGACCGTTTGCGTATATTCTCATCTTATTCTTGTACTCGTAAGTTAGCCACCATATATTGCTTAGCCGCTGCTGCAACCTCACCACTTTACCTCTTCCTACCCATAAAGCTTTGCTAGTCTTGATACCCATGGTTATGGGATTGCTGAGTCCTCGTGGATCACAGATACTACAACACCAGATGCAGGTTCGGCCGAGAATGATGCAGGAGCTGGTTCAAGTTCTTCACTGGGAGCTCGATGAAGAGAGTGGCCGTACGCTTGTGACGTTTTCGACGATTAGTAGTGGTTTCTACTAGGATTCGATCTAGACCTGTGGTTTAACGTTATGTTTGGTATCTTGTCTTTTGGATCTTACCCTTAGATGGGATGTGATGTTTTGAATGATGTCTTGCTTATGTATTGTATTGTGTGAAGTAGCGAGTGTAAGCCAACTATCTCCTTTTGCAATTTAATCCCTCTTTTACATGAGTCGTGCAAAGATACCAAACTTGCGATCATTCCAGCATGGGCTTATATCTTTAAGTCGTGCCTCGACACGTAGGAGATATAGTCCCATCCGGGGCATTACAGAGGAGGACCTACTAGAGTTTCAATAGGCAAATTGTGTTTAAGCAGAGGACGTTGTTCAAAGAAATATTATCTATTTCTTTTCTTTCATGCATATGTAAATCATTTTCATGGTCTAGCAGATATTGTTCTAGTGGATCAGTAGGAGGCACAACAATAGAAGCAAGACCAATTATTTCATCCTTACTATGCAATTCTTTTTATGAGGTTTTCTACTAAACCTGGAAAAATTAAACTCATGAGACTCATCACCAAAGCTAACACCGACAGTTTGTTTCTCACAATCTATTTTTATCATTAATGGTGTTCAAGAAAGTTCTACCAAAGATAATGGGACAAAAATCATCTTGTGAGGAATCAAGAACAAGAAAATCAGTTGGGTGCTTTATTTTCCCACACAAGACTTCAACATCTCTAAGAATACCAATTGGTGAAATAGTATCTCTATTAGCAAGTTTAATTGTAACATCTATGTCTTCTATCTCTGCGGGTGCTATGTCATTTATAATTTCTTTGTATAAGGTAAAGGGAATAGCACTCACGCTAGCACCTATGTCGCATAAACCATGATAACTGTGATCTCCTATTTTAACTGAGACAACGGGCATGCCAAAAACAGGTCTATGTTTATCCTTTTTATCGGGTTTGGCAATTCTAGCAGCTTCTTCACAGAAGTAAATAATATGCCCATCTATATTTTCTTCCAAGAGATCTGTAACCATAGCAACACTAGGTTCTACCTTGATTTGTTCATCAGGTTTATGTGTTCTAATATAACTTTTGTTGACCACAGTTGAAACTTTAGCATTTTCCTTAATCCTAACAGGGAAAGGTGGTTTCTCAATATAAGCAGTAGGAACAACTAGACCAACATTATAAATAATAGTTTCCTTTTTAGCTAGTACCGGTTCTTTAATTTCTTCTTTAATAGGTGGGTGATATTTAAACCACTTCTCCTTAGGGAGATCAACATGAGTAGCAAATGATTCGCAAAAGCATCGGTATTCATGAAAGATTTAACACAATCAAACTCAAGCTTAATACCTGACTCTCTACCTTCTTCGATGTAACAATCTTCAAAGTTGCGTTTAATTCTTTCAAAAAGATCCCACATGAATTCAATAGTCTTCTTTATAAAAGAACCAACACAAGAAGTATCAAGCATGGATTGATCATTACGAGAAAGACGAGCATAAAAATTCTGAATGATAATTTCTCCTGAGAGCTCATGATTGGGGCATGAATATAACATTGACTTAGGCCTCGGCCAAGCTAGAGTGATACTTTTGCCTTTACGAGGCCAAAAATTATATATATAATTCCGATCACGATGAACTAGATGCATAGGATAAAACTTTTGGTGAAATTCCAATTTTAATCGATTACAGTTCCAAGATCCAGTATCATCGCATAGCCTATAACATGTCAATGTTTTTCCCTTCAAAGATGAAGGGAAAACCTTCTTCTTAACATCATCTCCAGGTAAACCTACAAGCTTAAATAATCCACTAACTTCATCCACATAGATTAAGTGCATACCAGGATGTAATGTTCCATCTCTTGCATAAGGATTAGATCGAAGTTTTTCAATCATACCTGAAGGAATTTCATAACCAATATTTTCAGTAGACATAGTAGGTTGAGGGACAACATAGTCTGGTTTCGATCAAGGTGAAGATACCCCTAATAAACACCTGAAAGAATGGTTTTCCATAGTAACAAGTGATAGTAAATTTGAGCACGTAATATAAATTCTTCCTTACCAAATTCCGCTTACCAAAGGTGCTTCACTCCCCGGTAACACCGCCAGAAAAGGCTCTTGATGACCTACAAGTATAGGGGGTCTATTGCAGTCCTTTCGATAAGTAAGAGTGTTGAACCCAATGAGGAGTAGAAGGAAATGACAAACGGTTTTCACCAAGGTAAAGTCTGCAAGCACTCAAATTATCGGTAACACATAGTTTGGTAGCCAGATAATTGTAACAAGTGACAAGTAGCAATAGTAAAAATAAGTGCAGCAAGGTAGTGTCGGTGTACAAAAAGAGGGGTACACTTTTTGTACCCCTATAAATGTGCACGGGCAGTCTGAGCCACGGGCACCACCACACCAAGCACGGCAGGGGAGGTGAGCCAAGGTAAGACTGAAGCTCGATAGAACTGGAGCAACGCCAAGAACAAGACCACAAAGAGCAAAGGGACGAAGCGGCTTCCCCCGGCAAGATCCTTGCCGGGAGCCAGATTCAGCAGCCCTTGCAAGATCCTTGCGACCCTTGCCGCGGCAGCTCACCCCACGCCTACGGAGTGGATCACCCGTGAGTCCACTGCCCCCATGGGGTAAGGTTTCGGGAGATATCCCCGTGGTGGCATGCAGATCTTTGTGAAGACATTCAAGGACAGATACACACACTGAGAGGACGACGACCCTTGGCGGGATCCCAGCCAATGAGGACCACAAGGCCTCCGGCAAGCACCTTGTCGGGGATGACAACAGGCGCCGTGGAAAGACCCCTACCGGGGCCCCCGGCAAGGCCCTTGCCGAGGACATCCGCGGGGCCACTATCAGGCCCGCGCCAACTACACTTCCACCGCCTGTGTCACATCCCTAGCTTCTGTTACTGTCCAGTGCTAGCATCTGGTGTTGCATCATGTTTACTTTTCACAGAAACCTGAAATGGGGATGACTAAACCCTAGCACCAGATGAAACTAACTAGGTTCAAATTAAAATATTTTTCAATGAACCCAAAATGCCTTTGAAAATGTTCATGATTTTTGATAAAGGTGAAAACCTCTGCCAAAAATGGTGCAACTATTTTTAGGCCATTCTAGATTTTTTAATTAATGTATATTGTATTTGAATTGGAGCAAATAAAATCTATAAATAATTTTATAGCTCCAAATGTTTTGAAAATTATTGTGGGTCTCTGGAATAACTCAATTAACATCCACAATAATTTTCAGCATCTATAAAAATGGTTTAGTGCCTAAACTAAATCAAAACACAGAAAACAAAATAGAAAAGGAAACGGAGAAGTTTTAGAAAAGCAGAGAGAGAGAGAAGGAGCTACCTGGGCCTTACCCTGCAGAAGCAGCCCAGCCCACCAGGGGCATACCTATCTTCAACCTCTGCCTACTGGCAGAGGTAGGACCGAGCACGGCACTCGTGCGCGCCGGCACGAAATTGCCTGCCTGGCCCTCCCCTGGCCAGCGCGACGCCACAAACGACCTGGGGCAGACGTCTGGAACCCCCTGACCTCTCACTCGCCCCCTTTCTCCCTCCCTCGTCTCTCTAGAGCCATGGCCGACGCGCCCGTGAGCACACCAATGCCGCAGCTGCGTCCACCGCCACTCCCTCGCCTCTCCGACGTGCCCCTGAGCTCCGCCGTGCCTCCCTCATCCTCTTCGTCGACCCATGCGACCGTAGGAGCCCTACAGCTTCGTCCCCGACCTCTTCTTCCTCCTTCGGCCGCCGAGATCGCCGGAGATGCCACGACGCCGCCCGTGCCTCCCCGAGCCCGTTTGTCTGCTCTGCGAGTTCGCTGTGAGCCCCTCCTTCTTCCCCCCTGTCCCCTCACTCCCGCGCATGCTTTAGCCCCGATCCCCTCCGTGACCGTGAGTTCACCGCCGCCGGCGATGCCGCCGCCGTGGCCACAGCCACGCACGCTCAAATCTAGGCACGTCACCGCACGCAGTGCTTCACCAGGCGGCCGTAGCACCCAGCCGTTTGCTCCGCCGTGCCCCACATCACCTTTTCCAACCTCGCCCGAACTCCGGCCACCGCGGGAATGGACACCGCCGTTGTTCCGGGCCACCTCCGGCGAAACCGATGGCACTAGTCGATGCGGCTGAGCCTCCTCGTTACGTAGATGGTCTCCACCATTAGTTTGGACGCCGGGGGTGCAATCCCAACGCCCTCCGCCGTCTCTGGCTCCGCCGGCGACGAGCCACGTGTCAACTCTGGCGAGTTTGACCCGGGTTGACCTAGTTTGACCCCCTGGGTCACTGACGTGTGGGTCCACCCCCCTAATTAGCTAGGTTAGTTAAGTTAAATGCTAATTAATCCAGTTAGTTAGGTTAGTCAGTGACCTATGGGCCCAGCCTCTGGGTTAGTTAGTTTAGTTAGCTAGTTAGCACTAACAGTTTTTATTAACTGGCTGTGCCACTAACATGTGGGTCCCAGCCGTCAGGTTTGACCTGGGCTGGCGCCTTTGACTTGCTGACATAGTGATGATGTCACTATGACATCATAAAGCCTTTCTGGAATTTTAAATAATTCATAAATGATTTATTTATTTCAAAAATTAGTTAAAACTTCTAAAAATCATATAAAATCAACCGTAGCTCAGATGAAAATAATTTATATATGAAGAATGATCAGAAAAATATGAGGAATCTGTTTATGGCATTTTCATGCATGTTTGAACAAGTTAATCCTGCTGATCAGGTCAAATCAATTAAATGATAATTAAATAACCACATGTGGAGTTTGAATTTGAACCTTGGGTTCAAACCAACTTCATTTAATTGTGTTGCTAGTTGCATTAGCTCAATCCATAGCATATTGCCATGTCATGATCATGCATCATATTGTTGCATTGCATTGATTGTGTTCCTTCTCTGTTGCCGGTATTTGTCCCCTCTCAGTAGACGACGTTCCGGCAATGAGTTCGACGACACCGATGAAGAACTATTACTGTCTTCAGAAGTGCCAGCCAAGCAAAACCCCATTGAGCATTCCGATACAATCCCACTCTCTCGCTCTAGCTCTCTTTACTGCATTAGGACAACAACGCTTCAACTGTTACCTGCTGCGGTAGTTGAACCCCTTTCCACTGCATGACCTGTCATTGCCACAGTAAATAGTTGAAACCCACTAGTATGAGTAGGAGTTGTTTGAGCCATGTTGTGCCTACTCATTCATGCTTTCTGGTTATGCCTGCTATTGCTTAGAGTTGTGTCAGGTCTGATTCATCGGGGATGAATTGGAATGGTGATGAACATGTCCTAATGTGTGTGAGCTAAGTGTGTGAACACGATTTGGTAAAGGTAGCGATGAGAGACCATGTAGGAGTACATGGTGGGTTGTCTCATTGCAGCCGTCCTCAGGAACTGAGTTCTGTGTTGGTTTATCCATGAACAGTTACTACCACGCATTGGGCTCTGGGTGCTCCAAGCTCTCTCGGATTCTTAATCACCCTTGTCCTCTGTCCAGGAGTTGCAAGTAGTTTCTGGTGTTTGTAGTATGCTTGAGTCCGTGCGCAGCGCTGACCGGAGGGGTGGGCTGTGATGCGGTAGGCACGTGGCCGGGTTTGCTGGGCGCCCGTTTGGTGTCGCGGAACCCTGTACACATCGTTTGGGGCCGTATGTGGAAACCTCGGCCGGACTCCCTGCGGATGGAACCTGAATAGGCGATAAACCTGGACTAGAGACTTGAGTGTTTAGGTAGGTTGTGGCCCAAGAAGTACACCCCTGCAGGGTTATATATGATCTATTCGAATAGCCGTGTCCGCGGTAATGGACTTCTGGGTTGCCTATAACAGTTCATAGACAAGTGAAAGTGGATACTCTAAAACACGCAAGATAAGCGTGAGTGCTATGGATGGCCTTCTCGTAGGGAGACGGGAGCGGATCCATAGTGGTGTATTGGTTGGTGAATATGTGGACTCGTGTGCGCCACCTCAAAAGAGTTACTTGCAGTCGTAGTTTAGGATAGCCACCGAGTCAAAGCTGGCTTGCTGCAGTCAAACTCCACCACCCCTTTGTTGATACTAATGCATATGTAGCTAGTTCTGATGTAAGTCTTGCTGAGTACCTTTGTACTGACGCTTGCTTAATTTATGTTTTGCAGAGAGACTCCAGTCTCACTAGTGGTTCCGCGTGGACTTCGACGTTTAGCTTGTTACCTCAGCTACGATCTTGTACCCTTGGGAGGGTCTTGTAGATAGTCAGGCTTCTCAACCTTTTTCATTTGTAGTTGTCTGTACTCAGACATGTTATGCTTCCGTTGCCTGTATGCTCTGTATGTTGGGTCATGTGACCTCTGTATGTAATAAATGCTATGATGGCTCTTCTGGGCCTTTATTTATATGAGTTGTTGAGTTGCGTTGTGATGCCATGTTGTACAACACATACTTGCATGTTATGCATACGTGTAATGTATATTGCTATGTGTGGGATCCGACACCTAGTTGTTTACCCTTGGTAGCCTATATTACAGGGAAATGTCTCCTAGTGCTTCCACTGAGCCTTGGTAGCTTGCTACTGCTCCAGAACACTTAGGTTGGCCGACATGTGTCCTTCTTCGTTCCTGTGTCTGTCCCTTAGGGGAAATGTCACGCGTTGTTCCTTTAAGGCCTTGTAGCTTGCTACGACTTGGGTTCATACGTTGATGACCGACACGTTCATTGCTGGGTCATGTATGCCTGTCTCTGTAATTTAGTGCCACTTTGGTTTATAACTAGTCATGTTGGCACGGGTTCTCTGTCATATGGATGCTAGCGACACTATCATATACGTGTTCCAAAATGTGCAAACGGTCCCGGGCCAGGTAAGGTGGCACCCGTGGGGATACCGTGCGTGAGGCCGCAAAGGGATATGATGTGTTACAGGCTAGACCTGTGTGACTTAGGATCGGGGTCCTGACAGCTTTGGTATCAGAGCCTGACTGCCCGTAGGATTAGTAAGCCAAACTGGTCGAAGTCGTGTCTAGAAATTCTTTAGTTATACTCCGTCCGTTCCTAAATATTTGTCTTTCTAGGGATTTCAAATGGATTGCAACATATGGATGTATGTAGACATATTTTAGAGTGTAGATTCACTCATTTTGCTTCGTATGTAGTCACTTGTTGAAATCTTTAGAAAGAAACATATTTAGGAACGGAGGGAGTATAAGGGAATTGATTGTGGAAGGGAACGTAAGGCTCTTTTTACTCCTTTACCCCATGACCTTCTGATCTGAGTCACCTTCTTCTTCTACGGGGATTAAGAACTAGGATTCTCATTCTATCTATCAGGATCACGTTAATGGTCGATTCAACCCTCAGTTTAGTTTCTACTACTTCTGTCTGTTCAACTGTTGGACTCAGAACCTTGACTTTATGATGCTAAGTGGTTATGCTACCCTTTTGCTTGGAACTCAAAAGTATTTTCGAACATTTACAGTCGTTATGCTGTCTGAGTCATCCCAGGTTGCTAAATAATCTGATGCATTTGCAAACCTTTCCTCCCTGTTTCCGATGTGCTTTTAGGCCAGATTAATCACACTAGTCGGTGTGTGGAGGTACTCCGATACCTCGACACATGTGTTGGAGTTATTATTATGACCCTAGGTGTCTTCGAGAATCACCCAGTAATGCAGCAATGCTTTATATTCCCAGTGTGATGATTCTGGCCATTATTCTCAAAAGCATCCCGTGATGCCATTTAGTCGGTAGGCATTCTATTCCTGGGTTCTTGAACCCAAGACTCACTCCACTTATCTCCTGTTGGTAGTATTTGCTCGTCCCTTTAGGATACTAGTAACCTTGTGATAGTCCTCGAGGTCCGTGGTTATCGTTCTTCCAATACCATGAACCATCCTTGGCAGAAGTTCTTCTGAACCAAAAGATCACAACCAGAGTGCTCTTGAGTAGTACTCCATTCATATTGTGACTCTGCCAGTTCTACCTTTCTGCATGGGTTATCCGGAAGAAATATGTTGAACTAGTTCGACATGCTAACCTATGCATCCACAAGTCAAAAGGCTATATGTTCTTGAGTTGTCTCCCTTTTAGTTGTATTCTGACCTTAGTCTATCAATTGATAGTCAGGAGTAGTCGTGCATTCGTGTTCATCGATGCCTTTTACTCTTGTGGTCCGTCAAGCCATTCTATTCTGGAATGACTAGGAGAAACAAACTCCAGTACCTTATCCATATCCAGGATTGGGTCAAAGAAGTTGTACTTCGCAGATGGAGAATGCTAATACAGCTTCTAATATGTTCTATCTTGGAGTATTACCGTCCTTATGTCAAGAATGTCATGGGAATTGCACCACCTCCTATGAAATTTTGATAAGGTGATACTTCTCGCCATCATCGATTATTCCTCGGCCTCCGTGTTATTGTAACCGAAATGCTGACAAGTGAATTGTGATGTGTGAAATCAATACTCCTAGCTACTTCATTGCTTGGTAGTTAAAGGACAACAATCTCATTCTTAGCGTGTTGGCTATTGAATCACCTTTCTAAGATTGATCGTGCTACTAGTCCATCTTTCCTGGTGCACTCCTTGATCAGTGAGTTAGGATTGTGTCAATCCCGCGCTCACTTGATCATATCATCTTGCCCTGAAAAGCGAGATTGATCTCGAGCTTAGTAACATAGCGGTGGTCCGTGATTTTCCGAATATCTTCTCGGAAGTATTACCAGGTTGCTCCCTGACCGTTATGTTGAGCCCGTGATCAAGCTGGTTTCTCTCTAAACCACCCTTTCTCCAAGAATCTGAGTTGGATACCCTGAGCTAGTCAGTTAAGCTAAACGACAACTTGGAGAGTTGGAAGATAAAAGCTTGCCTGACCTAGTTCCTTCCAAGGGATATCTTTTGTGTGTGTGAGAGAAAAGATGATATCTTCATCGATTGATCCTCATGACCAGTTGTTGGACCTATTGTCTTCCCAAAACTTTAATTTGAGTGTGGGCTATCCTCAAATCAAATCAGAACCAACGATGTTCTTAATGTTGTCTTACTCATGGTTGATCCCTCGAGCATACACCATTATATCTTTTGGTCTGACCAATGCTATCACTTTGTTCACATTGTCATGGAATTCCATCTATATGGAAACCTGGATGTATTATTGTTGAGCCCATCAACAAACATCCTTATCTCCTCCGTGATCTTGTAGGACATTAAGCTAGTGTTGGAAACTTTGTAAGCATTGCCTTCGTGTCCCGTTCATGAGGTATATGTTGGTGCAAGAAGTGACTTCTCCCAGTTCACGTGCATTAGGTGCAAGTTGCCGCCATGAATTTGAGAAAGCTTGTTTTTACCTCCTTTGGAATCATCCTAATTCAGTCATGCATACGTGCGAAGTATTCCATGGTCTGATAGACTGATCATCTTCATTCCGTATGTATCCCTAGCACACCAAGCCACTGATTGATTTGTTCAAGGAGAAGAAGTTACATCATAAGAGCTAATCATATGACTTATGTAAGGACTTCGATATCCTAGACGATGGTTCCCAACTAGAACTCGGTGGTGTTTTATCATAAGACTACTACGTGGTCATGCTTGTCCTAGACAACGTGTTCATAGGTTTGTAGCAGAACCAGCTCATGTTTTGGAGCTTGCTATCGTAGTTCAATCCCGAGAATTTCGCAACATTGTCTCATCGATTTGGGTTGCAAACTTTCATTTTTCTTCCTAGACTCGATGAGTCTGGAATATCCTGACACAAACCAGATCTGAATCTCAGGCAGATATAATGGTTGGGGCATTTTTCCAGGAACTATAATATTTGGTCTCTCGATAACCGGTAAAGTGGATGTCGTGGCCTACACACCCATCCGGAAGACCTATTATTGTAGTATCTTGATGGAAGAAGTTGGCCACCTCCCCATAAGGATTTCGTAGGATTTACCCCCTAGTTGATCCTTATGGATATTTGTGCTCCTGAAGTCCGATCTTTTACTTGACGTTCTAGGTACCAAACCATATTAATAAATGGGTTGCGCTAGCACATCAAGGAGAACATTAGAAGCGGAGTGCTAAATGTCTCCCGGTCGATCTTCCAGATTTTGCCCTTGATTCCGCTAAGGCGAAATCTGAGAAAGTGTTATCTTCCTTTGCATCTGCACCATCCATCATTATTCATCATGGTAGTATGTGGTGTTGCTAGAATTCTTGACACGGATATTGGTAAAACCTTGATGAATATGGGAATGCTCAAGTTCTTGAGAGCACGCACAAGCACTAGGTGTTATCATCAACACTAACCGGGATTGCTTCCAGTGTTCTTGGTTATGATATAACCTCTCAAGGAGTAGATTTACTCTCTACTATTGGGATTCACCCCAGTTACCAGAATCATTCCCAGCATTTGCATTTTGTTCCCAGCTTGCACCGCCAATGTGCCAATTTTCCGTGGGCTGCCCTTCTCAACCACTGGTATTCAGGATTATCTTCAGAAGTGGACTTGCCATGGGTCCCATCCATTTCTGATGATAAGTAAAATCATCCCTTGTGTTGTCTTCAACAAGGTAGTCCACATCATCCATTCTGGCCCGAGAATGTCATTCCTTCGGACTCTGTCAAACGATCGATTGTGTTTGCCTTAGGCTGGTATAGGGAATTTCAATTATCTCTTTATCAAAAGTAATTCTTTTTGCCACTTAAGGGGATAATTCTACGAGTCACTTTTCCTGAGGTGCCCCGTCTGGTGGTATCGATCACCATCTTCTTAGGTGTGGAATTATTGCCACTAGGTGAACCTTCATCGTTTGTTTCACTCCATCCCCTGGATGTGTATTCCGTGTCTTAGCTCCAGAGATGTCTCAATGTCTCACTCCATGAGTTGATATTGAGTTGCTCGATCTTTTTGGAGATCAATTTTGTAGAGTACTTTCATCGTCATCGTGTTGGACAAAGACCTTGAAAGCAAGGATGTCAGGATCCACATAATGCAAGCAATCAACATTCATATGAAGGATAGTTGGATCATGAATATTGTGTTAGTTTGCGTCCCCCCTTCATCTTACCCTACACTTGAATCTCGGGACAAGATTCTTGTTTAGTGGGGGTGAGTTGTCACTTCCCTAGCTTCTGTTACTGTTCAGTGCTAGCATCTGGTGTTGCATCATGTTTACTTTTCAAAGAAACCTGAAATGGGGATGACTAAACCCTAGCACCAGATGAAACCAACTAGGTTCAAATTAAAATATTTTTCAATGAACCCAAAATGCCTTTGAAAATATTCATGATTTTTGAGAAAGGTGAAAACCTCTGCCAAAAATGGTGCACCTATTTTTAGGCCATTCTGGATTTTTGAATTAATGTATATTGTATTTGAATTGGAGCAAATAAAATCTATAAATAATTTTATAGCTCCAAATGTTTTGAAAATTATTGTGGGTCTCTGGAATAACTCAGTTAACATCCACAATAATTTTCAGCATCTATAAAAATGGTTTAGTGCCTAAACTAAATCAAAACACAGAAAACAAAATAGAAAAGGAAACAGAAAAGTTTTAGAAAAGCAGAGAGAGAGAGGGAGCTACTTGGGCCTTACCCTGCAGAAGCAGCCCAGCCCACCAGGGGCATACCTGTCTTCATCCTCTGCCTACTGGCAGAGGCAGGACCGAGCACGGCGCTCGCACGCGCCGGCACGCAGCTGCCTGCCTGGCCCTCCCCTGGCCAGCGCGACACCACAAACGACCTGGGGCAAGTGTCTAGAACCCCCCTGACCTCTCATTCGCCCCTTGCTCCCTCCCTCGTCTCTCCAGAGCCATGGCCGACGCGCCCGTGAGCACGCCGCCGCCGTAGCTGCGTCCACCGCCACCCCCTCGCCTCTCTGACGCGCCCCTGAGCTCCGCCGTGCCTCCCTCATCCTCTCCGTCGACCCATGCGACCGTGGGAGCCCTACAGCTTTGTCCCCGACCTGTTCTTCCTCCTTCGGCCACCGAGATCGCCGGAGATGCCACGACGCTGCCCGTGCCTCCCCGAGCCCGTTTTTCTACTCTGCGAGGTCGCCGTGAGCCCGTCCTTCTCCCCCCCTGTCCCCTCACTCCCGCGCGTGCTTTAGCCCCGATCCTGTTAGGGATATTACTAGCAGGTATAAACCGGCTAGGAAGATCCGGATTATATTAATGTAGCTGTGTTATCATAAGCCCAGTAGAGGTTACGTCCCATCGAGGCTTAGGGCCCATATGTAAGGCTTACGGTTTATGAACCGTCATATCATGTAACTTGAGTAATAAGGTAGGAAGAATAGAGACCGAGGCGGACACGATTATGAACCGGCCCCGGGACTCTGTAAACCGGACCGGGCGTCGCCTCCTATATAAAGGGACGACCCGGCAACGGTTCAAGGACAGGCAACAACCCGTCGAGACATAGGCAAGCAATCCGCTCCCTGTTCATCGACGCCCAAGCAATACCAAGCCCAACTAGACGTAGGCTTTTACCTTCATCGAAGGGGCCGAACTAGTATAAACCCTTTGTGTTCTTTGTGTGCGTTAACCTCTTCAAGCTAACCCGCGTGATGGCTCCACACCTAAGTCCTCTAAACCGGACATATGTCGTGCTAATTCCACGACAGTTGGCGCCCACCATGGGGCTATCGCACGACGGTTTCAAGTTCTTGAAGGGAAGCTTGGAAGGACTCAAGGGTTACGTGGTTGGCCGGATGACCAAGAGTCGCCGCGGCCGGATCTACATTGACGACGCAGGCTGGGGCCCCGAGGCCGATTCAATCGAATACGGGTACCGGGTCGCCTTCGGCGGCATCCATGTCTTCATTGGCAAGATTGGTGAACCGGGACCTGAGCCAGACATCTTCCCCAACATCGTCGAGCTGGCTCAGCGTGCGAGATCGGACCGGATTCAGCCCGCCATGAAGCGTGTTTTCGTTGGAGCAATACATGGAGTCCAAGCCGAGGACGGATCGGATTCTGGTGGCGAGACGGTTGTCTACTCCGACGATGAATCTTCATCCGAAGTGACCGAATCTTTGTATCTGTTGCGGAACGGTCGATCCGAGGGTGTGTTCGATGGTGATAGTATTCCGGACCCCTTTGATCCGCCAAACCGGGTGGCTGTCTTCATGGCCGGATCACAATCTACGCAGCAGCCCACGGTGACCGGGGCGTTCACAGCAGAGGTAGCTGGTGCAGGGGCGAGCAACCAAGCCCCCTCACCCTCTGACGCTCTATCCACCTTGGTTGAGGAGTTGACAACCCGCGCAATAGCAGAGGTGGCTCCTACCAACAAGGCACAACATGATGCGGAGATCCTTCAGTTAAAGGGCCGGATCGAGCAAGCTAAGCGGGATCTGGATGCAGAGAAAGCCATGATAGTAACAAGGCAAGCAGAGCTAGATTCCCAAGCTTTCCGGCTCAGGATTGATCAGGCCTCTGCGCAGGAGGTGTGGAATAGAAGGTATCAAACTCGTCTACCGCCGGTCTATGAGGTGATGAATCTCTTCGGCACACCAGGAGCGGGAGCCAGCAATAACCTAGAAGTAAACCGGAGGGGAGCCCCAGCAACAGGCGCGTCGGTTCAACAACCGACCGCGGAGGAAAATCGTCGGGTTGTACCCACGCCGCACGTCCCCACACCTCCTGGCCATTACTCAAACCCATTGGATAACATTGTCGCCGCCGCTTCACGACTGGCCGCTTTACCCATTGAGGGAACATCCCCCGTGGCGATGGAAGCATGCAGGGTCAAGGAATTGCTGGACACAGCGTTGACACAATAGCAGGCGTACTCCTACAGCAGGGAGAGAATTCATTCAACACCCCGCCACAGCAGGAGTTACACTAGGCATTGGGATGAACCGGAGGTGTCCAGCAGCGAGCGGAGACGTCACCGTCACAGGCAAGATAATCCGGCCGGAGCAGAGGCGCATGCCCAAGAGGCAATGAACCGGGCCAGACCTACTACCCGCAAGGATATCCGTCACACAATGTCGGTTCACCCAACCACAGCAGAGACGGGAGTCATGGCGAGTTCTTTTGGAGTACAGTGTCTTGTTCCCGCTTTACAAAGCGTAAGGTTACCCAAGGACTTCAAAGGTCCGCGCAAGGTGCCTAACTATACGGCAGATCTGGCTCCAGAGGCTTGGATTGAGAGCTATCAGATGGCCATGGAGATGCTAGATGTGGATGAAGCGGCGTGCGCGAAATATTTTACCATGATGCTCGAGGGTACAGCCCGGACATGGTTAAAGGGCCTACCACCTAACTCCATCGGATCATGGGGTGAGCTGCGTCGCCAGTTTATCAAAAATTTCAAAGACACGTGCAAGCAACCGATGTCAATAGTGGACTTGGTGGCATGTGTTCAAGGAGAACAGGAGCCTACGAGCACCTGGGTACGGCGAGTGTCAGAAATCCTACACTCTTCCAATAGCATCAATCCCGGTACGGCAATAGTGACACTGGAAAACAATTGCCGGTTTGAGTCTCTGAAGCTGAAGTTGGGACGGCTCAAGCGGGATTGTAATGACATGGGGACACTCATGAGCGCTCTGGTGAAGTATGGGGACTCTGATAACACTAAATACCCAGAGGCAGAGGGAGACAAATCCGGGAAAGCAAACAAGGCTGGTAAACCGGCGCAGGCTAATCCGGCAGGAACAAGCTTCAATGGTAAGCGAAATGTAGAAGGCAGCTCTGATTTTGTGGCCAATACCAATGTTCAAGGAAACTTTCAACGCCGCAAGGGTAGGCCGCCTCCACGGAGCGGCGGAGGATTCATTAATCTGGATCAATAGTTGAACGAGCCTTACCCGAAGCATAGCACGGAGGAACGCCCTGCTAAACATACATGGGGGCAATGCCGGGTCATGGTAGAGGCCATGAGACAGGCCAAATTTGACAATGGACCACCGGGCGGCGGCTCAGGTCCCGGTTTTCATGGTCCGGGTCACCAGGGTAATGGTTCCGGATCAGGGTATCATGGCGGCAACAATAACTACAACCAAGGAAACCACCAGCAGCATGGTCAGGGCGGTTACAACAACCAAGGCAACCACCAGCATGGCGAGGGCGGTTACAATAACCAAGGCAATCAGCAGCGTCAGCAGCAGCAGCAATCTGGATATCAGAGTAATCCGAAAGAGCTAAGTAGTGGACAGTACCATGTGTTTACCACGAGTTTGTGCAAAAGAGATCAAAAAATCCTAAAGCGGGCGGTACATGCAGTTGAACTGGCAACACCACGTTTCCTGCGCTGGTCGGAACAACCTATTGTGTGGAGCAGGGAGGATCACCCGCCGCGGGTTGATAATCCGGGCCAGTTGGCCTTAGTGGTAGCGCCACAGGTGGGTGGCTACAAATTTACAAAAGTACTCATGGATGGCGGCAGTAGCATCAACATCTTATATTACAAGACTTTCCGTCGTATGGGGTTAACGGACAAGAAGCTGAGACAGTCCAATACGGTGTTCCATGGAGTGGTGCCAGGTAAATCGGCTTACCCAGTTGGGAAAATTGATCTAGAGGTCACCTTTGGAGATGAGCAGGATTCCAGGTCAGAGATAGTAACATTTGAAGTTGTAGAGATCCGGAGCCCATATCATGCCCTGTTTGGACGGCCGGTTTATGCCAAGTTTATGGCTAGACCGTGCTATGTTTATCTACAGCTCAAGATGCTGGGTCACAAAGGAACCATCACGGTTCACGGAAGTCGCAAGATTGCATTGGAGTGCGAGGAAGAAGACGCTGCTTATGCAGAGGCAGTATGTGCTACAGAGGAGTTGAAGTTCTACAAAGACAACGTTGATCTGGCAGATATGTCCCCATTAAAGAAACCAACTACAGAGCATGATCCGGCGTTGAAGTTTAAATCAGCAGAGGAAACCAAGCAAGTTGACTTTGTACCAGGCGACTCATCCAAGCAGTTCACTATCAGCGCTAACCTTGACCCCAAATAGGAAAGCGCGCTCATCGAGTTCATCTGTGAGAACCGGGATATCTTTGCATGGAAACCTTCTGACATGCCAGGTATACCGAGGGAACTCGCTGAGCACAGTCTTAATGTTGATCCGAAGTTCAAACCGGTCAAGCAGTATCTGTGCCGCTTCAATGAGGAAAGGTGCAAGGCTATAGGTGAAGAAGTGGCCAGGCTTTTGGCCGCAGGGTTCATAGTTGAGGTATTTCACCCGGAGTGGTTGGCTAATCCGGTTCTGGTGTTAAAGAAAAATGGAAAGTGGAGGATGTGTGTGGATTACACAGACTTAAACAAGGCTTGTCCAACCGATCCTTTTGCTCTCCCCCGTATTGATTAGATCATTGATGCCACGGCGGGATGTGAGCGGCTAAGTTTTTTGGATGCATATTCAGGGTATCATCAGATCAAGATGGCGATTAAGGACCAGGAGAAGACTGCCTTCATAACTCCCTTTGGAGCCTTTTGCTACATATCTATGCCTTTTGGGCTCAAGAGTGCCCAAGCAAATTACCAGCGTTGCGTACAGAACTGTCTTAAGGGGCAGATAGGGAAAAATGTCCATGCTTATGTGGATGACATTGTTGTAAAGTCAAGGAAGGAGGAGGCGCTGATAGAGGACCTAAAGGAAACCTTTGATAACCTCCGGGTCTATAAGATGATGCTTAATCCGGAGAAGTGCGTTTTTGGTGTTCCAGCTGGCAAGCTCCTCGGATTCTTGGTATCAAACAGAGGAATAAAGGCCAATCCAGAGAAGATAAAGGTGATCACATCCTTGACTAAACCAGCTTGTATCAATGATGTCCAGCGTATCGCTGGCCAGATTACAGCGTTAAGCCGATTCATCAGCCGTTTGGGAGAGAAGGCAATTCCGCTTTATCAGATGCTGAAGAAGACAGACCGGTTTATATGGAGCGATGTTGCAAATGCCGCGTTTGAGGACTTGAAGCGGCAATTAGCAGAACCACCGGTCCTTGCTGCCCCTGTTGATAAGGAGCCGCTGCTGTTATACGTAGCCGCCAATGCCCGCGCAGTTAGCATGGCAATCGTGGTAGAGCGCAAAGAAGCAGGCAAGGAATATCTGGTTCAGCGCCCGGTTTATTACGTCAGTGAGGTTCTAATTGAATCCAAACAAAGGTACCCACACTGGCAGAAGCTGGTGTATGGCGTGTTTATGGCAAACCGGAAGCTGAAGCACTACTTCCAAGGCCACCCAATCATTGTTGTTAGTTCAGCTCCGTTGGGGGATATAATCCAGAACAGAGAAGCCACTGGCAGAGTAGCAAAGTGGGCCATTGAGCTTAGCCCACACGGATTGAAGTATGTACCACGTACTGCTATCAAATCCCAAGCATTGGTAGATTCATCAATGATTGGACAGAATTGCAAGCACCAGAGGAGAAGCCGGATCATACATACTGGACTATTCACTTTGACGGTTCAAGGCAATTAGAAGGCTCGGGGGCTGGAGTTGTGTTAACTTCCCCGCGAGGTGACAAATTTTGTTATGTCCTCCGACTAATGTTTCCTTGCACTAATAATGCGGCTGAATATGAGGCATTGCTTCATGGCCTGCGGATGGCTAAGGAGATGAACTTGAGCCGGGTCAAGTGTTTTGGTGATTCAGATTTAGTGGCACAACAAGTATCTGGCAAGTGGGACTCTATAGACCCTCTCATGGCGGCTTACAAACGAGAAGTTGAAGCAGTTACAGGATATTTCAAGGGATATCAGGTGGATCACATAGACCGGCGGAAAAATGAAGCAGCAAATGCTCTAAGCCGACTGGGTTCTCAGCGTAAACCGGTGCCACCGAATACTTTCTTGGACGAGCTACACAGTCCGCCAGTTCAGGTACCATCGGAGGAGGATTTGGCTGTTCCTGATTCGGAAGCGCAACTGGTTGCGGCACTTCATGTTATTCCGGATTGGACACTCCCTTACTTGGCGTACCTGAGCCGAGGAGAGTTGGCAGATGATGAGATTGAAGCAAGGCAGATTGTAATGCCCAGGATGGGACTATATCTCCTACGTGTCGAGGCACGACTTAAAGATATAAGCCCATTCTGGAATGATCGCAAGTTTGGTACCTTTGCACATCTCATGTAAAAATAGGGATGGAAAACTGAAAAGATAGTTGGCTTACACTCGCCACCTCACACAAATTCATTACATGTTCAAACATCATTCAGATAAACATCACAGCCCATCTAAGGGTAAAGATCCAAATGACAAGATACCAAACTTAACATTAAACCACAGGTCTAGATCGAATCCTAGTAGAAGCTCTACTGATCAACCGGATAGTTCACATAGTAACGGCTATGCTCCTCGTCGTACTCCCAGTCTAGCTCAGTGCCATCGCCTATGTAGCTCACCATCGTACCTGCATCTGGTGTGTTGAAGTAACTGTGAGCCACAGAGGACTCAGCAATCCCGTTCCCGGGTAACACGACTATCTAAGCCTTGGGTGAGGAACAAGGATGAAGAAAGAACAAGAGGTTGCAGCAGCACTAGCCTAGCTTACGTAAAAGAGAGTGAGAAGAGAAGGTGCCTCGGTCAAGACATGATCACGAAGTGATCCTAACTAAAGAAAGTGAAACATAACCCCACCGTGTTCATCTCCCGAATCCCTTTCGGAAAATGACCATCACGGTACACACGCTGGTAGTTTATTGGAACATGGTGTCAAGTTTTCTACAACCGGATATTAACAAGCTCCCATCTGCCACATAACTGCAGGCACGGCTTTCGAAAGGTCATAACCCTGCAGGGGTGTTCCAACTTGGCCCATGACAAGCCCACGATCCACGGAGTCGCAACTCCAAGGTGGGAAGGCCCGAGTATTCTCGGAATCCTGTGCTCAAGATACTCCGACTAAGGTAAGGCTAATACAGCAAATCCTCCCTGCGTGCCGACACCCTGATAGTAGCCGCGCGTATCTAGTCTCAGGCCACGTCCGGATGAGCGCTACGTACAGATACCGAACATCCCAGCGAACTGGGTGGCACCGCAAGTGGCTCTAGTTTGGACCAACACTCAAATCGAGCACTGGCCCAGGGGGGTTGAATTAATTAAACCTCGGGTTAATTACTCCCTCGGTAAGTTTTTAGTTGTTTAGGCAAATAGTACCAATGTTGGGACTTGCTGGAAAAGACTTAGCACTTAGCGGTTTATCGAGGGGGTCCCATAACCCCAACCGTGTGAGGAATGCATAATCAAGGAACATCACACCGGTTTATACGGTTCCTAAGGCGGCATGAGTGGAACAAATCACCAAGCAAAAGGCTTAGCCTTCCACCCATTACCAATATATAGATGATTTCATTTAATAATTAATATAGTGTGATATCCCAACAAGCTTCAACAAGAAGCAAGAATCTTCAATCTTCTCCTGCAACTAACAATGCTATAAGAGGGGCTGAGCGAAGCCTACGTATAGCCAAACAATGGTTTGCATAGGTAGGGTGGTTAGACAGGTTCATGGTTACAATAGGAGGCTGACAGGAAAAACATGGGCATCGAGGCAAAACTATAGATCGAGACTTCTAGCAATAGGCAAAGATGGTAATGTTATCCGGGTTCGGTCATCTTGCTTGAAGAGTTGTCGATGGGATCATAAGAGGGGTCCTCGTTCTCAAGCTCGGTAGTAACCTCGTGCTCGTACTCGTACTCGGTCTCAGCTTCCGGCTCTACTCAAACACAAGATCACAAGGCAACGAATCAAACAAGATGCAATGCGCAGAAAAATTACTGGATGCATGACTGATGCACTATGGAAGCAAAACATATGCACTATGGAAGCACAGAAAGTCTACTTAGGAAGCATAGTGTAACAGCACAAAAATAAGCATCAAGCAAAATGCTTCAAAACATAATAACAATAGGATATTATGAATCTACATGCAAAATCACACAAGTTTCATATAAGACTTGCTCAAAACGGAGCAACGGGCTAAAAGTTACACCCGAAACAATAAACAAGCACAAGCTGAAAATAACAGCCACATAGCAACTTCGGAGCAATAGATAAATAAGCTACAGCACTCAAACATCATGGCAATGAGCATGGACATAAACTAGACATATCCTACAGCAAACATATCCATTGGAGCATCCCCAAAGGAGCCATGGATCAATAGCAACAAGCTATGACATATTGAACTTGACAACAAAATCCTGACAGCAGTAATTTGTTGCAACTTGGGAGCAAGAGTTAAATATTCTACAGCCACTCAAATAAGCATGTGAGAGCATGAATGGATAGCCAACAACTTATACAACAAGGAATCATCAAGAGTCGCCCCAAAGCTATCACGGATTGGCCTAGAACAGCAAGCAAAGATGGCATCTGGAAATTACAGATTCCAGACTTGGTGAAATTTTAATGTGTTAAAACAGCAGTTTCGTCATGGCATCTTTGAGAGCAAGTTTAAGTCACCTCAAAACTAAACAAGACAAGTGGTAAGCACCACAGCAAAGTACACATGATGGTGAATCCGAAACATCTAAGCATGCATCAAGGGGACAAACACAACGATAGCAACGAGTTCCTCTACGAGGCATCTCGTAACAAGTTTAACGACATAACAGCCACATAGCACTTTGCAAAGGAGATAAGCATGTCAAGATGGAATCTATCATGCAAGCTAAAGCACCCAACATGTAGAGCATGACAAGACGAACACGTGGACATATCATTTGCATCTTTTGGATAAACATGCACCAAGTTATCACATTGCAAAGATGGCATGAAAACAACTACTAACAGCAGTTTATAACAAGTTGCACTCGTCTCATGAAGATTAAGACATCTAGATGACCTCGAACATGCATGGCACAATGGAACAAAACGTAGTACAAGTCTCCACGATCATTTTGACATATCATTTGCTCAAATCGGACCATCACACAAAAAGTTATCCACATTTTAAAAAAGCATCAGACATCAAAATTTACAGGACTTAGAAAAAAACAGACTACCTCAGTCAAAGTCAGATCTGGTCAAAGGGCTCCGGGGTCAACGCGGGCGCCGTCAAACGGGCCCTGGCGGATCGGATCGGGCTGCGCGCGAAGCGGATCGGGCGGACTGGCGGATCGGGCCGCGCTAACGGGTCGCGGATCGTGGCCCACCGGACCCGTTAGGGGCCAGATCGGGATCGGGGGTCGGGACTCCCCGATCGGGAGCTGAGCGGCGGCGCTATCGGGCCGGCCCACCAGCGCTTGGAGGAAAAGGGCCCTCGGGCGCGGCCCCCTGGGGCGCAGGAGCGGCGGAGCGCTGGGCCAGGCGCCGGCCCAGCTGGCGGAGGGGGTAGCCCAGGCGGGGCGAGGGATCCGATCGGATCGGGATCGGCCTCCCTGACCTCCTCGTTGCGGCGGCGGCGGCTCCTTCGAGGCCTGGGGCGGCGGCGCGTCGGAGGGAGATGGGGGCGGCAGCGCCCGGCCGAGGCGGCGGCGGTGCTCGGCCGGCGCGGTGCGGCGGCGGATCCCGAGTGCGGCGGGGCCGGGCGGCTCGGCGACCGGAGGAAGATCTGGTGAGGTGGCGGGGATTCCGGCTGGTGAGCTCCGGCGAGGATTCCGGTGAGCTCCGATCTGGAGGTAGAAGATGAAGAGGTAGGAGATGAAGGACTAGGGTTTTGGGGCAAAAATTGGGGAAGTTGGACAAATATATAGGCACAAGGAGCTAGGGTTGTCCAAATGAGGTGTGGTTTTCGGCCACGCGATCAGAATTGGCTGGCCTAGATGAAGGGAGGGGTTTGGGTTGGTTTGGTGGGATGTTGGAGGGGTGTCTTGGGCCTCAAAGAGGGGGTACTTTCAGCCCACGAGAATAACTATTGGGGTAGCAAACGAACTCCAAACGCGACGAGATTCGACAGGCGGGTTACACACACCAAAACAACAACACACGACAAGTCTCACGCCAAACCGGAAACGTTACACGGCCAAACACCAAAGTAGGCCTCGGGGATGCCTCGGACACGTGAGAGAGCTCTGGAACGCGAAACGGACAACGGGAAGAAACGCGTGGGACCGGATGCAAACGACAACACAAATGCAATGTGATGCACATGACTACATGATATGAATGAATGCCACACACGCAACACAACAAAACGACGAAAACCCGAAAAGACAAAGAACCCGGAATGGAATTGATGAAGCCGGAGATATATTATATTGCCCAAAAGGGAAAGTATTACATCTGGGGCATTACAAACTCTCATGTACTACAAAAAGATCTCGTCCCGAGATCTAGAACTGGAAAAAGGAAGGGTACTCGGAACGAAGATGATCTTCTCGTTCCCACGTAGCTTCTCGGTCGGTATGGTGTGACCACTTGACTTTCAAGAATTTGATGGACTTGTTGCGGGTCTTGTGTTCGGTTTCTTCGAGAATAGCAACTGGATGCTCTCGGTAGGACAAGTCTTGTTGAAGATCAATCTCTTCAAACGGAATCATGCGTTCAGGAGTCTTGAAGCACTTGCGGAGTTGAGACACATGAAACACATCATGAACATTGGTGAAGTTGGAGGGGAGCTCAAGTTGATAGGCTAGATCGCCTCTTTTGCCAAGGATCTTGAAAGGCCCGACGTATCTAGGAGCAAGCTTTCCTTTGATACTGAATCTTTGGGTTCCTTTCATCGGAGCAACACGGAGATAAACATGATCATCAATGTTGAAGGCCAAATCACGATGCTTGCCGTCATAGTAGCTCTTCTGACGCGACTGAGCGGCTTTGAGATTCTCACGTATGACTTTGCACATTTCTTCGGCTTCTGAGATCAAGTCATTGCCAAGAAGTTGACGTTCACCAGTCTCGGACCAATTGAGAGGGGTACGACACTTTCTGCCATAGAGGATTTCAAACGGAGCTTTACCTGCACTTGCTTGAAAGCAGTTGTTGTAAGAGAACTCGGCAAACGGAAGGCAATCTTACCATTTCATGCCAAAAGATATGACACAGGCTCTGAGCATGTCTTCTAGAATCTGATTCACTCTCTCGACTTGACCACTAGTCTGAGGGTGAAAAGCAGTGCTGAACCTGATCTTAGTGCCCATAGCGGACTGAAAGGAGTCCCAGAACTTTGAAGTGAACAAACTTCCACGGTCTGAGGAGATAACTTGAGGAATGCCATGTAAGGACACAATTCTGGAAGTGTACAATTCTGCCAGTTGAGCTGCATTGATGGATTCTTTGACTGGAAGGAAGTGAGCGACTTTGGTAAGCTTGTCAATCACCACAAAGAAAGAATCATTCCCTCTCTTGGACTTAGGAAAGCCAGTGACGAAATCCATTTAAATGTGGTCGAATTTCCACTCGGGAATAGGAAGAGGTTGGAGAAGACCGGCTGGACGTTGATGCTCTGCCTTCACTCTTCTGCAGACATCACATTCATTCACGAATTGGGCAATCTCCCTTTTCATGCGTGTCCACCAGTAAGATTGCTTGAGGTCTTGGTACATCTTGGAACTGCCAAGATGAATGGAAAGGAGGGAATCATGTGATTCTTCCATTATAAGCTTCCTGAGATCACCTTTGGGAACAACGAGTCTGTCCTCGAAGAACAAGGTATCTCTCTCATCAACGCGATAGCACTTGTATTTTGGTGTACCCTTTGCAATACCATGTTTCACTTTCTGCACCATAGCATCACTGAGTTGGCCTCACGGACCTGATCTTCCAAGGTAGGAGCAACTTGAAGATTTGCAAGAAAGCCCTGCGGAACAACTTGGAGGTTGAGCTTCCTGAATGCTTCACAAAGCTCGGGCTGGAACGGCTTGATAAGAAGGCTGTTGCAATATGCCGTTCTGCTCAAAGCATCTGCAATCACATTCGCCTTGCCAGGAGTGTATTCAATGCTGGGATCATACTCTTGGATCATTTCGACCCAACGAGTCTGGCGGAGGTTCAGATTCGGCTATGTGAAGATGTACTTCAAGCTCTTGTGATCGGTGAAGATGTCGACTTTTCTGCCCAACAGAAGGTGTCTCCACGTAATCAAAGCATGTACCACAGCTGCTAGTTCAAGATCATGTGTGGGGTAGTTCTTCTCACTTGGCTTCAGTTGACGAGAAGTGTATGCCACAATTCTCTTGTCCTGCATAAGCACACCACCAAGACCTTGAAGAGAAGCATCACAGAATACTTTATAGGGCTTGGACTCATCTGGAGGAGTAAGAACTGGAGCAGAGATGAGCTTTTCTTTGAGAGTTTTGAATGCTACTTCACAATCTGGAGACCAGTAGTACTTGACATTCTTCTGCAGCAAGTTGGAAAGAGGCTTGGCATTCTTGGAGAAGTTCTCAACGAACCTTCTGCAATAGCTGGCAAGACCAAGGAGGCTTCGGAGTTGCTTGACGTTCTGAGGAGCCTCCCAGTTGACAATTGCTTCAACTTTCTCAGGGTTCACTGCAATACCGTCAGCGGAGATGATATGGCCCAGATACAAGACCTTATCGAGCCAAAATTCGCACTTGGAGAACTTGACATAGAACTTATGTTCACGGAGACTGTCGAGAACCAGACGGAGGTGCTTTTCGTGATCCTCTTCATTCTTGGAAAATACCAAAATATCATCCAGATACACAAGCACAAACTCGCCGGTGTAGGGGTTGCAAATGTAGTGCATCATTCTCGAGAAGGTAGGTGGAGCATTGGCGAGACCAAAGGACATGACTGTATACTCATATGAGCCGTAGCTCGTTCTGAAGGCAGTCTTGTGGATATCTTCCTCGCGAATGTGAATTTGGTGATAGCCCATCCGGAGATCGAGCTTAGAGAACACTTTAGCTCCTTTGAGCTGCTCGAACAGTTCGTTGATGTTGGGGAGCGGATACTTGTTCTTTATTGTCTTCTTGTTCAATGGCCGGTAATCAACGCAGAGGCGCTCCGTGCCATCCTTCTTCTTGACAAATAAGACACCATAGCCCCAAGGAGACGTACTAGGCCTGATCAGACCTAAACGTTCCTGTTCATCAAGCTGCTTCTTCAACTCCTTCAATTCTCCAGGAGAGAGCTTGTACGGACGCCGGCATGCTGGCTCAGTACCAGGCTCGAGTTCAATGACGAATTCCACTTGACGGTGTGGAGGCATGCCTGGAAGTTCTTCAGGAAAGACGTCTTCGTATTCGTTAACCACCAGAATTTGAGAGATGGCATTAATCTCGCCCTTGTCATTGAGAGAGAAAAGCCTGATTGTGTTATCCCTGGAGGCGAAGATAATCACGTCTTCATCAGGATGAGTAATCTTGACTTCCTTATTTGCACAATCAATTTGAGCATCATGCTGAGAAAGCCAATCCATCCCGAGGATGAGGTCAATGTCGGAATTGCCGAGAACCACCGGAGAGGCCAGAAAACGATAATCACCCATGCGAATAGAAACATCCGGAACATGCACCCGAGAGGACATTTGCAATCCAGGAGAAATAATGCTCAACGGCTTTGGCAACACTTGAGTGACGAGATCATGCTTGGCAACAAAAGGTCTTGAAATGAAGGACAATGAAGCACCCGAATCAAACAAAACTTTAGCAGGTATAGAGTTAACTGAGAGGTTACCCAATATCACATCAGAAGAATTGTCCGCTTCAGCTGCATTCATCAGATTCACCCTTGCAGACTTTGGATTATGCTTGACAATAGCTGTGCTGACTGGTGGAGGAGGCGGAAGACGCTTTGGGTTCGGACATCTGTTAGCATAGTGACCCTTCTGGCCACACTTGTTGCAGACCACTTCTGAGAAAGGACGGAAATGAGAACCACTTGACTTGGAGCCTTGAGACTGAAACTGATTCTTCGACTGGTTGCTCGGGTTGGGTGGGTGGGAGAAACCACGACCACCGGAGTTCTTGTTGCTGTTGTAGGGAGCTCGGATCACAGGAGGAGGAGGAAGCCAAAATTTATGTTGCTTCGCGACGACTTGAGAAGATGAGGAGGAGTGAATGGCATCTCGAATCCTCTTTTTGGAAGCCTCCATCTTGAGCTGGGCTGCCTCTTGCTTGAGCGCCATGTTATAGAATTTGTCGAACTCATCGGGCTCGAACAAGGTGAGAGCAAGTTGAAGTTCATCTTTGAGACCTCCACGGAACTGATAGATCTTGCTCTTGAATTCTGGTATGTCTTGCTTGGCATAGCGGGCGAGGTTTTGGAACTTGACATTATACTAGTAGACAGTCATAGAGCCCTGCTTCAGGTTGCGGAATTGCTCACGCATACCCTCGATGACACTTGTTGGAATGTGGTGAGAGCGAAAGTCCTTGCAGAAGTCATCCCAAGAGACCACACGCCCTTCTTTGGAATCTTTGTACTGCTGCCACCAGTCAGCTGCTTGGTCTTTGAGTTGGAAGGCTGCAAATTTCACATAGTCCTCAGGCCTGACGTTACTGCACTCAAAATGCTTCTTGATATCGGTAATCCAATCTTCCGCATCGAGAGGGTCGACACAGTAACTGAAAGCCTTTGGTTGATAGGCCAAGAACTGGTTGAGCGTAGCATGGTGCTGCTGGTTGAAGAAATTGCCTTGGTTCCCTGGAGCACCCTGATTTGTTTGATTTGCTTGCATTTGCTGCATCATCTGCATCAACATCTGGGTGTTCTGATTTGTAGTCTGCATAATCGCTCTCCAAGCCTCAGACGGGGGAGGAGGGGAAGGAGGACGGTCTAGAACCTCTTCACCCTCTGGGTTAGCGTTGGGAACCCGTTTCGGAGCCATCCTGAAAGAGATGACCACCAATCAGCAATTTGATTGAAAGAAGGTATAAGCTGAAACAACGGATAGAAATGCAACATAGTCTTCACAAGAATCATTCGAACAAGAGGAACGAATGAAATTCTCAGTTTAATGATAACAACATTCTTCACGAGAAGCCACATAGGGGACAAAAGATAAATAAGAAAAACAATAAGGTGCGGATGGAACAAACACAAGATAGGAGCTTCGTTCGACATCCTTGTGCTATAAGATTATGAACGCGTTACGAAAGGGTTTTGCAATCCCCGGATCAGCATAGCCAAGGACCCTTTAAGATGCAACTCCCGATCGGAACATCGGCCATAAAACCACTTCACTCAATGCAGAACCCCGAACTCGCTAACCTGCATTCGTTGGAAGAATGCCTACGATCTACTGGATAAACCCACCTATTAATTTCCGAAAGTTTCCAGTTATGCAATCAGGTGTTGGGGATACAGGGGAAGCACCGCGCAATCAACTCTAAACCTACATCCAGCTGTATCCATCCTTCAACACATAACCAGTCTTTCTCGGAAACCGTCTACCTCGGACCTTCGAAAAGCATCCACTATACAAGGCTATGGCAATACTCCCGAACTACCTCCCCAGTACTGGGTGATGACGGGGTTATCTTGCCACTAACAGTATAGGAGAGATTTTCGATGTCGGCCGTCTTAAGTATTCTAGTACTGTCGTGATATGCTTGTGACGACAATACCCCGAAGCTCAACTCCTCGGGACACTGCCACAACCCCTAATGTCAGGAGGCATCGAGAACAATATTCTCGTCACAAAGACATCGAAACAATCCAACAATACTCGCGAGATTCCTAAAAAAAATTGGTGCAATTTTTGAAAGTAGAAGAGGCAAGAGTAGTCGTCAGGAGTCCTCACCAGAGTGAAAGGGGATGAGAAAAGCAAAGAAATCCTACCCTCCGATATAAATAGGACTCAAAACATTTTCAGTGTGTGCCTAGACTCGACAGTCAACGATTCGATCAATCAGTGGGGGCTTCTAGGTCGGAGAAGGCTCTGAATACCAACTTGTAATGCCCAGGATGGGACTATATCTCCTACGTGTCGAGGCATGACTTAAAGATATAAGCCCATTCTGTAATGATCGCAAGTTTGGTACCTTTGCACATCTCATGTAAAAATAGGGATGGAAAACTGAAAAGATAGTTGGCTTACACTCGCCACGTCACACAAATTCATTACATGTTCAAGCATCATTCAGATAAACATCACAGCCCATCTAAGGGTAAAGATCCAAATGACAAGATACCAAACTTAACATTAAACCACAAATCTAGATCGAATCCTAGTAGAAGCTCTACTGATCAACCGGATAGTTCACATAGTAACGGCTACGCTCCTCGTCGTACTCCCAGTCTAGCTCAGTGCCATCGCCTGTGTAGCTCACCATCGTACCTGCATCTGGTGTGTTGAAGTAACTATGAGCCACAGAGGACTCAGCAATCCCGTTCCCGGGTAACACGACTATCTAAGACTTGGGTGAGGAACAAGGATGAAGAAAGAACAAGAGGTTGCAGCAGCACTAGCCTAGCTTACGTAAAAGAGAGCGAGAAGAGAAGGTGCCTCGGTCAAGAGATGATCACGAAGTGATCCTAACTAAAGCAAGTCAAACATAACCCCACCGTGTTCATCTCCCGAATCCCTTTCGGAAAATGACCATCATGGTACACACGCTGGTAGTGTATTGGAAAATGGTGTCAAGTTTTCTACAACCGGATATTAACAAGCTCCCATCTGCCACATAATCGCGGGCACGGCTTTTGAAAGGTCATAACCCTGCAGGGGTGTTCCAACTTGGCCCATGACAAGCCCACGATCCGCGGAGTTGCAACTCCAAGGTGGGAAGGCCCGAGTATTCTCGGAATCCCGTGCTCAAGATACTCCGACTAAGGTAAGGCTAATCCAGCAAATCCTCCCGGCGTGCCGACACCCTGATAGTAGCCGCGCGTATCTAGTCTCAGGCCACGTACGGATGAGCGCTACGTACAGATACCGAAGATCCCAGCGAACTGGGTGGCACCGCATGTGGCTCTAGTTTTGACCAACACTCAAATCGAGCACTGGCCCAGGGGGGTTGAATTAATTAAACCTTGGGTTAATTACTCCCTCGGTAAGTTTTTAGTTGTTTAGGCAAATAGTACCAATGTAAGACTTAGCACTTAGCGGTTTATCGAGGGGGTCCCATAACCCCAACCGTGTGAGGAACGCATAATCAAGGAACATAACACCGGTTTATACGGTTCCTAAGGCGGCATGAGTGGAACAAATCACCAAGCAAAAGGCTTAGCCTTCCACCCATTACCAATATATAGATGATTTCATTTAATAATTAATATAGTGTGATATCCCAACAAGCTTCAACAAGAAGCAAGAATCTTCAATCTTCTCCTGCAACTAACAATGCTATAAGAGGGGCTGAGCGAAGCCTACGTATAGCCAAACAATGGTTTGCATAGGTAGGGTGGTTAGACAGGTTCATGGTTACAATAGGAGGCTGACAGGAAAAACATGGGCATCGAGGCAAAACTATAGATCGAGACTTCTAGCAATAGGCAAAGATAGTAATGTTATCGGGGTTCGGTCATCTTGCTTGAAGAGTTGTCGATGGGATCGTAAGAGGGGTCCTCGTTCTCAAGCTCGGTAGTAACCTCGTGCTCGTACTCGTACTGGGTCTCAGCTTCCGGCTCTACTCAAACACAAGATCACAAGGCAACGAATCAAACAAGATGCAATGCGCAGAAAAATTACTGGATGCATGACTGATGCACTATGGAAGCAAAACAGATGCACTATGGAAGCACAGAAAGTCTACTTAGGAAGCATAGTGTAACAGCACAAAAATATGCATCAAGCAAAATGCTTCAAAACATGATAACAATAGGATATTATGAATCTACATGCAAAATCACATAAGTTTCATATAGGACTTGCTCAAAACGGAGCAACGGGCTAAAAGTTACACCCGAAACAATAAACAAGCACAAGCTGAAAATAACAGCCACATAGCAACTTCGGAGCAATAGATAAATAAGGTACAGCACTCAAACATCATGGCAATGAGCATGGACATAAACTAGACATATCCTACAGCAAACATATCCATTGGAGCATCCCCAAAGGAGCCATGGATCAATAGCAACAAGCTATGACATATTGAACTTGACAACAAAATCCTGACAGCAGTAATTTGTTGCAACTTGGGAGCAAGAGTTAAATATGCTACAGCCACTCAAATAAGCATGTGAGAGCATGAATGGATAGCCAACAACTTATACAACAAGGAATCATCAAGAGTCACCCCAAAACTATCACGGATTGGCCTAGAACAGCAAGCAAACATGGCATCTGGAAATTACAGATTCTAGACTTTGTGAAATTTCACTAAGTGTTAAAACAGCAGTTTCGTCATGGCATCTTTGAGAGCAAGTTTAAGTCACCTCAAAACTAAACAAGACAAGTGGTAAGCACCACAGCAAAGTACACATGATGGTGAATCCGAAACATCTAAGCATGCATCAAGGGGACAGACACAACGATAGCAACGAGTTCCTCTACGAGGCATCTCGTAACAAGTTTAACGACATAACAGCCACATAGCACTTTGCAAAGGAGATAAGCATGTCAAGATGAAATCTATCATGCAAGCTAAAGCACCCAACATGTAGAGCATGACAAGACGAACACGTGGACATATCATTTGCATCTTTTGGATAAACATGCACCAAGTTATCACATTGCAAAGATGGCATGAAAACAACTACTAATAGCAGTTTATAACAAGTTGCACTCTTCTCATGAAGATTAAGACATCTATATGACCTCGAACATGCATGGCACAATGGAACAAAACGTAGTACATGTCTCCACGATCATTTTGACATATCATTTGCTCAAATCGGACCATCACACAAAAAGTTGTCCACGTTTTAAAACAGCATCAGACATCAAAATTTACAGGACTTAGAAAAAAACAGACTACCTCAGTCAAAGTCAGATCTGGTCAAAGGGCTCCGGGGTCAACGTGGGCACGGTCAAACGGGCCCTAGCGGATCGGATCGGGCCGCGCGCGAAGCGTATCGGGCGGACTGGCGGATCGGGCCGCGCTAACGGGTCGCGGATCGCGGCCCACCGGACCCGTTAGGAGCCAGATCGGGATCGAGGGTCGGGACTCCCCGATCGGGAGCTGAGCGGCGGCGCTATCGGGCCAGCCCACCGGCGCCTGGAGGAAAAGGGCCCTCGGGCGCGGCCCCCTGGGGCGCTGGAGCGGCGGAGCGCTGGGCCAGGCGCCGACCCAGCTGGCGGAGGGGGCGGCCCAGGCGGGGCGAGGGATCCGGTCGGATCAGGATCGGCCTCCCCGACCTCCTCGTTGCGGTGGCGGCGGCTCCTTCGAGGCCTGGGGCGGCGGCGCGTCGGAGGGAGATGGGGGCGGCGGCGCCCGGCCGGCGCGGTGCGGCGGCGGATCCCGAGGGCGGCGGGGCCGGGTGGCGCGGCGACCGGAGGAAGATCCGGCGAGGTGGCGGGGATTCCGGCCGGCGAGCTCCGGCGAAGATTCTGGCGAGCTCCGATCTGGAGGTAGAAGATGAAGAGGTAGGAGATGAAGGACTAGGGTTTTGGGGCAAAAATTGGGGAAGTTGGACAAATATATAGGCACAAGGAGCTAGGGTTGTCCAAATGAGGTGTGGTTTTCGGCCACGCGATCAGAATTTGATGGCCTGGATGAAGGGAGAGGTTTGGGTTGGTTTTGTGGGCTGTTGGAGGGGTGTCTTGGGCCTCAAAGAGGGGGTACTTTCAGCCCACGAGAATAACTGTTGGGGTAGCAAACGAACTCCAAATGCGACGAGATTCGACAGGCAGGTTACACACACCAAAACAACAACACACGACAAGTCTCATGCCAAACCGGAAACGTTACACGGCCAAACACCAAAGTACGCCTCGGGGATGCCTCGGACACGTGAGAGAGCTCCGGAACGCGAAACGGACAACGAGAAGAAACGCGTGGGACCGGATGCAAACGACAACACAAATGCAATGCGATACACATGACTGCATGATATGAATGAATGCCACACACGCAACACAACAGAACGACGAAAACCCGAAAAGACAAAGAACCCGGAATGGAATTGATGAAGCCAGAGATATATTATATTGCCCAAAAGGGAAAGTATTACATCCGAGGCATTACACAGATAATCCGGCAGTCCAAGTCCATGACAATTGTAAACGGGGAACTTCATCACCGCAGCGTTTCTGGAGCGTTTCAGCGGTGTGTATCATCAGAAGAAGGCTGTGACATTCTTCGAGAGATTCATGAAGGAGAGTGTGGTCATCACGCCGGTTCAAAGTCCTTGGTAGCTAAAGCTTTCCGTCATGGGTTCTACTGGTTGACAGCCCATGGTGATGTGGAGGATTTAGTCCGGAAATGCGACGCTTGTCATAAATTTTCACGGCGTGCTCTTATTCCGGCACAGGAGCTGCGGATGATTCCAATTACTTGGCTGTTTGCGACTTGGGGGCTTGATATGGTTGGGCCTTTTAAACGATCCCAAGATCAAAAAACTCACCTTTTGGTGGCAGTGGATAAATTTACAAAGTGGATTAAGGCAGAGCCTGTGAGCAAGTGTGATGCGGCAACAGCGGTTAAATTCATCAAGAAGGTAATTTTCTGGTTTGGCTTTCCGCACAGCATTATCACTGATAATGGCACCAATCTATCTAAAGGAGAGATGGAAGAGTTTTGTCAAAGGGAGCATATTCGCCTAGATGTGTCTTATGTAGCTCACCCTCAATCCAATGGTCAAGCTGAAAGGGCCAATCAAGAGATTTTGCGAGGCATCAAGCCCCGGCTTATGACTCCCTTGCAAAGAACACCAGGGTGTTGGGTTGAGGAGTTACCTTTTGTCCTCTGGAGCATCAATACTACACCGAACAGATCAACAGGCTACACACCTTTCTTCATGGTGTACGGTGCTGAAGCGGTTCTTCCAAGTGATATCCGGCACGACTCACCACGGGTGGCAGCTTATGTTGAAGCAGCCAATGAGCAAGCAAGACAGGACAGCTTGGACCGGCTGGATGAAGAGCGTGGCATAGCAGCAGCACGATCTGCAATTTATCAGCTGGACCCGCGCAGATATCACAGCCGACGGGTTAAAACCAGGACGTTCTAGGAGGGGGACTTAGTACTCCGGCTCATCCAGGACCAGACAGATTTGCACAAGTTATCCCCACCTTGGGAAGGTCCCTTTGTGGTCAGCAAGAACCTACACAACGGTTCATATTACCAGGTGGACGTTCGAGAACACAAAGACTCGCGGACAGTAGAGGAAGAAACGAAGAGGCCGTGGAACATTGCCCTCATGCGGCCTTACTACACTTGAGCCATGAGCTCCGCTTCATGTATCCTGTATATATTATGATTAATAAATAAACCGGCACCCCTGGTAAACCGGGGGGATCAGCCTTTTTTCTTCTAAATAAGTGTCTTATGAAAGTTAACACAGATGCTTTGATCAGTCTATTTTGCTATGCAGGACAATTCTATAAGGGACCAAACAGGACTTGCCTTTCAAGCGCAACTCCTTCATAGGAACCCTACCTCTAGGATCACTAGGGGGCTACGGATCACATTTGAATCCTCGCTTAAATCCCTTCTGGTCCGGTTTATACGATCGTCTTCACAATCAGCACCCGTTGGATTACATCCATTGATTGGCAAAAAATGTTCTTGCCCCTTGGATTACATCCTTTGATGGCAAAAGAAAAAAGTTCTTGCCCCTTGGAGTACATCCTTTGATGGCAAAAGAAAAAGTTCTTGCCCCTTGGAGTACATCCTTTGATGGCAAAAGAAAAAGTTCTTCCCCTTGGAGTACATCCTTTGATGGCAAAATAAAAAAGTTCTTGCCCCTTGGAGTACATCCTTTGATGGCAAAAGAAAAAGTTCTTGCCCCTTGGAGTACATCCTTTGATGGCAAAAGAAAAAGTTCTTGCCCCTTGGAGTACATCCTTTGATGGCAAAAGAAAAAGTTCTTGCCCCTTGGAGCACATCCTTTGATGGCAAAAGAAAAATGGTCTTGCCCCTTGGAGCACATCCATTTATGGCAAAAGAAAAATGTTCTTGCTCCTTGGATTACATCCATTGATTGGCAAAAGAAAAAGTTCTTGCTCCTTGGATTAAATCCATTGATTGGCAAAAGAAATCATTGCTCCTTGGATTGCACCCATTGATTGGCAAAATGAATCATAGCCCTTTGGGTCGCATCCATTGATTGGCAAATATGGAGCCTGGCAGCTCGCAAAAAGCCTCGACTCCATGCTCTTATTTGCAACAGTGTTTTGTGTTTTGTGATGTTTTCAAAGTTTTCTGTGGTTTTTGATCCGGAACTGGGCAACTTCAAAGTTGACCATGTATTTACAAAATTCTGGGTCATAGAACACCAGCATGATTTAAACCGGTGGTTATTATAACCCGGAACAAACATTGGGCAAACACCAAGAGGGCCAAGAGCCTCATCAGAATCTGCAATGTCCACCGGATTAAGGATGTAAAGCATACTTAATTAAAGGGATGAAGGTATTTTTGGGTATAAAGCAGATACTCGTTCAATATATATACCTATGAGAGCAATATAATCGGTCCGGTGGTAAACCGCCAGGACATTTTCTTAGCGTTGTCTATGCAGATACAGGTAATATAAAGGATCAACCATAGCAGACAAGGGATTAAAATTGGCAGATGCCAAGTCAAAGCAGTGACATCTGGATTAAGATAGAAAATGTTTCGAACTATCCTATTACAAGGCACTTGCAGGCCTGAACGGATTAAAGTTTTCCGGCAACAGATTACAGCAGCTAAGAGTTAAACTGAGCGGCTTATGCTTCTTCTTCCTGCTGCGAAGGCTGAGAATCGGCTTGTTCCAGAACTTTTTCGTCTTCTTGAAGCGGCTGAAAATCAGGAACGCGCCAGTCGATCTTGGATAGTGCACGGAAGTACATCTCCTCAGTAATGAGATCGGACGGATCAACATCTGGGGCGAAAGTATGGGCGCGCACTGGTGGGATTAGATTCTCGGTGTCATAAACTGGCCGGTCCACCCGTTCATTCTCTAAGTTATATGCCGGATGATACCTGGTCAGGTCCGCCTCATCAGCAAGCTTGCTGGGAAGAGGGCGCATTTCCTTAGTTAAAGCACGAAGGTCCTTGCCAGAGAAGGTAGATCCATCTTCCTTGTTACTGGGGTATCCGTTCATAGCTTCCTCCGGATCAAAATCCGGAACCCATGCCTTGGCCCTAGTCAATGCTACAAGAGAGCCGGCCCGTGCAGCAGATTTCTTCACTTCTTTCAAGCATACATGCAATATAGATAGCTTCTCCAAAGTACCTTGGATAGTAGTGGGGGGCGCTTCATGATGGGACATTGCACTTATAATCCTTTGAGCGCCGGAATACAGCTGCTCAACCAGAGTATAAGAGGCTTTGAGTTTCTTCCGAATATCATCCCCAAGATGGGTTATGCGTCGCCCTGCACATGGTTATCACAGTTAAACCGGAATACAATAAAGATTGCGGAGATGAAAACATATGCAAATCAAGTGCTCACCAAAGATGGCAGAGGTCATAAGCTCTATTTGCTGCCTTAAGCCGGTCAGCTCTTGCATCACCAGATTAAGGGCCTCTTCAGCATCCTTTGCCCTTTTTTCAAGAGCGTTCCTCTGCACCTCCCAGGCTGTCCGTTCCGCGTCAAAATCTTTTTTCAATTTTTCAGTATTGGTTAAGCTCAGCGCCAGCTCATCCTTGGCTTTGGCAGAAGCAGTTTCAGTGGCAGCAAGTCTATTCCGGAGTTCAGTTACTTCTGCAGCCCTCCGGATCAAGTCAGCCTACAAGGAAATCAAGTGGAGTAAAAGAGAAATTCAGAAAAGTCTCAAGCATATAAACAAGTTATCCACTTGACACTTGGGGGCTAATGTGTAGTTGAAGTATTGAAAGAGAAATTCAGACAAGTCCTAGGCACATAAAACAAGTTATGCCCCTGGCACTTGGGGGCTAATGTCAGTTCATTTTTCATGCATTTGGAAGTACCGGTTCACCTACAACGAAGATAAACCGGAACTTGGGGGCTACTATGGCATGGAGACAGAAGGACAAAGAGTACAGAACAAAGACAAGTGAAGGAAGTTACCTCGTACTTATCCGTCATCATGTTAACCAAGCCCAATTCATAATCGCGGTTGTTATGAAGCCGGTTCAAATACCCAGAATAAAGTTCCTGGGCACTCAATTCGGCATAGTTGGACAAGTCCGTGCTCCACTTGCCCTTCTCTTGTTGAAGCCTCTCCTCTTTAGCAGTATGCTTGGCCAAAATGATACGTTCAGCAGGAGCAGTAAAACCTGTCCCGATTATCTAAACATCCGGAATAGAGGCAGTGGTTGGCTGAGAAGGGGCAGCAGTAGGGGCCGGGCTAACAGGAGCCGGGTTAGTCCAAGGAGGGCTAACCCGGACAGGACTCGCCGGTTCAACTACATTTTCCACGTTGGTATCTTCCGGGGCAGCAATGTCATCCTGGTCTATAGGAGCAGGATCATCAAACTGAATTGCAGGATCACTCTCTGGAGGGATGACTTCATCCGGATCAGCCGCCGGATCAGCGGTAGCAGTCTCGGCAGCCGCTTTGGTGGCCTTCGCCTTCTTTCTAGGCTTGGGCTTGCTGAAGGAAATTGACAGAACAATGAGAATCATCAAGGAACAAATACAAATAGAAACCGGATGTTGAAAGGAACTTACCCAGGCACGGTCTTCAGTATAGGAACCTGTGTGGCAGTCGATTCACCGGAAGATGATAAAGGTGTCTCCTGATAGTTAGGATCAGACGGTTTAAGCGGTTTGCGTATAAGTCCGACCTTTGGATGGAGAAGAGTTGGAAAAAGTAAAACCTCAGAGCGGCGCCTGCGAGCCGGAGTAAGAGATATTCCAGAAGATTCTACTACATGACCACTATGGCGTGTAGTCCGGCGTGCTTCATGCTGCTTTTTCTTCAAAAGAAATTTGGGGTCCAGTTGAGCGTAAGGATGAGAAAAAGGGTACTTCCGGGACGCCCGACGAATTTTGGGCACCGGCGGTTCAGAGTCTGAAGAAAGAGAGATTACCTCAACTTCTGCCGCTTTACTTCCTTCAGCCAAATCCTGTGGAAAGACACTGTTAACATAGATTTGGATAAAGAGAGATTAAAACGTATCAGGATCAATTCATACCTCAGAATCCAGATCATCTTCCTCAGGATGTGAACCGGCGGCAGCAGCCGCCTTCTTCTTCTTAAAAACACACGTCTTCCGGTGTGGTTGTTTGCCTGACTTATCTTGAGGTTTTCTTTTCCAGAAGGGGTCGTTGGCCTGTGCAGAAGATGAAAAATAAATAGAAGACAATTGATAAGGATGGATTAGAGCGAACGGAAGAGGTCAGAAAAAACTTACCGCTGGCGGTTTGTTGTTCTCATAGTATGGAGCCAATCCGGTTTGGCTGCACTCTTCCAGAGAAATGTTGAGCATTTTCTTTGCGGATTCAGTGACTTCCTTCTCAGGAAGCACTATGTCAATGTGGCGTTGAGGGTCATCCGTTTTTCCGGTATACTCATACATCATACCGGGGCGCCGGCTCAGAGGAAGGATGCTCCAGGCAAGCCAACAACGAACGAAATCGACTCCAGTCAAACCGTTGGCCATAAAGGCCCTAAGCTTGGCAAGCTGAGGGGCAAACCGGGCCCGCTCTGAAGAACTAAGGCGTTGCGGCAGGGGATGATCCTCAGGTAGACGATGTTCACCGTAACCCGGTAGTGGGTTTTCCCCTACAGGTGAGGTATCTTTGCAATAGAACCATGATTGATTCCAGTCCTTGGGGTGTGTATGGAGAGCAGCGTGAGGGAATATCATGTCTCTTCTCTTCTGAATACTAACACCGCCCAGCTCTTGATGTGGTCCGGCAGTAAACTCTGTCCGCCGGTTTAAGTGGAAAAAGTCTCGGAACAAATCCACTGATGGTTCTTCTTGAAGGTATACTTCCCAGAAGACTTGAAAATTGCAGACGTTTGATATAGAATTCGGGCCTATATCTTGAGGATGGAGCTGAAAGGCGGCCAGCACATCCCGGAGAAATTTTGAACCGGGAGGGCTAAAACCCCGGGCCATATGATCAAAGAAAACGATGAGTTCTCCTTCTTTAGGGGTAGGAGGACACTCATTTCCTGGGGCGCGCCATTTCAGAACCGCTTGGGGGCCCAGAAGACCAATTGAAGCGGCGTTGGTTAAGTCCTCTTCCGTAATGCGGGAAGGAGCCCAGTTGCAACAGACGAACTGCTTGGCAACCATCTGAGCAAAAGGAAACGCTGAAAGGTACAATGCAAAATCCGGATTACTAAGTATTGAAGCATAAACCGGAGCGTATCATCAAATTATATCGACGGTTTAGACAAGGGACTAATGGCATTGGCAACCCGAAAGCAGATGTGAAACGAACTGCTACCAGTTTATGATAACAAAAAAGAGGAGGCTAAACCGTCGGGCTCATGGCTAATTCTTTGCAAGAGGAATATATGATTGGTTAAACTGGTGAGTAACTTATAGATCTACCAAGACGAAGAAACAGGTTTCTACAGAAGTCTAAAGTAAAAATGGATCTGAGACGTAAGAAAAACATGAAATATATGCTCTGCTTACACAGGAAGAACCACGAAGGATTTCTACAGACTAAATAGATCTAAGGTTTGAGTTTACTGCAAGGGTAACCTACAGAGATGAACAGCAAGCTTCGAGGTTTTCATGGAGGAAGACATTGAGGAACCCTAGATTGAGATTTACAGCGAGAAAGAAGAAGTACCTGAGGAAGAGGAAGACAGCGGCGGAGTGCTCTGGATATGTTTTTCAGGGTGATGCAGCGGCCTGGACTGACGACGGCGACGGGCTCGAAGACGGCAGCGGAGCTTCAGGCGACGGAGGAAGAAGAAGTGCGGAAGGAAGAAAAAGGACAGGTCGCAGTGGTATTTATAAGTTGGTGAGGTGAAACGGCAAGCGCGGGAATCATGGAGGTCAAAGATTGGATAAAGATTCCGTTGTCGCCTCGATCTTCGGGATAGCCTTTAACAAAGGTAACAAACAGCTGTGAGCAATAAATGCGGAGGTGATGTCACGACAGATTGAGATGATTTATGGAGATGACGTCATAGCCGGTTTACAAAGCAGAGAAGCTACAGAGAGGAAATTTATGCAGAGACTTAGAAGAATGACATGAACAAGTTCAAATCAATCTGGGGCCTAATGTCAGGGATATTACTAGCAGGTATAAACCGGCTAGGAAGATCCCGATTATATTAATGTAGCTGTGTTATCATAAGCCCGGTAGAGGTTACGGCCCATGGAGGCTTAGGGCCCATATGTAAGGCTTACGGTTTATGAACCGTCATATCATGTAACTTGAGGAATAAGGTAGGAAGAATAGAGACCAAGGCGAACACGATTATGAACCGGCCCCGGGACTCTGTAAACCAGACCGGGCGTCGCCTCCTATATAAAGGGACGACCCGGCAACAGTTCAAGGACAGGCAACAACCCGTCGAGACACAGGCAAGCAATCCGCTCCCTGTTCATCCACGCCCAAGCAATACCAAACCCAACTAGACGTAGGCTTTTACCTTCATTGAAGGGGCCGAACTAGTATAAACCCTTTGTGTTCTTTGTGTGCGTTAACCTCTTCAAGCTAACCCGCGCGATGGCTCCACACCTAAGTCCTCTAAACCGGACATCTGCCTGGCCCTCCCCTGGCCAGCGCGACGCCACAAACGACCTGGGGCAGACGTCTGGAACCCCCCTGGCCTCTCACTCGCCCCCTTGCTCCCTCCCTCGTCTCTCCAGAGCCATGACCGACGCGCCCGTGAGCACGCCGCCGCCGCAGCTGCGTCCACCGCCACCCCCTTGCCTCTCCGACGCGCCCGTGAGCTCCGTCGTGCCTCCCTCATCCTCTCCGTCGACCCATGCGACCGCGGGAGCCCTACAGCTTCGTCCCCGACCTCTTCTTCCTCCTTCGGCCGCCGAGATCGCCGGAGATGCCACGACGCCGCCCGTGCCTCCCCGAGCCCGTTTGTCTGCTCTGTGAGTTCGTCGTGAGCCCCTCCTTCTTCCCCCCTGTCCCCTCACTCCCGCGGGTGCTTTAGCCCCGATCCCCTTCGTGACCGTGAGTTCACCGCCGCCGGCGATGCCGCCTCCGTGGCCACAGCCATGCATGCTCAAATCTAAGCACATCACCGCACTCAGTGCTTCACCAGGAGGCCGTAGCACCCAGCCGTTTGCCCCGCCGTGCTCCACAACACCTTTTCCAACCTCGCCCGAACTCCGGCCACCGCGGGAATGGACGCCGCCGTTGTTCCGGGCCACCTCCGGCGAAACCGATGGCACTAGTCGATGCGGCCGAGCCTCCTCGTTACGTAGATGGTCACCGCCGTTGGTTTGGACGCCGGAGGTGCAATCCCGACGCCCTCCGCCGTCTCTGGCTCCGCCGGCGATGAGCCACGGGTCAACTCCGGCGAGTTTGACCCGGGTTAACCCAGTTTGACCCCCTGGGTCACTGACGTGTGGGTCCCCCCCTAATTAGCTAGGTTAGTTAAGTTAAATGCTAATTAATCCAGTTAGTTAGGTTAGTCACTGACCTATGGGCCCAGCCTCTCGGTTAGTTAGTTTAGTTAGCTAGTTAGCACTTACAGTTTTTATTAGATGGCTGTGCCACTGACATGTGGGTCCCAGCCGTCAGGTTTGACCTGGGCTGGCGCCTTTGACTTGCTGACATAGTGATGATGTCATTATGATGTCATAAAGCCTTTCTGGAATTTTAAATAAATCAGAAATGATTTATTTATTTCAGAAATTAGTTAAAACTTCTAAAAATCATATAAAATCAACCATACCTCAGATGAAAATAATTTATATATGAAAAATGATCAGAAAAATATGAGGAATTTGTTTATGGCATTTTCATGCATGTTTGAACAAGTTAAACCTGCTGATCAGGTCAAATCAATTAAATGATAATTAAATAACCACATGTGGAGTTTGAATTTGAACCTTGGGTTCAAACCAACTTCATTTAATTGTGTTTCTAGTTGCATTAGCTCAATCCACAGCATATTGCCATGTCATGATCATGCATCATATTGTTGCATTGCATTGATTGTGTTCCTTCTCTGTTGCCGGTATTTGTCCCCTCTCAGTAGACGACGTTCCGGCGATGAGTTCGATGACACCGATGAAGAACTATTACTATCTTCAGAAGTTCCAGGCAAGCAAAACCCCATTGAGCATTCCGATACAATCCCACTCTCTCGCTGTTGCTCTCTTTACTGCATTAGGACAACAACGCTTCAAATGTTACCTGCTGCAGTAGTTGAACCCCTTTCCACTGCATGACCTGTCATTGCCACAGTAAATAGTTGAAACCCACTAGTATGAGTAGGAGTTGTTTGAGCCATGTTGTGCCTACTCATTCATGCTTTCTGGTTATGCCTGCTATTGCTTAGAGTTGTGTCAGGTCTGATTCATCGGGGATGAATTGGAATGGTGATGAACATGTCCTAATGTGTGTGAGCTAAGTGTGTGAACACGATTTGGTAAAGGTAGCGATGAGAGGCCATGTAGGAGTACATGGTGGGTTGTCTCATTGCAGCCGTCCTCAGGAACTAAGTTCTGTGTTGGTTGATCCATGAACAGTTACTACCACGCATTGGGCTCCGGGCGCTCCAAGCTCTCTTGGCTTCTTAATCACCCTTGTCCTCTGTCCAGGAGTTGCAAGTAGTTTCTGGTGTTTGTAGTATGCTGGAGGCCATGCGCAGCGCTGACCGGAGGGGTGGGCTGTGATGCGGTAGGCACATGGTCGGGTATGCCGGGTGCCCGTTTGGTGTCACGGAACCCTGTACACATCGTTCGGGGCCGTATGTGGAAACCTCGGCCGGACTCCCTGCGGATGGAACCTGAATAGCCGATAAACCTGGACTAGAGACTTGAGTGTTTAGGTAGGCTGTGGCCGACACCCTCGCTGGGCTTCCGCTTGAAGGTTGCCGAGTACATGTCGTGTAAACGGCGGTAAGTGGTGAGAGCGTGTGTGAAGAAGTACACCCCTGCAGGGTTATATATGATCTATTCGAATAGTCGTGTCCGCGATAATGGACTTCTGGGTTGCCTATAACAGTTCATAGACAAGTGAAAGTGGATACTCTAAAACGCGCAAGATAAGCGTGAGTGCTATGGATGGCCTTCTCGTAGGGAGACGGGAGCGGATCCATAGTGGTGTATTGGTTGGTGAATATGTGGACTCGTGTGCGCCACCTCAAAAGAGTTACTTGCAGTCGTAGTTTAGGATAGCCACCGAGTCAAAGCTGGCTTGCTGCAGTCAAACTCCACCACCCCTTTGTTGATACTAATGCATATGTAGCTAGTTCTGATGTAAGTCTTGTTGAGTACCTTTGTACTCACGTTTGCTTAATTTATGTTTTGCATAGAGACTCCAGTCTCACTAGTGGTTCCACGTGGACTTCAACATTTAGCTTGTTACCTCAGCTACGATCTTGTACCCTTGGGAGGGTATTGTAGATAGTCAGGCTTCTCAGCCTTTTTCATTTGTAGTTGTCCGTACTCAGACATGTTATGCTTCCGTTGCCTGTATGCTCTGTATGTTGGGTCATGTGACCTCTGTTTGTAATAAATGCTATGATGGCTCTTCTGGGCCTTTATTTATATGAGTTGTTGAGTTACGTTGTGATGCCATGTTGTACAACACATACTTGCATGTTATGCGTACGTGTAATGTGTATTGCTATGTGTGGGATCCGACACCTAGTTGTTTACCCTCGGTAGCCTATATTACAGGGAAATGTCTCCTAGTGCTTCCACTGAGCCTTGGTAGCTTCCTATTGCTCCGGAACACTTAGGTTGGCCGACATGTGTCCTTCTTCGTTCCTGTGTCTGTCCCTTAGGGGAAATGTCACGTGTTGTTCCTTTAAGTCCTTGTAGCTTGCTACGACTTGGGTTCATACGTTGATGACCGACACGTTCGTTGCTGGGTCATGTATGCCTTTCTCTGTAATTTAGTGCCACTTTTGGTTTATAACTAGTCATGTCGGCCCGGGTTCTCGGTCATATGGATGCTAGCGACACTATCATATACGTGTGCCAAAATGCGCAAACGGTCCAGGGCCAGGTAAGGTGGCACCCGTGGGGATACCGTGCGTGAGGCCGCAAAGGGATATGATGTGTTACAGGCTAGACCTGTGTGACTTAGGATCGGGGTCCTGACAGCCCCATGTAGCTGCCGACCCAACCAGCTGGGCAGGCTCCTGTGTGGCAACAGGCAGATCTTCATGGAGACCCGCCGTTGCGCCACCTCAGCTGCCTGCCTGCCTACATGGCACCTCAGGCACCGTTGGCCAGGGCGCGTGTCAATACAAGGAGGAGCGGCGACGGACAAGACGGACGTCTCCCCTCGTCCCCGATAAAGCGAGGACACCTAAGCTAAGCGCATTAAATGCGCCTTGTCCTGTAATGCGAGGGATAACCTCGCATCATTGTACCCTTTCCACCTCATGTGTGCCACTGTGGCAACCCCTTTTTCCTATAAAAGGAGGCCCGAGCCGACCAGGAGAAGGATTCGGCTTTTTAGAATTCCTCATGACTCGGTTTTTGGAGCTCCTCACTAGCTGAAGAACACGCACATATAATCCACCAAAGCAGGAGTAGGGTTTTACGCATCTTTGTGGCCCGAACCTGGGTAAAGGAACCGTGTGCTAACTGATAGATCCGCTCTTCTCTCAACCCCGCGCCCCGCAACCGTAGTAGGGATTCTTGTGATCCCATAGGTGTCGATCCAAATACACCGACATCTTTGACGCGCCAGGTAGGGGGTGCAGTTGTGAGAATCGGCTTTACCAGTTAGTTCGGCACTCCTTCATCATCATGGCGCCCAAGAAGAAGACGACGGTGGCGGTTGGCCAGTTGGAAACCGGACAGCCCGTCCCAACGCAGGCGAGCAGTTGACCGGTCGCGGAAAGGACCCGGGGTGCTGCTCGCCAACACCAACGCCGTCCCAGCAGCCGGAGTTTGGGAGGTGGCGATGTTTGTGCGCCTGGTAATGGGCCGCACACCGCCAGTTCCAAAGATGGAGCCAGTTACTCCGCGGGTGGCGCGGGGCCTTCCAAGGTCGCTGCCGCATCACCCGAAGGCGACGCAAGGGCCTCCAGAACTCCCACGCCGGTGCCAATAGCGCGCTTCTCTCAAGCAGCGCGCGACGAATGGCATCGTCACCCCGAAGATCCCGGGTGTCGCCATGGGAAGAGCCCCGAGCGCCACTCCCAGGACGTAGAAGACATGCTTGCCCGCCAAAGCACTGGTGGAGATGGTATGCGACCGCGGGATCGTGATGAGGCTCCTCAGGACACGGTCAGGGGTCGAAGCGCGTCGCGGTCCGTGCAGGTTTCGCTACCGTTGACCCCAGCCGAAGCCCTGGCGCGCGCGCAGTTGCTCCTCCACTTTCCTCTGGTTACGGGGAAACTCGACGAATGGAGAGCCATGATCCGAAGCCTTGTCGCAGTCGCCAACAAGGATGAACCAAATCCAGCGGAGCTCCCGGGTCGACTCTCCGATGGAGTCCCACGCACCAGTGGCGGGAGGGCCGGCAGCGCCGTGGCTACGGTGCATTCGCCTCCTCCTCGCTCGGTGCCGCGTGCGTCGACTCGTCGGGACATCGCGGGCGACGCCATCTCCATAGCGTCGTCCGACCCACGGACCCACGGCGACCAGCGTCAAGTTCTTCAGGAGCGAGCTCATGAAGACGCTCGAACCACCATCGAGCGCCGGCACGGAGCGCACCACGAGTCAGACATGCGAGCGGGGCCTGCTGTGGACCACCCAGCACCGGAGAGCCCTGGAGGTCTACCTTACGAGGTAGGCTGTGTGGCTTTTACCCGTGAGCTGCGGCAGTTCCAGTGGCCCTCTTACCGCACCTTCAACACTGACGTTGGCGAGAAGTACAACGGCAAGACCCACCCGTTGGAGTTCCTCAGCATCTACACCATCGCGATGCAAGCCGCCGGAGCTCGCAACGATAAGGTGCTTGCGAATTACTTTTCGTTGGCTCTTAAACCCAACGCCATGTCATGGTTGATGCACGTGCCGGTAGACTCTATTTCCTCCTTGTCAGATTTGTGCCATGAGTTTGTTGGTGCCTTTACCGGAGGTCGCCAAGCTCATGGCCAAGCAAGTGACCTGCACGTCATACCCCAGAAGGAAGGCGAGAGTCTGTGCAAGTACATAAAGAGGTTCAGCCGGGTACAGTACAATATTCCCGATGTTCACCCTGCCGCCATCATCAGCGCGTTCCATCAGAATGTGCGTAACCGCAAGATGCGTGAAGAACTGGCGATGACCAAGGTGAAAGATGTGGCAGAGCTCTATGTTCTTGCTGACATATGTGCCCGGGCTGAAGAGGGAAAGAAGTACCCCGGCGAAGATGCCGGTGCGGAAACCGACTCTTCAGATGACGATACTACCGCCCCGGTGAAGAAAGGACGGAACCGTAACAGGAAGCGCAAGGGAAAAGCCGTGCTTGCTGTCGAGGGATCTGATGACACAGGCTTCGCCAAGAAAACCAAGGCAGGTGACCCCGGCAAGGAAATTGCCTGGTGTGTCGCCTGCCGGGGCTTGGCGGCTGCCGAGAAGCCAGGAAACTCCAGCAAGCGATACTGCAAGATCCATCACACCAAGGGCCATGATCTCCAGGAGTGCCGACAGGTTGAGCTCCTTGCTGAAAAGCAAAGAGCTGAATATGAGAGGCGGGACAAGGATAAGGGCCAGGATGGTGCTGAAGGGTCCGGCAAGAAGCGTGACGGCCGAACAGGCCGTCGCGGCAAGGATAAACAGCAGGAGAGGCCCGCCCGGGGCCGTGACAGAAGGCTCGAAGACGACGATCACGAGGAGGACGACGAGTCCGGCGATCAAGAATTTCAGAAGGCTACGGAGGCCATGTGCGTCGATGGTGGCGCCTCACTGCATACTTCTCACCGCCAACTTAAACAGTGGGCGCGTGAGATTAGAGCGGCGGAACCATCGTCCAGTGCCCAAAAGCCGCTGAAATGGTCCAGCACACCTATCATCTTTGACGCTGAGGATCACCCTGATCGCACTACTGCGGTCGGGTGCTTGCGATTGTTGGTTTCACCAACAATACGCAACCTCAAGGTGACAAAGATGCTAGTCGATGGCGGGGCCGGTCTGAACCTACTCTCGCCCACCGTGATCGAGAAGCTGCAAGTTCCTGATGGAGACCTCAAAGAGACGGGCACGTTTCAGGGGGTCAACCCGGGGAGAAGCCAACCAAAGGGGAAGGTCACGATGCCCGTGACTTTTGGGAGTGATCTGAACTACAGTACGGAAAGGATCGTGTTCGATGTTGCCAAGATCCCATTGCCTTACAACGGGATCCTTGGCCGCCCAGCGTTAGCCAAGTTCATGGCAGCGTCACACTACGCCTACAACACCCTGAAGATGCCAGGGCCTGTGACAATCATCACCATCCCCTCCGATAAGAAAGATGCACTGATTTGCGATGACCAACTGTACCAACAAGCAGTTGCAGCAGCTGCCACTACGATGGCACTTGCTCCTGCCACTGGAGCCCCGGGAGGGAAGAAGAAGAAGACCGGTGAGACCTCAGACACCCACTCCGGCAAGCACACCTCTTCGGGGTGTTGTGCTCCCATCGAGGACGTGCCAGAGAGCTCCACCGGAAAGAAGAAGACCGGTGAGACCTCGGACACCCACTCCGGCAAGCGCACCTCTTCGGAGTGTCACGCTCCCATCGAGGACGTGCCAGAGAGCTCCACCGGCAGGAACAAGAGGTCCAGGGCCACGCCGCCGGGAACCAAGAAGGTTTCCGTCAAGGAGGATGGCACAGGAGGGGCTTTCACCATAAGCTCCTCCCTTGACGACAAATAGGAAGACGCGCTCGTCACCTTCCTGCGGGCGAATGTCGACGTGTTTGCATGGCAAGCATCCGACATCCCCTGCGTTCCCAGGGAGGTGATTGAGCACCACCTTGTTGTCTGTCCTCATGCGCGGCCCTTCAAGCAGAAGGTCAGGAATCAAGCTTTGGAATGGCAAGAGTTCATCACAAAGGAGATCTGGAAATTGGAAGTTGCGGGTTTGGTAAGAGGAGTACTCCATCCAACATGGTTGGCCAATCCAGTGGTAGTGCGCAAGGCAAATGGGAAGTGGAGGCTGTGTATTGATTACACAGATATCAATAAAGCTTGTCCCAAGGACCCCTTCCCGTTGCCGCGCATAGACCAGATTGTTGACTCCACGGCTGGGTGTGACCTATTGTCATTCCTCGATGCCTACTCCGGCTACCACCAGATCTTCATGGCAAGACGAATGCCTTTCGGGTTGAAGAGTGCTGGCTCGACGTTTGCAAGGGCAGTCCAGATTGGTTTTGAACCCCAGCTCCATAGAAATATGGAGGCTTATATGGATGATATAGTGGTCAAAACCAAGAATAGGGTAACCCTTATACCGGATTTACAAGAAACATTTCTCAACCTTCGCAAGATCAATCTCAAGCTGAACCCTGAGAACTGCGTCTTCGGCGTCCCGTCTGGCAAGCTTCTCGGGTTCTTTGTGTCGCGGTGTGGGATAGAGGCCAATCCGGACAAGATCAAAGCTATAGAGAAGATTGAAGCACCCAAACGGGTCAAGGATGTGCGTCGGCTTGCTGGCTGCGTTGCCGCCATGAGCAGATTCATTTCCAAGTCTGCCGAGCGCGCCCTTCCCTTTTTCAAGATTTTGAAAAAGGCGGGCCCAATGGAATGGACGCCAGAAGCTGAAGCAGTATTACAAGAGTTGAAGAGGTATCTTTCCTCCACGCCAATACTAGTTGCGCCTAGACCACAAGAACCGTTGCTGCTATACTTAGGGGCAACAAACTAGGTGGTCAGCGCCGCGCTAGTGGCGCAGAGAGAAATTGATGATGAGGTGATAGCAGCGACGGAGCCTGATGCCAATGGTGCAGAGGCGACACAGTCGGTTGGAGTGCGGCCAAAGAAGAAAATGATGCAGCACCCAGTCTATTTTGTTAGCTCCCTCTTACAGGGGGCTAGATCAAGGTACTCCGGTGTGCAGAAATTGCTCTTCGGCCTTCTTATGGCCTCAAGGAAGCTGTGTCACTACTTCCAGGTGCAGGAGATTACTGTCGTCACTCGCCTCCCTCTACAACGGATATTGCACAATCCAGATTCAACGGGAAGAATTGTAGAGTGGGCACTGGAGTTGTCCAGCTTTGGCCTCAAGTTTGAAAGTACCTCGACAATTCAGAGCCGAGTCCTGGTAGAGTTCATCGCGGAATGGACCGCGACGCCTGATGAAGAAGTCCATGAAACTGCTCTCCCCGGCAAAGAGGCGATTTGCAACTGAATCATGTACTTTGATGGGGCTTTCTCCTTGCAGGGCGCCGGGGCTGGCGTACTGCTGGTCGCGCCCACTAGAGAGCACCTCAAGTACGTGGTCCAGATGCACTTCCCTAGGTAGGTATCCATGAACAACACTGCTGAGTACGAGGGGCTGCTTGCTGGTCTTAGGATCGCGGCAGACCTCGGAATCAAGAAGCTCATTGTCAGGGGCGAATCGCAGCTTGTCGTCAAACAAGTCAACAAGGATTACCAGAGCCTGTTGATGAAGGCCTACGTCGATGAAGTGAGAAAGTTGGAAGAGCGCCTTGATGGTATACACGCGGAGAACGACATCGCCGATTACCTGTCAAAGCGTGCTGCCCTCAAGCTACCTGTGGAACCAGGTACCTTTGTGCTTCTGCTTTCTCAGCCATCCGTTGATCCATCAACAGAGCAGAACAAGAGGAGGAAATCGCGGCCCGGCAAGTACTTTCCTGCCGAGCTCCCCGGAGCCATCGGCAAGGATGTTGCCGGAGACACTGAGCCCGCCACAGGATGGCTAGCTCCGCCGGAGCGTCAAGCTTTTGCCGTCAAGACAGCCGCTCCCTTGGCGGAGGAAATGCCTTTGGTCCTCGCCGTCGAGCCCCAGGCTCCAGCGTGGGCGTAGCATACCGTCCGATTCCTCCATACTAGGGAACTTCCTGAGGAGCAGGAAGAAGCGGAGAAAGTAGCCCGTCGGTCTGCTATGTACCAGTTTGTCGATGACGTCCTATACAGAAAGAGACCGAACGGCGTGAAATTAAAGTGCATCCCTCGAGAGGAAGGACTGGAGCTGTTGGCAGAGATACATGGAGGCATATGTGCATCCCACATAGGGTCAAGGGCCCTTGCCGGCAAGGTGTTCCGGCAAGGCTTCTTCTGGCCCACTGCCCTCCAGGATGCAACGGCATTGGTCACCAGGTGTGAAGCGTGCCAGTTCCGTTCGAAGAAACTTCATCAACCAGCTCAAGCCCTTCAAACCATTCGTCTCTCCTGGCCCTTCTCGGTCTGGGGGCTCGACATACTGGGCCCTTCCCCCACGCTGTCGGGGGCTTTGAGTACTTGTACGTTGCAATCGACAAGTTCACAAAGTGGCCAGAGGTGGAGGCAGTGAGGAAGGTCACAGCTTAGTCAGCCGTCAAGTTCTTCAAGGGACTAGTGTGCTGTTTTGGTGTACCCAACAGAATCATCACCGACAACGGCACGTAGTTCACGAGCCGCACCTTCATGCAATATACCCAAGACCTCGGCAACAGAGTCTGTTTCGCTTCCGTTGCTCACCCCCAAAGCAATGGTCAAGCTGAGAGGGCAAACGCTGAAGTGCTGCGAGGGTTAAGGACAAAGACTTTGACAGGCTGCACAAGAGCGGGAGGCGCTGGATTGATGAGTTGCCGACGGTTCTTCGGTCGATCAGAACGACACCAAATTGAGCCACCGGCCAGACACCCTTTGCCCTGATATACGGGGCGGAAGCAGTTCTCCCCACTGAACTCATATACGGGTCACCTCGAGTGCTCGCTTATGATGAGCTTGATCAAGAGCAACTGCGGTAAGAGGACACAACGCTCCTTGAGGAAGATCGTCTTCGGGCGGCTGTGAGAGCAGCATGCTACCAGCAAGCCTTGCGCCGCTACCATAGCCGCAAGGTCCGTGCCCGAAGCTTTGAGGAAGGCGACCTTGTTCTCCGGCGCGTTCAATCAGCCAGGAATACAAACAAGTTGACGCCGAAGTGGGAAGGCCCTTATCGGGTAATCGGAGACCGAAAATGACATTCTAGTGAGCAATTCCTGGAACATTGAGCATCTTAGCAAGTTTTACCCATAAGGCGCAGCTTGCCGGGCCCCCCGGCAAGCCACCCTTTTGTACAAGCCTTGCCGGCAAGGCATGTAACCCTTTGTACAAAGCCAGGCGCAGACCCTGAGCATAAATAAATGAAGCGCTGGCGCCCTAAGTTATAGCATGCATGCTGAGTCGAGTCTCGTCCTTGGTTAGGGTTGATAGTGCTTAGCGGCGGCTAACCCCTAGCTTAGAGGTCGAGTTTGCGTCTCTTTGTCTTTCCTCTATCTCCTTTGGTTCATAGGACGCACATACATCCTTGCCGAAGCCACTTGGGGAGAAGAAAGAGGAACAGATCAGCATCAAGGCCCCGGCAAGCCAGTGTTGCCGGGGGCTACAAGAGCAAAGATTCATTCACGGCGAACCAGGGTTGCCAGGGGGCTGCAGTTTCAGATAAGTTCTTCGTCCCCTATCATGCATTCCATTATGGACTGAGGTATGTGAAACCTCGTTCTTCTCCTTAAGCTACCATGCTCCCATAACTCTAGGGCCTAGTGCTTGTTCCTGGGACTAAGTTTGGTCGTAGTCGCGGCAGCGAAAGGGTGAGACGAGGAGCCTAAGACCACTTCATCCCTGCCTCCGCCAAGGGCATGAGAAAGTTCGAGCGGAGTAGGGAGACGGCAAGGCCTGTTGCCGGCAAAGAAAATGTTTATCTTAGAGATATCAGGGATTTATTCCCTGTTGTGGGTTCTACCTGCGAACAAATGACCCGGCAAACATTCCTTTTTCATTAAAAACATTCCATTCAGGTACAGTCCATAGGGAATGAAAAACATGAACAAGGAGATTACAAGTTTTAAACTTAACAGATGCCCGAGGGCTTACAAACTAAAATGAGATAAGATGCCCGTAATGCCTTTCTTGTCCCTCTCCTCAAGAGGTAGGTCAAGGAGGCGAGAAGGGGAAAAGGGGCGCCTAGGCGAGCTATGGGTGGCAGAAGACACCAAGAGGACATCTCAGTGGCCGCCCAAGGACTGGATGGTGATGACGGCACCGGAGGCAGAGCTCGAAGACGAGGCGGCAGGACGTCAGTACACGTCGAAGGCGTTGGTGCCCGCGTCCTCCGACATGATGACCTTGCCGCCCGCCTTCTTCCTCTTCCTCTTCCGCAGCCTCCGCGCCAGCCGTCAAGGAGACGGACCCGAGAAGTTCAAGGAGCCGGCGACGCGGATGATGGGGTCGCCGGCGCCACTAGGAGCGGCGCCCGACACCTAGTCGGACCCGTCATCCTGCCGTCCACCGCCCTCGTCATCGCTGCCGCTGTCCTCCTCGTCACCCTCGTTCGAGGAGGAGTCTTCGTCATTGGAGGAGCTCTCCACGCAGCACCTCGCACGAGTCCCGAAGTGCCCGAAGACCTTGACGGAGAGATGGCCATCCTCCATCAACTTGAAATGGAGGGTGAGCCCATCCGTCAGGCTATGGATGCGAGCGAACGTCTTCCATCCTTGACGAAGATACATCACATGAGGGGCAGGGAAGTCGACGCGGACCCGCGTGCCACTGATCTCGTAGCCCCTCATGTGCAGCCGCTGCGACTCCGGCGGATCCACCTCCATCTCCCGCGCAAATGGGGTCGGGAGACGAAGGCGACGGCGCGGTGGCCGTCGCAACCTGACGAAGAACTCGCAAGGGTCATCCCCAATATGGCCTTCCATTGGAGGAGGGGCTGCTGCCGGGGGCGAGGCCGGCGGGCCGCCCCGTCCTCCTCTTCCCCGAGCGCCCCGGCCTCGCCCCCTCCCTCTTCCCCTCGTTGCCGGTTCTGCCACCGCGGGTGCAGGAGAAGGAGGGACGCGTTGTCGAGCAGCAACCCTCGCCGCCACCGTTGAAGAGCCGGGATTTCCTCTCTCCATGGCGAACAGAAGAGAGGAGCAGAAGCTGAAGGAGAAAGAAGATGGAGGAGTGCAGGGCGCCGTCCCTTCCCTCCCGCTCTTTATAAAGGGGCGGGGCTGGGGCTCGACCGCCCTGCTCGGCCAATCGAGACGCAGAAGGCGAGGGAGCCGGGACCGACCCGCCGCCCCAACCAGCGACGACTCGGTTTCCCGCCTCCACCGTTCGCCACCTCAAGCGCATGGAGGGCACGTGGCGGACATGCAGAACCGAGGGGACGGGTGAGGCGACCTCTCCCCACCCCGTGATCGTGGGGAGTGGACGCCTTGACGACCGCGCCTCGGCCCCATTCAGTAAATGGGCCGCGCCTCCACGCCTCCCCCCATTTACGGGGGAAAACGCGGGCCGCCTCCTTTCGCATTTACTGTGATGTGACGCATGCCTGCGGAAACCGCCCCACGCATGCCGCCCACGTCACGCACGCCCCTCCACCCCGCGCCAGGCGCGCGGATCGTGGGAGGTGCAGCGCGCCGAAAATATTACCACGGTGAGAACCGCCCCGCCTGCCCGTGCACCGTTCTGGGCCTAGCCCAACAATGCGCCGCGCTTATGTGTGGCCCAGGCCCGGGGGCTCCTGTCGGTGTACAAAAAGAGGGGTACAATTTTTGTACCCATATAACTTTGCACGAGCGGTCTGAGCCACGGGCACCACCACACCAAGCACAGCAGGGGAGGTGAGCCAAGGTAAAACTGAAGCTTGATGGAACTGCAGCAATGCTAAGAACAAGACCACAAAGAGCAAAGGGACGAAGCGGCTTCCCCCGGCAAGATCCTTGTCGGGAGCCAGTTTCAGCAGCCCTGGCAATATCCTTGCCGCGGGCCAGCCCTGGCAGCCCCGGCAAGACCCTTGCTGCGGCAGCTCGCCCCACGCCTACGGAGCGGATCACCCTTGAGTCCAATGCCCCTATGGGGCAAGGATTCGGGAGATATCCCCGTGGTGGCATGCAGATTTTTGTGAAGACATTCAAGGACAGATACACACACTGAGAGGTCGACGACCCTTGGCGGGATCCCAGCCAAGGAGGACCACAAGGCCTCCGGCAAGCACCTTGCCGGGGATGACAGCAGGCGCCGCGGCAAGACCCTTGCCGGGGCCCCCGGCAAGGCCCTTGCCGAGGACATCCACAGGGCCACTATCAGGCCCGCGTCAACGACGCTTTCACCGCCCCATGCAGCTGCCGACCCAACCAGCTTGGCAGGCTCTTGTGTGGCAACATGCAGATCTTCATGGAGACCCGCCGTTGCGCCACCTCAGCTGCATGCTTGCCTACATAGCACCTCAGGCACCGCTGGCCAGGGCGCGTGTCAATACAAGGAGGAGCGGCGACGGACAAGACGGACGTCTCCCCTCATCCCCGATAAAGCGAGGACACCTAAGCTAAGCGCATTAAATGCGCCTTGTCCTGTAATGCGAGGGATAACCTCGCATCACTGTACCCTTTCCACCTCCTATGTGCCACTGTGGCAACCCATTTTTCCTATAAAAGGAGGCCCGAGGCGACTAGGAGAAGGATTCGGCCTTTTAGAACTCCTCACGACTCGACTTTTGGAGCTCCTCACTAGCTGAAGAACACGAATATATAATCCACCAAAGCAGGAGTAGGATTTTACGCATCTTTGCGGCCCGAACCTAGGTAAAGGAACCGTGTGCTAACTATTAGATCCGCTCTTCTCTCAACTACGCGCCCCGCAACCGTAGTAGGGATTCTTGTGATCCCATAGGTGTCGATCCAAATACACCGACATGTAGCCCAATCCTTTTGTGTCAAAGGACAGGCCAAGATGGTCTCTTATAAATGTCAAAGCGTTCTTGAGGGCACACGGGAACTTCGTCCAGTCACTTTTTATCTTGTTGGTTATATTCGCGTTCACTACTTTGATAATTTGATATGTGGGTGGACCGGTGCTTGGGTGCTGTTCTTACTTGAACAAACCTCCCACTTATGATTAACCCCCTTGCAAGCAACTGCAACTATGAGAAATATATTAAGATAAAATCTAACCATAGCATTAAACATATGGATCCAAACCAGCCCCTTACAGAATAATGCATAAACTAGGCTTTAAGTTTCTGTCACTCTCGCAACCCATCCTATAATAACTAATCCACAATGCATTCCCTTAGGCCCAAAGATGGTGAAGTGTCATGTAGTCGATGTTCACATAGCACCACTAAGGGAATCACAACATACACATAATCAAAATATCGAACGAATATCAAATTCACATGATTACTTGCAACATGACTTCTCCCGTGGCCACAAGAACAAAGGTAACTACTCACAAATTATATGCATGCTCAAGATCATAGGGGTATTAAATGGCATAATGGATATGAACATATAATCTTCCACCAAATAAACCATATAGAAATCAACTACAAGATGTAATCAACACTACTAGTCACCCACATGTACCAATCTGAAGTTCCAGTATAAAGATTGAACACAAGGGATGAGCTAGGGTTTCAGAGGAGATGGTGTTGTTGAATATGTTGATGAAGCTTGGCGTCCCAAATATAATAGGGTTGTTGGTGATGGCGATGGCTTCGATTTCCCCCTCCCAAAGGGAAGTATCCCCGTTGGAATCGCTCTGGCGGACAGCAAAAGTGCTCCTGCCCAAGTTCCGCCTCGAGACGGCGGCATTCCGTCCCGAAAGTCCTCCCTTTTCTTATAGGACAAAAGACCTTATATACTAGAAGATGGGCACAGGAGGTGGGCTGGGCTGCCCACCACCCACAAGGGCCCGGCTGGGGGGGGGCTGGCGCACCCTAATGTCTCGTGGGCACCTGGAAGCCCCCTGTGGTGGTTATTTGCTCCAATATTTATTACATGTTCCAAAATAATTCTTCATAAAATTTCAGCTCATTTGGAGATGTGCAGAATAGGTATCTCTAACGTAGCTTTTTCAGGTCCAGAATTCCAGCTGCCAGTATTCTCCCTCTTTGTGTAAACCTTGCATATTATGAGAGAAAAGACATTATAATTACTCCATAAAGCATTATTATGCATAAAAACATTATAAATAATAGTAGGAAAACATGATGCAAAATGGACGTATCAACTTCCCCAAGCTTAGACCTCGATTGTCCTCAAGCGAAAGCCGATATCAAAAATCATGTCAACATGTTTTGAGAGAGAGGTGTCGATAAAAATAAAATAAGGGCATAGTAGCATCATGCATATTATTGTAAAAACAACAAACTTTATCATAAGACTTCTCATGAACAAATACAATTCATCACAACATCGAAGTAGAAGCATAAACTTTATTGAAAACTAACAAACTATGTTCTTAGTCAACAATGCAATTGCAATTCATCATATTTTCCAGAATAGTCACATGTCGAAGCTTTTTAGCAAGTCCACAAACTTAACTATCATTTAGTATTCTATGATTGCTAACACTCACAACATATATATGGATCAAAAAGTTTCAACCAGACACATAGAAAGATAGGAGCTTATAGTTTCGCCCAACTTATTCACCTCAAGGGTGATGTCAACAATGATAACTCATGATCACTCACATTCAACTAGATATATGTGCCTAGATCTTTCCCCGACACATGATGCTTGCAAAAGAGAAAAATAAAAAGAAGTAGAGGATAATACTATTGACTCAAACATAAAAGTAAATGCATAAAAGTAAAAGATATGCCCTTCACAGAGGGAAGCAGAGGTTGGCATCCGCTTTTATTTTTGGATGCACAATCCCTTAATGCAAAAGAATGTCACGTTATATTGCCCCCTATGATAGCAACCTTTATTATGCAGTCCATCGCTTTTATTACTTTACCATCATAGGTTTGTACAATGCTTATTTTCCTTTACGATAAAAGATCAAACATATTTAGAAGCAATTTTTATTGCCTTATGCATTCATGAAAACTTACTTGAAGGATCTTATTCAATCCATAGGTAGGTATGGTGGACTCTCATGACATGACATTGGTTTAAGGCTTTTGGATGCACAAGTAGTATTTCTACTTAGTGCGGATTTTTGGCTAGCAAAGATATTTGAGAAAGCACCACATGTTAGAGAATCTATGCCAATATAACTTCTATGTGAATATGACCAAACATAAATCACTACATTGTCTACCTTGTCCAACGTTAATAATTTGGCATAAGATAATTATTGGGGCTCACAATCATAAAAGATGTCCAAGATAGTGTATTTGCATGTGAATCTTCTCTTCCCTTATTAATTCCTTCATGAATTGCATCACTAACTAATGCTATGTTTGTCAATCTTTAATAAATATTACCACTTATACTTATTCTCATGTAATGTCATTACTTTCCATAAGATTATCATATGATATTTTTCATTTTTTTCTTTTATTTTATCGAGACATACAAAGTAAAGAAGCAAAAAATCAAACTAATCTTTATTATATAACTCTCACCCGATTACATAGATAGATAGATCACGAACTAACACACGGAAGATAGATCATGTAGTCGACGTTCACATGACACCACTAAGGGAATCACAACATGTAGTCGACGTTTGGTGAAGTGTCATGTAGTCGACGTTCACATGACACCACTAAGGGAATCACAACATACATACTATCAAAATATCGAACACATATCAAGTTCACATGATTACTTGCAAAATGATTTCTCCCGTGACCTCAAGAACAAAAGTAACTACTCACAAATAATAATCATGCTTAAGATCAGAGGGGTATTAAATAGCATAATGGATATGAACATATAATCTTCCACCAAATAAACCATATAGTGATCAACTACAATATGTAATCAACACTACTAGTCACCCACAGGTACCAATCTGAGGTTCCGGTACAAAGATTGAACACAAGAGATGAACTGGGGTTTGAGAGGAGATGGTGTGAAGATGTTGATGGAGATTTCCCTCCCCAAGATGGGAGAGTTTTTGGTAATGATGATGACGATGATTTCCCCCTCTGGGAGGGAAGTTCCCCCGGCGGAATCGCTCCGCCGGAGTGCGAAAGTGCGCCTGCCCAAGTTCCGCCTTGAGATGGCGGCGCTCCGTACCAAAAGTCATCTCCTTATTTTTTTTTCTAGGTCAAAGTGCTTATATACCAAAAGATGGGCACCGAAGGTGGGTCGGGCTGAGCACAACCCACCAGGGCGTGCCTGGGGGTAGGCACTGTCGGTGTCAAAATCGGCAGATCTCGGGTAGGGGGGCCAAGCTATGCGTTTAGAGGATCGATGGTAACAGGAGACTGGGGACACGATGTTTACCCAGGTTCAGGCCCTCTCGATCGAGGTAATACCCTACTTCATTCTATATTAGTATGGATGAATATGAATACAAGAGTTGATCTACCTCGAGATCGTAATGGCTAAACCCTAGTCTAGCCTATGAGGATATTGTGTTGATGATGATCCCCCTACAGACTAAACCCCTGGCTTATATACATGCCAGAGGGGATCTAGGGTTACAAGGGTGACTTGGGGAGGAAGTAATTGATACATTCAAACTCTACACTTGCATTTCTACGTACATAAGAGTCTTGACCGAATACGGAGGAGGGTCTTCTTCTTCTTCTTCTTTGTGCGGCCCATCAGTGTGGCCCAGCTTCAACGACCCGGGTGACTAAGGACCCCTAAATACAGGACTCCCTCAGTAGCCCCCGGACTTGCCTTCAAGGACGAGATTGTATCCGGATTCATGTCTTCGGTCTTGCAAGGTGAGTCATCCTGGATGATAGTTCGGCTTCTTTAAACATTATAGTCCACCGATTCCTCGCCGCCGTTGCCTTGGCTTCCACGTGTCCAACAAATGCGAACCGTCTGGGATTTTTTTGCAAATACCCCCTTGACCATTCAGAGAAGGCGCATATATAAGAGAATAGATCCCAACTGCCTCTTCATCCATTCCACGCGGAAGAAACCCTAGTGCACGCAAAATAATCTTCAAACATGGCTCGTGCCCCGAGCTCTTCCTCGCGCACTCATGGCCCTCGTGTAGGAGATTGGAAAAGCTGATATGTGTCCCATGCGCACCTGCGGACACTTCAAGCGTATGGGTATCTGCCCCCAGAGGATCTAGTCCTCGGCCGGGCCGGACTAACGTCTATCAACAACCAAGCCCTGGCAGAGAGTTTTCCCAACCCCTCTGATGGAGAGCGGGTATCTTTCATCCCCTACCTTTTAAGAGGTGTGGGGTTCCCCGTTCACCCCTTTCTTAGGGGACTCCTCGAGTTCTACGTTCTCCAACTGCACGATCTTACTCCAGGGTCAGTCCTGCACATCACGGATTTTATCGCTTTATGCGAACTTTTCTTGGGCTACGAGCCTCACTTCGAGCTGTGGATAAGGAATTTCTACCTTGTCCCCCCATCGGAAGAAGGATCCATATTTGAAGTTGGGGGTGCCGAAGTATGGCGCATAGCCGGGACATGCTATCTGCCTCGTACTCCGAAGAAGGCATCCGAAGAATGGCCTTCAAAGTGGTTTTACATTGAGGACGTCGCTTTGCCGGATCCAGTTCGGCGAGGACTCCCCAAGTATTCCAGTGCTCCGCCAAGGAAGCTTTTTTAACTAGCGTCCCCATGGTCCCTCAGAAGAAGAGATAGCGGAGGTTGCAGACTGGCCGACAAGATCAAATTGCTTGCCAGTTCGGGATTAACTATAGTCGAAGTGATGGCCATTTCAATGAAGCAACATGTACAACCGCTTCAAGCTAGAGGATTTCCGATGTGGCACTACAATGGTCATAATGATGCCTCGCGTTGCCTAAGCCTGGATCTAGATGACCCTGCCGTTCTAGCCACTGTCCTGGAAGGCCTCTATAAAGGAGAGAAGCAAGACTTCGTCCGTTTAACATGCCGGGAGGGCCTTTCTATGTACAATCCTCTCGATTAGGTAAGTCCCTCTCTTTGGCCGCTCAATTATTCTTCGTTACGATGCATTGATCGAATTGTATTCGGTTTCTCCCAACAAGAGTGGAGGAAGGTGATCGAGGGGATTAACAGTCCTGCCCCACAGCCAAAGGACCAGTTTTGAAATGCAGGCCCCAGATATAATGAAGATTCGAACGTAGGTATAGAGTTAGAAGATGGAGTCTTCTACCAAGCCTGTCGCGAGGGTCCCCTGGTGGCTATAGTAGTCGATTACGCAGGCCTCACTCCTTCCTCCCGTGTAAGTATTTCCGGACATATCTCATCAAAAAGAGAGGATTCCCGATGTGCCTTACCCATTGTATTCTATCATACTTGAACAGGGACGGCGCTCCTCACGTCGAACTGTACGAAAACCGTCAACCCAGAGGGTGACACCCGCATCAGGTGAGGCCTCAAAGTGAAAGAGGACCGCGAACACCATCAGAACTTCAAAGAGGTATGTTTGTTTTGGTAAGTGATGGGTGGTGAAATTGGTATTACAAATTTCCACTTTGTTTTGTCCTTTTAGGAGGAGTACGCACCAGACTATCTCCGGAAACAATGTACGTGAAGCTCCAGCCAATGCAGCCTCAGGCCCATCAGGGGTTATTGCTGATTCGGTGCTGGATTTTCCTTCCCAGGAGGATTCCGAAGTGGAGGTTGTGATGATTCACCGGCGACGGAAGGCGCACATGCGTGATCCCGCTTTTTCTGAGGACGTGTTTAATGTCCTCAATTCTGTAGATGCCTATATCCGAGCCGCTCAAGACGGACTCGCCGGAGCCCCTCATCAGCTTTCAAAAGATATGAGGGTAAGTTTTTATTTTGAGTATTCCCATGCCAGTAGCCCCCGAGGCTTAAAGCAGTTGGTACAACTGATTTGAGGATCATCGTATTTTTACAGGTCATTCGAGAAAAGAATAACTCTTTATCCGAGGAACTTGAAGAGTGCCGGACTCAGCATGTCGAATTGAAAAATTCAAAGGAATCCGGAAAGCATGTTGTTGGTAAGAATAATTATGTCTGGAAGCTATGACAATTCTGCTGATTACTATGATGTATATACTAATGTGTAATACAGCAACAGGACCGACCGACCAACTGGAGAGGGAGCTAAGAGCTGCCCTAGCGGACAAGAAATTTGCCGAAAGGGAAAAAGTCGCTGGGAGCGTGCCCTGACGCAAGCTATGGAAAAAAGGGAACCAAGCGTAGGATAGAAATATTAGGCTCGAACAGGAGCTAAATGGCGTAAAGGCCCAGCTCACAAGCGCCTTAGAAGAGAACCGGAGGCTAAAAAGTGGCATGCTTAGTATGTCTCTTATACCTAGCTCTCCTTGTAGTCTCTAATTGTGAAAGTTTCCTATAAAAACTTTTCTTGCACGTATGTTGACTGGGCAGCCTGAGGGCGGAGTGTCTGGTTTTGAGGGTGATGTGCTGCAAGAGCTTTCCAGGGTCCATGAACTGGCTCAGAAGGCCATGAAGAGTATGGCCAGAGCTCTATGGGCTGGCGACTCACCTCCAAAGACTATGGAGGATTTGGCGGACCTGTTCAAAGGGGCTCGACGCTGCTTTGAACTATGGAAAGCATCCGCATGCCGCATGGGTGTTCGAGAAGCATGGGCCATGGTGAAGATGCACTACCCCTGTCTTGATCCAAATCACATGGCCCCGTGGGACCTCGAGGGTCCGATGGACAAGAAATTCCTCCGCGCCTGGTATATGACCAAGTAGGATAGCTGCAAAACTTTCCCAACAGGACTGTAAGCTAGACAGCCTTATAGAGGGAATAGAAAATGAGTAGTCGGTTGATTCTATGTATCAAATGTACCTTTACCATCAAACTTATCTCCGATCGAATTTATATAAAGTTTGTCATGGCCGACCATGTGCCTCAACCTCCATAAACCCAAAGGCTAGAATGCTTCTGAATACTATATCTGTGGTAAACACGTGATATGTTAGGAAACCAGGCGATCTGGTCATAATTGCTTGAACAGACGAACTGAGTTCGGGGAGTTCTGTTATATTACTATTTAACGTAAGAAACATCTTCTAGAGAGAATAGTTCCGTTAGGGGTTCTTTTCCCTGGGTCGGCATGCATAAAGATGCGGGCCTAGATCCTGTGAGAAGGACAGTAGGATGCCATCTCCTGTTATAGTTTAAGATACGCTTTAGAATGCGATATGTCGTATATCCACCGACCAAATATTCCCTTAAGAGCGCTAGATTTCAGCTTCACCCAGTCTGAGGTACATATCCGGATTACCCGGTTGTAACAATCGCAGAGGTGCTCCCTTTACGCCCTAGCCGAACAATCGGAAACGTAGGGGTAAGCATAGGAGCCACGCAACCTAGCTTGGCCAGAACTTAAGTCATATTGGTGCATATAATGGCAAGGATAAACTGTAAAAAGAGGCGACATTTTTAAGAAAGAAGCTTTATTTATAATGGGCTTCGTTAAAGAAGCCCCCAAGTGTATTTGAGGTAGGTACAATTAAGGATGTACTTGTTATGTGACAGTTCGGGCAAGCTGAATACTTGTTAATTGAAGAAAATGTGAAGAGAACAAAGGAGAGAAAACAAAAAAGTAAAAGACAAGACCTAACTTATAAAGAGGAAGAAATTGCTACCGAACTATCCATAGAATCGTCGGAGCCTGGCAGGGTTCCACGGGTTCGGCTCAAGGCGGTTGTCTTGAGCATTGCAAAGGCAATATGCTCCACTGGTGAGTACTTCGTTAATAATGAAGGGCCCCTCCCACTTTGGTTTGAGCTTGTCCTTTTTCTTCTCCAGGAGGCGTAAAACAAGTTCGTCGACGTTGTATGTCTTGGCCCGCACTTCTCTGCTCTGGTATCGCCTAGCCTGTTGTTGATAAAATGTGAAACGTGCTAGCGCTGTATCGCGTTCTTCTTCAAGTCCATCTAGGTCGTCCTGCCGATCTAACTCATCCTCCTTTTCCTCGTACATGCGCACTCGAGGTGAGTCATGGATAATGTCGGAGGGTAGAACAGCCTCTGCGCCGTACACCATAAAAAGGGTGTATATCCAGCCATACGATTGGGTGTGGTCCACAGCCCCCAGAGTACGGAATCAAGCTCTTCGACCCAGTGTTTATCAGACTCCCGTAGGGAGTGCACTAGTCGGGGTTTAATGCAGCTCATTATCAGACCATTGGCTCTTTTGACTTGACAGTTTTTTGAGGATGGTATACGGAGGAATAGTCAAGTTTAATACCTAGCTTTGCGCACCAATTTTTTACCTCATCAGGTGTGAAATTTGTGGCACCCCGGCTCAGAGCAACCGGTTTACCCTGCATTGCAAGCCCAGAGATCTAGTCTTCTGGCAATACACAATAACATGGTACATAAACAACCACTTTTATTGATGCTAGCGGATTACATAAGTCTGATATTACATCGGGATACGAGGCCGCGCGGTGCTGCAGAACAGTATGTACATTATTTAATGAACATGACGAGGGCCTCGATCACACGAACTACACGTCAACAGAAGAACGACGAATTGGAACTCCATAGCACAGGGACACCGATCTGGACACGGCCTAGACGCGTGATGCGCTCCGATGCGAACCGACTTGCCTGAAAGCTGGCATAACACGCAAGGTCAGTACATTGAATGTACTTGCAAGCTCACAACAAACATAAGCACGATGACAGACAATATCAAGACAATTAATTAGATTAATGCAATGCAGGAACTACTACCGGTGCAATGAAATCAATACTTACACCGAGTCTCACGGACTCGCTTACCAGACGGTTACCTCGTAACCAAACGGTGACCATACCCGGGTCACAACTGAGATCAATTCCTCATGAACAACTCCAGAGTTCATGAATCACCTCGAAACACATGTATCGTAACAATCATTTAGTTGGCAAGATTAATTATAAAAGTTGATCCATGGTGTGACTTACTTCCGAGCTATGCCCATAACCGAGGACGCAGCTATTGATAGATTAAAATACACTCTACAGAGGTAGCACACTTTACCCACACTACGGAACACTGGCCTCGCACTCCCATACGTGCGGACCAAAAGGTTCAGATGAAACCCTCCCTTTGTCATGGCACTCTCCCGACCACTCCGACCATCTCCCTCTCACGGCTAGGTCTTGGGTGGCCCCGTGTCTACCAAAGACACCAACGGCCACTGTCATGGCAAAAGGGTCCCAAACGGGGACAAGGTACCATAAAAACAAATGAGCACATAAGGTTATGTCTGCTTACCGGGCCAGGCTATGCACGCCCATAACCTTCCCTCGTGGGAGGCACCGGTGATAGGCACAACAAAGGACCGAGTCAAGACCTTCCCACAAGGTAAGCGTGGTCGCACTGAATAAAACCCCAATTCGGTGGCACCATGATGGGATCAACATCATATTCATGTTGAACTTGATCAGGTTTAACATTGGTAAAAACTTTTTATAAATAATAAGGTACTATGACATAACCCCGCAACTACTCGAGAGGCAAAGCACACAATTCAAAGACATGGATCAAACTATCAACACAATTATCTTGCTCTACTCAAGATCAAAACTTCTCTGGTTATATCTCTTTTTTGTTATCAAGCAATAGCCTTTTTATTATCTCATCAATTAAATGAAAATAACACTTCATAAAAGAACTATCATCATTTACCATAGCAATATAACTAGTGCAAAACATTACTCTACTTGACCAGATAGGTTCATGCATTTTACCAGTAACTAAAACAAGCATATCAATCATGATAAAGTAACTACCAATTAGCCAAACATATTTATCAAATTTTAAATGCAAATAAGAACTCATATTCAAGTAGAAAATCAGTGATATTGAAATAACACCATCCAAATGCTGGTCTGGCTTGCCTTAGGGCAGGGGATGATCACACCCCTCTTGGTTTGCTTCAAGACAAGCCTCTCCTTCTGAAAAGAATTTTAATCCACAAAAACGATTATCAAAACCCATTCTGAAAATCACCTGAAATTCTAGAAGCTTTCTGAAACAAAGACAATGCAGAAAGAATCAAATCATTTGGACTTATGGTTTAGAAATGGTGGCAGGTCAAAGTTTAGTCAAATTTCTGAATAAATTTGAATTAAACAGAAATCATGGGGGTGGTGACGTCGAAGGCGTAAAAGGGGGAGTACGCCTCCACTCGTACCGCTTCGGGCGGGAGCGGTGAGGCTGACAGGTGGGTCCCATGCGTCAGGAGAGAGGGGGGAGGCGCAAGATCAGAACGCGATGACGCTCCACCGGAGCTCACGCCGGCAATTAGGGCTTTTGGGGCTAGGCTAGAGGGATAGTATCAAAGAGGGGTTCACGGCGCACCTGCACGTACCCGTGGCTTGGCTTGGGATGGCCAGAGCTGCTCGCAACTGAGCTCGCAAGTGGTGGTGGCGGACGGAGTTCACCGGAGTGGTTGAAGACGGCGGCTAGGAGCAGCTCTGAGGGCTCTGCTGCATCCAGTCAGCACCAATAGGCCTCCAATGCCACATCCGAGCAGTTGCCCGAGCTCGAGAGGTGCCTGATGGTCGCGGAGCGGCAGAGGGGATCGTCGGCGAGCTCGGGCTCGGGGACGGTGGCCAGAGGCCTGCCCTGTCGGGCTGCGGCTTCCTACGACTTTGTGGAGTGTGTGGGAGTGAGTGGCGATGCTCGGAAAGACTGGGGAGGGGCTGTATTTATAGGCAAGGGGGAGAGGTGCTCTGGGCTCCGCCGGAGCTCTCTGGAAGACGGCGCACGGCGACAAACGGGGTCAGAGAGAGGGGGAAGAGGTCAGCGATCACGCGGGTGTTGTGCACGGACGCGGACGAGCACGGGAAGCGGTGGGGGAAGAGGACAAGTTCACGCGCGCATTGTGGCTTTTGGCTGCGACGTGCCAGTGCTCGCTGCGGCGGCTCAGGCATCGGCGAGCGCCAGGGAGCGGTCAAGGGTGATGGGTTGAGCGTGGTGGCGCGTCTCGGTAGTCATCGGCGAGCGCTGGAACGAGCACGCGTTGAACAGAGGGGATGGCGACACCCAGAGCGCGTCGAACGCATGCCAGGCACCGTGTCCTCACTCGGTCACCACCCTAGCAAGGTCAAGACGACGTCCAAGCGCTGCCAAACCTTGTCTGCACTCTAGTCCACGCAGGGTTTAGTCTAGGAAAGTTGAAAACTCATACCCAGGCCGACCAGGATTGACTCAACCAAGCTGACAAGTTTCTGACTAGAAACTTGGTCGCCAAGTTTGGCAAGCTTCTAAATGGCCATTAGGGCTGATCTCCTAGGGTTAATGGTTTCTTAGGAGGGTAATTAACCTCAAGAAAGATCAGGGCCAAAATATCAAGGAAAAATGCACTTGTTGTACATAGTGCATTTCTGGACCAGAAGAGAAATGATTTTCTATAGCAAAAATATTACAAGGAGTGATGCACTAGATTTGCTTGGGAAGGTGTGCCATGGTCCAAAGAATATTCAGGAATTATTTGAGAATTTTTGGATCAAGGAAAATGGGGGTTGCTTTGGAGCAATAGTCTCCAAAGTAGGTTTGAGAGGGGGAAATGAATATTTTTCTTTTAAGAAAAATATTTCTTTGGCCATTTTGGGATTATTCAGAGAGGAAATGATGAAATGGAGAGAGATGGGTCACTTGGGTGAAAGCCAAGGATATGCCCAAGTGACAAGTCCATTTGAAAAGATTCAAAAACTGCAAATCCAAATCAAAGGCAAACTGAACTCCAGAAAAAGAGAGGGGGCAAAAATCCAGGTTGTCACAAACCTCCCCCACTTAGGATGAATCTCGTCGTCGAGATTCGGTTGCTTGGCAAAACAATTCTGGGTACGCAGTCCTGAAAAATTTCTCTCTTTCCCAGGTTGCTTCCTCTTATGTGTGATGTTCCCACTGAACCTTGTAAAACCTTATTTCTTTGCTGCGGGTGACCATGTATGTCTGATCCAAGATCCTGATTGGCTTTTCCTCATAAGTCAAATCCTTAGACAATTCTATTTCTGCCATATCAGTCCTTTTCTCCGGTGGCGAGATGCATCTTCTCAGCTGCGAGATATGAAACACATTGTGCATTTCTGACAGTTCTGGTGGCAATTTTAACTGATATGCCACTGTACCGACTCTGGCCATGACTGGAAACGAATTGATGTATCGGGGAGCCAATTTTCCGCAGGTCTGAAACCTCTTGAATCCTTTCATAGGGGTGACTCGAAGATATACGTGTTCTCCGGGTTCGAAGCTGATCTTACAGTGTTTGGCATCATAGTAGCTCTTATGTCGTGATTTGGCCAGCTGCAGTCTGTCTCAGATTTCCTTTACTTGCTTCTCTGCGTCGAGCATTAAATCAGTCCCGAAAATATGGTTCTCTCCCGTTTGAGACCAGTTCAATGGAGTGCGGCATTTCCGGCCATACAGAGCTTCATAAGGTGACATCTTCAAGTTGGTCTGGAAACTATTGTTGTAGGAAAACTCGGCATAAGGCAGACAATCTTCCCACTTGGTTCCTTGGGCCAATACACAGGCTCGGAGCATATCTTTGAGTATTTGATTTACTCGCTTAGTTTGTCCATCTGTTTGAGGATGATAAGCCGTGCTGTATTTCAGAGCAGTCCCCAAGGCTTGACGTAGTCGGGACCGAAATACGGAGGTGAAGGGAGATCCCCTGTGAGAAGTGATGGTCTTTGGTACTCCATGCAGACTGACAATTCATGATACATATAGTTGCGCAAGTTGCTTTGCAAGGTAGGTGGTCCGTATGGGAAGGAAATGTGCTACCTAGGTTAGGGTGTCCACTATGACCCATATTGCATCATTTCCTCAGTGAGACCTTGGTAGTCCGGTGATGAAATCCATGCAGATATCGTCCCATTTCCATTGGGACACTGGCAGAGGTTGGAGGATTCTGGCGGGTTTTTGGTGTTCCGCCTTTACCTTGTTGCATGTATCGCAACATGCAACAAAGTATGTGATGTCTTTCTTCATTCCGTCCCACCAGAATACCTGACGAAGGTCTTCATACATTTTGGTACCAACTGGGTGAATTGAGTATGGTGCTTCATGTGCTTCTGCCAATATTTTCTTCTTCAGGCATTCAAGCTTTGGTACGCAAATCCTTCCTCGGAACCTTAGCGTACCTTGTCGATCCCTAGAGAAATCAAGTGCATGCCCTTTGTGCATCTTCTGGACATATATTCTCAATAGTTTGTCATCTGCCTGAGCACTGCGGATTTCTTCTTCAAGAGTAGGGGAAACTTCCAATATGTTGGCAAGACAAGCATCGGTGATCACCAAATTGAGTTGATTGATTTCTTTATAAAGCTTGGGAGGCAATAAATCCTTGAGAGCACTAAGGTTGGTTGGTTTGCGGCTGAGGGCATCAGCCACCACATTAGCTTTGCCTGGGTGATAATTTATTCCGAGGTCGTAATCCTTAACCAACTCGAGCCATCTTCATTGTCGAAGGTTCAAGTCGGGCTGAGTGAATATACACTCGAGACTCTTGTGGTCGGTAAATATCTGACACCTCTTTCCAATCAGTTAGTGTCTCCAGATCTTCAAAGCATGCACCACTACGGCCAATTCCAAATCATGAGTGGGATAGTTTCCTTCGAGTTGCTGCAGTTGTCGGGACGCATAAGCCACGACTTTGCCATCTTGCATAAGCACACATCCCAACCCTTTTCTGGATGCGTCGCAGTAGACATCAAAACTACGGTAGATGTCTGGAAGCGTCAATACCGGCACTGATGTTAGTTGTAACACCCCGAGAATCATGCTACAGGAACTCCATGCTAATGATGCCAAGTCATCATCATTATGCCCTAGGAAAACAATTAAGAAATATTTCAATCCCAAATTCAAATTTAGATTGAAAGTCAAATTTCAGTTTCTTCAAGCTGTCCAACAAAAATGTTCGATGGGTTGAAAAATATTCATTAGATAATTGTCATGCATTAACAAACATTTTTATAGATGTTGAAAATGCCCCGAGCAAATAAAACAGTACCCAAACAGCCCCATAAATCCATTTTTCAATTATATAAAATTTAAATGAAATCTTCTTGCCTCCAAACTATTTGTGGTAGTACTAAATAATGCCTAGTTTTTGTTTTGTCAAGTGGCACCTTTTTTTTACTAAAACCAATTGGTGGCTCAACTTAACCAAACAGAAACTATTAAAAAAATAGAAAAAGAATTTAGAAACAAAACGAAATCAAAGAAAAGATAGAAAGCACATTGCACTTGCGGCCCGCTCACTACACGCGCAGGCCCAACCCACCTGGGTCATCCCCATCGTCTCGCTACCGGAGGCAGGGAGGCCGTGGCGAGCATCCAGCCGCTGTGGCCATGGATGGGCACCACGTGCCCCCTCCTCGGCCTATAAGGCGCTCTCGCGAAACCCTAGCGCGCCCTCGCCTGATCCCATCCTTTTATCCATCGCGCCCCCTCCTCCTATGCTCAAAAATGAGCGGAAGAACTCGTGCGGTCACCACGCCCGTCCTCGCGTTGCCACGGCCTACGTGCTCCCTGGCACCCAGGGTGATGTCCATGAGCTCCGGCGTCGACGCCTCCATCTACTAGTACAATTGGTTCGAGCGGGGGAGCAACACATCGTTGCCTTCATCGTCGTTTCTCCGCCATGGCCACGGGATCTCGTCATTGATTGCGGTACCGACAAGCCATCCCCGGCTTCCTCGACCACGTCCCCGGCTTCGCGGTGAGCTCCTCTCCCGGACCCCTCTTGTTCCCGCTTCGATCCGTCGCCGTAGTCGCATGTACGAGCCGATGGCCGCCATGACCGAAGCTCGGTGTTCGCGTATGCGCACATGCAGCTCCTTGTGTTAGGTTGCTGCTCTTGCCTCTGTTCTGCTTTGCTTGCTAGCTGCTGCTTTGCTAGCTCTGCTTGCTGTTGCTCTTGATGCTTATGCCACTGCTTAGCTACTGCTCTTGCGCCGCCGCCGCCGCTGCATGGTGCTCTGATCGCCTCGCCATTTGCTCCACTCGGCTGCGCCTAGCCACGCCGGCCCGTGCGGCCCGCAACCGCCGCCGCACCCCGCTCCCGCGACTAGCCGTCGCACTGCGCGTCGCCTCCCAGCCGCTGCACGCTAGTGCAGTTGATTCAGCCGCCGGCGTCGTCCGTGCGTGCGTGCGTCGTGCGTGCGTGCACACCAGTGCTCCGCTGGGCCACTTCAACTAGTGCCCCAGCCTCTGTTAATTAGGATTAGGCCTAATTAGCTTAGCCCAAATCCCCGACTACTAAAAAACAACAAGACAAACTTTGATATGACATGTGGGCCCTGCTAGATTAATTAGTTGGTCAACTGTTTTCATTAAGTTAAATAACCCTCCTGTCTAGTTTGACCCAGTCAAATTGCTGACTGGGCTAGACTCTATTAATGACATCTGGGTCCCGTTGGACCAAGTTGACTAGTCAACTTGACCAGTCAACTTCTGACTGAGCAGTTGACCTGGCCCACTAGTCAATCCCTCTGGTGGGTACACATCTGGGTGTAAATATATGTTAGTCTTTTGGTTTTTTTCGATTAATTGATAATAAATTCCAGAAAATAAATAAACTTTAGAAAATCATATAAAATAAACCGTAACTCGGATGAAAATGTTTTATATATGAAAGTTGCTCAGAATTGCGAGACGAATCCGAATATATGTTCCGTTCGTCCGCCACACATCTCTATCATACCGAACATGGAACAATCCCCCTCCGGTTCGCCTGTCCAAAAATGCCTAACACCGGGAATGCTTTCTCGGATGTTACCCCTCTTCGCCAGTATCGTGTAGCACCGCGTTAGAGCACCCTAGCGCTACGTGTTAACTTGTCGTGCTTCTTTATTGCATCTGTATGCTTTGTATTTATTGTTTCTCCCCCCTCTTCTCTCCAGTAGACCTCGAGACCGAAGATGCCCCGGTGATCGACTACGGTGTTGACGACCCCTCCTTCTTGCCAGAGCAACCAGGCAAGCCAACCCGCTTAGATCATTCCGATATCGCCCATTCTCTTCTCTCTTATGCTTGCATTAGAACTGCTACTGCTTTTTGTATGATCCTATTCTAATGCATAGCTTGTTGTTGATACTGCTTTCATACCTTACATGTTTATAGTAAACTGCTTAGTATAGGCTGGTTTGAGATCCACGAGTGACCCCCTACCTTGTCCCGACTGCCCCGCTGGATTATTCGAAGACCCAATCAACGGGGTCGAAGCCCAGGACCCGGCACCGCACATCACTTTCCCCTTAGTTGCTCGACACTACTGGGTTACTATCGAGTGCCGAGGGTGAGACCTCATCAGCTCTTCTGATGTTAACCTTATAGGTTAGTTCATTGGTTGTGGTCATCGAGGGTGATTCCTCTTTCTCCACTCCCAATAACGACACTGTCGTGCAACTCCTCAAGAGTGGACCTCGAGGGTGACTCCTCTTTCGTTCACCTTGACGATAAACATCAGGTGGAATTCCATCGAGGGTGATCTCCTCAGGTTTCCCTTTGGTGTCAGACACACAGTTATTATGGTTATTATGACTTTACACTGAACCTAGTTACTAAAGACGGGTCGACCCAGAGGGGTACCCGCGCGAGCTTAATTGCGAGTGATGTGTAGTCGGGTTGACCTGGAAGGTGCCCGCGAGATAATACGAGGCGTGGTCGGGCACTCGCCCTTGCCGCAAGTTCTCGAGACGGGGCGATGGGGTCACATCTTTTGTGAGTCTCTGCTCGTTACCGCGCGTTCCCAAGAGACTAAACGGTTTGGATATTTGATCCGAGGGGCCTCTGGCCCGATAGCGCTAACCATCACGTGGGCATAGTATGGGCGTTCTGCGTCGTATGCATCAGCCGAAGCTTAACTGACGTCATTGCGACTGAGTGGCACGCGCCGGGTTGGACTGGTTAGGCTCCTACCTTTTTAAAGGTGGTTGCTAGGTCTACTCACCGGCCGCCCACGCAACGTGCAGAAGTTCCCGGGGCGATTGGCCCATGACCCCTGGGGGCATAGGGTTTAGTCCAGCGTGCATGACCTCTCTATTAAGTCTAGGTCGGGTTGCGGCGTATTGTTTGGCCGAGGGCGGGCATGACCTGATGGTGTGTCCAGCCGGAGTTAAGCAAGCGTGATGGGTAAGTTGGTGCACCCCTGCAGGGAAGAAAACATCTATCGATAGCCTCTCCTACGGTAACGGACACTTGGAGTTGTATCCCGATCGCTACAACTAGAACTGGATGTTGAGGCATTGTTTGGATATGTTGCTTCGGGAGTCGAGAAAGGATCCCGGAGCGTTGGAACAACAACATAAATATGACTTATGTTATACTACTCTACTTCCCCCCTCTTGCTGCAAGACGGTGGTTTCCAGAAGATGCTAGTCTTCGATAGGGCTAACTTCTCCCCCTCTTATTCTGGCATTCTGCAGTTTAGTCCACATATACTACCCTTTTCATTGATACCGATGCATATGTAGTGTAGATCCTTGCTTGCGAGTTCTTTGGATGAGTACTCACGGTTGCTTTGCTCCCCCCTTTCCTCCTTCTTTCTTCTTTATGGTTGATGCAACCAGATGGTGAAGTCCAGGATCCAGACGCCACCCTTGACGACTGCTACTACCCCGACGGAGCCTACTACTACGTGGAGTTCGGCTTCGAGGAGTAGTTAGGAGGTCCCAGGCAGGGGGGCTTGCCTTTTCGATCGTTGCTATATTTGTGCTAGCCTTCTTAAGGCAAACTTGTTTAACTTATGTCTGTACTCAGATATTATTGCTTCCGCTGACTCTTGTGTATTCGAGCTTATGTATTCGAGCCCTCGAGGCCCCTGGCTTGTAATATAAAGCTTGTATTATTTTAATTGTCTCTAGAGTTGTGTTGTGATATCTTCCAGTGAGTCCTTTATCTTGGTCGTACGCATTTGCGTGCATGATTAGTGTACGGTCAAATCGGGGGCATCACAAGTTGGTATCAGAGCCGACTGCCAGTAGGAACCCCCTTTCCAACTCCTTGGTCGAAGTTGAGTCTAGTCTTTGAAAAACTGATTTACTAACTTGGCTGTGTGGCTTACGGGCCCACGTCGCTAATTGGGTGGTATTAGGATCTTTTATTCCTCGTCTATACTCTGGGATTCTGTCATCTCTTCTCTTCGGGTTAAATGGTTTTGCTGACTCTAACTCTAGGTTCTCGAAATACTTTCTCCCGGAGAACCCTTCATTCAAGATAATGGCCTGCTACACCAGAAGTTTCCGAAGATACTTTACGATGTTCTCTCGAGACCTTGTGCCCTTCACCGTTGCAATTCCATATCACCGATAAATCCCTAAGGATAGCTGCATACACTTGTCGTCCTTACCTTCATTTCAATTGTTCTTGATATTACAAGATACTCTGAAATACTTCGGATATTCTGAGAATCCTTTGTGCCTGCTGCCATGCATCTCCTTTTCCGCATGAATACATGTATGAATAATTCCTCACAATTAGCGAGGATTTGTTCATCCTCAGTTGTTCATGCGTTTCACAAATGTCTTCGAAACACTATTCAATCTTCCAAAATCCTCAGCAACCTATTGCTCTGGAAAGTTTTACCTGCTCGCATTATGGTTAATTCCATATGTATATCAATATTCGTTAATATCCTTTATGATTGACTTTCTGATCTTTTTGATTCAATAGGTTGCAAATACTCGCAATCGTCAGTCAAACTACAATTCGTTCTTGGAGCTCAGATGTCATTCCGAATATGAGCTGGTTCTCGACCAACCAAATTGTCGTCAATTGCACCCCTAAGTCATTTCAACTTACCCATCCTTAATCAGAGCATTGCTTCTGATCCCTTGATTTGGAAATCATAATTCATTTTGCATTTGATAGTTGAAATAGTCAGTTGTTTATATAAACTGATACCCTTGCATTCTTTCTTCTTCTGGTTGAGTACCAATCCTCACATCAGATCCCTTGTAGACCACCGGATCCTGTGTTGGATTTCATCCGACAACGTCCTTCATATTCAAACACCTGGTGAGTTCTGCCATGATATACATGCCTCGGGTAAAATATATCATCTGCTTTCTCAACCATGCTCTGCTTTCGAGCTTGTATAATTTTCTCCTGAAGTTTGCGTACTATGAGTCTAAGATGCCCCGATGGGTTAAACTTATGCCTTCCTTAATCTGTGCGAACCCGAAAGTTTTCCAAGGTTCATACTCCTCTGGTAATTCACCAGGCAAGTCTTCGCAATCAATTCATTTTTTAATAGAGCACTGAATGAAAGCTTATGCATTGAAGAAGCGGGAGTCAACCTTGAACTTTCTGTTCATGCCCATGGACACGATGTAGATCTTATCATTAAAGCTTCTCTAAATTAATTATCCCCTTGATATAAGTTCATTTTATATCTGGGATCTGGCCTTTTGCAATCGTGGTACCGACCATGCTCTCCTTTAAATGCCATTTCTCGGACTAGCAAACCACTTGTCCTCTGCAGGTCAATGCACCTGTCCAGCCTTCATTATGATCTACCTTCGAGTATTACCCCGCGGTATCTCGATAATGTCATAGAACCATATTACTTATAAGTTCTTCTTCAAGTATTACTTTTTTTGACAGAAAGACTGTAAGGGAACCCCCTACAGTATAGTTGGTGCAACAAACCCAAATTGCAAGTACCATGCCTTGAACCTGGGTGGGTGGGAAGGCATCAGCCCCTTCACACCGATTCCAATTTTCCACGGGTTCTGAGTTGTTAGACACTCAAGGACACCGATAAATGAATCAATTCCACACTCCGATTCAATAACTCTTAAGTAATTTCCATTGCTTATGAGTTTAGTAATTCTTCAAGTCATATCTAGCCTGATCGGCTATATCATTATCGCGCATCTTTTAACTGTGCTACCTGGTCCTTCTTTCCGGAGCACAATTTCGGCAATGAGCTAAGCTTACGCCGATCTTCCTCGGCACATCATTTTGTCTTGAACAACTAGCTTGTTTTCAAGTTTGTATTGTACTAGTTGTTTCAATGACCTTTCGCTCCATCATTCATTTGACTTGATGTCATCGCCGATCGATTACATCCTAATGAAATCCCTCTATAAATGTGTCGTGATCATCATCAACAATGAATTGCCTTCTTCCAAGTTGTGAATCGAATTCATGATGGGAAATACCATCCCTTCCCCTCGATGATTTATATTAACACTGATAACATTCTTGCATTCCCTCCAACCCAAACTTGTTCGTGTTTTGTGTTACACCTTGAGTTCCTTGTTATCCGACTTATGCTATGCTCTACCTTGGCGTACTACCATCTTTCATGTCAAGAATTTCATGAGAATTTCACCACCCCTTATGAATTCTTGATACAAGTAATAGTTCTCACCAGCTTCATTCGTTCCCTATTCCCCGTGTTATCTCTAATCAAAAACCCAACAATTGAAGTATGACGTGCGAATTCAAAACTTCTAGCAAACCGAATGCTTTGAAGTGAATGGTCGATAGTTTCTTTCCAACCCTTCTGGTTATTAAAACTCCATACTAACATCGATCTTGCTACTTGGTATGTATTTCCAGGTGCATTTCGTTCAGTACTTAATTGTGGATGTTCTCCACAAACACACTTCATTATATACCCTAGTGTGACCAATGCTATCGCCTTGTTCACTTAATTGTGAAAATTCATGTCTAGGGAAATCGCAAAGAATTGTTTCTGAGCCTGTCGGCCTCATCCTCATCTTCCCTTGTTGAAATTGTATGACTTATTTTATAAGTTGTTTCCAATGGATCCTGTTGTATCCAAAGTCTGACCTTTGCTTGAATTCCATGTCGGGGCTATCTCAAAGCATGTCTGTCATACTACAAAGATCCACAAGAACATTGTAAGAGCAATGCTAAATGTTTCTTGATCAACCATCCAACATCGTTGTGTGGGTACATATCATAATTCTTCTGACCCCTTTTATCTATATGGTCATGGCTTTGATCTGCTGACACATATATCATGCCCTGCTTAATCTTGGGGATGATTTACTCATATTCTTGGTGTTTAAACACATTTTCCTTTCCATTTGTTTGTTTAACCTTTCTTTGATCTACATATAATCTAAGCAGTAATAATTTTCTGTAAACACCTTGGTGTACAACTCTGTCAGTAAGACCCTGTTACTATTGTTGATAACATTCCGGTAACCACCGATGGACGAGAACCTTGCCTATTTGGTCCGCCTCATTTCAATGAGCAGGAAAATGGTTCTCTTCGTCCCTTGCCCTTGGTACCGATGTTGTTGTCGGCTTAACTAACATACTATCCTCGTGCAAGACGTCAACACCCATAAAAATCAGTGTGGCGCAGCGGAAACATGGTGGGCACATAACCCACAGTTCCACAGGATCGAAACCTGACTCTCCCGTACATCCCTGTTTACCCAAAATTTATTCCTCGCACTTGGCTTCGTATGGAAATCACGAGCCACATTCCTAGTGATCTATTTTTGCATCACACGCAATACTTATTCTCATTGCTCTGAACCCCTTTCACCCTCTTTTCCAGGCAACGAACGATTGCCTACCCGGTTGAAGCTTCTTATTGCACCTCCTTACCTTGCTCTAGACGTCTTTCTTGAATTTTGACTCGAGATGTGCCTCCATGCCACGTTCACTAAGATAGCCCCCAGGTACCTATCTTGTGTTGAGATCCGTCCTTCCCGAGTCTTTCCCCCTTATTCCACCCCTTAAATCTCGGGACGAGATTTCTTGTAGTGGAGGAGATTTGTAACACCCCGAGAATCATGCTACAGTAACTCCATGCTAATGATGCCAAGTCATCATCATTATGCCCTAGGAAAACAATTAAGAAATATTTCAATCCCAAATTCAAATGTAGATTGAAAGTCAAATTTCAGTTTCTTCAAGCTGTCCAACAAAAATGTTCGATGGGTTGAAAATATTCATTAGATAATTGTCATGCATTAACAAACATTTTTATAGATGTTTAAAATGCCCCGAGCAAATAAAACAGTACCCAAACAGCCCCATAAATCCATTTTTCAATTATATAAAATTTAAATGAAATCTTCTTGCCTCCAAACTATTTGTGGCAGTACTAAATAATGCCTAGTTTTTGCTTTGTCAAGTGGCACCTTTTTTTTTACTAAAACCAATTCGTGGCTCAACTTAACCAAACAGAAACTAATAAAAAAATAGAAAAAGAATTTAGAAACAAAACAAAATCAAAGAAAAGGTAGAAAGCGCATTGCACTTGCGGCCCGCTCACTACACGCGCAGCCCCAGCCCACCTGGGTCATCCCCATCGTCTCGCTACAGGAGGCAGGGAGGCCGTGGCGAGCATCCAGCCGCCGTGGCCATGGATGGGCACCACGTGCCCCCTCCTCGGCCTATAAGGCGCTCTCGCGAAACCCTAGCGCGCCCTCGCCCGATCCCATCCTTTTCCCCATCGCGCCCCCTCCTCCTCTGCTCAAAAACGAGCTGAAGAACTTGCGCGGTCACCATGCCCGTCCTCGCGTTGCCATGGCCTACGTGCTCCCTGGCACCCAGGGTGATGTCCATGAGCTCCAGCATCGACGCCTCCATCTACTAGTACAATTGGTTCGAGCGGGGGAGCACCACATCGTCGCCTTCATCATCGTTTCTCCGCCATGGCCACGGGATCTCGTCGTTGATTGCGGTACCGACAAGCCGTCCCCGGCTTCCCCGACCACATCCCCGGCTTCGCGGTGAGCTCCTCTCCCGGACCCCTCTTGTTCCCGCTTCGATCCATCGCCGTAGTCGCATGTACGAGCCGATGGCCGCCATGACCGAAGCTCGGTGTTCGCGTACACGCACATGCAGCTCCTTGTGTTACGTTGCTGCTCTTGCCTCTGTTCTGCTTTGCTTGCTGGCTGCTGCTTTGCTAGCTCCGCTTGCTGTTGCTCTTGATGCTTATGCCACTGCTTATCTACTGCTCTTGCGCCACCGCCGCCGCTGCATGCTGCTCTACTCGCCTCGCCAGTTGCTCCACCCTGCTGCGCCTAGCCACACCGGCCCACGCGGCCGGCAACCGCCGTCGCACCCCGCTCCCGCGACTAGCCGTCGGACTACGCGTCGCCTCCCCGCCACTGCACGCTAGTGCAGTTGATTCAGCCGCCGGCGTCGTCCGTGCGTGCGTGCGTCGTGCGTGCGTGCACACCAGCGCTCCACTGGGCCACTTCAACTAGTGCCCCAGCCTCTGTTAATTAGGATTAGGCCTAATTAGCTTAGCCCAAATCCCCGACTACTAAATTACAACAAGACAAACTTTGATATGACATGTGGGCCCTGCTAGATTAATTAGTTGGTCAACTATTTTAATTAAGTTAAATAACCCTCTTGTCTAGTTTGACCCAGTCAAATTGCTGACTGGGCTAGACTCTATCAATGACATCTGGGTCCCGTTGGACCCAGTTGACTAATCAACTTTACCAGTCAACTTCTGACTCGGCAGTTGACCTGGCCCACTAGTCAGTCCCTTTGGTGGGTATACATCTGGGTGTAAATATACGTTAGTCTTTTAGTTTTTTTTGATTAATTGATAATAAATTCCAAAAAATAAATAAACTTTAGAAAATCATATAAAATAAACCGTAACTCGGATGAAAATGTTTTATATATGAAAGTTGCTCAGAGTTGCGAGACAAATCGGAATATGCGGTCTGTTCGTCCGCCACACATCTCTATCATACCGAACACGGAACAATCCCCCTCCGGTTCGCCTATCCAAAAATGCCTAACACCGGGAATGCTTTCCCGGATGTTATCCCTCTTCGCCAGTATCGTGTAGCACCACGTTAGAGCACCCTAGCACTACGTGTTAACTTGTCGTGCTTCTTTATTGCATCTGTATGCTTTGTATTTATTGGTTCTCCCCCCTCTTCTCTCCGATAGACCCCGAGACCGAAGATGCCCCGGTGATTGACTACGGTGTTGACGACCCCTCCATCTTGCCAGAGCAACTAGGCAAGCCAACCCCTTTTGATCATTACGATATCGCCCATTCTCTTCTCTCTTATGCTTGCATTAGAACTGCAACTGCTTTTTGTATGATCCTATTCTGATGCATAGCCTGTTGTTGATACTGCTTTCATACCTTACATGTTTATACTAAACTGCTTAGTATAGGCTGGTTAGAGATCCACCAGTGCCCCCTACCTTGTCCCGACTGCCCCGCTGGATTATCCGAAGACCCGATCAACGGGATCGAAGACCAGGACCCGGCACTGCACATCACTTTCCCCTTAGTTGCTCGACACTAATGGGTTACTATCGAGTGCCGAGGGTGAGACCTCATCAGCTCTTCTGATGTTAACCTTGTAGGTTAGTTCATCGGTGGTGGTCATCGAGGGTGATTCCTCTTTCTCCACTCCCGATAACGACACTGTCGTGCAACTCCTCAAGAGTGGACCTCGAGGGTGACTCTTCTTTCATTCACAATGACGATAAACAACAGGTGGAATTCCATCGAGGGTGATTTCCTCAGGTTTATCTTTGGTGTCAGACACATAGTTACTATGGTTACTATGACTTTACACTGAACCTGGTTACTAAAGACGGGTCGACCCAGAGTTGTACCCGCGCAAGCTTAATTGCGAGTGATGTGTAGTCGGGTTGACCTGGAAGGTGCCCGCGAGATAATACGAGGCGTGGTCGGGCACTCGCCCTTGCCGCAAGTTCTTGAGACGGGGCGATGGGGTCACATCTTTCGTGAGTCTGTGCTCGTTACCGCGCGTTCCCAAGACACTAAACGGTTTGGATATTTGATCCAAGGGGCCTCTGGCCCGATAGCGCTAACCATCACGTGGGCATAGTATGGGCGTTCTGCATCATATGCATCAGCCGAAGCTTAACTGACGTCATTGCGACTGAGCGGCGCGCGTCGGGTTGGACTGGTTAGGCTCCTACCTTTTTAAAGGTGGTTGCTAGGTCTGATCATCGGCCGCCCACGCAACATGCAGGAGTTCCCGGGGAGATTGGCCCATGACCCCTGGGGGCATAGGGTTTAGTCCGGCATGCATGACCTCTCTATTAAATCTAGGTCGGGTTGCGGTGTATTGTTTGGTCGAGGGCGGGCATGACCTGATGGTGTCTCCGGCCGGAGTTAAGCAAGCGTGATGGGTAAGTTGGTGCACCCCTGAAGGGAAGAAAACATCTATCGATAGCCTGTCCTACGGTAACGGACACTTGGAGTTGTATCCCGATCGCTACACCTAGAACTGGATGCTGAGGCATTGTTTGGATATGTTGCTTCGGAAGTCGAGAAAGGATCCCGGAGCATTGGAACAACAACATAAATATGACTTATGTTATACTACTCTACTTCCCCCCTCTTGCTGCAAGACAGTGGTTTCCAGAAGATGCTAGTATTCGATAGGGCTAGCTTCTCCCCCTCTTATTCTGGCATTCTGCAGTTTAGTCCACATATACTACCCTTTTCATTGATACCGATGCATATGTAGTGTAGATCCTTGCTTGGGAGTACTTTGGATGAGCACTCATGGTTGCTTTGCTCCCCCTTTTCCCCCTTCTTTCTTCTTTCTGGTTGATGCAACCAGATGGTGGAGTCCAAGATCCAGACGCCACCCTTGACGACTGCTACTACCCCAACGGAGCCTACTACTACGTGGAGTTCGGCTTCGAGGAGTAGTTAGGAGGTCCCAGGCAGGAGGCCTTGCCTTTTCGATCGTTGCTATATTTGTGCTAGCCTTCTTAAGGCAAACTTGTTTAACTTATGTCTGTACTCAGATATTATTGCTTCCGCTGACTCTTGTGTATTCGAGCTTATGTATTCGAGCCCTCGAGGCCCCTGGCTTGTAATATAAAGCTTGTATTATTTTAATTGTCTCTAGAGTTGTGTTGTGATATCTTCCAGTGAGTCCTTGATCTTGGTCGTACACATTTGCGTGCATGATTAGTGTACGGTCAAATCGGGGGCGTCACATTAGCCTAATTTTTAACTCATTGAAACTCCATTCACAGTCCTTAGTCCATTCAAACTTCTTATCCTTCTTGAGGAGCTCGGTCATTGGCTTGGCAATCTTGGAGAATCCTTCAATAAAACGGCGGTAATAACCGGCTAGTCCAAGGAAACTCCGGATTTCCGAGACTGTCGTGGGTGCGGACCAATCAAGTACATCTTTTACCTTGCTTGGATCCACTGATATTCCTTCTGCCGAGAGGACATGCCCAAAAAATCCCACTTGCTGGAGCCAAAATTCACATTTGCTGAACTTGGCATAAAGTTGATGGTCGCGTAGCCTTTGCAAAACTGCTCGGAGATGTTCCTTATGTTCGTCTTTGCTCTTGGAGCAAATGAGGATGTCGTCAATGAACACCACCACAAATTTGTCCAAGAAATCCATAAACACATTGTTCATCATATGCATGAAGAAGGCTGGGGCATTCGTGAGGCCGAAGGACATAACAGTATACTCATAAAGACTGTACCGAGTGGTGAACGCGGTCTTGGGAATATCCTCTTTATTTATCTTGAGCTGATGATATCCGGTCCTCAAATCAATTTTTGAGAATACTTTGGCCCCACTGAGATGATCGAACAGATCGTCAATCCTTGGTAGTGGATACTTGTTTTTGATGGTGACATCATTCAACTATCGGTAGTCCACGCACATTCTTAGACTGCCATCCTTTTTGTCCACGAAGATTGCTGGTGATCCCCATGGTGAAGAGCTTGGGCGGATGTATCCTTTCTGCAGCATCTCATCCAGTTGTTTCTTCAATTCCACCAATTCTGATGAAGGCATCCGATAATATTTCTTGTGTATCGGTGTGGTTCCGGGCACCAAGTCAATTGCAAACTCCAATTCTCTGTCTGGTGGCATGCTTGGCAATTCTTTAGGAAATATATCTGGATACTCACAGACCACTGGAATTAATTCCACTTCTTCTGCCTCGGCTGTGAAAACCATATCCTTGCTGGGTATGCACTTGCAGGCATACAAAACTGTGGTGCAACCTTTCGTATTTTTCATGGTAACTTCTCTGGTCGCACAGTTGATGCACACTTGGTATTGGGTTAACCAATTCATGCCCAGAATAATATCCAACTTGTTGGAGTCGAGGATAATCAGAGTTGTTGGGAACTTGATGCCCTTGATGTCAATTACCAAATTGCGACAGACGAGATTGCTTCTAAGCAGGGATCCCGAGGATTGTACCAGCATGTGTTTTCCCAAAATCGAGCAAGGAAAATTGTTTTGGGCAGCAAAACTCCACGAAATAAAAGCGTGGGAAGCCCAGAGTCAAATAAAATTACGGCGGGTATGTCACTAACAAAAACATACCAATGACGACTTCTGGGTCCCCTTGGGCTTCGTCTATGGAGATATGATGGATTTGCCCCTGGGCCACATCTGGGGCGGAATACGGCTCCATGTAGTCGACTCGCGGATGGAATGGAGCGGCTTGTTTGTTATTCTTGGAACACTGTCTGGTGTAATGTCCGGTTTGTCCACAGCTGAAGCAGGAATTCTTGCGGTGACAATCTTCGTGCGCTGGACTAGCCAGGACATTCTTGACTTGAGTGGTGTTCTTGTTGACATTCTGCTGCCAGTTGGGTTTGTACTCAACCTGAGTCTGTTGCCAAGTACGAGCTTTCTGCACTGGTTGCATATCCTTCTTTGGCTCGATTTGCGCTTGTGGTCATTAATAGCTGGCTTGATGTCGTGTAGGAGCTTGTGTTCCTTTTCTGCGATAAGTGCCTTGTTCACCAAAGTCATGAAGTCCAGAAAATCAAACATGCTAAGGGTGCACCTGAGATGCTGATTCAGTCCTCCAAGAAATATCTCGATCTTCCTTTCTTCTGTGGCCACATCGTAGAGTGAATAGTGGGCCCAATGGTTGAATTTATTTAGGTACTCATTGACTGTCATGCTGCCTTGAATGAGGGCGAGGAACTCGCACTGCTTGATCTTCATAATCCCGGTGGGAATATAGTACTTGCGGAAATGATCCTTGAATTTAGTCCAAGTAATTTTCTCGTCTACGGGCCATATGGCCTTAGCATTATCCCACCATATAGCGGCAGCTCCTTCGAGATAATGTGTTGCGAAGGGAACCTTGTCTCCCTCTTCGGTGCAAGAAATTTCTAGCTTTCTCTCAATAGTCCTTAACCAGTCGTCAGTGTCCAATGGATCAATTGCTTGGCTGAAGCTAGGAGGCTTGGTTCACTGAAAATCGGACAGTTTGAAGTGATGACCATTCTGATTTCCATTCTGGCCTACCATGACTTGCACACTTTTTAGTATTTCCAGTAGATCGTTGCTCCTTCTTTCTTCAAACATTCGTAGGATTTGCTCAGTGGAAGGTGGACGAGGCGGCGGAGATGGAGGTGGCTGGTATGGCTCGGGGGAATGTCCTGCCTGCCTCGCGGAGCGACGGACAGGGACATCCTTGCAAGCTTGGCTGCTGCTGCCTCCACGCGTCATCCTCTTATTTGTTTTTGCCAATACATAGCAACCATGATAAGAAAATTCCAAAGTGGGAGGAAATTCGTCGACAAATCCCGAAAGAAAACATCGAATGAAAACCAAAGCGAATAAAAGGTTCCAACATAATTATACATAAACTCAACATGAGAGTAATCATCACAATGGTCCTACTGCCATCATACATGAAACTAAGCATCATGACACATGCGATTACACCCATACATCATACTTATGATGAAAGCTAGCCTCTAACAGTCTACTACTCTGATTGTGTTGTTGCGGGCTCCTCTCCTGAGCTTGACCCAGATCCTGCACTAATAGCAGAGACCTTCGGGTTAAGAGAAACGCGACGGCACTGCCTCGAGGGCTCTCCCTCAGTGGCGGGCGTGGAATGGGAACTAAGCATAGGGGCGGCATGAGTAGCAGTAAGAGATGATCACGCAGCAGGAGCACTGTGAGGGGTCACCGTTAGAGGGTTAACGGTACCCTATGAAGTCACCGGGGGAACGGAGACAGAAGAAACTAGAGTAGTGTAGATGACAATGGGAAGAGGGTTCCTAGTATGAGCAGCAGCGAGAGCTACCCGGGCGCATGCAAGCTCCCGAGCTAACTCATAGTTTAGGAGATAACTCGTGGTTATGTAGCGACAAAGGTGGCTAGTGGGACGATCGCACGCCGGATTAATCAAAGGAAAGCGGATACGCCCATTCTTGTGCAGAGATGGGTAGTAGAATAGACTTGGGTGGGTGTGCATGCGAACCTCGTTGTAGCGCAAGTCTACAAGAGCCTCGAAAGCAACAAGCTGAACCGCCTTAGATGGCGTAGAAGCAAGACCACCCTTAGTAGAGCGAGTGTAAGCGCCAGAAGAGGTACTGTGGTGTAGAGTGACCTCAACATAATACTCATACAATGCACCGGCCAGATGCTCCTGATACACCCGATACTCTGGATCATCACCCTCTGGATAGAGTCATCGCCACACATTCTGAAGCATGTGCGGCAATGTGTACGGAGCTGCCTCAAGATGGTACAAGATCAGTACTGGAGCCATCTACACTCACAAACCATTAAATGGTCAGTAATAACAACAGATAAACATGCATGCAATGCAGCAACCAACTTTCTAATACTACCAGCACCCAAACGAGACTACCTACCGTTTCACTAACGCACTAACGGTCTAGCGTGTCCTACGATCAGCGCAGCTCTGATACCAAGCGTTGTGGCACCCCGGCTCAGAGCAACCGGTTTACCCTGCATTGCCAGCCCAGAGATCTAGTCTTCTGGCAATACACAAGAACATGGTACAGAACAAATCGCTTTTATTGATGCTAGCGGATTACATAAGTCTGATATTACAACGAGATACGAGGCCATGCGGCACACGCGGTGCTGCAGAACAGTATGTACATTATTTAATGAACATGGGCAGCGGAAGAATGACGAAGTGGAACTCCATAGCACAGGGACACCGATGTGTACACGGCCTAGACGCGTGATGCACTCCGATGCGAACCGACTTGCCTGAAAGTTCGCATAACACGTCAGGTCAGTACATTGAATGTACTTGCAAACTCACAACAAACATAAGCACGATGACATACAATATCAAGACAACTAATCAGATTAATGCAATGTAGGAACTACTAGCGGTGCTATGAAATCAATAATTACACCGAGTTTCACGGACTCGCTTACCAGACGGTTACCTCGTAACCAAACGGTGACCATACCCGGGTCACAACTGAGATCAATTCCTCATGAACAACTCCAGAGTTCATGAATCACCTCGAAACACATGTATCGTAACAATCATTTAGTTGGCAAGATTAATTATAAAAGTTGATCCATGGTGTGACATACTTCCGAGCTATGCCCGTAACCGAGGATGCGGCTATCGATAGATTAAAATACACTCTGTAGAGGTAGCGCACTTTACCCACACTATGGAACCTTTGCCTCGCACTCCCATACGTGCGGACCAAAAGGTTCCCACAAAACCCTCCCTTTGTCATGGCACTCTCCCGGCCACTCCGACCATCTACCTCTCAGTGCTAGGTCTTGGGTGGTCCCGTGTCTACCAAAGACACCAACGGCCACCGTCGTGGCAAAACGGTCCCAAACGTGGACAAGGTACCATAAAAACAAAAACGAGCACACAAGGTTATGTCTGCTTACCGGGCCAGGGTATGCACGCCCATAACCTTCCCTCATGGGAGGCACCGGTGAGAGGCACAACAAAGGACCGAGTCAAGACCTTCCCACAAGGTAAGCGTGGTCGCACTGAATAAAAACCCAATTCAGTGGCATCATGATGGGATCAACATCATATTCGAGTTGAACTTAATCAGGTTTAACTTTGGTAAAAAAAATATAAATGACAAGGTACTATGCCATAACCATGCAACTACTCGACATGCAAAGCACACAATTCAAAGACATGGATCAACCTATCAACACAATTATCTTACTCTACTCAATATCAAAACTTCTTTGGTTATATCTCTTTTTTATTATCAAGCAATAGCCTTTTTATTAGCTCATTAATTAAATGAAAATAACACTTCATAAAAGAACTATCATCATTTACCATAGCAATATAACTAGTGCAAAATATTATTCTACTTGACCAGACAGGTTCACGCATTTAACCAGTAACTAAAACAAGCATATCAATCATGATAAAGTAACTAGCAATTAACCAAACTTATTTATCAAATTTTAAATGAAAATAAGAACTCATATTCAAGTAGAAAATCGGTGATATTGAAATAACACCATCCAAATGCTGGCGTGGCTTGCCTTTGGGTAGGGGATGATCACACCCCTCTTGGTTTGCTTCAAGACAAGCCTCTCCTTCTGAAAAGAATTTTAAACCATAAAAACAATTATCAAAACCCATTCTGAAAATCACCAGAAATTCTAGACAGCAAGGAAAAATCCACCATTTGGTGTGCTGCTAGAGCTTTCTGAAACAAAGACAATGCAAAAAGAATCAAATCATTTGGACTTATGGTTTAGAAACGGTGGCTGGTCAAAGTTTAGTCAAATTTCTGAATAAATTTGAATGATACAGAAATCCTGGGGGTGGTGACGTCGAAGGCGTAAAAGGGGGAAAACGCCTCCACTCATACCGCTTCGGGCGCGAGCGGTGAGGCTGATAGGTGGGTCCCGCGTGTCAGGAGTGAGTGGGGAGGCGCAAGATCAGAGCACGGTGGCGCTCCGCCGGAGCTCACGCCAGCGACAAAGGGTTTTGGGGCTAGGCTAGAGGGATAGGATTGAAGAGGGGTTCACGGCACACCTGCCCGTACCCGTGGCTTGGCTTGGGATGGCCGGAGCTGCTTGCAACTGAGCTCGCAAGCAGCAGTGGCAGACGGAGTATGCCGGAGTTGTTGAAGACGGCGGCTAGGAGCGGCTCCGAGGGCTCTGCTGCATCCAGTTTGCACCAACAGGCCTCCAATGCCACACCCGAGCAGTTGCCCGAGCTCGAGAGGGGCTTGGTGGTCGCGGAGCAGTAGAGGGGATCGCCGGCGAGCTCGGGCCCGGGGACGGCGGCCAGAGGCCTACCCGGTCGGGTTGCGGCTTCCTACGGCTTTGTGGAGTGTGTGGGAGTGAGTGGCGATGCTCGGAAAGACTGGGGAGGGGCTGCATTTATAGGCGAGGGGGAGAGGTGCTCCGGGCTCCGCCAGAGCTCTCTCGAAGACGGCGCACGGCAACGAACGGGGTCAACGAGAGGGGGAAGAGGTCGGTGATCACGCGGGTGTTGTGCACGTACGCGGATGAGCACAGGAGGCGGTGGGGGAAGAGGACAAGTGCACGCGCGCACTATGGCTTTTGGCCGCAATGTGCTCGTTCTCGCCGTGGCGGCTCAGGCGTCGGCGAGCGCCAGGGAGCGGTCAAGGGTGATAGGTCGAGGGTGGTGGCGCGGCTTGGCAGTCATCGACGAGCGCTGGAATGAGCACGCGTTGAACAGAGGGGATGGCGACACCCAGAGCGCATCGAACGAATGCCAGGCACCGCGTCCTCACGCGGTCACTTCCATGGCATGGTCAATACGATCTCCAAGCGCTGCCAAATCTTGTCTACGCTCTAGTCCATGCAGGGTTTAGTCTAGGAAAGTTGAAAACTCATACCCAGGCCGACCAGGATTGACTCAACCAAGCTGACAAGTTTCTGACCAGAAACTTGGTCGCCAAGTTTGGCTAGCTTCAAGATGGCCATTAGGGCTGATCTCTTGGGGTTAAGGGTTTCTTAGGAGGGTAATTAAGCTCAAGAAAGATCGGGCCAAAGAACAAGGAAAAATGCACTTGCTGTACAAAGTGCATTTCTGGACCAGAAGAGAAATGATTTTCTATATAAAAAATATTACAAAGAGTGATGCAATATTTTTGCTAGGGAAGGTGTGCCATGGTCCAAAGAATATTCAGGAATTATTTCAGAATTTTTGGAGCTAGGAAAATGGGGGTTGCTTTGGGGCAATAGTCTCCAAAGTAGGTTTGAGAGGGGGAAATGAATATTTTTCTTTTAAGAAAAATATTCCTTTGGCCATTTTGGGATTATTCAGAGAGGAAATGATGAAATGGAGAGAGATGGGTCACTTGGGTGAAAGCCAAGGATATGCCCAAGTGACAAGTCCATTTGAAAAGATTCAAAAACTGCAAATCCAAATCAAAGGCAAACAGAACTCCGGAAAAAGAGAGAAGGCAAAAATCCAGGCTGTCACAAAATTGGAGCCATTACCTGTGATAATGCTATGCGGTACACCATAGCGGTGTACTACGCTGGATATAAAATGTATCACAGGCCCTGCTTCAGCTGTTTTTACTGGCTTGTCTTCTATCCACTTAGTGAATTTGTCTACCATCACCAGTAAGTATTTTCTTTTATGACATCCCCCTTTGAGGGGTCCGACCATATCAAGCCCCCAGACCGTGAAAGGCCAAGTAATGGGGATTGTTCTCAGAGCGGTGGGAGGCATGTGACTTTGGTTTGCAAAGAGCTGGTAGCCAACGCAGTGTTGGACTAAGGTTTGGGCATCTGCTCGGGCAGTAGGCCAGTAAAAGCCAGCGCGAAAAGCTTTGCCTACAAGCGCCCGTGCTGCGGCGAGGTGGCCGCCCATTCTAGCGTGTATTTCAGTGAGCATTCGCCTTCCCTCCTCTTCGGAGATGCTCCTTTGGAGAATACCAGTTGTGCTTTTCTTATATAGTTCACCTTCGTGAACTTTGTAAGCTTTAGAGCACCGGACTATGCGGCGGGCCTCATTTTGGTCATCGGGGAGTTCATGTCTTTTAAGTTAAGCAAGGAACGACTTTGTCCAGTGAGCTATGGCAGCCATGATTTCGTGAGCCGAGGGAGTTATCTCCATATTCGAGTCTCCGATGACTTTTTAATTGAGTTCGGCCGGGGGTATGTTCGGATCCGAATTCGTATCGGTGCTCGCGTCCTACCATATTACTGATGGCTTAAACAACCTTTCCACAAATGTGTTCGGTAGGACGGGGTCACATTTAGCTCCCATGCGTGCGAGTACGTCAGCGGCCTGGTTATTTTCCCGGGCTACGTGATGGAATTCCAGCCCCTCAAATCGAGCCAATATTTTTAATATAGCATTGCGATAAGCTGCCATTTTTGAATCCTTCGCATCAAAATCTCCATTAATTTGGGAGATGGCCAGGTTTGAGTCTCCACGTACCTCGAGGCGTTGTATGCCCATGGATACGGCTAGTCGGAGACCATGCAATAGGGCCTCATATTCTGCCGCATTTTTCGAGTCCGTATACATAATTTGTAGACCGTACCGAACTGTATCCCCAGTTGGAGATATTAATATTACATCGGCCCCCAGTCTGGCTAGCATTTTGGAACCGTCGAAGTACATTGTCCAGTGGGAATATGAGCCGTACTCTTTAGGGAGTTCAGCTTTGGTCCATTCCGCGACAAAGTCGGCCAACACCTGTGATTTGATAGTCCGGCGCAGCTTGTAGGATATTTCGAACGGTAAGAGCTCAATGGCCCATTTGGCTATGCGTCCTGTGGCATCTTTATTGTTGATAATATCGTTGAGTGGTACCTCGGATGCCACTGTGATCGAACACTCTTGGAAGTAGTGTCGGAGTTTCCGAGATGACATGAACATCGCATAGGCCATTTTTTGATAGTGGGGGTACCGTGATTTTCACGGTGTTAGAACCTCGGATACATAGTATACGAGTTTTTGAACGGGGAATTTATGTCCCTCTTCGGCTCGTTCAACGATGAGCACAGCACTTACTACCTGGTGAGTGGCTGATATGTACAACAACATTGGTTCGCGAACACCGGGGCGGCTAGGATTGGATTGCTTGCTAGCGGAGTTTTTATTTCTTCCAATCCAGTTGTGGCTGCATTCGTCCACTCAAAATTGTCAGTGCGTCGTAGCAATCTGTAAAGTGGCAATGCTTTTTCTCCTAATCTGGAGATGAAGCGGCTTAAAGTCGCTACGCAGCCTGCTAATTTTTGCACTTGCTTGAGATCGGTTGGTATTTTGAGTTCTGACAAGGTCCGGATTTTTGTTGGGTTAGCTTTGATTCCTCTATGGCATACGATGAACCCTAATAGCTTTCCAGCTGGAACGCTGAAGACACATTTTTCCGGATTGAGCCTTATGTCATATTCTCGGAGGTTGGCAAATGTAAGGCGGAGATCATCCACCAAAGTCTCGACGTGTTTGGTTTTTACGACTACGTCGTCAACATATGCCTCCACTGTTTTGCCAATTTGCTTTTCTAAGCATGTTTGAATCATGCATTGATATGTGGCGTCAGAGTTTTTGAGTCCAAAGGGCATAGAGTTGAAAGAAAAAGAGCCGTACGGGGTGATAAATGCCGTTGCGGCCTGGTCGGATTTCTCCATCTTTATCTTATGGTATCCGGAATAAGCATCAAGGAAGCACTGCGAGTCGTGTCCGGCCGTTGCATCAATAATTTGGTCAATGTGGGGCAAAGGAAAGGGATCCTTTGGGCAGGCCTTATTCAGGTCTGTGAAATCGACGCAGAGGCACCGGGATTTATCCTTTTTTGGTACCATGACTAAGTTAGCTAGCCAATCCGGGTGTTTAATTTCTTTAATGAATCCGGCTTCTAATAGCTTGGCTAGCTCTTCTCCCAACACTTGTCTTTTGGGTTCGGAAAACCGCCGCAGTGACTGCTTGACCGGTTTGAATCCTTTGATAATGTTGAGGCTGTGTTCGGCCAGCCTGCATGGGATTCCCGACATATCTGAGGGGTGCCAGGCGAATATATCCCAATTTTCCTGAAGGAAGGCGCGTAACGCGCTGTCTACCACCGGATCCAGCTGTGCTCCGATGGATGCCGTTTCATTTGGGTTCGTTGGGTGCACTTGGAATTTGACGATCTCATCTGCTGGTTTGAAGGACGTAGCATTCGATCTTGGCGAGGATTACATCATCCTTATCTACCTTTGATCGTAGGGTAGTTAGTTCTTCGGACGAGAGGGCTTCAGATAGTGCCTATAGGGCTAAGGATTCCATTTTGTTTTCGGTGCGGAGTGCTCTATCTGGATTACTTATTAATGTGATCACCCCATTGGGCACTGGCATTTCAAGCTTCATGCACCCGTAATGGGGTATAGCTTGAAAGCATGAGAAAGCGTCCCGTCCTAGAAGGGTGTGGTATCCGTTGTGAAAGGGCACAATGTGGAAGAGTAATTCCTCCGATCTATAGTTGTCGGGTGTGGCGAACACTACATCGAGCTTAATGCTTCCCGAACATCGGGCCTCGCGGCTTGGTATAATTCCACTAAAGGTTGTGCTGGTGTGCTCAATGCGGGATTTTTCGACCTGCATTTTTGCAAGCGTTTCCTCATATATGAGGATTGGTCCGCTTCCTCCGTTCATAAGTACTTTAGTGAGGCGGAAGCCATCTACTTTTGGGTCTAGTACAAGAGCTGCTGATGCTCGGATCGGCCGGACTCGAGTTGCGTCTTCAGCAGAAAAACAAATTGTCGTGTCAGTCCATGGGCTTGCAGAGCTAATTTGGTAAACCTCGGTAAGTTCGCGATTTGCTCTTTTGTGACGGTTATTTGAGGAGAACATCTTGAAGACAGTGAAGACATCGATGTCCTTCTCCCTTTGTACGGTGGCAAGAATTTTCGTTCCGCTTTTTGCTACCTGCAGGAGTACCCAACATGCTCTAAGGCAGTGGTTAGGGATGTTGTCCGGGGTTGCATGTATTTGGCAAGGTGTATCGACTAGTTCGTCCAGTACGGACATGTTCCTTAAAGAGGACTTGTTCTTCATGCCAATAGGCGTGTTATCGGATGACCTACTAGGGTATGTCCATTTAGCCTTGATAATGTATTGTCCGTATATGGACTGTTCAATAGGTGTATTTTGGGCTTTCCAAGTATTTTCTATTGTGCACTACTTTTGTACTAACTGCGATAATTCTGTGAAATTCAAAACACGACGTCGGTTGAGGGCGTTCAAGACTCCTGCGTCCGTGCAGCTGCGGTAAAATAGGGAGACCGCTTTGTCGTCGCAGCAGTCCCTGATCTTGTTTTTGACAAGTAGGAATCTGGCCCAGAAGTGGTTGAATGTTTCCTCGGGCTGCTGTTGTATGTTCACGAGGTTATCTATTTCCGGGAGTCCAAATTTACTTGGAGAGTTTTTCCCAGGGTGGGTGGGTGTTGGTAATTTTGAATCCCGACCCAAAGTGGTATTCGGGGTTTTGACAACCTCCAATGTTGAGAATCCGGGTTCGACACGATCCAATCGTTCCGGGGGCACGGCGCCAGTCCCAGAGCTCAAAGAACACACAGTGCCTCCCGATAGGAGAGTGTTCGGCTCAAGGGGTTCGGAGATCCGAACTGTGACGGTCTCCGTCTTAAGTGGAGAGGTCTCTATGGCTCCGTCCTCAACTGTTCCCCCCAGATAAGTGATCGGGGAAGGATCGATCTCATCGTGGCCGGATTTATGTCCGATCTGATCTTCTGGCGATGAAAGCCCCAGGGCGGCGATGCGATCCAGCAACTCGTTTATGGGCGAGAGTTCTGTCGGGGTCGCGTCATTGGAGTGGCCAGAATCGGCATAAAGGTGATGCTCGATGGCCGCAGGGAGTACGGCCGGCCCAGAGGCCATGCGGGCGCATACGAACCTACCGAGCTGGAGAACCTGACCGATAGCCAGGTTGTTTGCGGAGGTGATCCCGTCGTTGATGACGAGACATGCCATCAATCGCTCATTACGAGCGCACAGCGGAGCTGTCAATGAAAGCACCATTGACGGTGTCAAAACTGGCAGATCTCGGGTAGGGGGGGGGGGGGGGC
>LR738710.1:634777009-634867650 GCA_902687465.1 Secale cereale
GTAATACCCTACTTCCTGCTATATATTATGGATGAATATGAATACAAGAGTTGATCTACCTTGAGATCGTAATGGCTAAACCCTAGTCTAGCCTATGAGGATATTGTGTTGATGATGATCTCCCCTACAAACTAAACCCCCCCCCCCCGGCTTATATACACGCCAGGGGGGATCTAGGGTTACAAGGGTGACTTGGTGAGGAAGTAATTGATACATCCGGACTCTACACTTGCCTTTCTACGTACATAAGAGTCTTGACCGAATATGGAGGAGGGTCTTCTTCTTCTTCTTCTTTGTGCGGCCCATTAGTGCAGCCCAGCTTCAACGACCCGGATGACTGAGGACCCCTAAATATAGGACTCCCTCAGGCATGCCCTGGTGTCTTGTGCTCTCCAGGTGGCCCCCCTCCGGTGGATATTTGCTCCAGTATTTCTTATTTAATCCATAAAAATTTCTCGTGAAGTTTCAGCTTGTTTGGAGTTGTGCAGAATAGGTGGCCTGACGTAGCTTTTCCAAGTCCAGATGTCAGGACCCCGATCCTAAGTCACACAGGTCTAGCCTGTAACACCTCATATCACTTTGCGGCCTCACGCACGGTATCCCCACGGGTGCCACCTTACCTTGCCCGGGACCGTTTGCGCATTTTGGCACACGTAAATGATAGTGTCGCTAGCATCCATATGACAGAGAACCCGGGCCGACATGACTAGTTATAAACCAAAAGTGGCACTAAATTACAGAGACAGACATACATGACCCAGCAACGAACGTGTCGGTCATCAACGTATGAACCCAAGTCGTAGCAAGCTACAAGGACTTAAAGGAACAACGCGTGACATTTCCCCTAAGGGACAGACACAGGAACGAAGAAGGACACATGTCGGCCAGCCTAAGTGTTCCGGAGCAGTAGCAAGCTACCAAGGCTCAGTGGAAACACTAAGAGACATTTACCTGTAAGATAGGCTACCAAAGGTAAACAACTAGGTGTCGGATCCCACACATAGCAATACACATTACACGTACGCATAACATGCAAGTATGTGCTGTACAACATGGCATCACAACATAACTCAACAACTCATATAGATAAAGGCCCAGAAGAGCCATCATAGCATTTATTACAAACAAAGGTCACATGACCCAACATACAGAGCATTCAGGCAACGGAAGCATAACATGTCTGAGTACAGACAACTACAAATGAAAAAGGCTGAGAAGCCTGACTATCTACAAGACCCTCCCAAGGGTACAAGATCGTAGCTGAGGTAACAAGCTAAACGTCAAAGTCCACGCGGAACCACTAGTGAGACTGGAGTGTCTCTGCAAAATCATAAATTAAACAAACGTGAGTACAAAGGTATCAGCAAGACTTACATCAGAACTAGCTACATATGCATCAGTATCAACAAAGGGGTGGTGGAGTTTGACTGCAGCAAGCCAGCTTTGACTCAGTGGCTATCCTGAACTATGACTGCAAGTAACTCTTTTGACGTGGCGCACACGAGTCCACATATTCACCAATCAATACACCACTATGGATCCACTTCCGTCTCCATACGAGAAGGCCATCCATAGCAATCACGATTATCTTGCGTGTTTTAGAGTATCCACTTCCACTTGTCTATGAACTGTTATAGGCAACCCAGAAGTCCATTTCCACGGACACGGCTATTCGAATAGATCATATATATCCCTGCAGGGGTGTACTTCTTCACACACGCTCTCGCCACTTACCGCCATGTACACATCATGTATCTCGGCAACCTTCAAGCGGAAGCCTGGTGAGGGTGTCGGCCACGACCTGACTAACCACACAAGTCTCTCGTCCAGGTTTATTGCCTATTTGGGTTCCATCCGTGGGGAGATACAGTCGGGGTGTCGCTCATGGCCCCAAACGATGTGTACAGGGTTCCCGCATCACCAAACGGGTGACCGGTACACCGTGCCACATACCTGCCACGTCACAGCCCACCCCGAGGGTCAGCGCTGCGCACGACCTCCAGTAAACTACAAACACCAGAAACTAATTGCAACTCCTGGTCAGAGATCATGTTGATTAATAAGTCGAGAGAGTCAATTAAGGATCTCAATGTGTGGTAGTAGCTATTTCATGGACCAACCAACACAGAACTCAGTTCCTGAGGACGGTTGCAATGAGACAACCCACCATGTACTCCTACATGGCCTCTCATCGCTACCTTTACCAAATTGTGTTCACACACTTAGCTCTCAACAGTAGGACATGTTCACCGCATTCCAATTCATCCCCGATGAATCAGACCTGACACAACTCTAAGCAATAGCAGGCATAACCAGAAAGCATGAATGAGTAGGCACAACATGGCTCAAACAACTCCTACTCATACTAGTGGGTTTCAACTATTTACTATGGCAATGACAGGCCATGCAGTGGAAAGGGGTTCATCTACCGCAGCAGGTAACAGTTGAAGCGTTGTTGTCCTAATGCAGTAAAAAAGAGCAAGAGCGAGAGAGTGGGATTGTATCGGAATGCTCAATGGGGTTTTGCTTGCCTGGCACTTCTGAAGATAACATTGGGTCTTCATCGGTGTCATCGATCACATCGTCGGAACAGCGTCTACTGAGAGGGGACAAACACCGGCAATAGAGAAACAACACAATCAATGCCATGTGACAATATGATGCATGATCATGACATGGCAATATGATGTTGATTGAGCTAATGCAGCTAGCAGCCATATTAAATGAAGTTGGTTTGAACCAAAGGTTCAAATTCAAACTCCATATGTGATTATTCAAATGTCATTTAATTGATTTGACCTGATCAGTAGGTTTAACTTGTTCAAACATGCATGAAAATGCCATAAACAGATTCCTTGAATTTTTCTGATCATTTTTCATATATAAATTATTTTCATTGGAGTTATAGATTATTTTCTGTGATTTTTAGAAGTTTTAGCTATTTTCTGAAATAAATAAATCATTTCTGATTTATTTAAAATTCCAGAAAACACTATTGCGTCAGCACTAGGTCATGCTGACATCAGCAAGTCAACAGGGGCTGGTCCAGTCAAACCTGACCTATGGGTCCCACAGGTCAGTGACACAACTAACTAAACTAACTTAATTAGCACTAACCTAGTTTAGTAGCCGGGCGGGGCCCACATGTGAGTGAGTCAAAGGCTAACTAATTGCAAATTAGCACTAATCTAAAATTAGCAAGGCACTGGGCCCACCTGTCAGTGTCTACTTAAGCTAATGGAAGTAATTAAAACTTAACTAAAAACCTAAACTAATACTAGTCAAGGGCTGGCCCACAAGTCAGTGAGACAGAGGGGGGGTCAAACCAGGCAGTGGGGTCAACCCACGCCGGTCAACGGGTCAAACCCACTGGCGTTTAGCCACCGGTAAGCCCCGAGGCGGCGGTTGGCGTCGGGTTTCGCCCTCAGGCGACCAAACGAGCGGCGGAGGGGCTCTACGTGGAGCTGGGACTCGCCCGCATCCATTTAAGCCATCGGGAGGGGCTGACGTCGACCGGGCTTGCCGGAAACAAGCTCGCGGCGGCGGCTGGCGTGCGGGTCAGTGCGGGGACGCGGCTGTAGTGCTCCGGTGAGCAAAAGGAGTGGTAAGCCAGCCAACTAGAGGCGCCAGGAGCGTGTTAGTGCCCCTGGAGGGAGCAGGAGAGGCTCCAGAGCGCGGCTCGCCGGCCATGGCGGACGACGGCGTCGGGTGCTCGCGGGGCGGCGGCTACGGCGACCAAACGGAGGCGGGGTTAGGGGGAAAAAGACCGGGGGCTCACAACGGTGCCGTAGGGATGGCCAGCGTGCCCGGGGAAACGACGACGGTGGCGAATCGACGGTGGAGGTCCTCGGTGGCCGGCGGTGAAGAAGGCGATGATGGCGACGATGGAGGACGTCCGGCGTCGCCTGGCTTGGTGATGAAGTCAAGGACGAGATGGCCGAGCTACTGGGCACGCCGAGGGGTCGAGGGGGAGGCTCTGGGTGCGGCAACGGCGAGAGGCGGCGACGGTGGCGTTCGGCCATGGCGAAGAACAGGCGAGGGAGAGAGCCAGGGGGAATTGAGGCGTCGGCCCGATCCAGACGGCAGCGGGGAAGGTCGAGGCGGTGTCGACGTGGTCTGGGGAGGCAGGCAGGCAGGTGGAGCGGAGGCACGGCCGTGCGCGCGCGCCGGCCACACGCCTGGCCGACTGGCGCCAGGAGGACGACGGCGGTGGTGGGCTGGGCCTGGCAGGCCGGCTGTCTACAGGGCTTCTAATGGGCTGCACAGTAGGTAGGTCCAGGTAACTTTCTCTCCCTTCTCTTTCTATTTAGTTTCTGGTTTTCTATTTTCTGCTTTCGTTTTGCTTTAATAAAAATGCCAGAACATTTTCATAAATCTTGGGAATATTTGTGGGCACTGTCTGGATTAATTCCAACAACCCTCATTTACCTCCAAGATTATTTGGACATTTAAAATTATCTATAGGATTTAAATGTCCAAATGCAAATATCTATGATTTAATTCAAGGATCCAAAATGGCTCCCAAAATTATGAAACCATTTTTGGCAGAGGTTTTAGCCAAGACCAAAAATGATGAACATTTTTTGAAGGGCACTTTGGGTACATTGAAAAGTATTTCTTTGAACCTAGTTGAGATCACTTGGTGCTAGGGCTTGAACAACCCCATTTCAAGTTTAAAAGAAAAATTAGACATGATGCAACACAAGACTAACTAGACCAGAGCAGACCAAAACTAGGGATGTGACAACTCACCCCTACTAAACAAGAATCTCGTCCCGAGATTCAAGACGTGAGGTAAGAAGACAGAGGGGACACAAATCTAACAACACGATCTTCATGATCCAACTACCCTTCTCGGAGATGTTGATTTTCTTGCATCATGTTGATTTTGAGGTCTTTGTCCAACACGGTGACGACGAAAGAAACTCTAGAAAATTGATCTTCTGAAGGATCGAGCGACTCAAGATCAACTCATGGGGTGAGACGTAATAACACCTCTTGAGCTGAGACACGGAACACACATCCGTAGGGATGGAGTGAAACAAATGATGAAGGTTCACCTGATAGGCAGTAAATCCACACTTAAAGAAGATAATGATTGATGTCATCAGACGGGGTACCTTGGAGAAGGTGACTCGTAGAGTTATTCCCTTAAGTGGCAAAAAGAATTACTTTTGATATAGAGATCATTGAAATTCTCTATACCATCCTAAGGCAAATCACAATTGATCGTTTGGCGGAGTCCGAAAGAATGACATTCTCCATCTAGAATGGATGATATGGACTGCTTTGTTAAAGACAACGCGAAGGTTAATTTTGTTTAACACGGGAAATGGATGGGACCCATGGGTAAATGGCACATTGGCGGAGCAAGCTGGGAACAAAATGCAAATACTGGGAAGAGACCCAATAGTAGAGAGTGAATCTACTCTTGGAAAGGTTATAGCATAACCAAGAACACTGGGAGCAATCCCGGTTAGTGCCAGTGATAACATCTAGTGCTTGTGCGTGCTCTCAAGAACTTGAGCATTCCCATATTCATCAAGGTTTTACCAACATCCGTGTCAAGGATCCTGGCAACACCACATACTACCATGATGAATAATGATGGACGATGCAGATGCAAAGGAAGATAACACTTTCTCAGATTTCACCTTAGCAGAGTCAAGGGGAAAAATCTGGATGATCGACTGAGAGACATTTAGCACTCCGCTTCTAATGTTCTCCTTGATGTGCTAGCGCAACCCATTTATTAAAATGGTTTGGTACCTAGAACGTCAAGTAAAAGATCGGACTTCAGGAGCACAAAAATCCATAAGGAACAACTAGGGAGTATATCCTACGAAATCCTTATGGGGAGGTGGCCAACTTCTTCAATCAAGATGCTACAACAATAGGTCTTCCGGCTGGGTGTGTTGGCCACGACATCCACTTTACCGGTTATCAGGAGACCAATATTATAGTTCTTGGAAAATGCTCCAACCATCATATCTACCTGAGATTCAGTTCTGGTTGGTGTCAGGATATTCCAGACTCATCGAGTCTAGAAGGAAAAATGAAAGTTTGCAACACAAATCGACGAGACGGCGTTGCGAGATTCTCGGGGAGTGAACTACGATAGCAAGCTCCAAAACATGAGCTAGTTCTGCTACGTACCTGTGAACACGTTGTCCCATACAAGCATGACCACATAGTAGTCTTATGATAAAACACTACCGAGTTCAGGTGGGAACCATCATCGAGGATATCGAAGCCCTTGCATAAGTCTAGCTCTTAAGAAGAAACTTCTTCTCCTTGAACAAATCAATCAGTGGCTTGGTGTGCTAGGGATACATATAGAGTGAAGGTTGCAAGTTTCCAAACCACAGAATACTTCGCGCGTATGCATGACTGACTTGGGATGATTCCACAGGAAGCAAAACAACTTTCTCGAACTCACGGTGGCAACTTACATCATTTACACGTGAATTAGGGAAAGTCTCTCCTCTCATTGAATATATACCTCATGAACGGGACACGAAGGCAATGCTTACAAAGTTTCCAACACTAGGTTAATGTCCTACAAAATCATGGAGGAGATAAGGATGTTTGTTGATGGGCTCAACAATAATCCATCCAGGTTTCCATATAGATGGAATTCCATGACAATGTGAACAAAGTGATAGCGTTGGTCAGACCAAAAGATGTAGCGGTGTATGCTCGAGGGATCAACCACGAGTAAGACAACATTATGAATACCATTGGTTCTGATTTTACTTGACGATAGCCCATGCTCAAATCTAAGTTTGGACAAGACAATAGATCCAACAATTGATCACGAGGATCAATCGATCAAGATATCATCTTTCTTCAACACACACACAAAATATATCCCTTGGAAGGAACTAAGTCAGACAAGCTTTTATCTTCCAACTCTCTAAGTTGTCGTTTAGCTTAACCGACTAGCTCAGGGTATCCAACATAGATTCTTGGAGAAAGGGTGGTTTAGAGAGAAACCAGCTTGATCACGAGCTCAACATAACGGTCAGGGAGCAACCTGGTAATACTTCCAAGAAGATATTCGGAAAATCACGGACCACCGATATGTTACTAAGCTCGAGATCAATCTTGCTTTTCAGGGCAACACGACATGATCAAATGAGCGAGGACTTAACAAAATCCTAACTCACCAATCAAGGAGTGCACCAGGAAAGTGGACTAGGTATCACAATCAACCTTAGGGTGATGATTCAAAAATCAACTCGCTAAGGATGAGGTTATTGTCCATTTAACTACCAAGCAACGAAGTTGCTAGGAGTATTGATTTCACACATCACAATTTACTTGTCGGTACTCCGGTTACAATAACACGGAGACAGAGGAATGAGCGATAATGGTGAGAAGTATCACCCTATCAAAAGTTCATAGGAGGTTGTGCAATTCCCATGACATTCTTGACATAAGGATGGTAATACTCCAGGATAGAACATATTAGAAGCTGGATTAGCATTCCTCATCTACGAAGCACAACTTCTTTGACCCAATCCTGGATATGGATAAGGTACTGGAGTTTGTTTATCCTAGTCATTCCAGAATAGAATGGCTTGACGGACCACAAGAGTAAAAGGCATCGATGAACACGAATGCACGACTACTCCTGACTATCAATTGATAGACGAAGGTCAGAATACAACTAAAAGGGGACAACTCAAAGGAACATATAACTTTACGAGTTGTGGATGCATAGACCAGCACGTCGAACTTTCAACATATTTCTTCCGGATAATCCATGCAGAAAGGTAGGACTGGCAGAGTCACAATATGAATGGTGTACTACTCAAGAGCACTCTGGTTGTGATCTTTGGTTCAGAAGAACTTCTGCCATGATGGTTCATGGTATTGGAAGAATGATAACCACGGACCTCGAGGACTATCACAAGGTTAATAATATCCTAAAGGGACGAGCAAATACTACCAACATGAAGTAGGTAGAAAGAATCTTGGGTTCAAGAACCTAGGAGTAGAATGCCTACTAACTAAATGGCATCACGGGATGCTTTCGAGAATAATGGCCAGATTCATCACACTGGGAATATAAAGCATAGCTAGATTACTCGTGATCTTCTAAGACACCTAGGGACATAGTAATAGCTCCAACCTATATGTCGAGGCAACGAAGTACCTCAACACACCGACTAGTGTGGTTAATCTGGCCCAAAAGGATATTAAGAACAGGTAGGAATGATTTACAAATGCATCAGATTGTTTAGAAACCTGGGATGACTCGGACAGCATAACGGCTGTAAATGCTCGAAAATACTTTTGAATCTCATGCACAAAGATAGCATAATCACTCAACATCATAATGTCAAGGTTCTGAGACCATCAGTTGAACAAATAGAAGTAGTAGAAACTGAACTGAGGGTTGAATCCACAATTAACGTCATCCTGATAGACAGAAGAGGAAGCCTAGTTTCTTAATCCCCATAGAAAAGGAGAAGATGACTCACATCAGAAGGTCATGGGGTAAAGGAGTAAAAAGAGCCTTACGTTCCCTTCCACAATCAATTCCCTTATTGTAACTAAAGAATTTCTAGACACGACTTCGACCAGTTTGGCTTACTAATCCTACAGGCAGTCAGGCTCTGATACCAAAGCTGTCAGGACCCCGATCCTAAGTCACACAGGTCTAGCCTGTAACACCTCATATCACTTTGCGGCCTCACGCACGGTATCCCCACGGGTGCCACCTTACCTGGCCCGGGACCGTTTGCGCATTTTGGCACACGTATATGATAGTGTCGCTAGCATCCATATGACAAAGAACCCAGGCCGACATGACTAGTTATAAACCAAAAGTGGCACTAAATTACAGAGACAGGCATACATGACCCAGCAATGAACGTGTCGGTCATCAACGTATGAACCCAAGTCGTAGCAAGCTACAAGGACTTAAAGGAACAACGCGTGACATTTCCCCTAAGGGACAGACACAGGAACGAAGAAGGACACATGCCGGCCAGCCTAAGTGTTCCGGAGCAGTAGCAAGCTACCAAGGCTCAGTGGAAACACTAGGAGACATTTCCCTGTAAGATAGGCTACCAAAGGTAAACAACTAGGTGTAGGATCCCACACATAGCAATACACATTACACGTACGCATAACATGCAAGTATGTGTTGTACAACATGGCATCACAACATAACTCAACAACTCATATAGATAAAGGCCCAGAAGAGCCATCATAGCATTTATTACAAACAAAGGTCACATGACCCAACATACAGAGCATACAGGCAACGGAAGCATAACATGTCTGAGTACAGACAACTACAAATGAAAAAGGCTGAGAAGCCTGACTATCTACAAGAACCTCCCAAGGGTACAAGATCGTAACTGAGGTAACAAGCTAAACGTCGAAGTCCACGCGGAACCACTAGTGAGACTGGAGTTTCTCTGCAAAATCATAAATTAAGCAAATGTGAGTACAAAGGTACTCAGCAAGACTTACATCAGAACTAGCTACATATGCATCATTATCAACAAAGGGGTGGTGGAGTTTGACTGCAGCAAGCCAGCTTTGACTCAGTGGCTATCCTGAACTATGACTGCAAGTAACTCTTTTGAGGTGGCGCACACGAGTCCACATATTCACCAATCAATACACCACTCTGGATCCACTTCCGTCTCCCTATGAGAAGGCCATCCATAGCACTCACGATTATCTTGCGTGTTTTAGAGTATCCACTTCCACTTGTCTATGAACTGTTATAGGCAACCCAGAAGTCCATTTCCGCGGACACGGCTATTCGAATAGATCATATATATCCATGCAGGGGTGTACTTCTTCACACACGCTCTCGCCACTTACCGCCATGTACACGTCATGTATCTCGGCAACCTTCAAGCGGAAGCCTGGCGAGGGTGTCGGCCACGACCTGACTAACCACACAAGTCTCTTGTCCAGGTTTATCGCCTATTTGGGTTCCATCCGTGGGGAGATCCGGCCGAGGTGTCGCTCACGGCCCCAAACGATGTGTACAGGGTTCCCGCATCACCAAACGGGCGACCGGTACACCGTGCCACGTACCTGCCGCATCACAGCCCACCCCGAGGGTCAGCGCTGGGCACGACCTCTAGTAAAATACAAACACCAGAAACTAATTGCAACTCCTAGACAGAGATCATGTTGATTAATAAGTCGAGAGAGTCAATTAAGGATTCCAATGTGTGGTAGTAGCTATTTCATGGACCAACCAACACAGAACTCAGTTCCTGAGGACGGCTGCAATGAGACAACCCACCATGTACTCCTACATGGCCTCTCATCGCTACCTTTACCAAATCATGTTCACACACTTAGCTCTCAACAGTAGGACATGTTCACCGCATTCCAATTCATCCCCGATGAATCAGACCTGACACAACTCTAAGCAATAGCAGGCATAACCAGAAAGCATGAATGAGTAGGCACAACATGGCTCAAACAACTCCTACTCATACTAGTGGGTTTCAACTATTTACTGTGGCAATGACAGGTCATGCAGTGGAAAGGGGTTCATCTACCGCAACAGGTAACAGTTGAAGCGTTGTTGTCCTAATGCAGTAAAAGAGAGCAAGAGCGAGAGAGTGGGATTGTATCGGAATGCTCAATGGGGTTTTGCTTGCCTGGCACTTCTGAAGATAACATTGGGTCTTCATCAGTGTCATCGATCACATTGTCGGAACAGCATCTACTGAGAGGGGACAAACACCGGCAACAGAGAAAGAACACAATCAATGCAATGCGACAATATGATGCATGATCATGACATGGCAATATGATGTTGATTGAGCTAATGCAGCTAGCAGGCATATTAAATGAAGTTGGTTTGAACCAAAGGTTCAAATTCAAACTCCATATGTGATTATTCAAATGTCATTTAATTGATTTGACCTGATCAGCAGGTTTAACTTGTTCAAACATGCATGAAAGTGCCATAAATAGATTCCTTGAATTTTTCTGATCATTTTTAATATATAAATTATTTTCATTGGAGTTATAGATTATTTTCTATGATTTTTAGAAGTTTTAGCTATTTTATGAAATAAATAAATCATTTCTAATTTATTTAAAATTCCAGAAAACACTATTGCATCAGCACTAGGTCATGCTGACATCAGCAAGTCAACAGGGGCTGGTCCAGTCAAACCTGACCTATGGGTCCCACAGGTCAGTGACACAATTAACTAAACTAACTTAATTAGCACTAACCTAGTTTAGTAGCCGGGCGGGGCCCACATGTCAGTGAGTCAAAGGCTAACTAATTGCAAATTAGCACTAATCTAAAATTAGCAGGGCACTGGGCCCACCTGTCAGTGTCTACTTAAGCTAATGGCAGTAATTAAAACTTAACTAAAAACCTTAACTAATACTAGTCAAGGGCTGGCCCACAAGTCAGTGAGAGAGAGGGGGGGTCAAACCAGGCAGTGGGGTCAACCCACGCCGGTCAACGGGTCAAACCCGCCGGCGTTTAGCCGCCGGCGAGGCCCGAGACGGCGGTTGGCGTCGGGTTTCGCCCTCAGGCGACCAAACGAGCGGCGGAGTGGCTCTACGTGGAGCTGGGACTCGCCCGCATCCATTTAAGCCATCGGGAGGGGCTAACGTCGACCGGGCTCGCCGAAAACAAGCTCGCGGAGGCTGCCGGCGTGCGGGTCAGTGCGGGGACGCGGCTGTAGTGCTCCGACGAGCAAAAGGAGTGGCTAGCCAGCCTACTAGAGGCGCCAGGAGCGTGTTAGTGCCCCTGGAGGGAGCAGGAGAGGCTCCGGAACGCGACTCGCCTAGGGGGAAAAGACCGGGGGCTCATAGCGGTGCTGTAGGGATGGCCAGCGTGCCCGGGGAAACGACGAGGGTGGCGAATCGACTATGGAGGTCATCGGTGGCCGGCGGTGAAGAAGGCGATGATGGCGACGATGGAGGACGTCCGGCGTCGCCTGGCTTGGTGATGAGGTCAAGGACGAGATGGCCGAGCTTCTGGGCACGACGAGGGGTCGAGGGGGAGGCTCTGGGTGCGGCAACGGCGGGCGGCGGCGACGGTGGCGTTCGGCCATGGCGAAGAACAGGCGAGGGAGGGAGCCAGGGGGAATTGAGGCGTCGGCCCGATCCAGACGGCAGCGGGGAAGGTCGAGGCGGTGTCGGCGTGGTCTGGGGAGGCAGGCAGGCAGGTGGCGTGGAAGCACGGCCATGCGCGCGCGCCGGCCACACGCCTGGCCGACTGGCGCCAGGAGGACGACGGCGGTGGTGGGCTGGGCCTGGCAGGCCGGCTGTCTACAGGGCTTCTAGTGGGCTGCACAGTAGGTAGGTCCAGGTAACTTTCTCTCCCTTCTCTTTCTATTTAGTTTCTGGTTTTCTATTTTCTGCTTTTGTTTTGCTTTAATAAAAATACCAGAACATTTTCATAAATCTTGGGAATATTTGTGGCCACTGTCTGGATTAATTCCAACAACCCTCATTTACCTCCGAGATTATTTGGACATTTAAAATTATCTATAGGATTTAAATGTCCAAATGCAAATATCTATGATTTAATTCAAGGATCCAAAATGGCTCCCAAAATTATGAAACCATTTTTGGCAGAGGTTTTAGCCAAGACCAAAAATGATGAACATTTTGTGAAGGGCACTTTGGGTACATTGAAAAGTATTTATTTGAACCTAGTTGAGATCATTTGGTGCTAGGGCTTGAACAACCCCATTTCAAGTTTAAAAGAAAAAATAGACATGATGCAACACAAGACTAACTAGACCAGAGCAGACCAGAAATAGGGATGTGACACCAGATTTCCAACTGCCGGAATTCTCCCACTTGGTGTGAACCTTGCATATTATGTGAGAAAAGGCATTATAATTACTCCTAAAAGCATTATTATGCATAAAAACATCATAAATAACAGTAGGTAAACATGATGCAAAATTGACGTATCACCCCTCATATCCAACCCAAATATGGGGTGGATATGCGGGCGTCCGAGGGCGTCCGCCACATCGAACCCAACAGCCCTACCCCACCTCAAATTGCACCAAATCCACCCCCTCGACCGACCGGATCCATTTTCTCTTTCCTCTCTTCTTCTTCCCCCGCGATATCCGTCTCGCAGCTCCACCACCGCGCGCGTTCCGCAGCTGTACCGAGCCAGTACGCCGCCAGCACTGGCACAACACTCCTGTCCCCCATCCTCACCTTCGGGGACACCATCGCCGATCCGAATGCCACCACGGTGCGTCCGGTAACTCTTGATCTCCCCTTGCACTCTATGTGTTCGACACATTCCCTGACCTAGTTTTTGTCATTTTAAGGGAAAACGAGAATTCTGATGCTACATGGGACGAGGAGTACGGACTAACGGAGCTTGATCAAATGATTCAAGATAAGTTCTTCGATTCCTCAGATTCAGATGAACAAGTGGACATCATGTTCATGAGCATGCAAGAGGAAATGGACCGGCGATTGGAGCATGTTCTCAACTTCAAGGGCCCAATCAGAGGGAGGAGAGTGATCAATCGGGATAGGGTGTACGGAGCATGGCTACTGTAGAAGGACTACTTTGCTTCGAACCCAACTTTCTCAGATGATGCGTGGTTTCGTCGCTATTTTCGCGTGCGGAAACCTTTGTTTGTGCGAATTGCGGAGGGAGTGGAGGCACATGATGACTACTTTAAGCTCACAAGGAATTGTTGCATCCAACTTTCTTTCTCTGCTAAGCAAGAGTGGACGGCTACTCTAAGGATGCTTGCACTTGGTACGGCCGCAAATGTCGTTGGTGAGATGGTCAGGATGGGGGGGAGCACATGCCTGAGGACTACTTGTAGCGACCAAACCTCGAAGGATTTGAGTATCTGTGCTTACCGTGCTAGTCCCTGGATCGAACTCGCTAGCACACACAGTATAGATGAATACCAGAATACAAGTGCATCATTTATTACAACGTATGATCCAGAGTATATAAAATAAAACAATCTGCATAGCTCATGGCTAGCTATTATTCAATCACACATCGGAAAGTAGCAGAAAATAACGATGAGTCCCATCATAGCCCAACTGGCGATGCTGAGTGCAGACTCGCGACCCTAACGGTACCTTACTCCTCGTCTGAAAATCCTGCAACATGAGACGTTGCAGCCGTATAGGTCAATACATTGAATGTATTGGCAAGTTACACAGGAGAAGTAATAAAACAGACCTACATGTATATGCATAGAACAACAAAGGAAGGCTTGGGGGTTTATTTTGCACAAAGCTGATTTTGTCCTCATAACTACCTAATAGTCAATTTTTCATTTAGTTATTTTATTACTACCATTGAATGCACAAGGTTGAGTTGGCAAAATCAACTCCAACCTACCCATTTATTAAGTTGCCCACAAATATTGTTAAGTATCACATCTGTCAAGATCATCCAACAACTGTAATGGCATGTGGCTCAAAATATCCATAACTGGGGACACAGCTAATCATGATTAGTTTTATTACTCAGCAGAGTTTTGCACACTTTACCCACTAGACTCAACCCGAAGATTGAGACGAAGCCTTTCAGAAGTAGTCACCTCCACCCCCGGCAGCCGGTACACCTATCCATATCTACATCTGCTAGCATACCTGGGCGAGGATCCCACAACCTACTCAACTAAGCCAGAGCCCATATAGCTAGTGGTCGCGCATGGAAGCTACTAGTCATTAAGTCTGTCTGATCTTTTTGAGCCTGGACGGTCGTCTACTTACATTTAGAGGGTATAAACCATGATGTTCTTAAGACCACCCATCAATACCACTTCCGCCCAGAGGTGAGTTAAATCCTGAATTACTACTCAGTTTGTTAAATATTAATAATCCTCACATAAGCTCAATGTATACAGGAACCAACCCCGTCTATAAGCATAGCAAAACTATACCTACCACGATTTGCAAAGACGGGAGATAGCTCAACAATATAACTCAAATTATAACAATCCTATAATGCATAAATTTATAGTGTGGCATAACCTACAATACATAGGAAAACAATAGGTAAAGGATGATCAACATGTAACTTGCCTTGGTTCTGGTTCAAAAGGTCACACTCCTGACAATAGCTCGCGTCACACTCCGGACAATCTACACGTTTCACACAATATAACAAATCAATCACCGAAACTCCAATAAAGCCAAAATAAAACAAACAGCAAGAAAAACATTTTTAAATTCAACAACAGCAAAAAACAACATGTACAGATCATCTACACGGCACTACGATCACAATGCAAAAAGAAATACTCGATTCCGATAAACGGTTTAAAAGATATGGCCTCCGGAAGTTTTAATTCAAATTCAAACGAATTCAAATTTGAATTGTGCAAACATGTGCAAGGTTGGTACTGTGATGAAGAGATGATTTTTGTGAGTGCATAGGAAAAATAATCACCTAATTTGGATTAACAGAATAGAAGATATGGATATTTGAAGATTTGAGGAAAAACTGAAAAAAAAAACAAAAGTGCAACAGAAAACGCCTGGCACTGTGCGAACTCCTGTTGAATCCCTGTAGCGACTTCCCATGTGGCAGCTGCCCATTGGCTGGCCGCGGGTGCTCACCCAAAACAGAGAATATGGCGGCGGCGGCTCGGGCGTCGGCGGCGGTGGCTCTCCGGTGGGTCTCCGGTGAGGGAGAAGCGACGGGCGGGTGCGGCGTGGAGTGGCGGAGGTGGTGGTGGTGTCGGAAGGCGGCGGTGCGCTCTGCACCGGCGATAGCGACGAGTTGAACCAAGGCTGCTCCGGCGGCGTCGGGCGTCGGTGGCGGCGTCGCTCTGGTGCGCTGCAGGTTAACCAGAGGTGTCAAACGAGTGCGGCGTCGGGGAATAGATCGAACGGAGCGGTCAGTGCGGCTGGATATGCTCTTGCCGCGACGGCACTGACCGGTGAACGGCGGCGGACGGCGGAGCTCGCGGCGAGATCCGTTTCTCCTGCAGAGGCCGTATGGTCAATGGGAAAGAGCAGAAAGAGGCTTCGGGGGTGCGGGACGAACCCTTACGCGTTCAGGGAGTCCTAGGGAAGCACGAGGTCGACTAGGGGGAGGAATCGATCCGGCTCGCGCTCGGGTGTGCGAGCGGTGCGGCGCGCGTGTGTTCGTCCGACGGAGGAAGGGGAACAGGGGCGCGGGTCGGGCGCGATTGCGGGTCGGGTCGGGCGAGCGGTGCCGCTTTGAGTGGGGTGGTGCGGCAGTTAGGTGGGCTGGCGGTTGGATGGGCTGCGGTGCTGGGCCGCACTGCGCCTGGCTGCTGGCTGCAGTGGTTGTGGGCCGCAGCGGCTGGCTGCGGTTGCTCTGCTGTTTTTTTTTAAACTAGCAGCAGAAACAGATATTAATAAGGTATAAACACTCAATATAAAATATAGATAAAAATACATAGACAATCAGTAAATATTTCCCTACAGCTATAAACTACTGGAACACTAGTTCCAATACTAATGAAGTTTTGAGAAAAACATTTTGATGCATTTGGTCACTCCAACAGCAAACAAAAATCACAAATAAAAATACTTTGAAGATACAGAAAAATACCAGAACATAACAAATGAACTGGAAATAATATTCTGGTCATTATGAACATTTTTAAAACAGGGGAGAAGTCATGTTATCTCCTCTCCAATAATTGCCTCTAGTTGCATAATGATCCAAAATTTCAAGAATAGCAAATGATGCAATAAAAATATGAGATGCATATGAATGATCTAATAACATCCTAATTTAGGAAAATTGGGATGTTACACTACTACCAAGTTTTCTCGCACTTTGGTGCTAGTGTTTGGAGCAGAGTATCTAAGAGAACCAAATGTGCAGGAAACAAAGAATTTATTGGCTATTGGAGAGGCCAGAGGGTTTTCGGGAATGCTCGGATCGATTGATTGCATGCATTGGCAATGGAAGAACCACCCCAAAGGTTTGCGTGGAATGTATCAAGGTCACACCAAAGAGGCTACCATCATACTAGAAACGGTGGCATCACATGACTTATGGGTTTGGCATACTTTCTTTGGAATGTCGAATTCTCACAACAACATCAATGTGCTTCAACAATCTCCGGTGTTCATAAGGCTTTGCAGTGGGGAATTAGCGTCGTGCAACTACACCGTCAACAGCCACGACTACAACATGAGATACTATCTTGCAGATGTCATCTATCCTCAGTGTGCGGTGTTTGTGAAGACAATATCCAAACCACATGGCAAGAAACAAGGCCACTTTGCAAAAATCCAGGAAGCATCTAGGAAGTATGCACAGAGGGGATTCATAGTGCTTCAAGCTCGTTGGGAATTGTACATGAGGCTGCAATGATATGGGAATCAGAATTTGTGGCAGTGGATGACATGTTGTGTTATTTTGCACGATATGATTGGCGATGATGAGGGTGATGGTGTTGTCCTAACCAATGATTTTGAAGCGCCTGGAGAACAAGTTCAAATCCCGAAAGATCAACATGCAGCTCAGCTTAAGAACTTTCTACACATGCATCCGAATCTTCTAGATTATCATGTGCGCGTGCAACAACTCAATGATCTTGTGAAGCACATGTGGACCCACAATGGAATCCAAAGAGCTGATGTTTGAGTTGTGCACTTCAAATAATTTTTATGTAAACATTGTGTATTAAAATAGTTGGAAAGGTTTTAGGCAATTCAATTCGTCCCCTCGTGTCGCTCCCAGACGACACCAGGGGAACCCTAGTGCAGCCGCCTCTAGCTCCTCTCTCCTTCCCCCATCTGCCGCCGCTGCTGCCGACCCTCGCTAGGAAATAGGTGTGGGTGCTCCTGCGTGAGATTTTCCTCTCGTTCCCAGGTAGCTTCCTCCTCTGTATGATGATCCCACTAAACCTTGCATAACTTAATTATCTTGGTTCGAGTAACCCTCTCTGCTGTCTCCAGAATCTTAACAGGTTTCTCCTCATATGTCAAATCACTCTCCAACTGAATTGCATCCAGTGGCACTGTGTCCCTCAATGGAACATCCATCAACTTAGCGTGACACTTCTTCAACTGAGATACATGAAACACATTATGAACTCCAGACAAAGACTCTGGCAACTCCAGCTGATAAGCTACCTCTCCTCTACGCTCCAAGATCGTGTAAAGGCCCCACAAAACGTGGTGCTAACTTACCCTTAATTTCAAACCTCTTAATTCCACGAAGTGGTGAAACTCGAAGATATGCACGGTCTCCTACCTCATATGTCACCTCTTTGCGCTTTGCATCTGCATAACTCTTCTGTCTGGATTGTGCTATCTTCAGCCTGTCATGAATCAGCTTGACCTTCTCCTCAGCATCTCTGATCAAGTCTGGTCCAAAGAACTGTCGCTCTCCAACCTCATCCCACATCAACGGTGTCTTGCACTTCCTGCCATACAATACCTCAAACGGTGCCATCTTCAAACTAGCCTGATAACTGTTATTATATGAGAACTCTGCATAAGGTAAATTATCATCCCAACTGGATCCATAGTCCAAAACACAAGCTCTCAACATATCCTCCAAAATCTGATTTACCCTCTCTGTCTGCCCATCAGTCTGTGGATGGAAAGTTGTACTGAACTCCAGCCTGGTGCCCAAGGATTCATGCAACTGACGCCAAAATTTAGATGTGAACTGAGTACCTCTATCAGACACTACCTTCCTTGGAACTCCATGCAGACAAACAATTTTGGACATATAAACTTTAGCTAGCTGGGCACTGGTATAAGTAGTCTTTACCGGAATGAAGTGAGCAACTTTAGTCAAGCGATCAACAATTACCCAAATAGAATCATAACCTGACCGAGTCCTGGGTAAACCTGAAATGAAATCCATACCAATCTGATCCCATTTCCACTCAGGTATAGGCAATGGCTGTAACAAACCTGCTGGCCTTTGATGTTCTGCTTTAACTCTGTGGCACACATCACATGTAGCAATATATCCAACAATTTCCCTCTTCAGGCTAGGCCACCAAAATCTTTCCCTCAAGTCCAAATACATCTTAGTATTACCTGGGTGAATAGAATAAGGTGAATCATGTGCCTCCTGAAGAATTAATTTCCTGATGTCTGCATCTTGCGGCACACAAACACGCTTCTCAAACCATATGGTCCCATGTTCATCCTCATGGAAACCTTCTGCCTTACCTTTAGTCATATTCTCTTTTATTGCAGCAATCTCTTTATCACCCTTTTGAGCTTCCCTGATCCTGTCAAGCAAAGTAGGCTTTACCTCTAGTGTTGCCAAATATCCCTTAGGAACCATCTCCAACCTGAGATCCCTGAACTGATCACATAACTCTTGTGGCATATCATTTATATCAATTGCATTAACATGGCTCCTACGACTCAATGCATCAGCAACAACATTAGCCTTACCAGGATGATACTGCACATTTAAATCATAATCCATAATAAGCTCCAACCATCTCCTCTGCCTGAGGTTCAAATCCTTCTGAGTAAAAATATACTTCAAGCTCTTATGATCAGTAAATATATCACAATGATTACTAATAAGATATTGCCTCCAAGTTTTCAATGCATGCACAACTGAGGCTAACTCCAAATCATGTGTAGGATAATTATGCTCATGATTCTTAAGCTGGCGTGAAGCATATGAAACAACTTTACCTTCCTGCATAAAAACACTCCCAAGTCCCCGACGAGAAGCATCACAATATACCTGGAAGTCCTTATGTATATCAGGCAGAATTAAGACTGGTGCTGTAACCAAACGTTGCTTCAATTCCTGAAAGCTGGCTTCACATTCATCAGTCCAAGCAAATTTCTTCTCCTTCTTCAACAATTCAGTCATAGGCTTTGCAATTTTAGAAAAGTTCTCAATAAACCTCCTGTAATAACCTGCAAGGCCCAAAAAGCTGCGAATCTCCCCAACTGTTGTGGATGTCTCCCACTCTGTAACTGCAGCAACCTTAGATGGATCAACTGTAACTCCATTACCTGACACAACATGTCCAAGGAATGCTACCTCATCCAGCTAAAATTCACATTTGCTGAACTTGGCATACAACTGATGTTCCCTAAGCTTCTCCATCACCAAACGCAGATGTACCTCATGCTCTTGCTTATTCTTGGAGAACACCAATATATCATCAATGAAAACAACCACAAATTTATCTAAGTACTCCATAAACACCTTGTTCATCATGTTCATGAAGTATGCAGGAGCGTTAGTCAATTCAAATGACATAACAGTATATTCATACAACCCATACCTCGTAGTAAAAGCAGTCTTTGGAATATCTTGCTCACGAATCTTTAATTGATGATAACCAGAACAAAGATCAACCTTAGAAAACACAGTAGCTCCCTCCAACTGGTCAAACAAATCATTTATCATAGGCAATGGATACTTATTCTTAATGGTTACCTCATTCAGAGAACGATAATCAACACACATCCTCAAGGTCCCATCTTTCTTCTCCACAAACAAAACTGGAGCTCCCCAAGGTGATGAACTTGGGCGAATAAATCCTTGTTCCTGCAATTCCCTTATTTACTTCTTCAATTTCTCCAACTCCTGAGGAGGCATTCTATACGGTCTCTTTGTAATAGGTCCGGTGCCTGGTATTAAATCAATAAGAAACTCAATATCCCTATCTGGTGGCATACGTGGCAACTTCTCTGGAAACACATCTGGGTAGTCCCTCACAACTCGCACATCTTCCAGACTACCCCCCTTAAGAGAGTTCACCTGCACCTGGTTATGCTTATACTAACATACATATCTGATCCTCTTACCTCCTGGTGCACTAAGAGTAATAGATCGACTGGCACAATCAATAAGACCTTTATATTTAGTCAACCAGTCCATACCCAAAATAACATCAATACCCTGTGACTTCAATATAACCAAATATGTGGGGAAAACATGCTTCCCAATGGACAAAGGCATCTGAAAGCATCCCAAACTTGCTGCCATCTCAGCCCCCGGGGAACTTACTAGAATAGGTGACTTAAGTGCTACGGTAGGCAACTTATGTTTATCCACAAATACCCGTGAGATGAATGAATGCGATGCACCAGAATCAAATAGAACAAGTGCAGGTACCGAATAAATCAAGAACTTACCAATCACGGCATCAGGTTCATCATCAACCTCCTCCACATTAACATGGTTAACATGACCCTTTTGGAAGGGGTTTGACTTGCTGACTCCAGAATTTCCATTACCGTTCTTGCTCTCTGGGCAGGCATTGGAGTAGTGGCCCATCTGCCTACACTTATAGCACTGAACCTGGCTAATGTCCCTCTGTACAGGCACACTCTGGTGGCTCTGGTTATTACTCCCTCCATTACCATTACCATTACCATTACCTTTGACATTGCCATAGTTACTCTTGTGCCCATTGTGATTATGATGGCCATTATGGTTGTGGCCATTCCCTCCATGATGATTATGTCCATTACCTCCATGATGATGATGATGCCCATTACCTCCATTACCCTGATATGAACTGCGTGGCTTCTGTTGTGGTCCTAAATTATACCTGTTATTGTTGTTGTACTTCCTCTTGCGATTCTCTATGGCATGATGCTTCCCCTCTAGCATAATAGCCTTATCAATCAGATCCTGACAATTATCAAAAGTGGCCACGGTCAACTGAAGGCTCAACTCATCATTCAGGCCCTCCAAGAATTTCTCCTGCCCAGTTGCATCAGTGTTAACATCATTAGGAGCATAGCGTGCAAGATTATTAAATTCATCCACATACGCATTAACCGTGCGTCCTCCCTGACGCAAACTGCGAAACTCCTTCTTTTTCAGACTCATAGCTCCAGCAAACACATGTGCAGCACGAAAAGCAGTCTGAAACTGAGTCCAAGTGATACCAGGAATGGGATAAGAGACCAAGTAGTTGTCCCACCAAGCTACGGCAGGACCCTCCAACAAATGTGCGGCAAACCTCACCCTCTCTGCATCTGTGCATCCAACCGTCTCCAGGTTCCTATTGACTCCACGGAGCCAATCATCAGCCACAATAGGTTCAGGGGAACTGGAGAACCTCTGAGGATTCAACCTCAGGAACCTGGTAAGCATATCCACGGGTGGCGGGTTGTTGTTGGTGTTGTTGTTCTGGTTGTTCTGGTTCTGCACAAGCAACTGGATCAACTGCGTCTGCCCCTGAAGCAACTGCTGCATGTACGGCGGTATGTCATTGCCATTGTTCTCTCCTCCTGCAGCATTGCGCCTATTATCACGCCTCGGCGGCATCTGTTGGGCAAGCATAGAAGAGTTATATAGGTATAATAGGGCCAAAGTTATTAATATAAATATATTCTACCCATATACATATATGATCAAGGCAACTCAAAGCAGCAAAACTCAACAACGAATAACACCAACAAACAAACAGACAAACAAGCACAATAATACAGTACTATATATATATATATATATATATATATATATATATATATATATATATATATATATATATATATATATAGTCAAATAATTTTGATGAGATAAAATTTAACAAACAAGCTACCAATCAAGCAAACAATCTAGTATCTTCATACCACGAAAGTGGACATAATCAGATACCCTAACACGATAACGTTGCAAAATAAAACAAGCATATATGGTGGTCTCAGCACTAGTTCCTACTCAACTGTTCAAGATACTTGAGGGGATGAACTAATAAACAGTAAGAAGTATAACTAGTTTATAAAATACTTTTCATTCCTATGGCTTTTCTAATCCGTTTTCTAGGGTCGCGTCCTACAGTCAACACACTGCTCTGATACCATCTGTAGCGACCAAACCACGAAGGATTTGAGTCTCTGTGCTTACCGTGCTAGTCCCTGGATCGAACTCGCTAGCACACACAGTATAGATGAATACCAGAATACAAGTGCATCATTTATTACAACGTATGATCCAGAGTATATAAAATAAAACAATCTGCATAGCTCATGGCTAGCTATTATTCAATCATACAGCGGAAAGTAGCAGAAAATAACGATGAGTCCCATCATAGCCCAACTGGAGATGCTGAGTGCAGACTCGCGACCCTAACGGTACCTTACTCCTCGTCTGAAAATCCTGCAACATGAGACGTTGCAGCCGTATAGGTCAATACATTGAATGTATTGGCAAGTTACACAGGAGAAGTAATAAAACAGACCTACATGTATATGCATAGAACAACAAACGAAGGCTTGGGGGTTTATTTTGCACAAAGCTGATTTTGTCCTCATAACTACCTAATAGTCAATTTTTCATTTAGTTATTTTATTACTACCATTGAATGCACAAGGTTGAGTTGGCAAAATCAACTCCAACCTACCCATTTATTAAGTTGCCCACAAATATTGTTAAGTATCACATCTGTCAAGATCATCCAACAACTGTAATGGCATAGTGGCTCAAAATATCCATAACCGGGGACACGACTAATCATGATTAGTTTTATTACTCTACAGAGTTTTGCACACTTTACCCACTAGACTCAACCCGAAGATTGAGACGAAGCCTTTCAGAAGTAGTCACCTCCACCCCCGACAGCCGGTACACCTATCCATATCTACATCTGCTAGCATACCTGGGCGAGGATCCCACAACCTACTCAACTAAGCCAGAGCCCATATAGCTAGTGGTCGCACATGGAAGCTACTAGTCATTAAGTCTGTCTGATCTTTTTGAGCCTGGGCGGCCGTCCACTTACATTCAGAGGGTATAAACCATGATGTTCTTAAGACCACCCATCAATACCACTTCCGCCCAGAGATGAGTTAAGTCCTGAATTAATACTCAGTTTGTTAAATATTAATAATCCTCACATAAGCTCAATGTATACAGGAACCAACCCCGTCTACAAGCATGGCAAAACTATACCTACCACGATTTGCAAAGACGGAAGATAGCTCAACAATATAACTCAAATTATAACAATCCTATAATGCATAAATTTATAGTGTGGCATAACCTACAATGCATAGGAAAACAATAGGTAAAGGATGATCAACATGTAACTTGCCTTGGTTCTGGTTCAAAAGGTCACACTCCTCACAATAGCTCGCGTCGCACTCCGGACAATCTACACGTTTTACACAATATAATAAATCAATCACCGAAACTCAAATAAAGCCAAAATAAAACAACCAGCAAGAAAAACATTTTTAAATTCAACAACAGCAGAAAAACAACATGTACAGATCATCTACACGGCACTACGATCACAATGCAAAAAGAAATACTCGATTCCGATAAACGGTTTAAAAGATATGGCCTCTGAAGTTTTAATTCAAATTCAAACGAATTCAAATTTGAATTGTGCAAACATGTGCAAGGTTGGTACTGTGATGAAGAGATGATTTTTGTGAGTGTATAGGAAAAAGAATCACCTAATTTGGATTAACAGAATAAAAGATATGGATACTTGAAGATTTGAGGAAAAACTGGAAAAAAAAGTGCAACAAAAAACGCCTGGCACTGTGCGAACTCCTGTTGAATCCCTGTAGCGACTTGCCATGTGGCAGCTGCCCATTGGCTGGCCGCGGGTGCTCACCCAAAACAGAGAATACGGCGGCGGCGGCTCGGGCGTCGGCGGCGGTGGCTCTCCGGTGGGTCTCCGGTGAGGGAGAAGCAACGGGCGGGTGCGGTGTGGAGTGGCGGAGGTGGTGGTGGTGTCGGAAGGCGGCGGCGCGCTCTGCACCGGCGGCAGCGACGAATTGAACCAAGGCTGCTCCGGCGGCGTCGGACGTCGGTGGCGGCGTCGTTCTGGTGCGCTGCAGGTTAACCAGAGGTGTCAAACGAGTGCGGCATCGGGGAATAGATCGAACGGAGCGGTCAGTGCGGCTGGATATGCTCTTGCGGCGACCGCACTGACCGGTGAACGGCGGCGGACGGCGGAGCTCGTGGCGACATCCGTTTCTCCTGCAGAGGCCGTATGGTCGATGGGAAAGAGCAGAAAGAGGCTTCGGGGGTGCGGGACGAACCCTTACACGTTCAGGGAGTCCTAGGGAAGCACGAGGTTGACTAGGGGGCGGAATCGATCCGACTCGCGCTCGAGTGTGCGAGCGGTGCGGCGCGCGTGTGTTCGTCCGACGGAGGAAGGGGAACAGGGGCGCGGGTCGGGCGCGATTGCGGGTCGGGTCGGGCGAGCGGTGCCGCTTCGTGTGGGGTGGTGCGGCAGTTAGGTGGGCAGGCGGTTGGCTGGGCCGCGGTGCTGGGCCGCACTGCGCCTGGCTGCTGGCTGCGGTGGTTGTGGGCCGCAGCGGCTGGTTGCGGTTGCTCTGCTGTTTTTTTTAAACTAGCAGCGGAAACAGATATTAATAAGGTATAAATACTCAATATAAAATATAGATAAAAATACATAGACAATCAGTAAATATTTCCCTACAGCTATAAACTACTGGAACACTAGTTCCAATACTAATGAAGTTTTGAAAAAAAACATTTTGATGCATTTGGTCACTCCAACAGCAAACAAAAATCACAAATAAAAATACTTTGAAGATACAGAAAAATACCAGAACATAACAAATGAACAGGAAATAATATTCTGGTCATTATGAACATTTTTAAAACACGGGAGAAGTCATGTTATCTCCTCTCCAATAATTGCCTCTACATGCAAAAAGATCCAAAATTTCAAGAATAGCAAATGATGCAATAAAAATATGAGATGCATATGAATGATCTAATAACATCCTAATTTAGGAAAATTGGGATGATACACTACTACCAAGTTTTCTCGCACTATGGTGCTAGTGTTTGGAGCAGAGTATCTAAGAGAACCAAATGTGCAGGAAACAAAGAATTTATTGGCTATCGGAGAGGCCAGAGGGTTTTCGGGAATGCTCGGATCGATTGATTGGATGCATTGGCAATGGAAGAACCGCCCCAAAGGTTTGCGTGGAATGTATCAAGGTCACACCAAAGAGGCTACCATCATACTAGAAACGGTGGCATCACATGACTTATGGGTTTAGCATACTTTCTTTGGAATGTCGAGTTCTCACAACAACATCAATGTGCTTCAACGATCTCCGGTGTTCATAAGGCTTTGCAATGGGGAATTGGCATCGTGCAACTACACCGTCAACAGCCATGACTACAACATGAGATACTATCTTGCAGATGTCATCTATCCTCAGTGTGCGGCGTTTGTGAAGACAATATCCAAACCACATGGCAAGAAACAAGGCCACTTTGCAAAAATCCAGGAAGCATCTAGGAAGTATGTACAGAGGGGATTCATAGTGTTTCAAGCTCGTTGGGAATTGTACATGAGGCTGCAATGATATGGGAATCAGAATTTGTGGCAGTGGATGACATGTTGTGTTATTTTGCACCATATGATTGGCGATGATGAGGGTGATGGTGTTGTCCTAACCAATGATTTTGAAGCGCCTGGAGAACAAGTTCAAATCCCGAAATATCAACATGCAGCTCAGCTTAAGAATTTTCTACACATGCATCCGAATCTTCTAGATCATCATGTGCGCGTGCAACAACTCAATGATCTTGTGAAGCACATGTGGACCCACAATGGAATCCAAAGAGCTGATGTTTGAGTTGTGCACTTCAAATAATTTTTATGTAAACATTGTGTATTAAAATAGTTGGAAAGGTTTTAGGCAATTCAATTCGTCCCCTCGTGTCGCTCCCAGACGACGCCAGGGGAACCCTAGCGCAGCCGCCTCTAGATCCTCTCTCCTTCCCCCATCTGCCGCCGCTGCTGCCAACCCTCGCTGCAGTGGCGGCGGGCCCTGCTGCCAAAGGTTGCGGGGGTGCTCTCTCTCTGTGTGGCGCTGGTGGTCGGCCTCGTTGACTGGCATGGCGGCGGCTAGTGGACCAGCACCAGGAAGCCGGGGCGGCGGCCCCGCAACGAGCTGGTGGGTGCATCTCCGGGCGGGGGGACGACAACTCGGGTGGTGGTCGGGGCGGCGCTCTTCGGTGCCCACGCTAGGCTACATGGCAGCGTGGGTTGCGTCCATAGGTGTGGTGCGGTTTGGCTGGATCTGTGCCCAAGCACCTGGGTCCATGCTCCGGCGGTAGTGTTGCGCGGCACAGCGGCAACCAGGTGGGATGCGTGCGGCTCGTGGCTGGGCTTGGTGATACGTCTTCGATGTATCTATAATGTTTTATTGTTCCATGCTATTATATTATCAATCTTGAATATTTTATATGCATTATTATGCCATTTTATATCATTTCTCTTGGGACTAACCTATTATCCTAGTGCCAAGTGACAGTTGCTGTTTTTCCTTGTTTTTGTCTTTACAAAAAATCAATACCAAACAGAGTCCATATGGAATGAAACTTTTTGGCAATTTTTCTTGGACCACAAGACACCCAGGAAGCTTCGCGAAGAGACCTGGAGGGCCATGGCATGGCCACAAGCTCACATGGCGGGGCCCCGGGGGGTTCTAGGCTTGTGGGCCCCACGGGAGTCCTCCAACCCTAATTCTTCTTCTATAAATACCCAAATATTCCCCGAAGACCAGAGGGCACACCAAAAATACTTTTCCACCGCCGCAAGTTTCTATCTTTATGAGATCCCATCTGGGGACCTTTTCCGGTACTCTGTCAGAGGGGGATTCGATCACGGAGGGCATCTACATCAACCTTGCTGCCCTTCCGATGATGTGTGAGTAGTTTACCACAGACCTATGGGTCCATGGCCAATAGCTAGATGCCTTCTCTCTCTTTGATCTTCAATACAGTGTTCTCCTTGATGTTCTTGGAGATCTATTCGATGTAATCTTCTTTTGTGGTGTGTTTGTTCAGATTCGATGAATTGTGGGTCGATGAACAGATTATCTATAAATATAGTTTGAGTCTTCTCTGAACTCTTTTATGCATGATTGCTATAGCTTTGTATTTCTCTCCAGTCTATTGATTTGGTTTGGCTTGGAATGGGTTCAATCTTGCTGTGGTCAATCCCAGTGACAAAAAGGGACATGACACGTATTTGTATTGTTGCCATTAAGGATAAAAAGATGGGGTTTATTCATATTGATTGGATCTATCACTCTACATCATGTCATCTTGCTTAAGGCGTTACTCCGTGCTTGTTAACTTAATACACTAGATGCATGCTGGATAGCGGTTGATGTGTCGAGTAATAGTAGTAGATGCAGGCATGAGTCGGTCTACTTATCTCGGACGTGATGCCTATATACATGATCATTGCCTTGGATATCGTCATAACTATGCGCTTTTCTATCAATTGCTCAACAGTAATTGTTTCACTCACCATATGCTTTCTTCGAGAGAGATGGCTCTAGTGAAAACTATGGCCCCCGGGTCTATCTTTTATCATATTGTTTTCACATCTATAAAATCAAAAATACAAAAATACCTTATTGTAATTTATTTACCTTTATTTTATTTTGCACTTTACTTATCTTTCATATCCATCACTATCAGATCTCATCCTTGCAAGTAAGCGTGAAGGGATTGACAGCCCCTTTATCGTGTTGGGTGCAACTATTTGTTTGTTTGTGTAGGTGCAATTATAAGAGACCTGTGTGTTCCTCCCACTGGATTGATACCTTGGTTCTCAACTAAGGGAAATACGTATCTCTATTTTGCTGCATCACCCTTTCCTCTTCAAGGGAAGAACCAACACAAGCTCAAGAAGTAGGACTTGGACGGTGTGGGGGCTTCTTTCGGGAGTGCCCCGTTTTGCCAGATCTAACCAGTACGGGAGTGCAAGGATCTGGAGCAGCAGCTACCTGTAGCAACCACTATTCCAATGAGAAGAAGTCTCTGTGATCAGTGTCATCCCTGGATCGGTATGCTGACAGACACAGTACTCGAGGATTTATAATAGAGGTTCAATCACACTTTATTACATCGAAAATCCTCGAAGAGGCAGTATCCATTACACTAGAATGGCTGAAGGCCATCTAGAAAAATAAACTACGGAAGCTATGAAGAGTAGTTGAGTCCATCCAACTCAATGGCAAACATCGAGTGCATGACAACGACCTATCGCACCTTAATCCTCGTCTGATAACTCTGCAACATGATACGTTGCAGCCATGTAGGTCAGCACATTGAATATGCTGGCAAGAACACACTATAATGATAATGAGCAAAGCCTATATCTACATGCATGTTTGGCTGGTGGAGGCTGTATGGTTTATTATTATTATTTTTGCACAAAGCTAGTTTTTTCCTACAACAAAGGAATGTATTTATTTAACTACTTTGTTAAATTTAATCATGAACAATTGAGAATGGTACCCCCATCTCAATCCCAAACCAAAGTCATTATTAACCCAACAAGTGAAATTAAGTGATGAGATCAGTCCATAATTCAAATACCAGGATACTCAAGATGTCCATAACCGGGGACACGGCTACTCATGAATAGTGTGTACACTTTGTAGAGGTTTGTGCACTTTTCCCCACATGACTCGATCTCCTCCGTTTGATTTCTCGCACTGCATGGTGTTTGAGAAACGGATGACCGAGACACAGTCTTTCGGAAGCATTAACTCTTTACCCAGGGTAGACCGTACCACCTACATCCGCTACATCTGCTAGTCTACCACTGAAAGAAGTCACACAACATACTCAACTATGCCAGAACCCATAATGGCATTGTGTCTACACACGGAAGTTTCTAGGCATGAATGATATATGATCCCTTTGAGCCTGGGTGGCATTCCTTGGACAACACTGGTATATCCCAGGTGCCCTGACAACCACCGGTCCATCCCCAGGGTGCCACAACCAATCCACCCAGATGTGTGTTAAATTTCCACCTTAAAGAAACCCTTAGTTGTAATTACACTCACAACTTTGATGAAATCACTCATACCAATCAATGTCTACAAGCATGGCTAAGCAATAAGTAACAAAGCGTAAATTCCCTTGGGTTGATATCAAGATATTGGGTTCCTACCTCATGAACTACAAAGCATCATATTAGGTAACCAATCCTACTCATGCAAGTGTTTGAGGATATAACTAATGCAATAAAAACTGGGTATTGGAAAGTATGATCAAAGTATGAACTTTCCTTGCTCACAATCGCTGAAACCTAAAGACTCGTAGTAGCATGCTTCGCACTCCGGAAATTCTATCGCAATCAAACAATAGCATACATAAGCAATCATGCAACAGAATCGAAGAACATAACTCGAAAGACTTCGAAAACAAACGAATCACTCTTGCAACAGAAAACAATTTCTAACTGTACCAAAACTAAGTGAATTTGGCCTTATCAGAAAGTTTATGTCAAGAGCTTCGATTTGCAAAAAGAATCAACTCAAACGGAGTTACGAAACTCAAATTCCGATCAAACAAAGTTCAAACATAAAACTGTTTGAATTCAAAATCTAAAACTTTCAAAAACAACTTTGAGTTGTACTACAAGAAAGATAAGATCGAAACGAAGAAATTGTCGTAGGTTTCATCTAATTCCGACTAACGAGTAAATAGTTACTAGGGTTTGAAGATCAGGGACCGATCTGTAAAAATTTCATCGCGAATAAGTCCTCGACCAAAAATTAACAGAAAAAGAAAAGTATAAATTGTGAACGTTCGTTTTCTAAGACTAAACAGCGAGCGTTCGCTGAATAAAAAACGAAAAAAATAGATCTAGGGTTAAAAAACCGATTTAGGGTTTTCGAAAAAAAACTAAACTAATTAAAAAACTGCGTCTTAACTACCTCGCAGATCGGGTCCGGCGGCGGCTCCGGCGCGACTGGGCAGCGGATGAAGGCGGTGGCTCCGGCGGGGCGGTGCGGGCTGGTGGCGGCGGCGGCGGCTGGCGGCTAGGGTTAGGGTTCGGGTGCGGGGCTGGGCCTTCGAGCCTTGGGGCGGTGGCTTATAAAGCCTGAGCGGACAGAGTCCGGCTCGGGCACGGCCCGTAGGTCGGTTCGTGTTTTTTTAAACTGATGGAGTAAAACAATTAAAAGAAATACCAATCAGAGTCCGAAAATTCCGAAATAAATTTTCTCCGTCCTCTAATAATATTAAGGACAAAGTGAACATTTTCCTGGACCTAAATAAGTTTTTGAAAAGAAACATATTTTTCTAATTCAAATAAAATAGCAATAAAATCCAAATAAATTTTTTTATTCAATTTTAACATTTTTCCTCCAGTATTTTATTTATTTTGGAGAAGTCATATTATCTCCTCTCATATATTTTGACATTGAAATATTTCGGAGAGAAAAATAATTAAAACCAAATGATCCTCTTTTCAATATTTGAGAAAATTCAAATATGAAAATATTGAAATCCTCAACTCTCTCCGTGGGTCCTTGAGTTGCTTAGGATTTTTAGGATGAAAACCAAAATGCAAAAAAAATATGGTATGCATATGATGATCTATGTATAACATTCCAAATTGAAATTTTGGGATGTTACAAACCTACCCCCCTTAAGATGAATCTCCCCTTCGAGATTCGGGTTGGCAAGAAAATAGGTGTGGGTGGTCCTGGCGTTGAGCATCCTCTAGTTCCCAGGTGGCTTCGTCTTCTGTGTGATGGCTCCACTGTACTTTGCAGAACTTGATGACTTTGCTGCGGGTAACTCTGTCGGCAAACTCGAGGATCTTAACGGGCTTCTCCTCGTAGGTCAGGTCGCTCTCTAACTGAATTGCTTCCAGGGGCACTATATCACGTAACGAAATCTAGGCCATCTCTGTGTGACACTTCTTCAGCTGTGATACGTGAAACAGGTCATGAACTCCGGACAAAGTCTCGGGCAATTCTAGCTGATAAGCTACTTCTCCTTTGCGCTCCAAAACTTTGTACGGTCCCACAAATCTTGGTGTCAATTTACCCTTAACTCCGAAACGCTGAACTCCTCGAAGCAGAGATACTCGAAGATACGCTCTATCTCCAATTTCTTAGGTCACCTCCTTGCGCTTCGTATCGGTATAACTCTTCTGCCTAGACTGGGCTACCTTAAGTCTATCACGGATCATCTTGACCTTCTCTTCCGACTCTTTGATAAAGTCGGGTCCAAATAACTGATGGTCTCCAACTTCATCCCACATCAACGGTGTTCTGCATCTTCTTCCGTACAAAGCCTCGAAAGGGGCCATTTGCAAACTGGTTTGTTAACTATTGTTGTAAGAAAACTCCGCGTACGGCAAATCATCATCCCAGCTGGATCCATAATCGAGCACACAAGCTCTCAGTATGTCCTCCATAATCTGATTGACTCTCTTAGTCTGTCCATCTGTCTGTGGATGAAAGGTTGTACTGAACTCTAGCCTAGTACCTAAAGTCTCGTGCAACTGCTTCCAAAACTTTGAGGTAAACTGTGTTCCTCTATCCGATACAATGGTCCTTGGAACTCCATGCAGACATACGATCCTGGTCATGCATATCTTGGCCAACTTAGCACTCGTGTAAGTAGTCTTCACGGGGATAAAGTGAGCTACTTTCGTCAAACGATCAACTATTACCCAAATAGAATCATACCATGAACGTGTCCTGGGTAGTCCCGTGATGAAATCCATTCCAAGTTTATCCAACTTCCATTCGGGTATAGGTAACGGGTGTAATAACCCTGCTAGTTTCTGATGTTCAGCCTTGACTCTCTGACAAACGTCACACACTGCCACATACTCGGCAATGTCCTTCTTCATTCCGGTCCACAAGAAATTCTGCTTCAAATCCAAATACATCTTAGTGTTGCCTGGGTGAATGGAATACGGCGAGTCATGTGCCTCCTGGAAAATCAACTTCCTAATCTCGGGGTCATTGGGCACATAAATGCGCTTTTCAAACCAAAGTGTCTCGTATTCATCCTCACAAAATCCTTCTGCCTTGCCTTCGGCCATTCTTTCCTTTATTTCTGCAATCTCTTTGTCCATCTTTTGGTCTTCTAGAATCCTTCCCAACAAGGTGGAATAAATTTCGAATGTGGCAACATAACCTCTAGGGACTATTTCCATCTGCAAATCCCTAAGATCATTCAATAACTCCTAGGGTAAACCTCCGGAAATGATTATGTTAACATAACTCTTGTGGCTTAGGGCATCTGCTACGACATTGGCTTTTCCTGGATGGTAATGCAACCTCATGTCGTAATCCTTTATAAGCTCAAGCCATCTCCTTTGCCTGAGATTCAACTCCTTCTGTGTGAAAATATACTTCAAACTCTTATGATCCGTGTATACATCACAACTGTTTCCGATAAGAAAACTCCAGCTTTTGAGTGCGTGCACCACGGCTGCTAACTCCAAATCATGCGTAGCATAATTCAACTCATGTGGTCGAAGTTGGCGTGAAGCGTACGACACAACCCTTCCGTCTTGCATGAGAAAACCTCCAAGTCCTTGACGAGAAGCGTCACAATATACTTGGAAATCCTTGTGTATATCCGGAAGAATCAGCACTGGGGCTATAACCAAACGTTTCTTCAACTCCTGGACACTGGCCTCATACTCTTCGGTCCACTTGTACTTAGTTTCCTTCTTCAACAGCTCCATCATAGGTTTCGTAATCTTCGATAAATTCTCGATAAATCTCTGGTAATATCTTGCGAGTCCAAGAAAATTGCAAATTTCGCCAACTGAGGTGGGTGCCTTCCATTCTGTGACTAACTCAACCTTGGTGGGGTCTACGGATATACCGTCTCCTGATATGACATGGCCAAGGAATCCAACTTCCTTCAACCAAAACTCACACTTACTGAACTTGGCGTTTTACTGATGTTCTCGAAGCTTCTCGAGAACTAAACGCAAATGTTCCTTGTGCTCCTCTTCATTCTTGGAGTATACCAATATATCATCAATGAATACTACCAAAACTTATCCAAGAATTCCATGAATACCTTGTTCATCATACTCATGAAATAGGCAGGAGCGTTAGTCAAACCAAATGACATAACTGTATACTCATAAAGCATGTACCTTGTGGTAAAAGCTGTCTTGGGTATATCATGTTCTCGGATCTTCAGCTGATGATATCTTGATCGCAAATCAATCTTAGAGAATACCTTGGCTCCTTGCAGCTGGTCAAACAGATTGTTGATCATCGGTAGTGGGTACTTATTCTTAATTGTAACCTCGTTCAGTGCATGATAGTCAACAATCATTCTTAATGATCCATCCTTCTTCTCGACTAAGAGCACTGGGCCTCCCCACAGCGATGAACTTGGTCGTATGTAACCCTTATCCATTAACTCCTTGATTTGCTTCTTGATCTCCTCCTGATCATTAGCGGGCATCCGGTATGGTCTCTTAGATATTGGTCCGGTGTCAGGTAATAGTTCAATTAAGAACTCTATGTCCCTATCTGGTGGCATGCCGGGCAACTCTTTCGGGAATACGTCCGGGTAATCCTTAACAACTGGCACTTCCTCCTGAACAACTTTCGTGAGTGCATTCACATGCGCTTTCCTGGGTATGTGCCTCGACACATACTTAATCATTTTTCCTTCCGGGGTGGTGAGAAGAATTGATCTACTGGCGCAATCGATGTTTCCTCCAAACTTGGATAACCAATCCATTCCTATGATCACATCCAAACCTTGGGATTCCAAAAGAATGAGATCCGTGGGAAATACATGTCTTCCAATGGTCAATGGCACTTGATAGCTGATGACCCACAAGTGTAGGGGATCTATCGTAGTCCTTTCGATAAGTAAGAGTGTCGAACCCAAAGAGGAGCAGAAGGAAATGATAGGCAGTTTTCAGTAAGGTGTTTTCTGCAAGCACTGAAATTATAGGTAACAGATAGTTTTGCGATAAGGTAATTGATAGCAAGTGACAAAAGGTAGAAGTAAATAAGGTGCAGCAAGGTGGCCCAATCCTTTTTGTAGCAAAGGACAAGCCTGGACAAATTCTTATATGAAGGAAAGCGCTCCCGAGGACACATGGGAATTATCGTCAAGCTAGTTTTAATCACGATCATCTGATTCGTGTTCGGTACTTTGATAATTTGGTATGTGGGTGGACCGGCGCTTGGGTGTTGTCCTTACTTGGACAAGCCTCCCACTTATGATTAACCTCTAATGCAAGCATCCACAACTACAAAAGAAGTATTAAGGTAAACCTAACCATAGCCTGAAACATATGGATCCAAATCAGCCCCTTACGAAGCAACGCATAAACTAGGGTTTAAGCTTCTGTCACTCTAGCAAGCCATCATCTACTTATTACTTCCCAATTCCTTCCTCTAGGCCCAAATAATGGTGAAATGTCATGTAGTCGATGTTCACATGACACCACTAGAGGAGAGACAACATACATCTCATCAAAATATCGAACGAAGACCAAACTCACATGACTACTAATAGCAAGACTTCTCCCATGTCCTCAGGAACAAAAGTACTTCTCACAAGACATAATATGGTTCATGACCAGAGGGGTATTAATATGCATAATGGATCCGAACATATGATCTTCCACCAAATAAACCAACTAGAATCAACTACAAGGAGTAATCAACACTACTAGCAACCCACAAGTACCAATCTGAGGTTTGGGTACAAAGATTGGATACAAGAGATGAACTAGGGTTTGAGAGGAGATGGTGCTGGCGAAGATGTTGATTAAGATAGCCCTCCCCAAGGTGGGAGAGTTGTTGGTGATGACGGCGGTGACTATTTCCCCCTCCCGGAGAGAAGTATCCCCGACAGAACAGCTTTGCTGGAGCCCTAGATTGGTCTCCGCCTCGGTTCCACCTCGAGACGGCGGCGTCTGGTCCCGAAAGCCTCCTTCTGATTTATTTTCCAGGTCAAAACACCTCATATAGGAGAAGATAGGCATCGGGGGGCCTTCGAGGGGCCCACGAGACAGGGGCGCGCCCTGAGAGGGGGCACGCCCCCCACCCTCGTGGACAGCTGGTGGCCCCCCTCGTGAACTTCTTTCGCCAGATATTTTTTATATTTTTTGAAACGGAGTTTTGTTGTGTTTCGGGGCTTTTGGAGTTATGTAGAATACGTTTCCAGAGTTTGCTCCTTTTCCAGCCTAGAATTCCAGGTGCCCGCATTCTCCCTCTTCATGCAAACCTTGTAAAATAAGAGAGAAAAGGCATAAGTATTGTGACATAACCTGTAATCACAACCCATAATGCTATGAATATCAACATATAAGCATGATGCAAAATGGACGTATCAACTCCCCCAAGCTTAGACCTCGCTTGTCCTCAAGCGAAAGCCGATATCGAAAAATATGTCCACATGTTTAGAGATAGAGGTGTCGATAAAAACAAAATACGGACATGAGGGCATCATGATCATTCTAATAACAGCAACACATATATATATGTAGTCATATGATTCTTATGCTAAAGTAACAATTCGTCCACAATATCAAGCATGAAACATAAACTTTATTGGCAACTAACAAACTTTGATCTCGGTCATTATAGCAATTGCAATTTATCGTAACATTGGAAAAAGTCAATATAAGAGCTTTTCAGCAAGCCTACATACTCAACTATCATATAGTCTTTCACAATTGCTCACACTCACGCAATACTTATGGTTATGGAGTTTTAATCGGACACAGGAAATATAGGGGCTTATGGTGATGCCTCCCAACCTTTTACCTCAAGGGTAATGTCAACAGTAATAGAACATGAAAACTTACATCCAAGTGGGTATATATGTCAGGATCTTTCTAACACAATGTGCTTGCCAAAGGATAAAATGTAAAAAGGAAAGGTGAATTTCACCTTGACTCTTATAAGGCAAGAATAATAGATAGGCCCTTCGCAGAGGGAGGCAGAGGTTGTCATGTGTTTTTATGGTTGGATGCACAAAGTCTTAGTATAGAAGAACTTCACTTTATATTGCCACTTGTGATAAGGACCTTTATTATGCAGTTCGTTGCTTTTATTACTTCCATATCACAAGATCGTATAAAGTTAATTTCCTCCACACTAATAAATCATACATATTTTAGCGAGTTTGCAACATGACAACTTACTTGGAAGGATCTTTCTCAATCCATAGGTAGGTATGGTGGACTCTCATGGCAAAACTAGGTTTAAGGATATATGGAAGCACAAGTAGTATCTCTACTTAGTGCGAGGAGTTTTGGCTAGCATGAGGGGGAAAGGCAAGCTCAACATGTTGGATGATCCATGACAATATACTTTATTTCGGATATAAGAAGACATAACCCATTATGTTGTCTTCCTTGTCCAACATCAACTCTTTAGCATGTCATAATTTAATGAGTACTCACAATCATAAAAGATGTCCAAGATAGTATATTAGTATGTGAAGCCTCTCTTCTTTTATTACTTCCTATTAATTGCAACGGTGACCAAAACTATGTTTGTCAACTCCCAACAACTTTTATTTATCATACTCTTATATGTGAAGTCATTACTTCCCATAAGATCGATATGATCTCTTTGATACTCTTTATGTTTTCTTTCTTTTTATCATGACCCAAGTGAGGAAATCAAGCCCTTGACTCAACGCTAATCTTTATTATATAGCTCACGGACTCGATTACAAAGGGTAAAGATCATAAGGCAAAATCTCACAACTAGATCATGCTAACTTTATTCTACTAGATCAAGATACTCCCAAAAGGATCGAACTAAGAAAAACGGTAAAGATCGGAGTGATGGTGATACGATACCGGGGTAACTCCCCCAAGCTTGGTAGTTGCCAAGGGGAGTGCCCATACCCATATGATTATGTCTCCTTCTTCGGGGGTAGTGATGATGGGGTTGAAAGTAGGGACGCCGGATCATCATATATCGAGCATAGGAGATCCTCCAGCTTGCGGATAATACCTTTGAGTGCAGCTATGTAATCTTTCAACAAAATATTTTCACTTGTGAGATGCTTGTTCTGAATTTGAGCTAACTCAGTCATCCAGAAAGCTTCGATCTCAGTTGAGGTAAAGAGATTAGGAAGAGATTTAGGGGTGTCTTCTTCTCCCGATGCCGGAGCTGGATCTTCCACCTCCTTCTTGATCTTCTTCTCCTTGTGGATCTCCTCGGGTCGTTCCCTCTTCAGATCTATCTGCATGAGCCAAGCATCATTGCCTTCGTTGTTGGAGGAGGGAGACGACATGATGCCTGGCTTCGCAAACCCTAGCGGAAAACAGCTCGAAACAAGAATAGAGGGTTTTTGCGTGATACAGAGGTCAAAACCTTCGGGAGTATATATAATGAATTTTTACCGACCAAAAGGAGTAACCCACAGGAAAACTGAGTCCAAGAGGCACAAGGGGTGCCCACGAGGCAGGGGGGCGCGCCCTCCACCCTCGTGGACGCCTCGTGTCTCTTCTGGACTGCTACTTATTTTTCTATTTTTCTAAATATTCCAAAACAGAGAAAAATTTCCTTTAGAATTGTTTTGGATTCGGTTTACTTACCGTACCAAGAACCTCTTCCTTTTCGGAGGCTGAATCGTTCTGGAAAGTGTCACTTATGTATTCCTACGGGGTTACGGTTTCAATAACATTGGTTTCAACATTTATAGGACTACTTGAGATATAACGTTTCATTCTTTGAATGTTCACCACCTTCGGATTTGTGCCTTCGAAGTTGTTGATTTTTATGGCACCGAAACGATAGACCTCCTCGATAACGTAAGGTCCTTCCCACTTGGAGAGAAGTTTTCCTGCAAAAATTCTTAAACGAGATTTGAATAGCAAGTCATAATCACCTACTTTAAACTCACGCTTTTGTATCCTTTTGTCATGTCATCTTTTAACTTTTTCTTTAAACAGCTTGGCATTCTCATATGCCTGGGTTCTCCATTCATCAAGGCAGCTAATGTCAAATAGCCTCTTCTCACCAGCAAGTTTGAAATCATAATTGAGCTCTTTGATAGCCCAATATGCCTTATGTTCTAGCTCAAGAGGTAAGTGACAAGCTTTTCCATATACCATCTTATACGGAGACATACCCATAGGATTTTTGTATGCAGTTCTATAGGCCCATAATGCATCATCAAGTTTCTTGGACCAATTCTTCCTAAACCTATTAACTGTCTTTTGCAAAATTAATTTCAACTCCCTATTACTTAGTTCTACTTGACCACTAGTCTGTGGGTGATAAGGAGATGCAATTCTATGGTTGACATCATACTTTGCAAGCATCTTACGGAAAGCACCATGAATAAAGTGTGAACCACCATCAGTCATTAGATATCTAGGGACTCCAAACCTCGGGAAAATAACTTCTTTAAGCATCTTAATAGAGGTGTTATGATCAGAACTACTAGTTGGAATAGCTTCTACCCACTTAGTAACGTAATCAACAACAACTAAAATATGTGTGTACCCATTAGAGGCAGGAAACGGTCCCATATAATCAAAGCCCCAAACATCAAATGGTTCAATAACAAGTGAATAATTCATAGGCATTTCTTGACGTCTACTGATGTTACCAATTCTTTGGCATTCATCACAAGATAAGACAAACTTACGGGCATCCTTGAAGAGGGTAGGCCAATAAAAACCAGATTGCAATACCTTGTGTGCAGTTATATCTCCCGCGTGGTGTCCTCCATAAGCTTCGGAGTGGCACTTGTGCAGGATTTGTTCCTGTTCATGCTCAGGTACACAACGTCTAGTAATACCATATACTCCTTTATAAAGATGTGGGTCATCCCAGAAGTAATGTCTCAAATCATAGAAGAACTTTTTCTTTTGTTGGTATGTGAAGCTATGAGGTATAAACTTAGCAACAATATAATTAGCATAATCAGCATACCATGGAGCAGTACGAGAAGTGTTTATGACAGCTAATTGTTCATCAGGAAAGCTATCATCAATAGGTTGTGGGTCATCAAATATATTCTCTAACCTAGACAAGTTATCTACAACGGGGTTCTCAGCTCCCTTTCTATCTATAATATGCAAGTCAAATTCTTGCAGCAAGAGAATCCATCTAATAAGTCTAGGTTTAGCATCTTTCTTTTCTGTAAGGTTTTTGATAGTAGCATGATCAGTGTGAATAGTTACTTTAGAATCAACGGTATAGGGTCTAAACTTATCACAAGCAAATACAACTGCTAAAAATTCGTTCTCAGTAGTAGCATAATTTCTTTGGGCACTATCTAGAGTTTTAGTAGCATACTGGATAACATTCAATTTCTTATCAACTCTTTGCCCTAAAACAGCACCTACAGCATTATCGCTAGCATCGCACATAATCTCAAAGGGTAAATTCCAATCAAGAGGCTGGACAATAGGTGCAGAGATCAATGCTTTCTTAAGTATTTCAAATGCTTATAGACAATCATCATCAAAGACAATAGGAATATCTTTTTGTAAGAGATTAGTCAGAGGCCTGGAGATTTTGGAGAAGTCCTATATGAACCTCCTATAAAACCCGACATGAACAAGGAAACTTCGTATACCTTTGATGTCCTTAGGGCATGGCATCTTTTCAATAGCATCAACTTTAGCTTTGTCAACTTCAATACCTCTTTCAGAAATTTTATGTCCCAAGACAATGCCTTCATTAACCATAAAGTGACACTTCTCCCAATTCAAGACAAGATTAGTGTCTTCACATCTCTGCAAAACTTGATCAAGGTTGCTTAAGAAATCATCAAAAGAAGTTCCGTAAAAGGAGAAATCATCCATAGAAACCTTAACAATGTTTTCACAAAAATCAGAGAATATAGCCATCATGCATCTTTGAAAGGTAGCAGGTGCATTACATAAACCAAAAGCCATACGTCTATAAGCGAAGGTACCGAAAGGACAAGTAAAAGTGGTCTTTTCTTGATCCCCTTTCGACATAGGTATTTGAGAGAAACCAGAATAACCATCTAGAAAGCAAAAATGAGTATGTTTGGACAACCTTTCAAGCATTTGATCAATAAATGGCAAGGGGTAATGATCTTTCTTAGTAGCTTTATTTAACTTAAGGAAATCAATTACCATCCTATAACGTGTAACTATTCTTTGCGGGATCAATTCATCTTTATCATTAGGAATCACAGTCATACCTCCCTTCTTAGGGACACAATGGACATGACTTACCCACTGGATATCAGCAACTCGATAGATAATACCTGCCTCTAGAAGCTTTAGTATCTCCTTCCTTACCACTTCTTTCATCTTAGGATTTAACCGTCACAGATGATCAATAACCGGTTTAGCATTTTCCTCCAAATTTATCATATGTTGGCATATAGTGGGGCTGATGCCCTTAAGATCATCCAGAGTGTGTCCAATAGCAGTACGGTGTTTCTTCGGAGTTTTCAATAGTTTTTCTTCTTCCTGCTCTGAAAGGTTAGCACTAATAATAACAGGATATATATTCTTTTCATCAAGATAAACATACTTGAGATTATCAGGTAAGGGTTTAAGTTCAAACACAGAATCACACTTGGGTGGAGGAGGATCCCCTAGGATTTCAACAGGCAAGTTGTCTTTCAATACGGGTCCCTGTTTAAAGAATATTTCATCTATTTCCCTTCTCTCATTCATATGCATATCATTTTCATGGTCTAGCAAGTATTGTTCTAAAGGATCATTAGGAGGCACGTCAATAGAAGCAAGACCAATAATTTCATCCTTACTCGGTGGTTCCTTTTCAAGGGGTTGTCTACGGAATTTAGCAAAATCAAAATCATGAGACATATCCCCTAATCCAATAGTAACAATATCTTTCATGCAGTCTATCTTGGCATTAACAGTATTCAAGAAGGGTCTACCGAATATAATGGGACAAAATTCATCTTGTGGGGAACTAAGAATAAGAAAATCAGTAGGGTCTTTAACCTTCCCACACAAGACTTCAACATCTCTAACAATCCCAACTCGTGAAATAGTGTCTCTATTAGCAAGCTTAATAGTAATATCAATCCCTTCTAACTCAACAGGTGCAATATCATGCATAATTTCTCGATATAAGGTAAGAGGGATAATACTCGCACTGGCACCTACGTCACATAAACCATGATAGCAATGATCTCCTATCTTAACAGAGATCACAGGCAAGCCTACAACAGGTCTATGTTTATTCCTAGCATTGGGTTTGGCTATTCTAGCAGACTCTTCTTGGAGGTAAATAGCATGTCCATCTAAATCTTCTACCAAGAGATCTTTAACCATAGCAACACTAGGTTCAACTTTAATTTGCTCAGAGGGTGTAGGTGTTCTAGTATTAGTCTTACGAACTATAGTTGAAGCTTGAGCATGATCCTTTATCCTAACAGGAAAAGGTGGTTTCTCAATATAAGCAGTAGGAATAATAGGATCAACATTATAAGTGATAGTCTTTTCTTCAACTTTAATAGGTTCAACTACTTTTACTTCAATAGGGGGATGGTATTTAAACCACTTCTCCTTGGGGAGATCAACATGAGTAGCAAATGATTCACAGAAAGAAGCTACTATTTCAGAGTCAAGTCCATACTTAGTGCTAAACTCACAGAAAACATCAATATCCATAAAATCTTTAACACAATCAAACTTAGGGGTCATACCTGACTCCTTACCTTCGTCGAGATTCCAATCTTCAGAGTTGCGTTTAATTCTTTCCGATAAATCCCATTTGAATTCAACAGTCTTCATCATAAAAGAGCCAAAACAAGAATTATCGAGCATGGTGCGATTATTGAGAGAAAGCCGAGCATAAAAATTTTGAATGATCATTTTTCTTGAGAGCTCATGATTGGGGCATGAATATAACATTGACTTAAGCCTCACCCAAGCTTGAGCGATGTTTTCTCCTTCGCGAGGCCAGAAATTATAAATATAATTACGATCACGATGAACCTGGTGCATAGAGTAGAACTTCTGATGAAATTCCAACTTCAGACGATTATAGTTCCATGATCCAATAACATCACATAGCCTAAACCATGTCAATGCATCTCCCTTCAAAGATAAAGGGAAGACCTTCTTCTTGATAACATCCTAGGGTATACCTGCAAGCTTAAATCCACAAACTTCATCCACAAAGATTAGGTGTAAATCGGGATGCAGTGTTCCGTCTCTTGTAAAAGGATTTTCAAGCGGTTTCTCTATCATACCTGAAGGAATCTCAAAGCAAACATTTTCAGTAGGTGCAGTAGGTTGAGGAGCAACTCTTTTCTCTTCTGGAAGGGGTGAAGATACCCCGAACAAGCCCCTCAAAGGATTTTGAGCCATAGTAACAAGTGACAATAAATTTCAGCACACTATATAAATTTTTCCTTACCAAAGGCGCTTCACTCCCCGGCAACGGCGCCAGAAAATAGTCTTGATGACCCACAAGTGTAGGGGATCTATCGTAGTCCTTTCAATAAGTAAGAGTGTCGAACCCAACGAGGAGCAGAAGGAAATGATAGGCAGTTTTCAGTAAGGTGTTTTCTGCAAGCACTGAAATTATAGGTAACAGATAGTTTTGTGATAAGGTAATTGATAGCAAGTCACAAAAGGTATAAGTAAATAAGGTGCAGAATGGTGGCCCAATCCTTTTTGTAGCGAAGTACAAGCCTGGAAAAACTCTTATATGAAGGAAAGCGCTCCCGAGGACACATGGGAATTATCGTCAAGCTAGTTTTAATCACGATCATCTGATTCGCGTTCGGTACTTTGATAATTTGGTATGTGGGTGGACCGGCGCTTGGGTGCTGTCCTTACTTGGACAAGCCTCCCACTTATGATTAACCTCTAATGCAAGCATCTGCAACTACAAAAGAAGTATTAAGATAAACCTAACCATAGCCTGAAACATATGGATCCAAATCAGCCCCTTACGAAGCAACGCATAAACTTGGGTTTAAGCTTCTATCACTCTAGCAACCCATCATCTACTTATTACTTTCCAATGCCTTCCTCTAGGCCCAAATAATGGTGAAGTGTCATGTAGTCGACGTTCACATGACACCACTACAGGAGAGACAACATACATCTCATCAAAATATCGAACGAAGACCAAATTCACATGACTACTAATAGCAAGACTTCTCCCATGTCCTCAGGAACAAAAGTAACTACTCACAAGACATAATATGGTTCATGATCAGAGGGGTATTAATATGCATAATGGATCTGAACATATGATCTTCGACCATATAAATCAACTAGCATCAACTACGAGGAGTAATCAACACTACTAGCAACCCATAGGTACCAATCTGAGGTTTGGGTACAAAGATTGGATACAAGAGATGAACTAGGGTTTGAGAGGAGATGGTGCTGGTAAAGATGTTGATGAAGATAGCCCTCCCCAAGATGGGAGAGTTGTTGCTGATGACGGCGGTGACGGTTTCCCCCTCCCGGAGGGAAGTATCCCCGGCAGAACAGCTCTACTGGAGCCCTAGATTGGTTTCCGCCTCGGTTCCTCCTCGAGACGGCGATGTCTGATCCCGAAAGCCTCCTTCTGATTTTTTCCAAGTCAAAACACCTCATATAGGAGAAGATAGGCATCGGGGGGGCTTCGAGGGGCCCACAAGACAGGGGGGCGCGCCCCCACCCTCGTGGACAGCCGGTGGCCCCCCTCATGAACTTCTTTCGCCAGATATTTTTTATATTTTCTGAAACGCAGTTCTGTTGAGTTTCGGGGCTTTTGGAGTTGTGCAGAATAGATTTCCAGAGTTTGCTCCTTTTCCAGCCCGAAATTCCAGCTGCCGGCATTCTCCCTCTTCATGCAAACCTTGTAAAATTGAACATATAAATCTGGCTGTGTTACCCGCCATACGAGAGCAACTGCTTCGCGCTCTCATTCTCGAGCGAACGATCTACCTCGCTGGCAATTTTTTACGGTGCTGTCAAAAATCCAACCATTCGTTTATCTTGACATGATTCTCTCGTGCTCCAGTCGATGAGAGGTGGGGCTCCTTTGCCCGTGGACCCAACTTGCAGTGTGCGCTCGTATGTGCGTGGAGTCTGTCTTCGGTGCCAAAAGTATAACCGCGACGTTCGTGGGGGCGACGTCGGATGGATCGAGCCTGGAAACCCTCCTTTCCTGCTCTTCACTCCCCCCGCTTCCCCACGCAGCCGCCGCCTTCCCCCCGTTCTCCCCATCTCGTCAAAGCCGCCCCGCCCGGAGTCCTCCCCCCAGGAGCCCCAGCCCTGCCCCGCGCTGGTGTTCAGCGGTAGGGGAGGAGCGGATTGACGACGGCGAGGATGAGATTGAGGAGGGAGCGAGCGACCATTGCAGAGGACAGATCGAGGAGGCGAGAGCTCCCCGCCTCTCCTCGTCTCTCTCTCCACCCAGCAGGCGCCTCCACTCCGCCGCCACCTCCCCACATCTATCCCTCCATCGTACGTCCTCTGAAGGCCCCGATTTGAAGCAGGGGGGACGAGGAGATCACGAGGAGGCGGCTTTGGGCTCGGGATGATGGAGAAGGAGGAGGCGCGGGAGACAGGCAAGGGAGGACGAGGGGTCGCGGGGTGGATCTGATGGAGGTGAAGGTGATGTGTGGCGCCAGTCCGTCGCTGCCTCACCATCGGCTACCCCTCCTCTTTCCCCTCTGCAACGCCTTCTCCCTCCATGCTCTCCAAATCCTGCCTGAGGTCGTCGCTGTCTCAACTGGTTCTAGATCGGCAGCAACTAGACAAGATCGTTGGTGGGGTGAAAGAGTAGGGAGGCAGGCCGGCGACGAGGGGAAGAAGCAGGCAAGCGACGAGGGGAAGAAGTAGCAGGCCCGTTGCTGTTGGCTCGAGCTACAAGGAAGAGGGAGGAGTCCAGAGACAGGGTGAAGGAGCAGCCTGGACCTGGTGAGGCGGCTCCGCCGGCCATGCGACGCTGTTGGTGCACTCGGCGCCTTCCTTCTCACCTTAAGTTCGCCTCCCCCTGCCTTCCAACGCAGGTCCTTCTCTTTCACGAAACAGACCCTGCTTTCCTGTTTTTGCTACATGTGCGATTTGATTCCTCACTTTCCTTTTCTTCTCTTTCTTTGTTTTGGATCACCGGGGCTGCTCTCATTTGTTTGATTTGGCGCTGTTCCTTCCATTCTATTGCTACTAATTTTTATCATACCAAGGTGAGGTGTTCTTCAGTTATGATGCTCCTGACCTGTTTGATGAAACTTCTGTGAGCTGGTATGTAGTTCGTTCTCTCTTTTCCTTCTTGCTGCAGGCGGTTCTACCTTCTCCATTGGCTCTTGGGTCCTCCATGTCGTGAGCCATCAAGGTTGGACAGCCTCCCTGCTGACTTTTTGTCTACTGAAAGTGATGTGACCTAATTTGTTGGTGTTCGGGTGCCTAGCTTGGTTTAGTTCTGAGTCATAAGCAATGAAATCATTTGTTTCTGAATCTTGCATATACATTTGATTGCAGCGGCTGATTCCTGTATCATGCCTGGACTTGCTAGCTCGGCTATAGTTTGTTTATTATGCCTTCGACATTCCCTGTATTTCTACTTGGATGTCCTGTGGTGGTATTTGATGTTTAGTCTAGGATGAGCCCATTTATTTTAGCACATGCATTAGAGTTTGTCTATTGTACCTTGGGCCTCTTTTCCTGCATTTATGCTTTTATGTGCTTTCATTGTTTACGTTCTATGTGTTTTGGGCTGACCCAATGCATTTCAGTTCATCTATATGTACTTCTTTCTAAAGTCTTTTCGTTTGTGCTGCAAATCTTGTCGCTCTTGCACCGTCTTGTTGGCTCACGCACTGCTATCTCACTGCAAAGGTTTGTGCTTCGTCTTCTGCTTCTATTTTATTTTGCGCCTGGGATGTATAATGATCGACTGCTCTAAAGTTCGTCGGTTTCGTTTATGTGTTTTGGGTGACTATGTACAGTTTATCTGTTCTATCTGGTGCATCGTGTGCTAAACTTCTAGCTGGATGTGCTTTGATTGGTTAGGATGTATGGCCTAGCCTGAGCCAATGCATTTGAAGTTATCAATTTTTGAATTTATTTTGTTCCTTGCTTGCATGTGCTATGATTGGTTATATTGAAGGAAGAATGTTGTCCTGCTATTTTTTCAATTCTTTAGCCTCCACGTTCCCACTATTAGTTTGTTATCATAGAATTCCTAATGTGCGGGGATGCTTGGATGCTCAATGTTGTTTATTCAGCATGGCTGTCAACTTGTGATTATCTACATCCTATATCTAGCCCATCAATCTACTGGGCTCAGATCCTGCACATGGTATATCTTCCTACACTGCTCTGCAGCACCGCGCTAGATCTGCAGCTCCAATTTCCTTGCCTTGGCTGACCATCCCTTTGTTTTTATAGGCCATCGTCTTGCTTTTTGCTTGGGTGGGATTGGCTGGAACCTCGTGTTTGTGACACGGTGCCACCATAGGTATCCTTCTCTGTGTACTCTATCTACATATGGGCGTGATTGCCTACTCTGTTTGTGACAAACAACATATGTACGTATGCTGGTGAAAGTGGGAATGTAATTAAGAGGGAGATAGAGAGTGAGAAGCAAAACGTTAAGGAAACGATAGCTAGACAACAAATGATGTACTCCCTCCGTTCTGATTTACTCGTCGTGGTTTTAGTTCAAATTTGAATTGAAACCACGACGAGTAAATCAGAACGGAGGGAGTAGTATATATGTTGCTAAAACCGATTGCTACTCTCCTGTTTAATTATCCATGGGTTGATTTCTGTTCTATGCTTTGGGTCAACACATTCATTAAGGTTGATCTATTCTAACTCCGCCATTTTTTGCCTGCACTGAGCAAATGCATAAGAGTTCTTCTATTTCTGAATTTATGTTTCTGCTTGGATGTGTATTTTCCATGCCGGAGTCGTTCTTGTTTTGTTATTTTCTTTTGTATTGAAGGTCATGTTGTTGTGGCACTCTCTTGTCATCACTACGCGCTGCTGTTTCGATTGCCAAGATTTGTGCTTTATATATTATAATTGACTAAATTTATATTTTTCCTTATGCATCCTTTCTCAAAAATAAAAATGGTTACGTACATACTGAGCCTTTGCCTTTATTTTTGTTCTGAAAAAGACGTACATTTCCCTGTTTTAGCTTTCATAATGAGAGCAAGTAGCAAGACTAGATGCGGTCTTATGTTCGTGAGTTTCCTACATTGTATGATCTGGTGGTTATTCTTTTGCTGGGTCTCTCCTGCAAAGACTCTGCTCAGATGCACATTCAGGCAACTCACCGTAGAGAGCTTGAATGGAGGCTACTCTGAGGAAGATGAAGGCCAAGAGCGGTGCCGCCGCCGGGGAGAGGAGGCCGGTGCTGTCGAGGACGATACTGCTCCTCTGCGCCTACAGCTTCGTCCTTGGCGTGCTCTTCATCGACCGGTGAGCCCTCTCATCTCCCCCTCGATTCATTTTCGCTTGACCCTCTTCCGAGCGGAGTCCTTGCTCTCCTCGCTTTCTTTTTCTTGGATTCGTTTGAAAGCTCGCCGATGGAGTGCTCTGCTCGCTGTAGGCTTGCAGCTGATACGTGTTCTATGGCGATGGTTTGGTCAGGTTCAGAGCGATGCCGGATTTAAAAAGGCAGGTGATGGCGCAGCTGCGGTGATAGGAAGAGGAGCTGCAGATTATTTCTGAAGATTGTGTTGCCAAGACGATACGCAAGGGCGGCTGACTAATCAATCAATCTTATTAGCCTGCTTCTCTCCTACTTATTTTCGGTTGCATTCAAAAAACTATTACATGTTTGTAAACTTGACATCATTAATTTTATCGATGTAGAAACAACTGTAAACACCCATTGATACTTCGATCGATAGCATCCGTTTTTTGGCTCCTGGTTTATTTCAGAAAAAGAACAAACGAGGTTTTTGAAGATAATATAAAATCATGTTATTTTTTATAAGAGCGAGTTGCAGAGTGAAAATGTATATTTTAATAAGAAGATAATCCTGATGTTCTTCAGTTTCCTCTTTGGTTTGTAACTCTATGAACATCCTTTCTTGATTTCAGAAACCATCTGACGACAGGGACGTGATGGGGAAGTGGCAAAGACTCATGAGGCCATACAGTATGTCAACTTGAATATTAAAAAATGATCTGAATTTGTTTGCATTATATATCTATTGGGAGACTAATTGGAATATATCATAATTTTGTCTAGATATTTAGGCAAGTCGATCGCCACGCTGCAGTTGGAGCTGGCAGCGCGGCGCAGCAAGCATCAGCTGCTTGAGAGTGCGGATGGCAAGGCAGGAGATGAAAAAGGCTTTTGTGGTGATCAGGATCAATACCGCCTTCAGTAGCAAGAAGCGTCGTGATTCTGTCAGGGAGAGATGGATGCCTCAAGGTTCATTAGTTTGCAAAGTTGTCTCCCTTGTTTTGGTTGTTTTGGCCTAGCTGTTGCTTCCTGCATTTCTTGTTCTTAGTTAGGCCGATGCGTAAATGGTATTGATGGACTGCTGACCGCTTCATCTGGTGTTTCCTCTGTCGTGTGAGGTGCATGTAGTTTTGAGAGCTTGAAGCAAGCAGAAAGCCGATGGAGGGTCTTAGGGACGACGAAAGCGTCAGTGACGACATCAGGCGAGAGTTGTATTGAGACTGAAAATCACTTTCCTGTTTCTGCATTTCTTGTATATGTAACTTTGTCAATATTTAGATCATATAGCCTATGGGGAGCAGTGGAAAACATAATTTGTTGATGCTTAAAATTTGGGGTGATATGTTTGATACATCTGCGCTGTTGACATGGTCTTCTTTAATGAATAACAAGGTAGTCCAGTAGAATTGTAACTTTAGAGCCCTGCAAATTGTGCGTGCAAATTATGATGTTGATTTATAGAACTAAATTTGTGGTGTGCCTGTATTTTATCTTTAGTTGTAGGTTTCTCGTAAGCTTTATTGTGGGATGTGTTACTTGCCAAACAAGTTCTAAGCACAAGTCTGATCCTTTCATGGCTTCCCTTATAAGACGATATACAATGAAGTTTATAATTAGACAAGTGCTTGGATTATTCTGTAATGAAAACAATGTGATTTTCCATCTTCTTTCTGTTCTTAGATCAGCTCACCTTAGGCCTTGGCCATACAAAGTAATTTGTGAAGATATATGTTCCTTAATTGGATCGATCCCACCTTCCATGATTAAACATATGTCATTACTCGATTTGATTATTGTATTAGTGTCCCTTAGGGCATGTACAATGGTTCTAGCTTAAGGATGCCACGTGAGATAAATGATGAGGTGGAGGAGAGAGAAATCATAAGAGAAGGCTTGTCTTAGCTTATTTAAGCAAAGACAAGAGATGATAGCTTAGCACAATGTGTCTCACCATGTTTTTAGGAATAACTAATTATTGAAGATAAGGCTAAGAGATGACCCATTGTAGACTTGTTTTTTTGTCATCTCTAATTTACATGCAAAACTTAAGATAAGACTATCTTACCAACCATTGTACATGCCCTTAAAGTTCGCTGGAATTGCTTGATGTTTCCTTTGGATTTAGAAGGAGATTCCAGCCATAAGATTCATAAGTTTGTTGGCTCTGTGGCCGCATCATGGCAAGACGGACACAAGGCAACTGTTGCTTCCAGGCGCACAAAGGCCACCGATCGGATCAGCGCGAAGAAACCCGTTCGCATGGCCGTGGCAAGCCTCGCCTCAGCAACATATCAACCTCTGCACCTACATCCACTCGACAGGCCGTCAGTCAAAGTAGGTCCATTTTTCCCTCCATGCAGATGAGTCTGATAAAGTTTATTTCAAATTCCAATCTAGAGTAGTTACACTTTTTCGCCTCTGCCTGCCTGGTTCTTCTAGCAGAGTTGCATCTCTCCGATTTTCACAGCTTCAAATAACTACGTACGAATTGTGTATGCGATTCATCATCGGTGCAACTTGCTAATTTCCCCTTTTAACCTCCTACTTATATTCACCTTTTAGGCATCTTACCGTCCATAATTACACAGACCCTTCACATCATCATAAGAAAGCCAACAAGGACGAGCAAAAGAAGCACACATCCGATGGTACAGAACCATCTACCTGTGCCATTGTAATACCATTATGCCTTATTTAATTTGTCTTTCTATAGATGCTAATCTTTCAAAAAACCCATACTAATTATAAATATCAGCAACTACAATTAAGCCCATAATCCGTACATGCAAACAATGTTTTCATTTGATCTTCTAATACCAGTACATACTAATGCTTACACCAACCATTTTAAAAATCATTCATAGGGGTACCCGGCTGGAAGATTTGATGATCGTTGCACATGGGTTAACAAAGTGAAGCTTTACAAAGATCAAGTCAGAAAATTGAAGCGTCTCATAGTTGCGAAAAAGTCACACATCAATTGTTACAATTTGCCACATGAGCCTTCAAGTACCTATGGAAGTATAACATGCAAGCATTGTTTGACAATGACACTCTACTTATTCATACATTCACACCTTCTGAAAACCAGTCAAACTAAGAAGATGACTAAATAAGCTCTACAACTGCATATGTATGTGTTTTTGTAAAACGATCTACCCCACTCTACTATCTGTGATAAATTCACACTGCATTATCTTTGTAGCTACATCCCCTATCTATTCATTACTAACATCGCTACTAACTGGCTTCCTGCGCCATTGGCGCAACCGGGTCATCTAGTAAGAGAGAAAAGGCATAAGTATTGTGACATAACGTGTAATAGCAGCCCATAATGCTATAAATATCAACATATAAGCATGATGCAAAATGGATGCATCATTAGCATCCATGGCTTTCCATATACTCTGCTCCAGGGGAACTTACTAACATGGGCGTCCTAAGGGCTATGGTGGGCAACTTATATTTTTCCACAAAAACCCTTGATATGTATGAATGCGATGCTCCAGTGTCAAAAAGAACAAGGGCAGTAAATGCATTAATCAAAAACTTACCTACTACTGCGTTGGGCTGCTCGTCAATCTCCTCCACATTGACGTGGTTGACTTGTCCTCTAGTGAACGGGTTGGGCTTCTTTCTTGAGCTTCCATTACCATTCACATTCTTCTACTCGTGACATTTATTGGCGTAATGTCCAATCTTCCCACACTTGAAACAAGTAACATGTCTTAGATCCTTCTTGGCAGGTGTTGAGGGAGTGGAACGATTCTGGTTGTTGCTTCCTCCATTCCCATTGCCATGCCTAGCACCACTATGGTTGTGTGCATTCCCTCCATTATTAGAATGGCTTCCTTGGTTATGGGTGGGATGGTTGTGTCCTCCTGAGTATGGAGTTTTGCGGGGCTTCTCCTAGGCTCCAGAGTTAAACTTCCCAGTTCCATACTTCCTCTTGCGGTTGTCAATCTATTGCTGCTTTCCCTCCAGCATAATAGCTTTGTCCACTAGCTCTTGGTAGTTGTTGTAGGTTGCTAGCATCAGCTGCATACTCATCTCATCATTGAGTCCTTCTAGAACCTTCTCCTGCTTCGCGGCATTAGTGGACACATCATCTCGCGCGTAGCGAGGTAACTGCCTAAAGTCATCCACGTACTGCCCCACAGTATGGTTTCCTTGGCACAAGTTGTGAAACTCACGCTTCTTCAGGCTCATGGCTCCTGCTGAGACATGTGTTGTGCGAAAAGCTTGCTAAAACTGATCCCAAGTAATCGCAGCAAGTGGGTAGGTGGTGGTGTAGTTCTCCCACCAGGCGGCTGCTGGTCCCTCAAGCTGATGGGCAGCAAAACGCACTCTCTCTACATCTGTGCATCCTGTAGTAGCTAGCTCTCTGTCCATCTTATGGAGTCAGTCATCTGCAACTATAGGCTCGGTGCTACTAGAGAACACCAGTGGTTGCAACCTTAAGAACCGGGTCAAGTTGTCATGGGGTGATGGAGGAGGGTTGTTGTCGTTGTTCTGGTTCTGGACAAGAAGTTGCATCAAAGTGTTCTGCTGCTGGATCAACTGGGTGAGCTCAGGGGGAAACTCAAATCCGGGCTCGCATCTCGGAGGCATCTGAGGGGTTTAGATGGGGAGAGATTAGAATAGAATGGGGTCTAGGGGAAATCACTACCCATATGCACATGAGACAAACAATTTCATATCACTCAATTTCAAACAAGAGCAAACAAAGATCCTAGTACAAAGCTAGCGAACGATTCCAACTACTCGGATTATGCTAATAATTACACGGGGTCATCTAATCATTGTCATCTGAAGACTCCATGATATCTACTCCAGCTTCGTCTTCATAGTCACTTTCATCACTGTCGATGTCGTCTATCAGAATGTAGTTCTCCATGGTAATTCCTATCTCCGGTTCTGGCTTCACTGTGCCAGTTCCAACCTTCTTCTTCAACGCTTCATTCTGCTCCAATAGTACGGCGATTTCTTCTTCGTATCCATCACGGACTGTCTAGAGTTCTTCTTCTAGCTCCACATTCCGGGTTATCACCATGTTGGTCTTCTACATAAGTACGCACATCTGATTCGCGTAGTGTAATGCCCCGGATGTAATACTTTCCCTTTTGGGTATATAATATATCTCCGGCTTCATATATTTCCATTCCGGGTTCTTTGTCTTTCGGGTTTTTCGTCGTTTTGTTGTGTGAGTGTGTGGCATTCATTCATATCATGTAGACATGTGCATCGCATTGCATTTGTGTTGTCGGTTGCATCCGGTTCTACGTGTTTCTTCCCGTTGTCCGTTTCGCATTCCGGAGCTCCCTCACGTGTCCGTGATATCCCGTAGGCCTACTTTGTTGTTTGGGCGTGTAACGTTACCGGTGTGCCGCGAGGTTGTTGTCTGTGTTGTTGTTTTGTTGTGTGCAACCCGCCTCTCAAATCTCGTCGCGTTTGGACTCCGTTGGTTTTCCCATCAGTTATTCGTGTGGGTCCAAAGTGCCTTCACTTCGTGTCCCAGAAACACCCCTACAGCAGTCCACTACCTTCTTCTAGGCCCTTCTAGACTACTCCCGCGATCGGATCCGTCGGATCGCGATCGGAGGGCTCCTAGCACCCCTAAATCCCCCTAACCCTAAAAAAATCTGCTATATTTTATACCCCCTAGTCTAATTTGGGCATCCCTAGCCTCTTCTCCACTCCTCCCTCTATTTTTTTCTCAGATCTAACCCCTTCCTCTCCATCTGGCCAGTTCCCGAGGGAACCAGCCAGATCCATCGATCCAGCCGGCGCCGCCGGTTTCTCCTTCGAGTCAACGCTCGACGTGCTCCCTCCTTCGATCCGGTCAAGCCAGAGCCCAGGGACCACATCGACGAGCCTCCGCGCAGACCGATCCAGGTCGTGGCCAGATCGGCCTCGCCAAGCCTGGGGCCACTTGGCCGCATCGCTCGCCCGAGGCAGAGCCTCCGCTTCGATCGGGTCCGTCCCGTTGGGCCAACAGCCTCCAGGTCCCCACTTCACCACGAGGGTCTCCCGCAGCCGCCTGGGCCGTACGCCGCCCGGGCCTCGCTCAAACGCGCCAGCAACCGCCGGGCTGGGCCGCGCCTCACCCGCACCAGGCCACGCCGCCGGCCGCCTCGTCCGCCTCTCCAGCTGCCGGACCGCGCCGCGCCAAGCCGGGCGCCACCTCCTCCCTCCGTGGGCCGCGCCAGGCGCCAAGGCCCACTTCCACCGTGCGCCACCGGGGCTCCCCGTCCCCAGGCCGCCGCCCCTCCGGGCCGCCCCAGCGCCCAGGCCGCGGGCCGGTTCCCTCCTCCAGCGCAGTAGCTTCCAGATCCGGCCCGAGATTTTCAGATCTGAGGTTGTTGCTTTTTCCACCAAGTCCCAGATCTGTTATTCTGTGATGCTATGTTCAAACTGCTCTAACGTTTTGTCTGTTGCTCCGATTCGCGCATATAGCATGTCCAGACGTTCGTGGGTTCGTGCACTACGTTTCATCTGTTGTTGTCATGCATGTTAGAGATCATCTACGTGTTTGTTTTGCTGTTGCAAGAGTGCATCGTGATATAAACTGCTGCTATGTGATGTTTTTATGTCATCTTTGCCATGTGATATCTTTTAGCTCGTTTGTCCGAATGATGCAAATGACATGTCCACGTGTTCGTCTTGCCATGCTTTACATGTTGTATGTGCTAGGTAGCATGTTAGATTTATTCTTGCCATGTTTATCATCGTTGCAAAGTGCCATGTGGCTGTGATGTTGTTGCACTTGTTATGAAATGCCATCTTGTTGAGCTCGTTGCTATCGTTGTGTTTATCTCCATGAAGAATGCTTGTGTGTTTCGGGATCACCTTCATGTGTACTTTGATGAGGTGCTTACCTCTTGCCATGTTTAGTTTCGAGGTGACTTAAACATGCTCTTTTATATGCCATGATGAAATTGCTGTTTTAGGACTTAGTGGTTTTTCACTAAGTCTGAAATCTGTAACGTTCTGATGCCATGTTCGTGTGATGTTCTAGGACAAAGCATGATAGTTTTGGAGTGGATCTTGATTGTTAATTGTAGTATATATTGTTGTCTTTCCATCCATGTCCTCACATGTCTATTTAATTGTCTGTAGCATGTTTATCTTTTGCTCCAAAGTTTCAATAAAATTCTGCTGCCAGAATTTTATTGTCAAGTTCAATATGTCCAAGATCATTGCTATTGATCCGTGGCTCCTTTGGGGGTGCACCTTTGGAATTATTTGCTGTAGTATATGTCTAGTTTGTGTTCATGTCCTTTGCCATGATATTTGAGTGCTGTAGCTTAATTATTTTGTGCTCCGAAGTTGCTATGTTGCTGTAATTTTCAGCTTTCGCTCATTTCTTGTTTCGGGCATAACTTTTAGCCCGTAACTCCGATTTCAGCGAATCTTACATGAAACTTGATTGATTTTCCGTGTAGATTCACAATATCATATTGTTATCATGTTTTGAGGTGTTTTGCTTGAGTGATATTTTACGTGCTCCGTGTGCATCCTTAGTGCATCCATCATGCATCCATCATGCATCCATCATTTTCGAGTGCGCATTGCATCTTGTTGATTTGTGCTTGGTGTGATTGTTTTGTTTAGAGCCGGAAGCAGAGTCTGAGTTCGAGTACGAGCACGAGGTTTCCAACGAGGTTGAGCACGAGGACCCTTCTTACGATCCGAACGACTTCTCTTCAGGCAAGATGACCGAACCCCGATAACAATACTATCTTTGCCTATTGCTAGTAGATCCGCTCTATAGTTTTGCCTCGATGCCCATGATCTTCTTGTCAGCCTCCTACTGGTAAACCATTGCCATGTTTAACCAACCTACCTATGCAAACCGTTGCTTGGCTAAGTACGCTTCGCTCAGCCCCTCTTATAGCATTGCTAGTTGCAGGTGAAGACCGAAGATGCTTGCTTCATGTTGAAGTTTGGTTGGGTTATATCACACTATATAAATGCTTAAAATGAAATCATCTATATATTGGCAAGGGTGGAAGGCTAAGCCTTTTGCTTGGTGATTTGTTCCACTCATGCCGTTAGGAACCGTATAATCCGGTGTTATGTTCCTTGATTATGTGTTCCTAACACGGTTGGGGTGTATGGGACCCCCTCGATAAACCGCTAAGTGCTAAGTCTTTTCCAGCAAGTCCCAACATTGGTACTATTTGCCTAATAACAAACTAAACTTGCATAGGGAGTTATAAACCCTTTTTTTTTCTTAATTCAACAACCCGGGCCAGTGCTCCACATGAGTGTTGGTCCAAACTGGGGGTTACGCGGGGCCACCTCGAGGAAACTCAAGGTCTGGTAAAAACCTGTGGGATCGCCCATCCAGTCGTGGCCTGAGACGAGATACGCGCGGCTACTATCAGGGTGTCGGCACGCCGGGAGGATTTGCTGGATTAGCCTTACCTTAGTTCGGTATATCTTGAGCACGGGATTCCGAGGATACTCGGGTCTTCCCACTTTGGAGTTGCGACTCCGCGGATCGTGGGCTTGTAATGGGTCAAGTTGGAACACCCCTGCAGGGTTTGAAACTTTCGAAAGCTGTGCCCGCGGTTATGTGGCAGATGGGAGCTTGTTAATATCTGGTTGTAGATAACTTGACACAATGTTTCTAATACACTACCATCGTGTGTTCCGTGACTATCAATTTCCGAATAGGGATTCGGGAGTTGAACACGGAGGGGTTATGATTGATGAGCTTGTAGCTAGGATAACTTCGTGATCACTTCTCGCCGAGGCCTTCTATTCTCGCTCTCACTCACGTAAGCTAGATGCTAGTTGCTGCTGCAGACACTTATTCTTTTCTTCAGCCTTATCCTCTCCCAAAGGCTTAAATAGTCTTGTTACCCGGAAACGGGATTGCTGAGTCCTCTGTGGCTCACAGTTACTTCACCACACCAGATGCAGGTCCAGTTGTGAGCTATCCAGGTGATGGCACCGAGCTAGATTGGGAGTACGACGAGGAGCGTAGTCGGTACTATGTGCGATATCCGGATGATCAGTAGTGGAGACTCCTACTAGGATTCGATCCGCATGTGGTTTATTTATTTCAGTTTGGTATCTTGACATTTGGGTTTTGCCCTTAGAGGGTTGTGATATTCTTAAGGTATGATGATTGAGACATGTTATGTAATTGTGTGACGTGGCGAGTGTAAGCCAACTATTTATGTTTACAATCCCCTCTTTTACATGAGTTGTGCAAAGATTACCAAACTTGAGATCATTCTAGGATGGATTTATGCCTTTAAGTCGTGCCTCGACACGTAGGAGGTATAACTCCATCCTGGGCATTACAAGTTGGTATTCAGAGCCTTCTCCGACCTAGGAGCCCCCACTGTTTGATCGAATCGTTGACGGTCGAGTCTAGGCACACACTGAAAACTTTTTGAGTCCTATATTATATCGGAGAGTAGGATTTCTTTGCTTCTCATCCCCTTTCTCTCTGGTGAGGACTCCTGACGACTACTCTTGTCTCTCCTATCTTCAAAAATTGCACAAATTTTTTTTTAGGAATCCCGCGAGTATTCTGGGATAGTTTCGATGTTCTTGTGACAAGGATATTGTTCTCGATGCCTCCTGTTACCGAGGAGTTGAGCTTCGGGGTATTGTTGTCACAAGCATATCGCGGCAGTACTAAATACTTAAGACGGCCGACATCGAAAATCTCTCCTATACGGCCAGTGGCAAGATAACCCCGACATCACCCAGTACTGGGGAGGTAGTTCGGGAGTATTGCCATAGCTTGTTATAGTGGATGTTTTTCGAAGGTCCGAGGTACACAGTTTCCGAGAAAGACTGGTTATGTGTTGAAGGATGGATACACCTGGATGTAGGTTTAGAGTTGATTGCGCAGTGCTTCCCGTGTATCCCCAACACCTGATTGCATAACTGGAATCTTTCGGAAATCTATAGGTGGGTTTATCCAGTAGATCGTAGGCATTCTTCCAACGGATGCAGGTTAGTGAGTTTGGGGTTCTACATTGAGTGAAGTGGTTTATGACCGATGTTACTATCAGGATTTGCATCTTAAAGGGTCCTTGGCTATGCTGATCCGGGGATTGCAAAACCTTTTCGTAACGCGCTCATATGCTTTCAGCACAAAGATGTTAGAACGAAACTCCTCTCTTGTGTTTGTTCCCGTCGGTACCTTGTTGTTTTCTTATTTTACCTTTTGATACCTATGTGGCTTCTCGTGAAGATTGATGTTATCATTTAACTGAGAATATCATTCGTTCCTCTTGTTCGAATGATTTCATTCGTTCCTATTGTTCGAATGATTATTGTGAAGACTTGTTGCAATTCATTCCATTGATTCAGCTTATACCTTTTGTCAATCAATTGCTGATTCGTGGTCATCTCTTACAGGATGGCTCCGAAAAAGGTTCCCAACGCTAACCCAGAGGTGGAAGAGGTCCCAGATCGTCCTCCTTCCCCTCCTCCTCCGCCTGAGGCTTGGAGAGCAATTATGCAGACTACAGCTCAGAACACCCAGTTGATGATGCAGATGATGCAGCAGATGCAAGCTAATCAAGCTAATCATGGTGTTCCAGGGAATCAAGGCAACTTCTTCCAGCAGCACCATGCTACTCTTAACCAGTTCCTGGCCAACAATCCTAAAGCTTTCAGTTACTGTGTCGATCCTCTTGATGCTGAAGATTGGTTAACCGATATAAAGAAGCATTTTGAGTGCAGTAACGTGAAGGAAGATGATTATGTGAAGTTTGCAGCCTTCCAACTGAAAGATCAAGCAGCTGACTGGTGGCAGCAGTACAAAGACTCCAGGCCAGGTCAAGTGATCTCTTGGGAGAATTTCTGCAAGGATTTTCGCTCGCACCACATTCCTACAAGTGTCATCGAGGGTATGCATGAGCAATTCCGCAACCTGAAGCAGGGCTCCATGACAGTCTATCAGTATAATGTCAAGTTCCAAAACCTCGCTCGTTATGCTAAGCAAGACATTCCTGATGCCAAGAGTAAAATCTACCAGTTTCGTGGAGGTCTCAAAGATGAACTTCAGCTTGCTCTCACTTTGTTTGAGCCCGATGAAATTTACAAGTTCTATAACATGGCTTTGAAACAAGAAGCAGCTCAGCTTAAGATGGAGGCTTCTAAGAAGAGAATTCGAGATGCCGTTCACTCTTCCTCATCATCTCAGATGGTCTCGAAGCATCAGAAATTCTGGCTTCCTCCTCCTCCAGTGATTCGAGCTCCATACAACAACTCCAACAACAAGAACTCTAGTGGTCGTGGTTTCTCCCACCCACCCAACCCGAGCAACCAGTCGAAGAAGCAGTTTCAGTCTCAAGGCTCCAAGTCAAGTGGTTCTCATTTCCGTCCTCTCTCAGAAGTGACTTGCAACAAAGTCTTCCTCCTCCTCCACCTGTGAGTTCAGCTATTGTCAGGCATGATCCAGAGTCTGCAAGGGTCAATCTGATGAATGCAGCACAAGCGGAGAATTCTTCTGATGTCATTTTGGGTAACCTTCCAGTAAACTCTTTTCCTGCTAAAGTGTTATTTGATTCGGGTGCTACATGCTCTTTCATGTCATATCCATTTGCATCCAAGCACAACATTGTCACCAGAAGTTTGCCAAGGGAATTGTCAGTTGTTTCTCCAGGCAAACTATTGCATTCAAAGATATTTGCTCCGGATGTTTCTATTCGCATGGGTGATTATCGATTTTTGGCTTCTCCGGTGGTTCTTGGTAATTCCGACATCGACCTCATCCTCGGAATGGATTGGCTTTCTCAGCACGATGCTCACATTGATTGTGCTCAAAAGGAAGTCAAGATGACTCATTCTGATGAAGATGTGATTATCTTTGCCTCAAGGGATAACACTATCAGGCTTTTCTCTCTCAATGATAAGGGCGAAATTAATGCCATATCTCAAATTCCGGTGGTGAACGAATATCAAGACGTCTTTCCTGAAGAACTTCCAGGCATGCCTCCACACCGTCAGGTGGAGTTTGTCATTGAACTCGAGCCGGGTACTGAGCCAGCATGCCAGCGTCCGTACAAGCTCTCTCCGGATGAATTGAAGGAATTGAAGAAGCAGCTTGATAAGCAGGAGAGTATGGGTCTCATCAGGCCTAGTACATCTCCGTGGGGCTGTGGTGTCTTATTTGTCAAGAAGAAAGATGGCACGGAGCGTCTCTGTGTTGACTACCGGCCATTGAACAAGAAGACGATTAAGAACAAGTATCCGCTCCCCAATATCAACGAACTCTTTGAGCAGCTCAAAGGAGCTAAAGTGTTCTCTAAGCTTGACCTCCGAATGGGCTATCATCAAATTCGCATTCGCGAGGAAGACATTCCCAAGACGGTCTTCAGAACGAGCTACGGTTCATACGAGTATACCGTCATGTCCTTCGGTCTCGCCAATGCTCCTCCTACCTTTTCGAGGATGATGCATTACATCTTCAACCCCTATACTGGCGAGTTTGTGCTTGTGTATCTGGATGATATTCTGGTGTTTTCCAAGAATGAAGAAGATCACGAAAAGCACTTACGTCTGGTTCTTGATCGACTCCGAGAGCATAAATTCTATGCCAAGTTCTCCAAGTGCGAGTTTTGGCTCGATAAGGTTTTGTACCTGGGCCACATCATCTCAGCTGACGGTATTGCGGTTAATCCCGAGAAAGTTGAAGCAATTGTCAACTGGGAAGCTCCTCAGAACGTCAAGCAGCTCCGCAGTTTTCTGGGTCTTGCCAGCTATTGCAGAAGGTTCATTGAGAACTTCTCCAAGATTGCCAAGCCTCTTTCCAACTTGCTTCAGAAGAATGTCAAATACTTTTGGTCTCCAGAGTGTGAAGTGGCATTCAAAACTCTCAAAGAAAAGCTTGTCTCTGCTCCAGTTCTGACTCCTCCGGATGAATCCAAGCCCTATGAAGTATTCTGTGATGCTTCTCTTCAAGGTCTTGGTGGTGTGCTTATGCAAGATAAGAGAATTGTGGCATACACTTCTCGTCAGCTCAAGCCAAGTGAGAAGAACTATCCCACACATGATCTCGAGCTAGCAGCTGTGGTACATGCTCTGATTACATGGAGACATCTGTTGTTGGGCAGAAAGGTCGACATCTTCACCGATCACAAGAGCTTGAAGTACATCTTCACACAGCCGGATCTGAACCTCCGCCAGACTCGTTGGGTCGAAATGATCCAAGAGTACAATCCCAGCATCGAATACACTCCTGGCAAGGCGAATGTGATTGCAGATGCTTTGAGCAGAAAGGCATATTGCAACAGCCTTCTTATCAAGTCGTGCCAGCCTGAGCTTTGTGAAGCTTTCAGGAGACTCAACCTTCAAGTTGTTCCGCAGGGTTTTCTTGCAAATCTTCAAATTGCTCCTACCTTGGAAGATCAAGTCCGTGAGGCCCAACTCAGTGATACCATGGTGAAGAAAGTGAAACATGGGATTGCAAAGGGCACTCCAAAATACAAGTGCTTCCGTGTTGATGAGAGAGATACCTTGTTCTTCGAGGACAGACTCGTTGTTCCCAAAGGTGATCTCAGGAAGCTCATAATGGAAGAAGCTCATGATTCTCTCCTTTCCATTCATCCTGGCAGTTCCAAGATGTATCAAGACCTCAAACAGTCTTACTGGTGGACACGCATGAAAAGGGAGATTGCCCAATTCGTGAATGAATGTGATGTGTGCAGAAGAGTGAAAGCAGAACATCAACGTCCAGCCGGTCTTCTCCAACCTCTTCCTATTCCCGAGTGGAAGTTCGACCACATTGAAATGGACTTCGTCACTGGCTTTCCTAAATCCAAGCGAGGAAATGATGCTATCTTTGTGGTGATTGACAAGCTTACCAAAGTCGCTCACTTTCTTCCAGTCAAAGAATCTATCAATGCAGCTCAACTTGCAGAGCTGTACACTTCCAGAATTGTGTCCCTACATGGCATTCCTCAAGTGATATCCTCAGACCGTGGAAGCTTGTTCACATCAAGGTTCTGGGACTCCTTTCAGTCCGCCATGGGCACTAAGATCAGGTTCAGCACTGCATTTCACCCTCAGACTAGTGGTCAAGTCGAGCGCATGAATCAGATTCTAGAAGACATGCTCAGAGCCTGTGTCATCTCCTTTGGCATGAAATGGGAAGACTGCCTTCCATTTGCCGAGTTCTCTTACAACAACAGCTTTCAAGCAAGTGCAGGCAAAGCACCGTTTGAAATTCTCTATGGCAGAAAGTGTCGTACCCCTCTAAACTGGTCCGAAACAGGTGAACGTCAACTTCTTGGCAATGACTTGATCTCAGAAGCCGAAGAAATGTGCAAAGTCATACGTGAGAATCTCAAGGCCGCTCAGTCGCGTCAGAAGAGCTACTATGACGGCAAACATCGTGATTTGGCATTCAACATTGATGATCATGTCTATCTCCGTGTGTCTCCAATGAAAGGCACCCAAAGATTCGGTATCAAAGGAAAACTTGCTCCTAGATACGTCGGGCCTTTCAAGATTCTTGGTAAAAGAGGCGATCTAGCCTATCAACTTGAGCTCCCTCCAAACTTCGCAAATGTTCATGATGTCTTCCATGTGTCTCAACTTCGCAAATGCTTCAAGGCACCTGAGCGCATGATTCCGTTTGAAGAGATTGATCTTCAACAAGACCTGTCCTACCGAGAGCATCCCATTGCCATTCTCGAAGAAACCGAACGCAAGACCCGCAACAAGTCCATCAAATTTCTGAAAGTCAAGTGGTCACATCACACCGACCGAGAGGCTACCTAGGAACAAGAAGATCATCTTCGTTCCGAGTACCCTTCCTTTTTCCAGTCTTAGATCTCGGGGCGAGATCTTTTTGTAGTAGAGGAGAGTTTGTAATGCCCCGGATGTAATACTTTCCCTTTTGGGTATATAATATATCTCCGGCTTCATCTATTTCCATTCCGGGTTCTTTGTCTTTTGGGTTTTTCGTTGTTTTGTTGTGTGAGTGTGTGGCATTCATTCATATCATGTTGACATGTGCATCGCATTGCATTTGTGTTGTCGGTTGCATCCGGTTCTACGTGTTTCTTCCCGTTGTCCGTTTCGCGTTCCGGAGCTCCCTCACGTGTCCTTGATGTCCCGTAGGCCTACTTTGTTGTTTGGGCGTGTAACGTTACCGGTGTGCCGCGAGGTTGTTGTGTGTGTTGTTGTTTTGTTGTGTGCAACCCGCCTCTCAAATCTCGTCGCGTTTGGACTCCGTTGGTTTTCCCATCAGTTATTCGTGTGGGTCCAAAGTGCCTTCACTTCGTGTCCCAGAAACACCCCTACAGCAGTCCACTACCTTCTTCTAGGCCCTTCTAGACTACCCCCGCGATCGGATCCGTCGGATCGCGATCGAAGGGCTCCTAGCACCCCTAAATCCCCCTAACCCTAAAAAAATCTGCTATATTTTAGACCCCCTGGTCTAATTTGGGCATCCCTAGCCTCTTCTCCACTCCTCCCTCTATTTTTTTTCTCAGATCTAGCCCCTTCCTCTCCATCTGGCCAGTTCCCGAGGGAACCAGCCAGATCCATCGATCCAGCCGGCGCCGCCGGTTTCTCCTTCGAGTCAACGCTCGACGTGCTCCCTCCTTCGATCCAGTCGGGCCAGAGCCCAGGGACCACATCGACGAGCCTCCGCGCCGACCGATCCAGGTCGTGGCCAGATCGGCCTCGCCAGGCCTGGAGCCACTTGGCCGCATCGCTCGCCCGAGGCAGAGCCTCCGCTTCGATCGGGTCCGTCCCGCTGGGCCAACAGCCTCCAGGTCCCCACTTCACCGCGAGGGTCTCCCGCAGCCGCCTGGGCCGTACGCCGCCCGGGCCTCGCTCAAACGCGCCAGCAACCGCCGGGCTGGGCCGCGCCTCACCCGCACCAGGCCACGCCGCCGGCCGCCTCGTCCGCCTCTCCAGCTGCCGGACCGCGCCGCGCAAGCCGGGCGCCACCTCCTCCCTCCGTGGGCCGCGCCAGGCGCCAAGGCCCACTTCCACCGTGCGCCACCGGGGCTCCCCGTCCCCAGGCCGCCGCCCCTCCGGGCCGCCCCAGCGCCCAGGCCGCGGGCCGGTTCCCTCCTCCAGCGCAGTAGCTTCCAGATCCGGCCCGAGATTTTCAGATCTGAGGTTGTTGCTTTTTCCACCAAGTCCCAGATCTGTTATTCTGTGATGCTATGTTCAAACTGCTCTAACTTTTTGTCTGTTGCTCCGATTCGCGCATATAGCATGTCCAGACGTTCGTGGGTTCGTGCACTACGTTTCATCTGTTGTTGTCATGCATGTTAGAGATCATCTACGTTCTTGTTTTGCTGTTGCAAGAGTGCATCGTGATATAAACTGCTGCTATGTGATGTTTTTATGTCATCTTTGCCATGTGATATCTTTTAGCTCGTTTGTCCGAATGATGCAAATGACATGTCCACGTGTTCGTCTTGCCATGATCTACATGTTGTATGTGCTAGGTAGCATGTTAGATTTATTCTTGCTATGTTTATCATCGTTGCAAAGTGCCATGTGGCTGTGATGTTGTTGCACTTGTTATGAAATGCCATCTTGTTGAGCTCGTTGCTATCGTTGTGTTTATCTCCATGAAGCATGCTTGTGTGTTTCGGGATCACCTTCATGTGTACTTTGATGAGGTGCTTACCTCTTGCCATGTTTAGTTTCGAGGTGACTTAAACATGCTCTTTTATATGCCATGATGAAATTGCTGTTTTAGGACTTCGTGGTTTTTCACTAAGTCTGAAATCTGTAACGTTCCGATGCCATGTTCGTGTGATGTTCTAGGACAAAGCATGATAGTTTTGGAGTGGATCTTGATTGTTCCTTGTAGTATATATTGTTGTCTTTCCATCCATGTCCTCACATGTCTATTTAAGTGGCTGTAGCATGTTTATCTTTTGCTCCAAAGTTTCAATAAAATTCTGCTGCCAGAATTTTATTGTCAAGTTCAATATGTCCAAGATCATTGCTATTGATCTGTGGCTCCTTTGAGGGTGCACCTTTGGACTTAGTTGCTGTAGTATATGTCTAGTTTGTGTTCATGTCCTTTGCCATGATATTTGAGTGCTGTAGCTTAATTATTTTGTGCTCCGAAGTTGCTATGTTGCTGTAATTTTCAGCTTTCGCTCATTTCTTGTTTCGGGCATAACTTTTAGCCCGTAACTCCGATTTCAGCGAATCTTACATGAAACTTGATTGATTTTCCGTGTAGATTCACAATATCAGATTGTTATCATGTTTTGAGGTGTTTTGCTTGAGTGATATTTTACGTGCTCCGTGTGCATCCTTAGTGCATCCATCATGCATCCATCATTTTCGAGTGTGCATTGCATCTTGTTGATTTGTGCTTGGTGTGATTGTTTTGTTTAGAGCCGGAAGCAGAGTCTGAGTTCGAGTACGAGCATGAGGTTTCCAACGAGGTTGAGCACGAGGACCCTTCTTACGATCCGAACGACTTCTCTTCAGGCAAGATGACCGAACCCCGATAACAATACTATCTTTGCCTATTGCTAGTAGATCCGCTCTATAGTTTTGCCTCGATGCCCATGATCTTCTTGTCAGCCTCCTACTTGTAAACCATTGCCATGTTTAACCAACCTACCTATGCAAACTGTTGCTTGGCTAAGTACGCTTCGCTCAGCCCCTCTTATAGCATTGCTAGTTGCAGGTGAAGACCGAAGATGCTTGCTTCATGTTGAAGTTTGGTTGGGTTATATCACACTATATAAATGCTTAAAATGAAATCATCTATATATTGGCAAGGGTGGAAGGCTAAGCCTTTTGCTTGGTGATTTGTTCCACTCATGCCGTTAGGAACCGTATAAACCGGTGTTATGTTCCTTGATTATGCCTTCCTAACACGGTTGGGGTGTATGGGACCCCCTCGATAAACCGCTAAGTGCTAAGTCTTTTCCAGCAAGTCCCAACATTGGTACTATTTGCCTAATAACAAACTAAACTTGCATAGGGAGTTATAAACCCTTTTTTTCTTAATTCAACAACCCGGGCCAGTGCTCCACATGAGTGTTGGTCCAAACTGGGGGTTACGCGGGGCCACCTTGAGGAAACTCAAGGTCTGGTAAAAACCTGTGGGATCGCCCATCCGGTCGTGGCCTGAGACGAGATACGCGCGGCTACTATCAGGGTGTCGGCACGCCGGGAGGATTTGCTGGATTAGCCTTACCTTAGTTCGGTATATCTTGAGCACAGGATTCCGAGGATACTCGGGTCTTCCCACTTTGGAGTTGCGACTCCGCGGATCGTGGGCTTGTAATGGGTCAAGTTGGAACACCCCTGCAGGGTTTGAAACTTTCGAAAGCCGTGCCCGCGGTTATGTGGCAGATGGGAGCTTGTTAATATCCGGTTGTAGATAACTTGACACAATGTTTCTAATACACTACCAGCGTGTGTTCCGTGACTGTCAATTTCTGAATAGGGATTCGGGAGTTGAACACGGAGGGGTTATGATTGATGAGCTTGTAGCTAGGATCACTTCGTGATCACTTCTCGCTGAGGCCTTCTTTTCTCGCTCTCACTCACGTAAGCTAGATGCTAGTTGCTGCTGCAGACACTTATTCTTTTCTTCAGCCTTATCCTCTCCCAAAGGCTTAAATAGTCTTGTTACCCGGAAACGGGATTGCTGAGTCCTCTGTGGCTCACAGTTACTTCACCACACCAGATGCAGGTCCAGTTGTGAGCTCTCCAGGTGATGGCACCGAGCTAGATTGGGAGTACGACGAGGAGCGTAGTCGGTACTATGTGCGATATCCGGATGATCAGTAGTGGAGACTCCTACTAGGATTCGATCCGCCTGTGGTTTATTTATTTCAGTTTGGTATCTTGACATTTGGGTTTTGCCCTTAGAGGGTTGTGATATTCTTAAGGTATGATGATTGAGACATGTTATGTAATTGTGTGACGTGGCGAGTGTAAGCCAACTATTTATGTTTACAATCCCCTCTTTTACATGAGTTGTGCAAAGATTACCAAACTTGAGATCATTCTAGGATGGATTTATGCCTTTAAGTCGTGCCTCGACACGTAGGAGGTATAACTCCATCCTGGGCATTACAAGTTGGTATTCAGAGCCTTCTCCGACCTAGGAGCCTCCATCATGTCACATATTTTGATTGCATGTGATGTTTATCTTATTATGCTTCTTATTTTGCTTAGTACGGCGGTAGCATTATAAGATGATCCCTTACAAAATGTCAAGGTATAAGTGTTCTCCCTGAGTATGCACCGTTGCGAAAGTTCGTCGTGCCGAGACACCACGTGATGATCGGGTGTGATAAGCTCTACGTTCACATACAACGGGTGTAAGCCAGTTTTGCACACGCAGAATACTCGGGTTAAACTTGACGACCCTAGCATATGCAGATATGGCCTCGGAACACTGGAGACCGAAAGGTCGAGCGTGAATCATATAGTAGATATGATCAACATAAGATGTTCACCATTGAAAACTACTACATCTCACGTGATGATTGGACATGGTTTAGTTGATTTGGATCTCGTGATCATTTAGATGACTAGAGGGATGTCTATCTAAGTGGGAGTTCTTTAAGTAATATGATTAATTGAACTTTAATTTATCATGAACTTAGTCCTGATAGTTTTTTGCATATCTATGTTGTTGTAGATCAATGGCACGTGCTACCGTTCCTTTGAATTTTAATGCATTCCTAGAGAAAGCTAAGTTGAAAGATGATGGTAGCAATTACACGGACTGGGTCCGTAACTTGAGGATTATCCTCATTGATGCACAGAAGAATTATGTCCTTGAAGCACCGCTAGGTGACAAGCCCCCTCCCGCTAATGTAGACGCTTTGAAAGTCTGGCAGACGCGGTCTGATGACTACACGATAGTTTAGTGTGCCATGCTTTACGGCTTAGAACCAGGACTTCAACGACGTTTTGAACGTCATGGAGCATATGAGATGTTCCAGGAGTTGAAGTTAATATTTCAAGAAAATGCCCGGATTGAGAAATATGAGATTTCCAATAAGTTCTATAGCTGCAAGATGGAGGGGAATAGTTCTATCAGTGAACACTTGCTCATAATGTGTGGGTACTACAATCATATGACTCAACTTGGTTGCAAAGTTGACGAGCATAGTGTTATTGATAGAGTTCTTCAATCACTGCCACCAAGCTATAAAGGCTTCGTGATGAACTATAATATACAAGGGATACAAAAGACAATTCCCGAGCTCTTCACTATGCTCAAGGCTGCAGAGGTAGAAATCAAAAAGGAGCATCAAGTGTTGATGGTTAACAAGAGCATTAGTTTCAAGAAAAAGGGCAAGGGAAAGAAGGGGAACTTCAAGAAGAATAGCAAGACAGTTGCTACTCCCGCGAAGAAACCCAAGTCTGGAGCCAAGCCTGAAACTGAGTGCTTCTACTTCAAAGGGACTGGACACTGGAGGCGGAACTGCCCCAAGTATTTGGCGGATAAGAAGGATGGCAAGGTGAACAAAGGTATATGTGATATACATGTTATTGATGTGTACCTTACTAATGCTCGTAGTAGTACCTGGGTATTTAATACCGGCTCGGTTGCTAATATTTGTAACTCGAAACAGGGACTACAGATTAAACGAAGATTGGCTAAGGACGAGGTGACGATGCGCGTGGGAAATGGTTCCAAAGTCGATGTGATCGCCGTCGGCACGCTACCTCTACATCTACCTTCGGGATTAGTTTTAGACATGAATAATTGTTATTTGGTGCCAGCGTTAAGCATGACCATTATATCTAGATCTTGTTTGTTGCGAGACGGTTATTCATTTAAATCTGAGAATAATGGTTGTTCTATTTTTATGAATAATATCTTTTATGTTCATGCACCCTTGAAGAGTGGTCTATTCTTGTTGGATCTCGATCGTAGTGATACACATATTCATAATATTGAAGCCAAAAGATGCAAAGTTAATAATGATAGTGCAACTTATTTGTGGCACTGCCGTTTAGGTCATATTGGTGTAAAGCACATGAAGAAACTCCATAGTGATGGACTTTTGGAATCACTTGGTGCTTGCGAACCATACCTCATGGGCAAGATGACTAAAACTCCGTTCTCCGGAACAATGGAGCGAGCAACAGATTTGTTGGAAATCATACATACTGATGTATGTGGGCCGATGAGTGTTGACGCTCGCGGCGGGTATCGTTATTTTCTGACCTTCACTGATGATTTGAGCGGATATGGGTATATCTACTTGATGAAACACAAGTCTGAAACATTTGAAAAGTTCAAAGAATTTCAGAGTGAAGTAGAGAATCATCGTAACAAGAAAATAAAGTTTCTACGATATGATCGTGGAGGTGAATATTTGAGTTACGAGTTTGGTCTTCATTTGAAACAATGTGGAATAGTTTCACAACTCACGCCACCCGGAACACCACAGCGTCATGGTGTGTCCAAACATCGTAACCGTACTTTATTAGATATGGTGCGGTCTATGATGTCTCTTACCGATTTACCACTATCATTTTGGGGTTATGCTTTAGAGACAGTTGTATTCACGTTAAATAGGGCACCATCTAAATCCGTTGAGACGACGCCTTATGAACTGTGGTTTGGCAAGAAACCAAAGTTGTCATTTCTTAAAGTTTGGGGCTGCGATGCTTATGTGAAAAAGCTTTGACCTGATAAGCTCGAACCCAAGTCGGAGAAAATGTCTTCATAGGATACCCATAAGAGACTGTTGGGTACACCTTCTATCATAGATCCGAAGGTAAGATATTCGTTGCTAAGAATGGATTCTTTCTAGGGAAGGAGTTTCTCTCGAAAGAAGTGAGTGGGAGGAAAGTAGAACTTGATGAGGTAATTGCACCTTCTCCCGAATTGGAAAGTAGTACATCACAGAAACTAGTTCCAGTGATTCCTACACCAATTAGTGAGGAAGCTAATGATGATGATCATGAAACTTCAGATCAAGTTTCTGCTGAACTTTGTAGATCAACCAGAGTACGTTCCGCACCAGAGTGGTAAGGCAACCCAGTTCTAGAAGTCATGTTACTAGACCACAATGAACCTACGAACTATGAAGAAGCGATGATGAGCCCAGATTTCGCAAAATGGCTTGAGGCCATGAAATCCGAGATGGGATCCATGTATGAGAACAAAGTATGGACTTTGGTTTACTTGCCCGATGATCGGCAAGCCATCGAAAATAAATGGATCTTCAAGAAGAAGACCGACGCTGACGGTAATGTTACTGTTTACAAAGCTCGACTTGTTGCGAAAGGTTTTCGACAAGTTCAAGGAGTTGACTACGATGAGACTTTCTCACCCGTAGCGATGCTTAAGTATGTCCGAATCATGTTAGCAATTGCCGCATTTTATGATTGTGAAATCTGGTAAATGGATGTCAAAACTGCTTTCCTGAATGGATATCTCAAAGAAGAGTTGTATATGATACAACCAGAAGGTTTTGTTGATCTGAAAGGTGCTAACAAAGTGTGTAAGCTCCAGCGATCCATCTATGGACTCGTGCAAGCATCTCGGAGTTGGAATATATGCTTTGATGAGGTGATCAAAGCATATGGTTTTATACAGACTTTTGGAGAAGCCTGTATTTACAAGAAAGTGAGTGGGAGCTCTGTAGAATTTCTGATATTATATGTGGATGACATATTGTTGATTGGAAATGATATAGAATTTCTGGATAGCATAAAAGGATACTTGAATAAGAATTTTTCAATGAAAGACCTCGATGAAGCTGCTTACATATTAGGCATCAAGATCTATAGAGATAGATCAAGACGCTTAATTGGACTTTCACAAAGCACATACCTTGATAAAGTTTTGAAGAAGTTCAAAATGGATCAGTCAAAGAAAGGGTTCTTGCCTGTGTTACAAGGTGTGAAGTTGAGTAAGACTCAATGCCCGACCACTGCAGAAGATAGAGAGAAAATGAAAGTCATTCCCTATGCCTCAGCCATAGGATCTATCATGTATGCAATGCTGTGTACCAGACCTGATGTGTGCCTTGCTATAAATCTAGCAGGGAGGTACCAAAGTAATCCAGGAGTGAATCACTGGACAGCGGTCAAGAACATCTTGAAGTACCTGAAAAGGACAAAGGATATGTTTCTCATGTATGGAGGTGACAAAGAGCTCGTCGTAAATGGTTACGTCGATTCAAGCTTTGACACTGATCCGGATGACTCTAAGTCACAAACCGGATATGCATTTTTATTAAACGGTGGAGTTGTCAGTTGCTGCAGTTCCAAGCAGAGCGTTGTGGCGGGATCTACGTGTGAAGCACAATACATAGCTACATTGGAAGCAGCAAATGAAGGAGTCTGGATGAAGGAGTTCATATCCGATCTAGGTGTGATACCTAGTGCATAGGGTCCAATGAAAATCTTTTGTGACAACACTGGAGCAATAGCCTTGGCGAAGGAATGCAGGTTTCACAAGAGAACAAAGCACATCAAAAGACGCTTCAATTCCATCCGCGATCTAGTCAAGGAAGGAGACATAGAAATTTGCAAGATACATACGGATTTGAATGTTGCAGACCCGTTAACTAAGCCTCTTCCATGGGAAAAACATGATCAGCACCAAGACTCCATGGGTGTTAGGATCATTACTTTGTAATCTAGATTATTGACTCTAGTTCAAGTGGGAGACTGAAGGAAATATGCCCTAGAGGCAATAATAAAGATGTTATTTGTATTTCCTTATATCATGATAAATGTCTTTTATTCATGCTAGAATTGTATTAACCAGAAACTTAGTACATGTGTGAATACATAGACAAAACAGTATGTCCCTAGTATGCGTCTACTACACTAGCTCATTGATCAAAGATGGTTATGTTTCCTAGCCATAGACATGAGTTGTCATTTGATCAATGGGATCACAACATTAGGAGAATGATGTGATGGACAAGACCCATCCGTTAGCTTAGCACTATGATCGTTTAGTTTTACTGCTATAGCTTTCTTCATGACTTATACATGTTCCTATGACTATGTGTAGCGACCAGACCTCAAACAGCCTGATCTCTGTGCATCAGTGTCATCCCTGGATCGGTAATGCTGACACGCACAGTACTTGAAGGATTTATAACAGAGTAGCAATCACACCCTTATTACATCGATAGTCTAACGAGGAACTTAATATAATAAATATGGCTGAAGGCCATCTAACACGATAACAGCGGAAGGCTTGGAAGATAAGTGAGTCCATCAACTCCAACGGCATCACTGAGTATAGAACCACGACCTAAAAAGGCACCTTACTCGTCGTCTCAAAAGTCTGCAACATGAAACGTTGCAGCCCGAAAACGGGTCAGCACATGGAATATGCTGGCAAGATAACACAAGTATTTGCAAGTAACAGAATATAGGCTATACTACATGCATATTTGGCTGGTGGAAAGCTCTATGGTTAAGTTTTTGCATAAAGCCAATTTTTCCCTACTTCAAAGGAATAGATTTTAATTTAACTATCATGGTAGTTGAAACATCGTTGAGAAGATAGACATCCTCTCAACCCCAATTAAAAATAATCATTAAACCCAACAAAATTAATTAGAGTAACACGATGAGATTCACATGATAATCCAAGTACTAGATACTAAAGACGTTCGTAACCAGGGACACGGCTAATCATGATCAATTTGTACACTCTACAGAGGTTTGTGCACTTTTCTCCACAAGACTCGATCGCCTCCGTTTGGTTTCTCGCACTGCATGGTGTTTGAGAAACGGATGACTGAGACACAGTCTTTCCGAAGAGGTCCCCTTAACCAGATAGATAGGCCGGTACACCTACAAACCCTCTACATCTGCTAGCCCATCATGGAAAGGTTTCCCACAACTTACTCAACTATGCCAGAGCCCATATTGGCATGTGGCTGCACACGGAAGTTTCTAGTATGAAAAAATCTCACGATCCCTTTGAGCCTGGGTGGCGGTCCAAAAGAAAAATAGGCAATCACTATGCCTCAATCCACCCAGATGTGTGTTAAAGTTGCCACCTTAAGTTGAACAATTAATTAACAAACTCACATCTGTCATGGATACACTCACCCAATCCACGTCTATGAGCATAGCATGTCCTAACAACAAACGTAGAAGTAACTCCCAAAGGTTTGAATGTAATGCAGGTAATAGGTACTACCTCAATCTACTTCCCAGTCCCACAAGTTAATTGATCCTACTCATGCAATGTGTTTGAGGATATAACTAATGCAATGAAAACTGGGGTAGAAAGTATGATCAAAGTGTTACTTGCCTTGCTGATGATCCGCAAAACCTAGAGACTCAAAGTAGCAAGCGGCGCACTCCGGGTACTCTATCGCAAACAAACAAGCATACAATAAGTACTTAACTAATGCACGGGTAAAACTCAAATAAAAGATCTAACTAGAAAGTTCAACTTAAGAACTCCGGTTTGCAAAAAGAATCAACTCGAAAGAAGCAACGAAACTCAAACTGCGAAAGAAACGACCTCCAGTTACTAATTGGCCTAAAGTCAAATTTTACAGTGGCCAAAACTTTGTTCAAGTTGATTAAACGTAAAGAGGGCATCGAGACGAAGCTCTGGGATTTTGAATCACGTGATTCCGACTCTCGAGCGAAAAGAAAAATGAAAAACAAGATCAGGGCAGAAATCACGATCGGAATAACCGCGGATAAATACCCCGAAAAAGAAAACGGACGAACAGGCTAACGAACGAACGTTCGCTGTCTGCGGCTAACGGGCGAAAACCGTTCGTTAAAACAAACGTACGGACAAACGTCCGCTAAATAACTAAACCAACGAAAAACCGAACCGATCTAAATAAAAAAACAGATCTACGGTTTTACTAAACCGACCGGTTCTTATTAAAAAAAACGATAACTACCTCGAGCAACGAACTCCGGCGGGATCTCCGGCGGTCCGGCGGTGGCGAGGCGGCGGTGCTCCGGCGAGGGGCTAAGGGGCGGCGGCGGCGCGGTCCGGCGGCGGTCCGAGCGGCGGGTGGCGGCAAGTGCGGCGGCGGCAGCAAGTGCGGCGGCGGCGCGGCGCGGGCAGGCGGCGGCGGCGAGCGGCGGCGCGGGCAGGCGGTGGCGCTGGCGGCGGCAGCGAGCGGCGGCAGCGACGGGGCAGCGGCTAGGGTTACGGGCGATGCGGGCGACTTGGGCCGGCTCGGGCGACATTTAAAGCCCAGAGTCCCAATCCTATACGAGTCTAAGTCGGTTCCCCCCCTTTTTTAAAAAAAAAAAGAGTCCTGGCGCAGAAAAACTAACGAAAGAAATACTAAACGGACTCCAAAAATCCCGAAATAAATTTTCACCGTCCTCTAATAATATTTAGGACAAAGTGAACATTTTTCCCGGACCTAAATGCAATTTTGAAAAACGCACATTTTTCCTATGCAAATAAATTCGCAAATAAATCCAGAAAAATACCAAAAGTGATTTTAATATTTTTCCTCCAATATTTCTGTTATTTTGGAGAAGTCATATTATCTCCGCTCAAATTTTGTATTTATAAATATTTTTAGGAGAGAAAAATAATTAGAATCACACTGTCCTCGTACCGGTATTCGAGCGAACTCAAATACGAAAACGGTAAAATTCCCAACTCTTTGCGTAGGTCCTTGAGTTGCTTAGAATTTCGAGGAACGCCATAAACAAAAATACAAAAACATGAAATGCAATTATGATCTATGTATAACATTCCAAATTGAAAATTTGGGATGTTACAAACCTACCCCCCTTAGAATGAATCTCGCCCTCGAGATTCGACTTGGCTAGAGAACAGGTGTGGTTGGTCCTTGCGTAGATCATCTTCTTGTTCCCAGGTGGCTTCTTCCTCGGTGTGGTGACTCCACTGAACTTTGCAAAACTTAATAACCTTATTGCGGGTGACTCTGCTCAAAAATTTGAGAATTTTAATAGGTTTCTCCTCGTAAGTCAGATCACTGTCCAACTGAATTGCTTCCAGAGGTACTGTGTCTCTAAGCAGTATATCGGCCATCTTCGCATGGCACTTCTTAAGCTGCGAAACATGAAACACGTCGTGCACTCCTGACAATCCTTTGGGCAATTCCAACTTACAGGCAACCTCTCCCATGCGTTTCAAAACACGGTAAGGTCCCACAAATCTCGGGGCTAACTTCCCTTTAACTCCGAAACGTTTAACTCCTCGCAGAGGCGATACTCTCAAGTATGCTCTATCTCCGACCTCATAGGATATCTCCTTGCGCTTCGAGTCTGCATAACTCTTCTGCCTGGACTAAGCTACCTTCAGTCTATCTCGGATCAACTTAACCTTCTCTTCAGGCTCTTTGATTAAGTCTGGTCCAAACAACTGTCGGTCTCCAACATCATCCCACATTAACGGTGTTCGGCATCTCCTTCCATACAATGCCTCGAACGGTGCCATCTTCAAACTGGCTCGGTAACTGTTGTTGTATGAGAACTCCGCGTAGGGCAAGTTGTCATCCCAACTAGATCCATAATCTAATGCACAGGCTCTCAGCATATCTTCCAAAATCTGATTGACTCTCTCCATCTGTCCATCTGTGTGCGGGTGAAAAGCTGTGCTAAACTCTAGTCTGGTAACCAAAGTTTCATGTAACTGATTCCAGAACTTTGAGGTAAACTGGGTTCCTCTATCTGATACGATGCTCCTCGGAACTCCATGCAGACATACAATTTTGGTCATGTATATCTTTGCCAACTTTGCACTGGTGTATGTGGTTTTCACAGGGATAAAGTGGGCTACCTTCGTCAATCGGTCCACTACTACTGATACGTCCAAAACGTATCTATAATTTCTGCTTGCTCCATGCTTCTTTTGTGTGATATTGCTATGATATTGATGCACTTCCATAAACTTTTGATCATATTTGGACTAACCTATTAACTCAGTGCACCACAGTGCCAGTTCCTGTTTTCTGCTGTTTTTCTATTTCAGGTTTCCCCCATATTAAAAGTGCTCCAAAAATTCCGGGAAAAATATAGGAAAAATCAGCATACAGGAAGCTTCGCGAAGAGCGGGGCCAGAGGGGAGCCAGGGGAGGCCCAGGCAGCCACCTGGCGCGGCCCCACCCCTGGCCGCGCCAGGGGGGCACCTGGGGCCCCTGCTCCGCCTCTGGCTGCCCCCCTTCGCATATATATACCTCTCGTACCGAAACCCTCGAGGACGGAACCCTTTTTCGCGATCTCGCCTCTGTTCCGCCGCCGCAGCGCTTCCAAGATCGGGAGCATCAGGAGAACTCTTCCCGGCACCCTGCCGGAGGGGAGAACCACCACCGGGAGCTTCTCCACCACCATGGACGCTTCCCGGATGAGTCGTGAGTAGTCCACCTTGGACCATGGGTCCATGATCAGTAGCTATGTGATGTTCTCCTCCCCTCTTTGCTCTTCATGGTTTAGACCTCGTGAGCTGCCCTACATGATCGAGGCACATATGTAATCTTTCTGCTGTTGCTTTGCTGAGTTTGCTGGGATCTGATGGATTATGAGACTATGTTCAGATTGTGTTTGAGTAATATATTTGATTCACCTCTTTTATATCTTTGTTCTTGAGTAATTCTTGCATGTTCTCCGTTGATGTTTATTGCTTTGGCCAAGTAGTAGGTAGTAACTCCAAGAGGGAGTGTTATGCATGATTGTGGGTTCATGCCCCCTGATGACTAGCTTGAGTGACAGAAACATGAGTCTAGGGGATGTGATGTTGCCACAAGGGGAAAACAACGGTGCTTGTACTTGCGGGTGCAAGGATTGTTTACTTTACGCAAAGTTCTTTTAATGCAGTTGTCTGTTGCTTTGAGTTTACACTTTGGGTGGGATTCGCAACTTAATACCAGCGAGATGTTCTGGATAGATATCTCAAGGTGGATGATTAGTAGTAGATGCAGATGGATTTCGGTCTACTTGCCTTGGCGTACCGCCCATGCTTTTGAGCCTCTACCTTTCTTTGCAGCATAGTTAGCATTGGTTTGCGCACATAATCCTGTCAATTGCCCAGTTGTAATTTGTTTACCTCGCTTTGCTGTTTTATCGTCTTTTGGGAGAGAGACATCACTAGTGAACATCATGGGACCCCGGTCCATATTACCACCGCTGATCACACCTTCTATTTACTTCCTATTTTTATTTCCTAGTTGCAGTCATAGCTATCATTATTATCTCTTGTGTTTGATCCTTTGTAAACAACAAGGCCGGAGGGATTGACAACCTCTCTGTACTCGTTGGGAGCAAAGTTATCTGTATCTGTGTGCAGGTCCTGTCAACCGCTAAGTTTCTGGCACCGTTGACACCTACTTGTCGACCCTCGGAGTCTCATGGGATTCGATCCTTGGTATCTTTGCCAAGGGAAATTTGCCGCTACGTTACATCTCAACCTTCCACTTGGGGTAACCAACGAGGGGCGAGAAGCCATCAAGCAAGTTTATGGCGCCGTTGCCGGGGACTCCACTCTTCAAGATAGGGGAGTTGCACGCTATCTTTTATCTTTGCTTTTTAGTCTTGTTAGTTTACCTTTCAGTTTTTGCTTTAGTGTCCCTTACCAAAAATCACAAAAATAGTTATCTTGCTTGCTGCTGCTATGGGTCCCACCAAAAACACTAAGTGGGAGGAGTACACCCCTTCTTCCATCACGCTAATCATCACTGTCGGGATCTACAAAAGTAATAAACCTTGTGATTATGTTAGTTTTAATGGAGAGTTATGCCCATGGCATGGTCTTCCAGGAAAAAAGCATGAGCCTCTGTTTAAAGTTGCTCCCACACTTCCCCAAACTTGGGAAGACGTCCAAACTCTTATAATAGAGTGCAATTCAAACAAAGAAGATGACACTACAATTCTGCTCAATAATGATAAAATTGATTTTGATAATTGTAGTCTCTCAGAAGTTGTCACCTTTTTACAAAGGATGTCTAGAGATCCCCACACTAACACACTTAATCTTGCCTTCACGGAGCATATCACTAATGCTCTCATCAAAGCTAGGGAGGAGAAGCTTAGGGTAGAAGCCTCCATACCTAGAAAGCTAGAAGATAGTTGGGATCCTATGATTAAAATTAAGTTGAATAACTTCTCTTGCTATGCTTTATGTGATGTTGGAGCTAGTACCTCCGTTATGCCCAAAAGAATGTACGATATGTTTGAATTGAAACCTTTTGATCCTTGTTCTTTTGGTGTTCGTCTTGTTGATTCTTCCGTAACGAAACCTTTGGGGAAGATCGACGATGTTATTATCATTGTCAATGACAATTATGTTCCCGTTGATTTTACTATTATGGATATTGAATGTGAACCTTCTTGTCCAATTATTTTGGGACGTCCTTTTCTTTGCACCGTTGGTGCTATCATTGACATGAAAGAGGGGAATATAAAATTCCAATTCCCTCTCAAGAAAGAGATGGAACACTTCCCTAGAAAGAAGATTAAGTTGCCTTTTGAGTCCTATACACGGGCTAGCTATTCTCTCATTCTTGATAAAACTTGATCTTCTCTTTTTGCATCATGCCTAGCTTAAAGGCATAAAAGAAAGCGCTTTTGGGAGGCAGCCCACAATGAATTAGGTTTTATTTTGCTTTTGTTGTGTCTTGATGTTTGTTACTACAGTAGCATCATCATTGTATCTTTTCTTTTCAGCATTGTGCCAAGTTTATCCTCCGATTGCAAGGAAGTTCAAAAGTTGTGACGTGCTGTCCAGAAAACAGATTCTGTCCTTGGACAGAAAAATTCGAATAAAATCACCAGATCATCTTTTTGATCTGAATTTTTTTGACAGCGTGCTCTATACAATTGTCTTTCGAGAGTCTGTTCTGAGTTTTTTGATTTGAGTTGCAGAAGTGCCCCGAAAAAATTATTTACTACCTGCTGGTCTGTTTTTCACAGATTCTGTCCTGTTTTGCCTTTTCTTCGTTTTGCAAACCTTGAGCTTGCTTTTTCTTTGCAAAAACTTTTTGGCAATCTTGAGAAACAGTAGCTCTTCAAGATTATCTTTATTTCCAGTAGGGAAAAATTATTTTATTGTGGGTACTAACCTCGCTAATCAGATTATGATGAGTTATGTATGAAGGGAGTTTTCAAGTGTGCGAGGGAAGATGATAAAAGAAGATTCAGGAGGGTCAAACGCTCAAGCTTGGGGATGCCCCCGTGCACCCCCAAGAAATATTCAAGAAGACTCAAACGTCTAAGCTTGGGGATGCCCCCATGCATCCCCTTCTCCATCAACAATTATCAGTTCGCCTTTCGTTCCACTATATTTTTATCACTTCATGTGTTATGTGCTATGCTTGGAGCGTCTTGCTCTTAGTTTACTTTTTAGTTTTCTTTAGCTTTGCTTGCTGTTCATAACAAGTTCGAACCCAGCTTTCTTTGTGTGGGAGAGAAACACGCTCCACTTCAACCTAGAACATAACATAGGATTTTCATGCTTATCTTTGTTGTGTGTGTTCTTTGTCTTTCCATAGCTGCTGTCATGTTTAGCTCTTAGTTTTCATGCTTTTCTTTTTAAAGAGCTTTTGTTTAGTTGGTTGCTGAACTCTCTTGAGTTTTCATGTTTATCTTGTTAAGAGAGTTTGCCTGTTGCACTGAGTTGTGTGTCTTAACTTAAAGTAGGTAACTGAGGTTGCTATTTAATTTTAGTAGTAACTTGCAATAGTGTTGAGGTATTGCCATGAGTAATGTCTGAACTTTTGGTGTCAAGAGCTTTAGCCTATTAGTGATAGATGTCGTATTTTGGGCAATCCGTGTTTATTTTCGAAAACCTACAAAATAGTTGAGAACTTTAGCTACTAGATGGATCACTAATCTTTGGAGGGATCGAATATTAGAGTACACTCACGTACCATGAGTCGAGGATGCGCAAGGATAACCAAACCCCCATACACTCCTCCTCGGGGTACTTGTCTCTTTGTGAACCTCCTAATTAGATTGAGAGTTACAGATAATAAGTGCATGAGTTCTTCGGACTAATGTGAGTATTCCAAAGTAGACACTTCCACCTAGCCATATTTTTCTAGCCTCTTCGGTACCGTGCATTGCCCTTTCTCACCTCGAGAGTTGGCGCATACTTCGCCGGTGCATCCAAATCCTTGGCACGATACGCTCTGTCATCATAAGCCTCATTATATCCTTCCTCAAAACAGCCACCATACCTACCTATCAAGGCATTTCCATAGCCTTTCCGAGATACATTGCCATGCAACATCCATCTTCTCATGACTTGATCTTATGTCATACATGCTTTTTGCTTGATCGATGAGCCGCATGCTAGTTGGGCCTTGCCCTAATCATTGCTACATGACGCGCTAGTATCATTGCATATCCTGCTACACTGGCAGAGGCATACATTTGCATACATCATGATAGTTTCATCTTCTTTATGTTGAGTACTTTTGTAAAGTGTGAAAGATCTTCTATACTTCTTGTAATACATAGAGTGTTGCCCCTAAAGTGAGGAAAAGATCCCAAAGAGGACAAATCAAAAGATTCCAAAGAGGACAAAATCAAAAGATCCCACAGAGGACAAATGAGAGTTAAATAGAAAGAGCCATTGAGGCCACAAAAAATAAAAAATAAAAAGAGAAAAAGAAATAAAAAGAGAGAAGGGGGCACACTACTATTCCTTTTGAGAGATCCACACTCGTACTCCATCTTATACCTTGTACTCCATAGAGATTATCATTCATGCATATAGCTATGTGGGGACCTTCACAATATAGAACTTGGCTTGTATATTCCAATGATGAGCCTCCTCAAAAGAGCTCTAGGTCTTCTTGAGCAAGCAAGTTGGATGCACCCCCACTAGTTCCATTGGAGAGCTTACCTTAGCTCATATGTGCATCCGTTGCATGGCAATCCCTACTCCTCACATCATATCTATCATTTGGCTTTCTCTCGCCTATGATTGTCCTCATTGATGTGAGCCCTTCACACCTTTTTTGTCTTCCCCCTTCATCATTTTTCTCTCTTTGCCATCCTAAGTGTCAACTTTCTTGCTTACGCTCATCCATTGCATGAGTGCTCAAAATATCGAAAGGGAGTGTATCATTTTGACTTGTACCTGGCTAGTGGTCTGGGGATGAGTCAAGATAAGATTCCAAAGAAGACCAAGTGTGAAACTTTAGTAGATTAAGTTCTCAACAATACAAAAACTATGTTTTACTCTCTTGTATATCCCTATCCCCTTTCTTGCACGCAAACACCATTTGGAGACATTCGAGTCACGGACAGCGAGAGCTCTTGCACCTTTATGTTCTTATGTTGCTTGTTACAATGCTAATATAGACTCTTGCTTGTTATAACTTGAATTGAATTACATGCCTTGGTTGCTTTACTTATAAAGTTCTTATATGGTTGGTAGCATGTCACCACACAAATTATGCTTGTTATCATTTACCTACTCGAGGACGAGCAGGAATTAAGCTTGGGGATGTTGATACGTCCAAAACGTATCTATAATTTCTGCTTGCTCCATGCTTCTTTTGTGTGATATTGCTATGATATTGATGCACTTCCATACACTTTTGATCATATTTGGACTAACCTATTAACTCAGTGCACCACAGTGCCAGTTCCTGTTTTCTGCTGTTTTTCTATTTCAGGTTTCCCCCATATTAAAAGTGCTCCAAAAATTCCGGGAAAAATATAGGAAAAATCAGCGTACAGGAAGCTTCGCGAAGAACCAAAGCGGGGCCAGAGGGGAGCCAGGGGAGGCCCCGGCGGCCACCTGGCGCGGCCCCACCCCTGGCCGCGCCAGGGGGGCGCCTGGGGCCCCTGCTCCGCCTCTGGCTGCCCCCCTTCGCATATATATACCTCTCGTCCCGAAACCCTCGAGGACGGAACCCTTTTTCGCGATCTTGCCTCTGTTCCGCCGCCGCAACGCTTCCAAGATCGGGAGCATCAGGAGAACTCTTCCCGGCACCCTGCCGGAGGGGAGAACCACCACCGGGAGCTTCTCCACCACCATGGACGCTTCCCGGATGAGTCGTGAGTAGTACACCTTGGACCATGGGTCCATGATCAGTAGCTATGTGATGTTCTCCTCCCCTCTTTGCTCTTCATGGTTTAGACCTCGTGAGCTGCCCTACATGATCGAGGCACATATGTAATCTTTCTCCTGTTGCTTTGCTGAGTTTGCTGGGATCTGATGGATTATGAGACTATGTTCAGATTGTGTTTGAGTAATATATTTGATTCACCTCTTTTATATCTTTGTTCTTGAGTAATTCTTGCATGTTCTCCGTTGCTGTTTATTGCTTTGGCCAAGTAGTAGGTAGTAACTCCAAGAGGGAGCGTTATGCTTGATTGTGGGTTCATGCCCCCTGATGACTAGCTTGAGTGACAGAAACATGAGTCTAGGGGATGTGCTGTTGCCACAAGGGGGAAAACAACGGTGCTTGTACTTGCGGGTGCAAGGATTGTTTACTTTACGCAAAGTTCTTTTAATGCAGTTGTCTGTTGCTTTGAGTTTACACTTTGGGTGGGATTCGCAACTTAATACCAACGAGATGTTCTGGATAGATATCTCAAGGTGGATGATTAGTAGTAGATGCAGATGGATTTCGGTCTACTTGCCTTGGCGTACCGCCCATGCTTTTGAGCCTCTACCTTTCTTTGCAGCATAGTTAGCATTGGTTTGCACACATAATCCTGTCAATTGCCCAGCTGTAATTTGTTTACCTCGCTTTGTTGTTTTATCGTCTTTTGGGAGAGAGAGACATCACTAGTGAACATCATGTGACCCTGGTCCATATTACCACCGCTGATCACACCTTCTATTTACTTCCTATTTTTATTTCCTAGTTGCAGTGATAGTTATCATTATTATCTCTTGTGTTTGATCCTTTGTAAACAGCAAGGCCGGAGGGATTGACAACCTCTCTGTACTCGTTGGGAGCAAAGTTATCTGTATCTGTGTGCAGGTCCCGTCAACCGCTAAGTGATAAAATCCATGCCAAGCTTCTCCCACTTCCATTTGGGTATCGGCATAGGTTGTAACAATCCTGCTGGCTTCTGATGTTCTGCATTTAGTCTCTGACATACATCACAAACTGCTACATACTCCGCGATATCTTTCTTCATACCGGTCCACCAGAAAATGTCCTTCAAATCCAAGTACATTTTAGTATTTCCTGGGTGAATCGAGTATGGTGAATCATGGGCCTCCCGTAGAATCAACTTCCTGATCTCCGGATCATTCGGCACATAGATCCGATCCTCAAACCACAAGGTGTCATGTTCGTCCTCACGAAAACCTTTAGCTCTACCTTCGCTCATCCTCTCCTTTATAGAGACAACCTCCTTGTCAGTTTTCTGAGCTTCTCTGATTTTATCCATCAGGGTAGACTGGATTTCTAGTGTTGCTACATAGCCTCTCGAAACTATCTCCAAACGTAGTTCTCGTAAGTCCTCGGCTAACTCCTTTGGAAATTCCTCCATCATTAGGGTATCGACATGGCTCTTACGGCTTAGCGCATCGGCTACTACGTTGGCCTTTCCGGGATGATAATGCAATCTCATGTCATAATCCTTAATGGTGTCCTTCTTTAACAACTCCGTCATTGGCTTTGCAATCCTCGAGAAATTCTCAATAAATCTCCGGTAGTATCCTGCAAGTCCAAGAAAACTCCGGATCTCTCCATCTGTTGTTGGTGCTTCCCAATGGGTCATAGTGTCCACCTTAGCGGGATCTACTGCTATTCCTTCTCCAGATATAACGTGTCCGAGAAAACCGACTTCCTTCAACCAAAATTTGCATTTGCTAAACTTGGCATATAACTGATGTTCTCTGAGCTTCTCCAATACCAAACGCAAATGCTCTGCATGCTCCTCTTCACCCTTCGAGAAGATCAATATATCATCTATGAACACTACGACGAACTTATCCAAATACTCCATAAACACTTTGTTCATCAAGTTCATAAAGTATGCTGGTGCGTTAGTCAGACCAAAAGACATAACGGTATACTCGTACAACCCGTACCTGGTGGTAAAGGCCGTCTTAGGTATATCCTGCTCTCGGATCTTCAATTGGTGGTACCCTGATCGCAGATCGATCTTGGGAAATATCTTAGCTCCTTGCAATCTATCGAACAGATCATTGATCATCGGCAGTGGGTACTTGTTCTTGATCGTTACTTCGTTCAGTCCTCGGTAATCAACAACCATTCTTAACGATCCATCCTTCTTCTCCACTAAAAGTACTGGCGAACCCCAAGGCGAAGAACTTGGGCGTATGAATCCTTTATCCAGTAACTCCTTCATCTGTTTCTTTATCTCCTCCAAATCCTTTGCGGGCATCCTATATGGTCTCTTAGAAATTGACCCGGTGCCTGGCAAAAGTTCAATCAAAAACTCTATATCTCTATCCGGTGGCATGCCAGGTAACTCCTCTGGAAACACATCCGGATAATCCTTCACTACTGGCACTTCCTCCTGAAAAACTCCCGTGAGAGAATGTACTTGGGTCCTTATAGGCGAATGCCTAGATACATACTTAATCCTTTTTCCCTCCGGGGTGGTGAGCAAAATTGACTTACTGGCACAGTCAATATTACCTCCATACTTCGATAGCCAATCCATACCTAATATCACACCCAATCCTTGTGACTCCAGGACTATTAGGTCAAAGGGGAAAGTATGGCGTCCTATGATCAATGGCGTCTGAAAACATCCTTGGTGTGCCATATAATCTGCTCCTGGTGAATTTACTAACATGGGGGTCTTAAGAACTCGGGTGGACATCCTATGTCTATTTACGAATCCCCTTGAAATATATGAATGCGTTGCACCAATATCGAAAAGAACCATTGCGGTAAATGTCTTAACCAAAAACTTACCAACAACAGCATCTGGTTGCTCTTCTAGCTCCTCCACGGTCACGTGGTTCACTTGTCCTTTGTTGAACGGGTTGGGCTTCTTTGCGGCGCTTCCATTGCCGTTTCCATTCTTAACTTCTGGGCATTCATTGGCATAATGTCCATTCTTCCCGCACTTGTAACAAGTGACATGGCTGAAATCCCTCTTGGTGGGTGTGGACGGTGTAGGGCGGCTCTGGTTACCATTTGCTCCATTCCCATTTCCATTTCCATTCTTGGTGCCATTGTGATTGTGCGAGCTACCTCCTCCATGGGTATGTTGAAACTGTCCTGCTGTTTTAGGGGTAAAACGGGGCTTCTGCTGAGCTCCAGAATTATACTTTCCTTGTCCATACTTCCTTTTGCGACTTTCAATCTGTTGGTGCTTCCTTTCAATCATTAGGGCGCGGTCAACCAGCTCCTGGTAGTTATTGAAAGTTGCCACCATCAACTGTACGCTCATCTCATCATTCAGCCCTTCCATGAATCTCTCCTGCTTAGTGGCATCTGTGGCCACATCATCTGGGGCATAACGAGATAGGGTACTAAACTCATCCACATACTGGGCCACAGTCGGTTGCCTTTGCGCAAATTGTGAAACTCCTACTTCTTCATACTCATAGCTCCTGTTGAGACATGGGCGGTACGAAAAGCTTGCTGAAACTGATCCCAAGTCACATTGGCTATGGGGTAAGTGGCTGTGTAATTCTCCCACCATGCTGCGGCTGGTCCAGACAACTGGTGTGCGGCAAATCGCACCTTCTCAGCATCCGAGCAATTGGCGATGATCAAATCCCTTCCAATCTTGCGTAGCCAGTCATCAGCCACTATTGGTTCGATGCTGCTAGCAAACACGGGTGGTTGCAACCTTAGGAAACGTGTCAGGTTGTCCACGGGTGGTGGTGGTGGAGGGTTGTTGTTGTTGTTCTGGTTGTTCTGAGTGTTCTGGACAAGAAGTTGCATCAGGGTGTTCTGCTGCTGAATCAACTGGGTGAGCTCAGGGGGAAACTCAAATTCACGTCTTGGAGGCATCTGATTTGTGTAGAGGGAAGAGATTAGAATAGAAAAGAGGTCTAAGGGAAATCACTACCCATATGCACATGAGACAAACACAATCATATCACACCAATCAAATTCAAACAAGGTCTTACAAATCTAACTAACGTTACAAAAGTGCTCTAAAACTAATATATGGAAGTAACTACTAGTCACAGGGTGGTCATCTAAAAATATTGATCGGCAGAGGATTCCATGATATCTGCTCCAGCTTCATCTTCATAGTCTTCGTCCTTGCTATCCTCAGCTTCCGAATCTGTGTCATCTATGATGATATAGTCTTCCGGTGGAATCTCCTTGGGTTCTTCTTCCTCGTCTTCTTCTCCCATGAGTATCCCTAACTTATGTGTCAAGTCATCATTCTTCTCCACAAGTATTAGCATCTCCTCCTCGTATCCGTCGCGTGTAGACTTGAGTTTTTCCTCTAGCTCCAAATTCCTATTTAGGGCTTTCTTCAAATCTATCATCCCTGCAGACATCTGGTGCTCCTGGCGACGAATGTGATGGTTCAACTCCTGGATGAAGGCTGCAATGGATCTATCCGTCCGGGTGCTGATCATATCCCAATTCTCATCTCGGCATCCACAAATCTCGTAGATGGTGTCCTTTAGCTCCTGCTTGTAGACTTCTCTGATCCTTCCCATAGCGATGTGGGCTGCCATGCTCCTGCCTAGGTTCCATGTAGGCACATTGAAAGAAAATGCTATGAGTGAGGTGACGGGCTTGAACGTCATTCCTGGTACTTGGGCTTGAATCAACCAACGCTCCTCCTCAGGTAGAGTGGCATTGTAGGTTCCGGTGAAACTTGGTAGTCCAATGTTTAGATATCTGGTGACTTCCTTCAGGTGTCGTCCAAATGGTGTATCATCATCCGGTTGCATGAACTTGTTCTTTGCATCCACCATCCTAAAAGAGTAGAAAAGATGAGGAGTCAGAAAGAGAAGAGTGAATAGTGTTATAGGGCTTTAGCTTAATGGTCGTGTCCTACAGTCAGCGTGTGCTCTGATACCATCTTGTAGCGACCAGACATCAATCAGTCTGATCTTTGTGCATTAGTGTCATCCCTGGATCAGTAATGCTAACACGCACAGTACTTGAAGGATTTATAACAGAGTAGCAATCATACCCTTATTACATCGATAGTCCAACGAGGAACTTAATACAATAAATATGGCTGAAGGCCATCTAACACGATAACAGCGGAAGGCTTGGAAGATAAGTGAGTCCATCAACTCCAACGGCATCACTGAGTATAGAACCACGACCTAAAAAGGCACCTTACTCTTCGTCTGAAAAGTCTGCAACATGAAACGTTGCAGCCCGAAAACAGGTCAGCACATGGAATATGCTGGCAAGATAACACAAGTATTTGCAAGTAACAGAATATAGGCTATACTACATGCATATTTGGCTGGTGGAAAGCTCTATGGTTAAGTTTTTGCGTAAAGCCAATTTTTCCTACTTCAAAGGAATAGATTTTAATTTAACTATCATGGTAGTTGAAACATCGTTGAGAAGATAGACATCCTCTCAACCACAATTAAAAATAATCATTAAACCCAACAAAATTAATTAGAGTAACATGATGAGATTCACATGATAATCCAAGTACTAGATACTAAAGACGTCCGTAACCGGGGACACGGCTAATCATGATCAGTTTGTACACTCTGCAGAGGTTTATGCACTTTTCTCCACAAGACTCGATCGCCTCCGTTTGGTTTCTCGCACTGCATGGTGTTTGAGAAACGGATGACCGAGACACAGTCTTTCCGAAGAGGTCCCCTTAACCAGATAGATAGGCCGGTACACCTACAAACCCTCTACATCTGCTAGCCCATCATGGAAAGGTTTCCCACAACTTACTCAACTATGCCAGAGCCCATATTGGCATGTGGCTGCACACGGAAGTTTCTAGTATGAAAAAAATCTCACGATCCCTTTGAGCCTGGGTGGCGGTCCAAAAGAAAAACAGGCAATCACTGGAATAACCAGATGCCTCAATCCACCCAGATGTGTGTTAAAGTTGCCACCTTAAGTTGAACTATTAATTAACAAACTCACATCTGTCATGGATACACTCACCCAATCCACGTCTACGAGCATAGCATGTCCTAACAGCAAACGTAGAAGTAACTCCCAAAGGTTTGAATGTAATGCAGGTAATAGGTACTACATCAATCTACTTCCCAGTCCCACAAGTTAATTGATCCTACTCATGCAATGTGTTTGAGGATATAACTAATGCAATGAAAACTGGGTAATTGGAAAGTATGATTAAAGTGTTACTTGCCTTGCTGATGATCCGCAAAACCTAGAGACTCAAAGTAGCAAGTGGCGCACTCCGGGTACTCTATCGCAAACAAACAAGCATACAATAAGTACTTAACTAATGCACGGGTAAAACTCAAATAAGAGATCTAACCATAAAGTTCAACTTAAGAACTATGGTTTGCAAAAAGAATCAACTCGGAAGAAGCAACGAAACTCAAACTGCGAAAGAAACGAGCTCCGGTTACTAATTGGCCTAAAGTCAAATTTTACAGTAGCCAAAACTTTGTTCAAGTTGATTAAACGTAAAGAGGGCATCGAGACAAAGATCAGGGATTTTGAATCACCTGATTCCGACTCTCGAGCGAAAAGAAAAATGAAAAACAAGATCAGGGCAGAAATTGCGATCGGAATAACCGCGGATAAATACCCCAAAAAAGAAAACGGACGAACAGGCTAACGAACGAACGTTCGCTGTCTGCGGCTAACGGGCGAAAACCGTTCGTTAAAACAAACGTACAGACGAACGTCCGCTAAATAACTAAACCAACGGAAAACCGAACCGATCTAAATAAAAGAACAGATCTACGGTTTTACTAAACCGACCGGTTCTTATTAAAAAAACGATAACTACCTCGAGCAACGAACTCCGGCGGGATCTCCGGCGGTCCGGCGGTGGCGAGGCGGCGGTGCTCCGGCGAGGGGCTACGGGGCGGCGGCGGCGCGGTCCGGCGGCGGCAAGTGCGGCGGCGGCAGCAAGTGCGGCGGCGGCACGGCGCGGGCAGGCGGCGGCGAGCGGCGGCGCGGGCAGGCGGCGGCGAGCGGCGGCGCGGGCAGGCGGCGGCGACGGGGCGACAGCTAGGGTTATGGGCAACTTGGGCCGGCTCGGGCGACATTTAAAGCCCAGAGTCCCAATCCTATACGAGTCTAAGTCGGTTCCCCCCTTTTTTTTAAAAAAAAGAGTCCTGGCGCAGAAAAACTAACGAAAGAAATACTAAACGGACTCCAAAAATCCCGAAATAAGTTTTCACCATCCTCTAATAATATTTAGGACAAAGTGAACATTTTTCCCGGACCTAAATGAAATTTTGAAAAACGCACATTTTTCCTATGCAAATAAATTCGCAAATAAATCCAGAAAAATACCAAAAGTGATTTTAATATTTTTCCTCCAATATTTTTGTTATTTTGGAGAAGTCATATTATCTCCGCTCATATTTTGTATTTAGAAATATTTTTAGGAGAGAAAAATAATTAGAATCACACTGTCCTTGTATCCGTATTCGAGCGAACTCAAATACGAAAACGGTAAAATTCCCAACTCTCTCCGTAGGTCCTTGAGTTGCTTAGAATTTCGAGGAACGCCACAAACAAAAATGCAAAAACATGATATGCAATTATGATCTATGTATAACATTCCAAATTGAAAATTTGGGATGTTACACTATGAGATTATACAACTCCCGAATACCGGAGGAATACCTTGTGTGCTATCAAACGTCACAACGTAACTGGGTGATTATAAAGATGCTCTACAGGTGTCTCCGAAGGTGTTCGTGGTGTTGGCATAGATCAAGAATAGGATTTGTCATTCCGAGTGTCGGAGAGGTATCTCTGGGCCGAGTAAGTATCTGGTGATACCGCGGCTCAGGCGCTACCGTGATACGGGCTTCTGGGCCGTCGGATCCCAGATCGAACGGCATATAACAGCTTTTGGATCTGCTAGACCTATGCGTAATTTTTGGACTTCTAGGAGGCTTTTTTGTAAATATTACAAATCACTAGGAGCTGTTCGATCTGGAAATCCGACGGCCCAGGAGCCCGTATCACGGTAGCACCTGAGCCGCGGTAGCACCTGATATTTTCCCTCTCTGGGCCCTCTCGGTAATACACATCATAATATGCCTTGCAAGCAAATGACTAATGAGTTAGTTACGGAATGATGTATTACGGAACGAGTAAAGAGACTTGCCGGTAACGAGATTGAACTAGGTATTGAGATACCGACGATCGAATCTTGGGCAAGTAACATACCGATGACAAAAGGAACAATGTATGTTGTTATGCGGTTTGCCCGATAAAGATCTTCGTAGAATATGTAGGAGCCAATATGAGCATCCAGGTTCCGCTATTCGTTATTGATCGGAGACGTTTCTCGGTCATGTTTACATAGTTCTCGAACCCGTAGGGTCCGCACGCTTAAAGTTTCGATGACGGTTATATTATGAGTTTATGAGTTTTGATGTACCGAAGATTGTTTGGAGTACCGGATATGATCACGAACATGACGAGGAATCTCGAAATGGTCGAGACATAAAGATTGATATATTGGACGACTATATTCAGACACCGGAATGGTTCCGGGGGTTATCGGATATATACCGGAGTACCGGGGGGTTA
>LR738710.1:634867770-634901728 GCA_902687465.1 Secale cereale
GCCCCCCCCCCCCCCCCCAAGTCTGAATTGGACAAGGAGGTGGGGGCGGCGCCCCCTTTCCTTTCCTTCTCTCTCCTCCCCTCTCCACTCCTACTCCAACAAGGAAAAGGGAGGGAGTCCTACTCCCGGTGGGAGTAGGACTCCTCCTGGCGCGCCCTCCTAGCCGGCCACCTCTCCCCCCTTGCTCCTTTATATACGGGGGCAGGGGGCACCCTAGAGACACAACAATTGATTTGATCTCTTAGCCGTGTGCGGTGCCCCCCTCCACCATAGTCCACCTCGATAATACTGTAGCGGTGCTTAGGCGAAGCCCTGCGTCGGTAGAACATCATCATCGTCACCACGCTGTCGTGCTGAAGAAACTCTCCCTCAACACTCGGCTGGATCGGAGTTCAAGGGACGTCATCGGGCTGAACGTGTGGTGAACTCGGAGGTGTCGTGCGTTCGGTACTTGGTCGGTCGGATCGTGAAGACGTACGACTACATCAACCGCGTTGTGCTAACGCTTCCGCTTTCGGTCTACGAGGGTACGTAAACACACTCTCCCCTCTCGTTGCTATGCATCTGATAGATAGATCTTGCGTGATCGTAGGAAAATTTTAAAATACTACGTTCCCCAACAATGCATCCAAATGTGATGTGAGCTGCCATACTCTTTCCCAAGCTCCATGTCGGTGCGTCGAATTCTAGCTCCAGTGGCTCCGTGAATGGTGCAATAGTTCTCCCAGGTACACTAACTTTGATCTTCCAACATTCCTCTTCCGGTGATGTTGCGTAGAGATCTCCAGTGATACTTGGTATTCCAATGTGCAAGTATCTAGTGACTTCCTTCAAGTGCTTTCCGAATGGGGTGTCATCGTCTGGCTAAGTGAACTTGCTTACTGGGTCCGACATCTATAGAGAAGAAGTAGAGGAGCATTAGAATGAGTAGAGAAGAAGTAGAATGAAAGAGAAGAACATCCTATGGCTTATCCTAGTGGTCGCGTCCTACAGTCAACGTGTGCTCTGATACCATCTTGTAGCGACCACGATTCCATTGAACCGAAGTCTCTGTGCTCAGTGTCATCCCTGGATCGGTATGCTGACACACACAGTACTCGAGGATTTATAACAGAGGTTCAATCACACTTTATTACATCGAAAATCCTCAAAGAGGCAATATCCATTACACGAGAATGGCTGAAGGCCATCTAGAAAAATAAATTGCGGAAGCTATGAAGAGTAGTTGAGTCCATCCAACTCCACGGCAAACATTGAGTGCATGATAACGACCTATCGCACCTTAATCCTCGTCTAAAAACTCTACAACATGATACGTTGCAGCCATGTAGGTCAGCACATTGAATATGCTGGCAAGAACACACAATAATGATAATGAACAAAGCCTACATCTACATGCATGTTTGGCTGGTGGAGGCTGTATGGTTTTTTTTTGCATAAAGCTAGTTTTTTCCTACAACAAAGGAATGCATTTATTTAACTACTTTGTTAAAGTTAATAATGAACAATTGAGAATGGTACCCCCATCTCAATCCCAAACCAAAGTCATTATTAACCCAACAAGTTAAATCAAGTGATGAGATCAGTCCATAATTCAAATACCAGGATACTCAAGATGTCCATAACTGGGGACACGACTACTCATGAATAGTTTGTACACTCTATAGAGGTTTGTGCACTTTTCCCCACACGACTCGATCTCCTCCGTTTGATTTCTTGCACTGCATGGTGTTTGAGAAACGGATGACCGAGACACAGTCTTTCAGAAGCATTAACTCTTTACCCTAGGTAGACTGTATCACCAACATCCGCTACATCTGCTAGTCTACCACTGAAAGAGGTCACACAACATACTCAACTATGCCAGAGCCCATAATGGCATTGTGGCTGCACACGGAAGTTTCTAGGCATGAATGATATATGATCCCTTTGAGCCTGGGTGGCATTCCTTGGACAACACTAGTATATCCCCAGGTGCCCTGACAACCACTGGTCCATCCCCAGGGTGCCACAACCAATCCACCCAGATGTGTGTTAAATTTCCACCTTAATGAAACCCTTAGTTGTAATTACACTAACAACTTTCATGAAATCACTCATACCAATCCACGTCTACAAGCATGGCTAAGCACTAAGTAACAAAGCGTAAATTCCCTTGAGTTAATCTCGAGATATTGGGTTACTACCTCATGAACTACAAAGCATCATATTAAGTAACCAATCCTACTCATGCAAGTGTTTGAGGATAGAACTAATGCAATAAAAACTAGGTATTCGAAAGTATGATCAAAGTATGAACTTGACTTGCTAACAATCGCTGAAACCTAAAGACTCGTAGTAGCACGCTTCGCACTCCGGAAATTCTATCGCAATCAAACAATAGCATACATAAGCAATCATGCAACAGAATCGAAGAACAGAACTCGAAAGACTTCGAAAACAAATGAATCACTCTTGCAACAGAAAACAATTTCTAATAGTACCTAAATTAAGTGAATTTGTCCTATCAGAAAGTGTATGTCAAGAGCTTCGATTTGCAAAAAAAATCAACTCAAACGGAGTTACGAAACTCAAATTACGATCAAACGAAGTTCAAACATAAAATTGTTTGAATTCAAAATCTAAAACTTTCAAAAACAACTTTGAGCTGTACTACTAGTAAGATAAGATCGAAACGAAGAAATTGGCGTTGGTTTCATCTAATTCCGACTAACGGGTAAAAAGTTACGAGGGTTTGAAGATCAGGGACCGATCAATAAAATATTCATCGCGGATAAGTCATCGACGAAATATTAACAGAAAAAGAAAAGTCTAAATTGTGAACGTTCATTTTCTGTGACTAAACAGCGAGCGTTCGCTGAATAAAAAAACAGAAAAAAAAAAACAGATCTAGGGTTTTCTAGAAAAAACCGATCTAGGGTTTTCAAAAAAACCGAACCTAATTAAAAAACGGCGTCTTAACTACCTCGCGGATCGGGTCCGGCGGCGGGTCGGCTCTGGCGGCGGCCGACGGCGGCGACGGCTCCGGCGTGGCGGGACGGCGGCGGCGGCACGGGCGAGCGGCTGGCGGCTAGGGTTAGGGTTCGGGCGCAGGCGGCTGGGCCTTCGGGCCTCGTGGCGGCGGCTTATAAAGTCGGAGCGGACAGAGTCCGGCTCGGGCACGGCCTGTAGGTCGGTTGCGTTTTTTTAAATGGACGAAGTAAAACAATTACAAGAAATACCAAACGGAGTCCAAAAATTCCGAAATAAATTTTCACCGTCCTCTAATGATATTTAGGACAAAGTGAACATTCTTCCCAGACCTAAATAAATTTGAAAAAAGCATATTTTTCTAATTCAAATAAAATAGCAATAAAATCCAAATAAAATTGTTTATTTAATTTTAACATTTTTCCTCCAATATTTCTTTTATTTTGGAGAAATCATATTATCTCCTCTCATATATTTTGATATTGAAATATTTCGAAGAGAAAAATAATTAAAACCAAATGATCCTCTTTTCAATATTTGAGAAAATTCAAACATGAAAATAATGAAATCTCCAACTCTCTCCGTGGGTCCTTGAGTTGCTTAGGATTTTTAGGATCAAAACCAAAATGCAAAAAAAATTATGGTATGCATATGAAGATCTATGTATAACATCCCAAATTGAAAATTTGGGATGTTACACTAGCCCGGGATGAAATTGTGGCGGGGCGTGAGGATGATGCATGGCCGGCGGGGCGTGAGGATGATCCATGGCCGGTGGGGCGCGAGGATGCGGGGTAGCTGCCCTGAGATGTAGTTGTAGCGACTTCGGTGGTTCATTCATGGCGGTACCGGGGAACTGCGGATCATGATGGTGGGCGGTGGATGTTGGCGGTGACGAGTCACTTTGGACACTTGACTACCAATGCTCGGACGAAGATCGGGACGAGATGCCATGACTTTGGGCATGGTGAACTCCACGCGAAAGCTTTGCAGCGACCTCGGTCGATGTCGATGACGGCGGCGTCCTCACACGTCATTCACCTTCTTGAAGGTGTCGTCGTGGAGCCCCTTCACCTCCCTGGTCTTTTGGGGTCTCAAGAGCTCCGGGTGAAAACCTAAGTTCCGGCATTGGCCGGGACGGGCGACAATGATGCTCCTGCCACATTCCCCTTGGGGGCGTCGCCTTGGATTCCCGGTCTTATGTCTGTCTTTGATGGCTCGTTGTTTTCCTACGGTTTCATCATCGGCTAAGTAGGTGTGTGGCCTTGGGTCGGCGGGGAAGTCGGGGCAGCGGCTCCGAAGAGCACCTCATTGTTGTGGAGTGTCAGATCTGGTCGCATGGGTAGCAGAGACGTCGGCTCGTGCAGAGCGCGGCCTCGGGGCCAGCGGGGAAGTCGGAGTGGCGGCTTCGAAGAGCACCTTTGTGTTGTGGAGTGTCGGGTCTGGTCGCGTGGGTGGCAAAGTCGTCAGCTCATGTAGAGTGCGGCCTCGGGGCCGGCGTGTGTGCGTTGTTGAGGTTTGTAAGCGGGAGCGGCAGCTCCGAGTCATGTGGTTGGGTGGCAATTCTGGTCATTTGGGCAATAGGGTCGTCAGCTCGTTTGGTACTCAGCCCTGGGGCTGGTGTGGGTTCGTTGTATTGGTTTTCAGCCTGTTTTTCTTATAAACTGGTTAATTATCATTTTATTAATGCAAAGGCAGAGCTCCTGCTAGTTTCTAAAAAACAATGTATATTTTCGGTACCAATATTTGTTATTTACGTGTAATATGGACGTGTATGATCGAGGTGCATGAAATTGTATGAGTTTAAAGAGTCCGGATGAAATTGCATGAATTTAAGAGTTAGGATTTAGAATATTAAATGTAGAACACGAGATATGAAGGCTCGGGCGCGTCCGCGGACCAATGTGCGGATGTAGATGTTCTCAGCTCAGTCCCATGGCTACAATGTGTTCCTTTTCTTTTCTTTAGAGTACACAGTATGCGCAATCTTGGCCTCAGCTCCGGCCCGCAGGGGACACAGCTCGGTGGAGGTTGGTGGTGTTACTGTCACGTACGGTACCCACATACACCCGTGCGTGCTATGATCACATATATCTTCTCCATGCTAGTACATGTCTGTTAGCTCGAGATAGCACCGATGCACGCTTGCATGCGCAACCAAGAACTGAAGCATATATGCGGCCCTGGCAACACGACAACGCATGCGACAGACGGACTGAAGAGTGACAGACAGAGCAGATGGTTCATGCACTGCGACGGATAAGAACTCTCTTTTTTGAACGAGGGAGGAGGGAGGCGCCCGAAGCGCCAAATTTCATCTTAAACAAAGCTGACGTATACGGCTAGCAAGACAACCATGCATTCACCACATAAACCTCCGGATGGGTTTTAATTTTATTACACGAGAAATACGCCCACCTACGGGACAATACATACTTTTTACACAAGACAAGAACACTGCTGCTAGCTAGTGCTAGTCAACACCGTTCCTTCCACACCAAGACGAAATCAGCAAGGTCACCGGTGGCGCTAACGACAGCCATGAGCAAAGGTAGCTACTAGTACTAAGATATTTAGGGCGGCTGAAGATATGAGGAGGCAGTCAGGGGCACTTGGTCTTGTTGCCGTGCGTGGTCCAGTCGGTGTAGCACTTGCCGCAGGTCTCCTTGTTGCCGGCCGTGCCCGCCGGCACGCAGCGGCACACGCTGCAGCACTTGAGGCACGCCCGGCTGCACAGGTTCGGCCGCGAGTTGGCGCTGCACCGCAGGTTGCATGCCCACCCGCAGTCTGCATACATCACACGACATGGACGTTGCAAAGAGTTCAGGTAGGTCACAAGAATGAATGAACGAGCGCATTTCCACTCATCCGAAATACTCCTATCATTCATAGTGCAGCATTACATTACTTGGAAGCAGATGTGATACCTTTAGAGGGGTCCACGATGTTGTGGGGAGGAGGCCCGAGGGGAGCAGCAGCTGGAGCAGGGGAGTCGGCAGCCTATCCACCACCCAGAGGACAAACTCAGCCATGTACTGTATGCGTGGTCGCATTGAGTACTTACACAGAAACTCCTCTTAACTTACCTTGATGGTGCTGAGCAGGAGGAGAGACGCCACCAGCGCGGCCACCGCAAGCTTGCCGAGCGCCATGGCTCCTTCCTCTCGAGTCCGAAGAGCTTTCTTGAGCTGTGTGGTGTCTTTGGGTTGGGTGGCGATGCAGTGCCGGAGCCAGTATGTGTGATGGTTAAATAGAGCGAAGCCAAGGGTTTAAACACTTTTACACTTTACAGGCTTGCGCTGTGGAAGTGGAAGTGATGGGTGGTGGCCAGGTTGGCTCCTGGCAAGGGCGTAAATGGTCTGCGGCTGCGTCAGTGCGACTGCACTTGCCCAATCGCCTTTGACACATACCACCACCGTCGCTTGGCTGAGTGGAGTAAATGGGCTTAATTCGCCCTGCTCACGGGGCGCCACACCTGCCCTGCCCTTGATTACAGATAGACACACGGGTGACCCCGAGTAGAACACCTAGGATTCTCTCCACGATGGTGTGGAAGGAAATTGGTCCTGTCAAGCGTGCTGTCGTGAGCCCTGGGCCGCACGGTGCGTCGTTTGATGAACGGTGAGCGAGACAAGGGAATAGGACGGGGGAGCAAAGCAGAGTGGCGGGCGTACGAGCGTTGAGCTACACTCCACCGAGCGGCGGGTGAGTTCGAGAACGAGGGGCGGGGAGGAAGGGGGCAGAGCGTGCGTGCTGTGGGCACTGCCGCGGTGCGGGGACGAGCGGGCTACACTACAACCCGTGCTGGAGGAGACCTCACTCCGCCCCTAGGATTTGTCTGATCAACTTCTCGCCGGACCTCTCGCAACGGCCAAGTTGGTCACTTGTGAGATGTGAGGGGCAAAGCAAAACATCACGGCGCACGGCGCTTGGCGCTTGTTAAATCGGTCATCACCTTCCAAGATGTGTACGCCACCACGCCTCTCGTTGTGCGTCCGAGCGCCCTACAAAACATTAATAAATTTGAGAGGGTCTTCCTTTGGTCCGGTTCGGGTAAAATGACAGTGCAAGGTCAACTTCGTCTGTTGTCCTAAAGGACTATGAAGGTCTTGGGGTTCTTAATACAGACAAGTTTGTTTATGCACTGTGGCTATAATGGTCATAGTGCACACAAACTTTGGGTGAGGGTTGAAAACTCTTGCATTGAGGAAGACCTTGATTTTTTTTTCCTTAACGACCAGCACCATTGGCAATGGCGTCAAAACATTTTTTGTGACTCTCCATGGCTTCGTGGACGGAAGACTAAAAACACTGCTCCTCTAATTTTTGAGGCCTCGAAAGGAAAAGAAATGGTAAGGAAGGAAGGCCCTCAATAGAAACGCTTGGATATTTAAAACTAAATGTGACAATGTCGTCTCCAGTGCTCACATCCGCCAAATCTTCACCATGTCGATGCTTGTGCATGATTTCCTCCTTGACGACCAGGAGGATGACACTATTGTTTGGAAGCACTCCAATGACAGTATCTACTCGACGGCCGCCGCTTCTAGAGCCCAATTCCCGGAATTGACGCTATCACCCATAGATCTCATGGTTTGGAAGGTTTGGGCCCCACCCAAAGTCAAATTCTTGGCTTGGTTAGCTCTGCAAGACCGGATTTAGACTGCCAACCGGTTGGAGAGACATGGTTAGGCAATTTGCGGTCTTTGCCCCCTCTGTAAAAGGGATGGTCGGACGGACGCACACCTTTTTTACAAATATCGCTTCACCATTAGACTGGAACCTGGTCATTCAGAAGTTAGGTCTTATCCATATGGACACCACATCGTGGCATTTGGAGGGGTCCCTAATGGAGTGGTGGGACAAGCGAACCGACATGCATAACCCCAATAGACAAGCATTGGCCTCTCTCACAATGCTTATCTCTTTGATAATATGGAACGAGAGGAACACTCGTGTCTTCCGCCACAAAAGTGTACCGCCGCCAATCCTTCTGAAAGCAATCGTTGATGAGGCTAAGCTCTGGGTTACCGCGGGTGCAAAGAAACTACCGCTTATTATTTTGTGCGAGTAATTGTTACGTTCTTTTCGTAAGTGCTCTATAATAGTCTACAAACTCTATTCTCCCTTATTTAATAGATGGGGAAAATCTTTTGCCTCTGTTTCGAAAAAAAAGTTTGTATCTTGTGCTAGTGTATGATATTGCTCATTATCATGTGGTCATGTCATTAATTTATTTGTAGAATCTGAATACAAAGTTGTGGCTATCGTTTATTTTAAATCGTTTTTTCTTGTTTGACATGCCAACTCTCTCTCACATTGTTAATTACAATGCCACATCATATGTGTGCTTAGGTGGCAATGCATAATGCATGATGTTCATATGATACTTTCACTACGGGAGATCCAAGGGATCACCGCCGAAAAAGGTTATCAAAAGGGACAACTCATGCCAAAGAAACACCAGGGTTGTGAATGACCTTTGGGCCACCAAAAGAGAATCTTCCGGACAAGTATGGGCCCAATGTCATGCACTTGTGTGGTTTCCAGCTTTCTACCAACCCAATCAAGGGCGGAGGAATATCCGAGTATATCATCGTGTCAATACCCTTCACACCATCGCCAGAGCAGGGTGTCGATTTTCCCTTCTTTCTCATCTTCATCCTACCAATTATGAAGTAGTATCTGAAAGAACATGCGGTGCCCATATGTTTGGTTTTGGTAATTAATGACAATCTATACGGACTAATGGTTGCCTTGAGTTATATTTGAAGGGTTTGTCCATAGGCTTTTCTTGGAGTCCATTTGTTGGTTTCAAGGAGAGTTTGTGATGACCAAGGTGATATTAAGGAATTATCCAGAGATTGGTCTTGTAAGTGTTGAGCTTATTGCAAGCATGTCTTGAAGAAGAAGAGTGTGTGATCATTCATGTTTACCTTCAAGACATCATCCAAATGAAGAGAGTTGGAAAGATTCAAGGTTGATCAAGACTAAGTCAAAGAGTGAATCAAGTTGATCAACACACAAAGCATAGAACATGTACCGAGAGGGATCAAACGACCCCATGGTATGGTAAGCATTGTCAATTACGCTTTGTGTACTAACCCATTGTCTACGTGAGAGTTCTATGTGGGGTTAGGTATGTTTCCATGGGCTTGCGTCAAGAGGAAGATATTATACAACCCATAGAGGATAAGATCAAGTGGTGATCGTCATCAAGTTTGCGGTGTGCAAGTTCAAGTGGAGCATCACGAAGAGATCGAGTGCTTGAAGCTTGCCGTCCATTATGGTGACAATGGACTTGTGAAGATGTGCCGAAGAGTGGCTCACCCATAGTGGAGTATGGGGGAGAAATCTACTAGTCTTCACCGAGCCAACGCAATCAAGAAAGGTGGTACAACTTGAGGGAGTCAAGATCGTCATCATCCAGCTCAAGTGGACAATGTGCAAGGCAAAGTTTTGCCCTTGATAGGTTTTCTATTTTACCGGTCTCATGGTGGTAGTTGGGAGACCGGGTTATTGGATTGATTGCCGTACTATCAAGGGGGGCTCTCGATGAGTAGCTTGATCATATCGTTCGAGCTCAAACCATTGCATGCTTGCATCATCTTTATTGGTTCTTGTTTGGTCCTTCTCCTTGTGAGATTTGGAGCTTATGGTCATTTTCATGCCAAGCTCGAGTTCATCGAAAACAGAATTCACATGCATCTTCTATGATGTTTTCGATGTTGGGGTTTTTGCCGGTTCTCTTTGTGAGTCTTGGAGCTTATGGTCATCTTGATGACAAGCTCGAGTTCATCGAAAACGGAGTTCACATGCATCTTGTATGATGTTTTCGATGTTGGAGGTTATGCCGGTTCTTCTCTGATGGAGTGTTCACTCCTCTATATCTTAGGCATACCTCCCTGCCTCTTCTTACTTTAAACAGTCGTTGTTTTGATGCTACTCGTCCTCCTCTATCCAACAAGCTTGAGTTTGCTCAATTCGGAGCTCATATGAAGAAGTTATGGCAGTTCTGTTTTTCTCCATGCGTTAGTACCGCGGTGGCAGCGGTAGTACCGCTTGTAGCGTCAAGCGGTAGTACCGCTCCAGTACCGCTCTACTACCGCCTCGATTTTGGGTCTGCTCATTTCGTGTCAAGTTCAGCAGTAGTCGCGCGGCAGTAAGGCACAGCAGTTCCGCCTATAAGCGGTAGTGTCGCCCGGAATGGGCGGTAGTACCGCTCCGGTCGGGCGGTAGTACCACTACTGCACTACTGCCACTGTACTCTGCTCTGCCCTGCCTCCTTTGGCCCCGTGTTCTGCTTCTCCAGCGGTAGTACCGCTGGGTGAGTGGTAGTACCGCTTATAAGCGACACTACCGCCCCAAGGTTCATTCTGATTCCTCTATTTCCTGCTTCTACCGTCCGAGCGGTAGTACCGCTCGTGGAGCGGTAGTACCGCTCGTGTGCGGGCTGAGCACATAACGGTTAAATTTTTTCCTCCTATAAAGGGGGTCTTCTTCCCCAATGAACCTTATCCTTTGAGCTCGTGTTCTTTCCCCATTGTTGACCTTCTTCGAGCTTGCTTTCTCTCAATCCCTCCATGGATTCTTGCTAGTTTTGGGGGGAAAAGAGAGGAGATCTAGATCCACATTTCCACCAATCACTTTCTCCTCTAGGTGAGGGGAACCCCTTGGATCTAGATCTTGGAGTTCTTGGTGTTCTCCTTCTTGTTCTTCTTCTCTTTTCCCTCCCTAGCATTAGTTGCTTTGGTGGGATTTGAGAGAGAAGGACTTGGGCACTCCGTGTTCCCTTGACATTGCATTTGGTGCATCGGTTTGAGCTCTCCACGGTGATACGTGGAAGGGAAGTTGAGAAGCTTATTACTCTTGGGTGCTTGCTACCCTTGAGCTTGTTCCTCTTGGGTGCTTGGGCGCCCTAGACGGTTGTGGTCACCTCGGAGCCATATTCCATTGTGGTGAAGCTTAGTGGTGTCGTTGGGGAGATAGCCCCAACCTTTGTGGTGTTTGGAGCTCAATCATTGTGGTGTAAAGCTCCGGGCAAGCGTCGGAGTCTCCAATTAGGTTATGGAGATCACCCCGAGCAATTTGACGGGTTCCGGTGGCCGCCCCCAAGGGTTGCCAAAGTGTACGGGTTTGGTGACCGCCCCCAAGGCTTGCCATTTGTACGGGTTCGGTGACCGCCCTCAAGGGTCCCTTAGTGGAATCATGGCTTCTTGCATTGTGCGAGGGCGTAAGGAGATTATGGTGGCCCTAGTGGCTTCTTGGGGAGCATTGTGCCTCCACACCGCTCCAAACGGACATTAGCATCCGCAAGGGTGTGAACTTCGGGATACATCGGCATCTCCATGTGCCTCGGTTATCTCTTACCCGAGCCCTTTACTTATGCACTTTACTTTGTGATAGCCATGTTGTTTCTTGTCATATATCTTGCTATCACCTAGTTGTTTACCTTGCTTAGCATAAGTTGTTGGTGCACATAGGTGAGCCTAGTTGTTGTAGATTTTGTGCTTGACAAATTAATCGCTAGGTTTATTCCACATTTGTTCAAGCCTAAACCGTAATTATTTTAAAAAACGCCTATTCACCCCCCCCCCCTCTAGGTGACATCCACGATCTTTCAATTGGTATCAGAGCCTCGTCTCTCTTTATAGGGCTTAACCGCCTAGAGATTAAGGATGTCGACTAGGGGCTTAGGATTCTCTGACACTCATAGTTTCGATGGCACAAATTTTGATGTTTGGGTAATTCACATGCTTAATCGCTTTAGGGTCATGGACCCAAATTTAGAGCGAATTGTAGATATGGGGTTTTCTCCTCCAAAGGATCCCCAAAGATTATCTTTAGAGGATGAGAAAAACTCTTATCTCAATGCTCAAGCTTCTAATGTGCTTTTCGATGCTTTGAGCAATGTAGATATATTTCAACTCATGTCATTCCGAGATGCTCATGAGTTGTGGACAAAGCTTCAAGATAAATATGGTGTGCCCAAGAATTGTGGGAATGATAGTTCTCCCTCCACCTCTGGCCTTGTTGTCTTCTCAACTTCTTCTACTTCACCTACATGTGGTTTGCCACAAGGTAATGATATGGTGAGTAGTGTTGGTCATTGCAATGATGATAGTATGCTTATTGACGATGATCCTTCATCAATATCTTATTGCAATGCATCTTCTTTGGACTTTAACACTTCAAGCACCCTACTTGTTTCACATGCTTGTGTTGATAGTCCTTGCATATCATGTAGAAATTGCTTGACTAAAACTCATAATGATATGATTGCTATGTCTTGTTGCCATGATAAAAAATGTATATATTTCCTCGAATTGTTGTGCTAACAATGTAGAGGAAACCCAACACCCCATGGAACAAGATGTAGTCTTGAATGGTGCTTCAAGGGATCCTACATCATCATCTATTGCATTTTTCCTTATGGCTAAGGCTTCAAAGGTATCTCCCACTTTGAATCCCTATATATCTTGTGATGATTTTTATGATGACAAGAATGATGATGATGTTGATAGTGATGAAGAGAATGATAATGTTGCCTCCTTTAAAATTAAGGGGGAAATTATTTTTAAAGCTCTTCATAAGAATAAAGTTGCTCGTTCCAACTTCATGGAAATCATGTCTATTGCCATTGAGGGCAAGAAATATATTGATGAGTTGGAATCTAGTCTAGAGGAGCATGAAGTCACCATTGAGAAAATGGAAGGTCATGAGCGTGATTACGCTAATGAGATCGCCGACCTCTCGCAAGCTCTTGAACTTGAACAAACTACCAAGGAATCTCTTGAGGAGACTTTTGATCTACAACTATCTAGAATAGAAGGAATCTCGTGATAGATCTCTCGAGGTGGCTAATTATTTTTAAACTAAAAATGAGAAGCTTGAAGTTGTGCATGCTAAACTCCTTGAGGATTTTGAGCACCTCGGAAATGGCTCAAGGGTCATTAAGGGTGAGCTCATCAAACTCACCGAGTCTCATGCTCAACTTAAAGATTCATATTCTAAAGAGCTTGCCAAGTTGCCTTATCCTCTTGCTATTATTGATGATGCTTGTGCTACTAACTTTATTTCTAGTGAAGCATCCATTTTGAATGAGAATGTTGAGCTAAGGGCTCAACTTGAGTTGCTATCTAGCACTTATAGGAAATTGGAAGAAAGTCATGTAAAGCTCACAAGCTCTCATGATGATCTTCTAGTATCCCATAATGTGTTAAAGATAGCTCATGAGGCTATGATTATCAAGGTAACATCTAGTGAGCCTCATGTGGATACTAGCACTACTTCAAGTCTAAATGCTATATTGCCATGTGCTAGTCCTCGTAATTCTTCTACTCATAATGTTGCTACTTCTTGTGATGAATTACTTTCATTGCCTTGTTTCTCTAATGATGAAGCTTATGCTTCCTCTAGTACTTGTGTTGATACTAACCATGTAGAGGAAATCAAAGAGCTCAAGGCCCAAGTCACTTCCTTGAAGAAAGACTTGGAAAAGTGTCATGAAGGGAAGTCCAAACTCAACAAGATCTTGAGTGTGCAAAAATCCCCCAATGACAAAGGTGGACTTGGATTCAACTCTAATAAGAAGAAGAAGTCCAAGAGCAACAAGAAGAAGGTCCAAGAAGAACTCAAGAATTCGGCCAAGATTATTTGCTTCAAGTGCAAAATTGAAGGGCATCATGCTAGATCTTGCCCGTTGAAGAAAAAGTCTGTTAATGACAAGCAACAAGGGAAGAGGCCATAAGTTCAATCTCATGCTCAACCACAAGTTGAAGAAAGGCCACTTCCCAAGAAGACTCAAGTTCATGCTTCTCTTTTTGAGAAATCAAGTGAGAAGAAAATGAAGAGTAGACGTTGCTACTTATGTCGTGAGAAAGGTCATGTCGCTTCTTCATGCACTAGCGGTAACTTATCCAACCCAATTATTATTGATGATATCTATTCTCTTGGGAAGAATAAGGTTGGCAATGTGTTTGCCAAGTTTTTTGGTACTCAAAGTGGTGTCAAGCAAAGAACCATTTGGGTAGCCAAGCCTATTGTGACTAACCACTTAGGACCCAACTTCGTTGGGGACCAACAAGCTCAACCTTGATCAATAGGTGTTGTTGGAGGTCACTGGAGACTTGGCTACATTATGAAGATTTAAGGGGTCTTCATCATTCATATTGACTCAAGCCAAGTCATTCAGATTATCTTTCTATCGTATATCCAATGTTCCTCCTTGCGGTAACTCGTTCTTAAATTGTTTACATTGAAAGTTACATGCCCCTTAGCATGTTGTGGTTTTGTACCTTGCATGTGCTTGTATATGTTGTGATTCCAATTTGCTTATCTTGAGAAATCAAGTTTGTGTATGTTGGTTTGCACTTCATGTACATGTGAGTTGTGTGTTGAGCCTTTTTGCTTCTTGGTTGTATCTTAGTTGGCTTGTGTGAGAGATTAATGGAACATCCATTTTGGGGGAGTGATGTGCTTTGTGCACCTCATGGTCCCACAAATGTGTGTAAATGAGTAATACCACCTAGTATTGATATTGCAAGATTATCTAGTCTCTATGTGGTATGTCTTCTCATGAGAAATTCAAATTCTAAATGATCCATTAATTATCTATTGTTGGTTCTCTTTTGCATCTTGGTAAGTGTTTCCTTGGTATCACATTATGGGGGAGTAATAATCTATGTGCCTATTACAAGCCCAGAAAATGTGTACATTTGAGATATTGTCACTTACAATTGATATTTTAAGTTATCGTGTCCCTAAGTGGCATGTTAGCTCTACAAGTTGCAAATTTGCTTTTGTGTTTGGTGTGAAGATGATGTTGGATATTTTTGCAATCTTTCTGTAATGCCCAGGATGGAGTTATACCTCCTACGTGTCGAGGCACGACTTAAAGGCATAAGTCCATCCTAGAATGATCTCAAGTTTGGTAATCTTTGCACAACTCATGTAAAAGAGGGATAGTAAACTGAAAATAGTTGGCTTACAATCGCCACGTCACAGAATAACAGTACAAGTCTCAAACATCATACAATAAGATCACTACAACCCTCTAAGGGCAAAAGCCAAATGTCAAAGTACCAAACTCGGATAAATAAAACAACCACAGGCGGATCGAATCCTAGTAAGAGACTCCACTACTGATCGTCCGGGTAGCGAACGTAGTAACGACTACGCTCCTCGTCGTACTCCCAATCCAGCTCGGTGCCATCACCTGGATAGCTCACAGCTGGACCTGCATCTGGTGTGTGAAGTAACTGTGAGCCACAGAGGACTCAGCAATCCCGTTCCCGGGTAACAGAACTATCAAAGCCTTTAGGTGAGGGAAAGGCTGAAGAAAGAACAAGTCTGCAGCAGCAACTAGCATCTATCTTACGTAAGTGAGAGCGAGAAGAGAAGGCAACGGCGAGAAGTGATCACGAAGTGATCCTAGCTACAAGCTCACAAACATAACCCCTCCGTGTTCAACTCCCGAATCCCTATTCGGAAATTGACAGTCACGGAACACACGCTGGTAGTGTATTAGTATCATTGTGTCAAGTTTTCTACAACCGGAATTAACAAGCTCCCATCTGCCACATAACCGCGGGCACGGCTTTCGAAGTTCAAACCCTGCAGGGGTGTTCCAACTTGACCCATTACAAGCCCACGATCCGCGGAGTCGCAACTCCAAAGTGGGAAGACCCGAGTATCCTCGGAATCCCGTGCTCAAGTTAAACCGAACTAAGGTAAGGCTAATCCAGCAAATCCTCCCGGCGTGTCGACACCCTGATAGTAGCCGCGCGTATCTAGGTCTCAGGACACGACCGGCTGGGCGATTCTACGGGTGGATACCAAATACCTCGGGTTGCCCCAAGGCGGCCCCGCAGAACCCCCGTTTCGGACCAACACTCATGTGGAGCACTGGCCCGGGGTTGTTGATTAAGAAAGAGGGTTAATTACTCCCTATGCATGTTTAGTTTGTTATTAGGCAAATAGTACCAATGTTGGGATTTGCTGGAAAAGACTTAGCACATAGCGGTTTATCGAGGGTGTCCCATACACCCCAACCGTGTTAGGAACGCATAATCAAGGAACATAAAACCGGCTTATACGGATCCTAACGGCATGAGTGGAACAAAACACCAAGCAAAAGGCTTAGCCTTCCACCCTTGCCAGTATATAGGTGATTTCAGTTAAAGCATTAATATAGTGTGATATAACCCAACCAAACTTCAACATGGAGCAAGCATCTTCACTTCACCTGCAACTAGCAACGCTATAAGAAGGGCTGAGCGAAGCGTACTTAGCCAAGCAACGGTTTGCATAGGTAGGGTGGTTAAGCATGGCATTTGGTTACAATTAGGAGGCTGACAAGAAGAACATGGGCATCGAGGCAAAACTATAGATCGAGACTACTAGCAATAGGCGAAGATAGTAAAGTTATCGGGGTTCGGTCATCTTGCCTGAAGAGAAGACGTTCGGATCGAAAGAAGGGTCCTCGTGCTCAAACTCGTTGGAAACCTCGTGCTCAACCTCGTTGGAAAACTCGTGATCAACCTCCGGCTCTAAACAAGACAAACACACCAAGCACCAATCAACACGATGCAATGCGCACTCGAAGAACATGGATGCATGATGGATGCACTAAAGATGCACATGGAGCACGTAAAACATCACTCAAGCAAAACACCTCAAAACAAGATAACAACCTGATATTGTTAATCTACACAGAAAATCACCCAAGTTTGATATAAGATTCGCTGAAATCGGAGTTACGGGCTAAAAGTTATGCCCGAAACAAGATTTGAGCGAAAACTGCAAATTACAGCAACATAGCATCTTGGGAGCTCAAAATAATTAATCTACAGCACCCAAAAAGCATGGCAAAGGACGTGGACATAAACTAGATATAATGTACAACAACTAGGTCCAAAGTGCACCCCCAACGGAGTCACGGATCAATAGCAATGATCTTGGACATATTGAACTTTGAAATAAAATTCTGGCAGCAGAATTTTATTGAAAGTTTGGAGCAAAAGATAAACATGCTACAGCCACTCAAATGGACATGTGAGGACATGGATGGAAAGACAACAATGTATACTTCATGGAACAATTAAAATCCACCCCAAAACTATCATGCATTTTCCTAGAACATCACACGAACATGGCATCGGAACATAACAGATTTCAGACTTAGTGAAATTTCACTAAGTCCTAAAACAGCAACATCATCTTAGCAACAAAAAGAACAAGTTTAAGACACATCTAAACTAAACATGGCAAAGGGTAAGCACCTCATCAAAAATACATATGACGGTGATCCCGAAACACACAAGCATGCATCAATGTGGTGAACACACCGATTACAACGAGCTCAACAAGGTGGCATTTCAAAACAAGTAAAAACACAACATATGAACATGGCATCTTGCAACGAAGATAACAAGGAAACAAAAAATCTACCATGCAACCTATCACACACAACACGTAGTTCGTGTCAAGACGAACACGTGGACATGTCATTTGCATCGTTTGGACAAACGAGCTAAAAGATATCACATGTCAAAGGTGGCACAAAAAATAACACATAGCAGCAGTTTATATCATCATGCACTCTTGCAACAGCAAAACAAGCACCTAGATGATCTCTAACATGCATGACAACAACAGGTAAAACGTAGAGGACAACTCCACCAACATCTGGACATGCTACACGCGCAAAACGGAGAAACAGGTAAAAAGATACAGCAGGTCAAAGTATGCATCACAGATCAAAAGAACAGGGACTTAGGGGATAAAAGTCAACCTCTCCAGATCTGGAACAGTAACGGATCCGGAGATGAACAGTGGATGGGCCTCGGGGATGAACAGTGCGAGGCGGCCCGGTCTGCAGAAGTGGCGGCGGGCCGGCGGCGCGCGGTGGAGGAGGCCCACCGAGGCGGAGGCTGGTGCGGCCTCGGAGGCGAGGTCGGCCCAGGTGGCGCTGGAAGCCGGCGCGGCGGCGCGGCCCGGTCTCCTCGGGTGGCGCCTGGGCCGGGGGAGGCGGCGGCGTACGGCCCGCTCGGGCGACGGGAGAGAGGCCCGCCTGGCCTCGGCTGGCCTGGGGCGGTGACGAGGGAGTGGGGAGGCGCCTGCGCCTCGGAGGCTGGCGGCCGATGGGCTGCGGCGTACGGCCCACGGGACCTGGCGATGACGAAGCGACGGCGCGCTGCGGTGGACTGGCGCGGACGATGTGGTCCTGGCCGGCCCGAAGCGGTCGAGGCCGGCTCGGTCGGTCGACTGGCCGCGCGGTCGAAGCGGTCGCTGCGGTCGAGGGAGCCGGCGCCCAGTCGCCCAATCGTTGACCCGATTGACCGGATCTGGCCAGCGACGGCTGGATCGAGGGATCCTTCGGGATCCCGATGAACAGTGCGGGATCTGAGATAAAAAGGAAAAAAAAGAAAGTGGAGGAGGGGGAAGAAGAAGGGGATGTCCAAATAGACCTAGGGGTCTATATATAGCAGTTTAGACTAGGGTTTGGAGATTAGGGATGTTTAGGAGCCCTCCGATCGTGATCCAACGGATCCGATCGCGGGGATGATTTAAAAGGACCAGACGGAGATAAAAGAAAGCAGCAGGGGTATTTCCGGGACACGAAGTAAGGGCACTTCGGACCCACACGGACAACGGAGGGAAAAGTCAACGGAGTCCAAACGAGACGAGATTTGAGAGGCGGGTTGCACACAACAAAACAACAACACACAACACAACCTCGCGGCACACCGGTAACGAAAAACGCCCGAACAACAAAGTAGGCCTACGGGACGTCACGGACACGCGAGGGAGCTCCGGAACGCGAAACGGACAACGGGAAGAAACACACGGAAACGGAAGCAACCCACAACACAAATGCAATGCAATGCACATGTCTACATGATATGAATGAATGCCACACACTCACACAACAAAACGACGAAAGCCCGAAAGACAAAGAGCCCGAAATGGAAATAGATGAAGCCGGAGATTTATTATAAGCCCAAAAGGGAAAGTATTACATCCGGGGCATTACAAACTCTCCTCTACTACAAAAAGATCTCGTCCCGAGATCTAGGACTGGAAAAAGGAAGGGTACTCGGAACGAAGATGATCTTCTCGTTCCCAGGTAGCTTCTTGGTCTGTGTGATGTGACCACTTGACTTTCAGAAACTTGATGGACTTGTTACGAGTCTTGCGTTCGGTTTCTTCGAGAATTGCAACTGGATGCTCTCGGTAGGAAAGGTCTTGTTGAAGATCAATCTCCTCAAATGGAATCGTGCGCTCAGGTGCCTTGAAGCATTTGCGAAGCTGAGACACATGGAAGACATCATGAACATTTGCAAAGTTGGAAGGGAGCTCGAGCTGATAGGCTAGATCGCCTCTTTTGCCCAGAATTTTGAAAGGCCCAACGTATCTAGGAGCAAGCTTTCCTTTGATACCAAACCTTTGGGTTCCTTTCATCGGAGAAACTCGGAGATAGACATGATCACCGATGTCGAAAGCCAAATCACGATGCTTGCCGTCATAGTAGCTCTTCTGACGCGACTGAGCGGCCTTGAGATTCTCACGTATGACTTTGCACATTTCTTCGGCTTCAGAGATCAAATCATTGCCAAGAAGTTGGCGTTCACCTGTTTCAGACCAGTTGAGAGGGGTACGGCACTTTCTGCCATAGAGAATTTCAAACGGTGCTTTGCCTGCACTTGCTTGGAAGCTGTTGTTGTAAGAGAATTCTGCAAATGGAAGACAGTCCTCCCATTTCATGCCGAAGGAGATGACACAGGCTCTGAGCATATCTTCAAGGATCTGATTCACACGCTCGACTTGACCACTAGTCTGAGGGTGAAAGGCAGTGCTGAACCTGATCTTCGTGCCCATGGCGGACTGAAAGGAGTCCCAGAACTTTGATGTGAACAAGCTGCCACGGTCTGAGGATATCACTTGAGGAATGCCATGTAGGGACACAATTCTGGAAGTGTACAGCTCTGCAAGTTGAGCTGCATTGATTGATTCCTTGACTGGAAGAAAGTGAGCAACTTTGGTAAGCTTGTCAATCACCACAAAGATAGCATCATTGCCTCGCTTGGATTTAGGAAAGCCAGTGACGAAGTCCATTTCAATGTGGTCGAACTTCCACTCAGGAATAGGAAGAGGTTGGAGAAGACCGGCTGGACGTTGATGTTCTGCTTTCACTCTTCTGCATACATCACATTCATTCACGAATTGGGCAATCTCCCTTTTCATGCGTGTCCACCAGTAAGATTGCTTGAGGTCTTGGTACATCTTGGAACTGCCAGGATGAATGGAAAGGAGAGAGTCATGAGCTTCTTCCATTATGAGCTTCCTGAGATCACCTTTGGGAACAACGAGTCTGTCCTCGAAGAACAAGGTATCTCTCACATCAACACGGAAGCACTTATATTTTGGAGTGCCCTTTGCAATCCCATGTTTCACCTTCTTCACCATGGTATCACTGAGCTGGGCCTCACGGACTTGATCTTCCAAGGTAGGAGCAATTTGGAGATTTGCAAGAAAACCCTGCGGAACAACCTGAAGGTTGAGCTTCCTGAAAGCTTCACAAAGCTCAGGCTGGTGTGGCTTGATAAGAAGGCTGTTGCAATATGCCTTTCTGCTCAAAGCATCTGCAATCACATTCGCCTTGCCTGGAGTGTACTCAATGCTGGGGTTGTACTCTTGGATCATCTCGACCCAACGAGTCTGGCGGAGGTTCAGATGCGGCTGTGTGAAGATGTACTTCAAGCTCTTGTGATCAGTGAAGATGTCGACCTTTCTGCCCAACAACAGATGTCTCCACGTAATCAGAGCATGTACCACAGCTGCTAACTCGAGATCATGTGTGGGATAGTTCTTCTCAGCTGGCTTGAGCTGACGTGAAGTATATGCCACAATTCTCTTCTCTTGCATAAGCACACCACCAAGGCCTTGAAGAGAAGCGTCACAGAACACTTCATAGGGTTTGGATTCATCTAGAGGAATCAGAACTGGAGCTGAGACAAGCTTCTCTTTGAGGGTTTTGAAAGCCACTTCACACTCGGGAGACCAAAAGTATTTGACATTCTTCTGGAGGAGGTTGGAAAGAGGCTTGGCAATCTTGGAGAAGTTCTCCACAAACCTTCTGCAATAGCTGGCAAGACCCAGAAAACTGCGGAGCTGCTTGACGTTCTGAGGAGCTTCCCAGTTGACAATTGCTTCAACTTTCTCGGGATTAACCGCAATACCGTCAGCTGAGATAATGTGGCCCAGGTACAAAACCTTATCAAGCCAAAACTCGCACTTTGAGAACTTGGCATAGAATTTATGCTCTCGGAGTCGATCAAGAACCAGACGCAAGTGCTTTTCGTGATCTTCTTCATTCTTGGAAAACACCAGAATATCATCCAGATACACTAGCACAAACTCGCCTGTATAGGGGTTGAAGATGTAATGCATCATCCTTGAAAAGGTAGGAGGAGCATTGGCGAGGCCGAAGGACATGACGGTATACTCATATGAACCGTAGCTCGTTCTGAACGCCGTCTTGGGAATGTCTTCCTCGCGAATGCGAATTTGATGGTAGCCCATTCGGAGGTCAAGCTTAGAGAACACTTTAGCTCCTTTGAGCTGCTCAAAGAGTTCGTTGATGTTGGGGAGCGGATACTTGTTCTTAATCGTCTTCTTGTTCAGTGGCCGGTAGTCAACACAGAGACGCTCCGTGCCATCTTTCTTCTTGACAAATAAGACACCACAGCCCCACGGAGATGTACTCGGTCTGATGAGACCCATACGCTCCTGTTCATCCAACTGTCTCTTCAATTCCTTCAATTCATCTGAAGAGAGCTTGTATGGACGCCGACAAACAGGTTCGGTGCCCGGCTCGAGTTCAATGACAAACTCCACCTGACGGTGTGGAGGCATGCCTGGAAGTTCTTCTGGAAAGACGTCTTGATATTCATTCACCACTGGAATTTGTTCTATGGCATTAATTTCACCCTTATCATTAAGAGAGAAAAGCCGAATAGTATTATCCCTGGAGGCGAAGATAATCACATCTTCATCAGAATGAGTCAATTTGACTTCCTTTTGAGCACAATCAATGTGAGCATCGTGCTGAGAAAGCCAATCCATTCCGAGAATGAGGTCGATGTCGGAATGACCAAGAATCACCGGAGAAGCCAAAAATCGATAATCACCCATGCGAATGGAAACATCCGGAGCATATATACTGGAATGCATCTGCTTTCCCGGAGAGGAAACTGCCAACTGCCTCGGTAAAGCTGCTGTGACCACACTATGCTTGGATGCAAACGGGCATGACATGAAAGAATGTGAAGCACCCGAATCAAATAACACTTTAGCTGGAAAAGAGTTAACTGGAAGGTTACCCAGAATGACATCAGAAGAAGCCTCTGCTTGTGCTGCATTCATCAGATTGACCCTGGCAGCCTTTGGATCATGCCTGACAATAGCTGAACTCACAGGCGGTGGAGGAGGAAGACGCTTCGGATTCGGACATCTGTTTGCATAATGACCCTTCTGGCCACACTTGTTGCACACCACTTCAGAGAGAGGACGGAAATGAGAGCCACTGGACTTGGAGCCTTGAGACTGAAACTGCTTCTTCGACTGGTTGCTTGGGTTGGGTGGGTGGGAGAAACCACGACCACTAGAGTTCTTGTTGTTGGAGTTGTTGAAGTTGCTGGAGTTGTTGAATGGAGCTCGAATCATTGGAGGAGGAGGAAGCCAGAATTTCTGTTGTTTCGCAGCCAACTGAGACGATGAGGTAGAGTGAACAGCATCTCGAATTCTCTTCTTAGAAGCCTCCATCTTAAGCTGAGCTGCTTCTTGTTTCAAAGCCATATTATAGAACTTATCGAATTCGTCTGGCTCGAACAGAGTGAGAGCAAGCTGAAGTTCATCTTTGAGACCTCCACGGAACTGATAGATTTTGCTCTTTGCATCAGGTATGTCTTGCTTTGCATAGCGAGCGAGGTTTTGGAACTTGACATTATACTGATAGACTGTCATGGAGCCCTGCTTGAGGTTGCGGAATTGCTCACGCATACCCTCAATGACACTTGTAGGAATGTGATGCGAGCGGAAATCCTTGCAGAAGTTCTCCCACGAGATCACTTGACCCGGCCTTGAGTCTTTATACTGCTGCCACCAATCAGCTGCTTGATCTTTCAGTTGGAAGGCTGCAAACTTCACATAGTCATCTTCTTTCACGTTACTGCACTCAAAATGCTTCTTGATATCGGTCAGCCAATCCTCAGCATCAAGAGGGTCGACACAGTAACTGAAAGCTTTAGGATTGTTAGCCAGGAACTGGTTGAGGGTAGCATGGTGCTGCTGGAAGAAGTTGCCTTGGTTCATAGGAACGCCCTGATTAGCTTGATTAGCTTGCATAGCCTGCATTTGCTGCATCATCTGCATCATCAACTGAGTGTTCTGAGCAGTAGTCTGCATAATTGCTCTCCAAGCCTCAGGCGGAGGAGGAGGTGAAGGAGGATGCTCTGGGACCTCTTCCACCTCTGGGTTGGCATTCGGAACCTTTTTCGGAGCCATCCTGTAAGAGATGACCACGAATCAGCAATTGATTGACAAAAGGAATAAGCTGAATCAATGGAATGAATTGCAACAAGTCTTCACAATAATCATTCGAACAATAAGAACGAATGAAATCATCCGAACAAGAGGAACGAATGAATTTCTTAGTTAATTGGTAACATCAGTCTTCACGAGAAGCCACATAGGGATCAAAAGGATAAAATAATAAAAACAACAAGGTACGGAAAGGAACAAACACAAGAGAGGAGTTTCGTTCTAACATCTTTGTGCTGAAAGCATATGAACGCGTTACGAAAAGGTTTTGCAATCCCCGGATCAGCATAGCCAAGGACCCTTTAAGATGCAACTCCTGATAGTAACCTTGGTCATATAACCCCTTCACTCAATGTCGAACCCCGAACTCACTAACCTGCATTCGTTGGAAGAATGCCTACGATCTACTGGATAAAACCCACCTATAGCTTTCCGAAAGATTCCAGTTATGCAATCAGGTGTTGGGGATACACGGGAAGCACCGCGCAATCAACTCTAACCTACATCCAGGTGTATCCATCCTTCAACACTTAACCAGTCTTTCTCGGAAACTGTGTACCTCGGACCTTCGAAAAGCATCCGCTATAACAAGCTATGGCAATACTCCCGAACTACCTCCCCAGTACTGGGTGATGTCGGGGTTATCTTGCCACTGGCCGTATAGGGGAGATTTTCGATGTCGGCCGTCTTAAGTATTTAGTACTGCCGCGATATGCTTGTTACAGTGATACCCCGAAGCTCAACTCCTCGGTAACAGGAGGCATCGGGAACAATATCCTTGTCACAAGAACATCGAAACAATCCCAGAATACTCGCGGGATTCCTAAAAAAAAAATTGTGCAAATTTTGAAGATAGGAGAGACAAGAGTAGACGTCAGGAGTCCTCACCAGAGAGAAAAGGGGATGGGAAGCAAAGAAAACCTACTCTCCGATATAATATATGACTCAAAAAGTTTTCAGTGTGTGCCTAGACTCAACCGTCAACGGTTCGATCAAACAGTGGGGGCTCCTAGGTCGGAGAAGGCTCTGAATACCAACTTGTAATGCCCAGGATGGAGTTATACCTCCTACGTGTCGAGGCACGACTTAAAGGCATAAGTCCATCCTAGAATGATCTCAAGTTTGGTAATCTTTGCACAACTCATGTAAAAGAGGGATAGTAAACTGAAAATAGTTGGCTTACAATCGCCACGTCACAGAATAACAGTACAAGTCTCAAACATCATACAATAAGATCACTACAACCCTCTAAGGGCAAAAGCCAAATGTCAAAGTACCAAACTCGGATAAATAAAACAACCACAGGCGGATCGAATCCTAGTAAGAGACTCCACTACTGATCGTCCGGGTAGCGAACGTAGTAACGACTACGCTCCTCGTCGTACTCCCAATCCAGCTCGGTGCCATCACCTGGATAGCTCACAGCTGGACCTGCATCTGGTGTGTGAAGTAACTGTGAGCCACAGAGGACTCAGCAATCCCGTTCCCGGGTAACAGAACTATCAAAGCCTTTAGGTGAGGGAAAGGCTGAAGAAAGAACAAGTCTGCAGTAGCAACTAGCATCTATCTTACGTAAGTGAGAGCGAGAAGAGAAGGCAACGGCGAGAAGTGATCACGAAGTGATCCTAGCTACAAGCTCACAAACATAACCCCTCCGTGTTCAACTCCCGAATCCCTATTCGGAAATTGACAGTCACGGAACACACGCTGGTAGTGTATTAGTATCATTGTGTCAAGTTTTCTACAACCGGAATTAACAAGCTCCCATCTGCCACATAACCGCGGGCACGGCTTTCGAAGTTCAAACCCTGCAGGGGTGTTCCAACTTGACCCATTACAAGCCCACGATCCGCGGAGTCGCAACTCCAAAGTGGGAAGACCCGAGTATCCTCGGAATCCCGTGCTCAAGTTAAACCGAACTAAGGTAAGGCTAATCCAGCAAATCCTCCCGGCGTGTCGACACCCTGATAGTAGCCGCGCGTATCTAGGTCTCAGGACACGACCGGCTGAGCGATTCTACGGGTGGATACCAAATACCTCGGGTTGCCCCAAGGCGGCCCCGCAGAACCCCCGTTTCGGACCAACACTCATGTGGAGCACTGGCCCGGGGTTGTTGATTAAGAAAGAGGGTTAATTACTCCCTATGCATGTTTAGTTTGTTATTAGGCAAATAGTACCAATGTTGGGATTTGCTGGAAAAGACTTAGCACATAGCGGTTTATCGAGGGGGTCCCATACACCCCAACCGTGTTAGGAATGCATAATCAAGGAACATAAAACCGGCTTATACGGATCCTAACGGCATGAGTGGAACAAAACACCAAGCAAAAGGCTTAGCCTTCCACGCTTGCCAGTATATAGGTGATTTCAGTTAAAGCATTAATATAGTGTGATATAACCCAACCAAACTTCAACATGGAGCAAGCATCTTCACTTCACCTGCAACTAGCAACGCTATAAGAAGGGCTGAGCGAAGCGTACTTAGCCAAGCAACGGTTTGCATAGGTAGGGTGGTTAAGCATGGCATTTGGTTACAATTAGGAGGCTGACAAGAAGAACATGGGCATCGAGGCAAAACTATAGATCGAGACTACTAGCAATAGGCGAAGATAGTAAAGTTATCGGGGTTCGGTCATCTTGCCTGAAGAGAAGACGTTCGGATCGAAAGAAGGGTCCTCGTGCTCAAACTCGTTGGAAACCTCGTGCTCAACCTCGTTGGAAAACTCGTGATCAACCTCCGGCTCTAAACAAGACAAACACACCAAGCACCAATCAACACGATGCAATGCGCACTCGAAGAACATGGATGCATGATGGATGCACTAAAGATGCACATGGAGCACGTAAAACATCACTCAAGCAAAACACCTCAAAACAAGATAACAACCTGATATTGTTAATCTACACAGAAAATCACCCAAGTTTGATATAAGATTCGCTGAAATCGGAGTTACGGGCTAAAAGTTATGCCCGAAACAAGATTTGAGCGAAAACTGCAAATTACAGCAACATAGCATCTTGGGAGCTCAAAATAATTAATCTACAGCACCCAAAAAGCATGGCAAAGGACGTGGACATAAACTAGATATAATGTACAGCAACTAGGTCCAAAGTGCACCCCCAACGGAGTCACGGATCAATAGCAATGATCTTGGACATATTGAACTTTGAAATAAAATTCTGGCAGCAGAATTTTATTGAAAGTTTGGAGCAAAAGATAAACATGCTACAGCCACTCAAATGGACATGTGAGGACATGGATGGAAAGACAACAATGTATACTTCATGGAACAATTAAAATCCACCCCAAAACTATCATGCATTTTCCTAGAACATCACACGAACATGGCATCGGAACATAACAGATTTCAGACTTAGTGAAATTTCACTAAGTCCTAAAACAGCAACATCATCTTAGCAACAAAAAGAGCAAGTTTAAGACACATCTAAACTAAACATGGCAAAGGGTAAGCACCTCATCAAAAATACATATGACGGTGATCCCGAAACACACAAGCATGCATCAATGTGGTGAACACACCGATTACAACGAGCTCAACAAGGTGGCATTTCAAAACAAGTAAAAACACAACATATGAACATGGCATCTTGCAACGAAGATAACAAGGAAACAAAAAATCTACCATGCAACCTATCACACACAACACGTAGTTCGTGTCAAGACGAACACGTGGACATGTCATTTGCATCGTTTGGACAAACGAGCTAAAAGATATCACATGTCAAAGGTGGCACAAAAAATAACACATAGCAGCAGTTTATATCATCATGCACTCTTGCAACAGCAAAACAAGCACCTAGATGATCTCTAACATGCATGACAACAACAGGTAAAACGTAGAGGACAACTCCACGAACATCTGGACATGCTACACGCGCAAAACGAAGAAACAGGTAAAAAGATACAGCAGGTCAAAGTATGCATCACAGATCAAAAGAACAGGGACTTAGGGGATAAAAGTCAACCTCTCCAGATCTGGAACAGTAACGGATCCGGAGATGAACAGTGGATGGGCCTCGGGGATGAACAGTGCGAGGCGGCCCGGTCTGCAGAAGTGGCGGCGGGCCGGCGGCGCGCGGTGGAGGAGGCCCACCGAGGCGGAGGCTGGTACGGCCTCGGAGGCGAGGTCGGCCCAGGTGGCGCTGGAAGCCGGCGCGGCGGCGCGGCCCGGTCTCCTCGGGTGGCGCCTGGGCCGGGGGAGGCGGCGGCGTACGGCCCGCTCGGGCGACGGGAGAGAGGCCCGCCTGGCCTCGGCTGGCCTGGGGCGGTGACGAGGGAGTGGGGAGGCGCCTGCGCCTCGGAGGCTGGCGGCCGATGGGCTGCGGCGTACGGCCCACGGGACCTGGCGATGACGAAGCGACGGCGCGCTGTGGTGGACTGGCGCGGACGATGTGGTCCTGGCCAGCCCGAAGCGGTCGAGGCCGGCTCGGTCGGTCGACTGGCCGCGCGGTCGAAGCGGTCGCTGCGGTCGAGGGAGCCGGCGGCCAGTCGCCCAATCGTTGACCCGATCGACCGGATCTGGCCAGCGACGGCTGGATCGAGGGATCCTTCGGGATCCCGATGAACAGTGCGGGATCTGAGATAAAAAGGAAAAAAAAAAGTGGAGGAGGGGGAAGAAGAAGGGGATGTCCAAATAGACCTAGGGGTCTATATATAGCAGTTTAGACTAGGGTTTGGAGATTAGGGATGTTTAGGAGCCCTCCGATCGTGATCCAACGGATCCGATCGCGGGGATGATTTAAAAGGACCAGACGGAGATAAAAGAAAGCAGCAGGGGTATTTCCGGGACACGAAGTAAGGGCACTTCGGACCCACACGGACAACGGAGGGAAAAGTCAACGGAGTCCAAACGAGACGAGATTTGAGAGGCGGGTTGCACACAACAAAACAACAACGCACAACACAACCTCGCGGCACACCGGTAACGAAAAACGCCCAAACAACAAAGTAGGCCTACGGGACGTCACGGACACGCGAGGGAGCTCCGGAACGCGAAACGGACAACGGGAAGAAACACACGGAAACGGAAGCAACCCACAACACAAATGCAATGCAATGCACATGTCTACATGATATGAATGAATGCCACACACTCACACAACAAAACGACGAAAGCCCGAAAGACAAAGAGCCCGAAATGGAAATAGATGAAGCCGGAGATTTATTATAAGCCCAAAAGGGAAAGTATTACATCCGGGGCATTACACTTTCACCGGGAATTATTTCCAAATACCTCTTGTCTTTGACAAGTGGTAATCATTTATGTGGTGGAAATTATTGATCATCTTTACATTGTCTTTTGGTTTTATTTGTATTATCTCTTGCCAAGTTTGTGTCAACTCCCATTTCCATCCATGCCACTTGTGGATCTTGTTTTGTATTGATTTTGTCGAGTGTTTTCTAGATATAGTGAAAGTGGTGATCCCACCTTGTGCATTTTGTATTCAAATGCAAATTCTCTTTAATGCACAATTCTTGGGGGAGCTATCCTATTTCGATAGAACACTCATCTTGTGATCCATATCAAGTGTGTGTTGATGGAAGGCAAGCCATTTCTTTTTGGTACTTTGTGCCATCATGAAACTTTGTAGATGGGTTGGTTTGTTTGGAACCATCCTCTCTTTGGGGAGTTTGATATCTTTCCTTTTGCGAGTATCAATGGATATCTCATTCCTTGATGTATCTTTTAAATAGATATCTTCCTAGTGATGATTTCTCCTTTTGGTATCCTAGTCTCACTTGGTATTTATTTTTCATTTGGTATCGTTTCTTGAAAGTCTTGAGCATGCATATTTACCTCATGTATTTTCTTTGGCATGCTTTCTTTCTTTGACCCAATATATAGGGGAAACTCCACCTAGTCTCAATTTGGATGAGATGTGCATGAAATTAATTTTCATATATAAATGCACATATGTTTGTGGAGTTTGTCCTATGTATTGGTGTTTCTAACTCTTTGGTCCCAATGAGTTTGGGTACCATTTTTTTTGTGTTGTTGTTCTAGGAACAATTGGAGATGCATTGGATGCTCGACTCACTCACGAGGAAGGTGTTGTCGCCATGTGCTTATTGGAATCAAGCTAGGATGATCAAAGAACTACTATCTACCTTGAATTGGTATCTACTACATCCTTCCAATGCTATCTCGGTAACAAGTATCATCATCTACTTCATGCACACATTTCTTGCATCAACCTTGTGTATGTTGTATCATGGCATGTAATTCTTTGTTTCTTGTGATACTTGTTTCCTTTCTCAAAGCATCCCAACAATGATCTCTTGTTGCTAGTTGTGATGTCTTTGATATTCGTGTGGCGGAATTCATTTGTATACAATAAGACCATATCTAGCCATGTGCTATACTTTCAAGCAAATATCTTATTGGTATATTTATGACTTCCTCGTGGATATCTTTTTCTTTCCTTTTTGTAACTATTTCATGTGTACATCCTTCTTGTGGATTGATATCATCATGATTTTCATCTACCTAGAATCTTATACACTTGAGATAAATTACATATCTAGTAGATATCCTTTTCTTTCACGTCCGCCTTGTCCTTCTTGTATTATTTCTTTGGTGGCTCCGTGAAAGATTTTTCCTTGAGTGCGGGTCTTACTTTGTTGCATCTTGATGCACTCTTGTGTGGTGAAGATTTTTATTCTCTTGCTTGTCTTGATGAGGCTTTTACCATTTCAATTGGTATCCCTCCTCATGACAATGCTATTATTTTCTTTCTTCACCATGGGTTGTCACAAGCGTTGGTTATTCATTTTGCATCGTGAGTGTGCTTGTGAAACCCTTTGCTTGGTGTGTGTGGGAAGCACATGTCATGCACCTTGTATCTCCACTATTCAAGACTATGTTGATGCTTAATGCTCACCCTTACATTAGTCTTCTCAAGTGCTTTGCCATGACTCACACACATCATTTTGGTTGAGCCTACTCTTAAGTTGCCTCTTTTATATGTTGCTCAACCATTTGTTTGTTGCAAGTGCTAGGCTTTGTTTCCTACATGCTCAATTGCACTTGTTGTGTGTTTCTATTGATTTTGTGGGAGTGATGATCCTATTTTCTGCTCGTTGTATCCAAATACAAAACTAAATTGTGCACAAATTATGGGGAGTTTCTCTAGAACACTCCTTTGCTCATATCATAATATCTTTTATTCATGTGGCATGTAGGATCATTGGTCTAGTTGGTTTTTGATAGCGTGCTTCAATTAGTATCTTTGATTGCTTGATTGCTTGATTGCTCGTTTCTCTCTATGTTATGTCTTTGTGGCATATCATTCTTTTGCAATCTTTGAGCCTCAATATAGTTTGTCTTCCTACAAGTATTTACCGTTGGATATGTGTATTACATTCCACTCTATTGTTGAGAAATACACAATTTATGGAGGAACACAATTTATATTGGCCTTCTAAGCTTTTTGCCCAATTTGGCAATCGATGCCAATGGGGGAGAAGTTTTAGAGAGTTTTGTGAGGAAGTTTAGAGAGTTGTTTCCTCTCTTATTGCTTTGGTTTTGTTCCTAAGATTTTGCATCTCATGCGCATACATTATTGTTGCATGGTATGGTGATGCATAATTCCTTATATAAACTCTCTTGAAAGTGATTGTTATCAATTACCAAAATGGGGGAGATTGAAAGAATATGCGATGCCCCCATGTTTAGTTTTGGTAATTAATGACAATCTCTATGGACTAATGGTTGCCTTGAGTTATATTTGAAGGGTCTGTCCATAGGCTTTTCTTGGAGTCCATTTGTTGGTTTCAAGGAGAGTTTGTGGGGACCAAGGTGCTATTAAGGAATTATCCAAAGATTGGTCTTGTAAGTGTTGAGCTTATTGCAAGCATGTCTTGAAGAAGAAGAGTGTGTGATCATTCATGTTTACCTTCAAGACATCATCCAAATGAAGAGAGTTGGAAAGATTCAAGGTTGATCAAGACTAAGTCAAAGAGTGAATCAAGTTGATCAACACACAAAGCATAGAAGATGTACCGAGAGGGATCAAGCAATCCCATGGTATGGTAAGCATTGTCAATTACGCTTTGTGTACTAACCCATGGTCTACGTGGGAATTCTATGTGGGGTTAGGTATGTTTCCATGGGCTTGCGTTAAGAGGAAGATATTATACAACCCATGGAGGATAAGATCAAGTGGTGATCGTCATCAAGTTTGCGGTGTGCAAGTTCAAGTGGAGCATCACGAAGAGATCGAGTGCTTGAAGTTTGCCGTCCATTGTGGTGACAATGGACTTGTGAAGATGTGCCGAAGAGTGTCTCACCCATAGTGAAGTATGGGGGAGCAATCTACTAGTCTTCACCGAGCCAATGCAATCAAGAAAGGTGGTACAACATGAGGGAGTCAAGATCGTCATCATCCAGCTCAAGTGGACAATGTGCAAGGCAAAGGTTTGCCCTTGATAGGTTTTCTATTTTACCGGTCTAATGGTGGTAGTTGGGAGACTGGGTTATAGGATTGATTGTTATACTATCAAGGGGGGCTCTCTATGAGTAGCTTGATCATATCGTTCGTAGAGAGCTCAAACCATTGCATGCTTGCATCATCTCTATTGGTCATTTTCATGCCAAGCTCGAGTTCATCGAAAACAAAGTTCACATGCATCTTCTATGATGTTTTCGATGTTGGGGTTTTTGCCGGTTCTCTTTGTGAGTCTTGGAGCTTATGGTCATCTTGATGACAAGCTCGAGTTCATCGAAAACGGAGTTCACATGCATCTTGTATGATGTTTTCGATGTTGGAGGTTATGCCGGTTCTTCTCTGATGGAGTGTTCACTCCTCTATATCTTAGGCATACCTCCCTGCCTCTTCTTACTTTAAACAGTCGTTGTTTTGATGCTACTCGTCCTCCTCTATCCAACAAGCTTGAGTTTGCTCAATTCGGAGCTCATATGAAGAAGTTATGGTAGTTATGTTTTTCTCCCTGTGGTAGTACTGCGGTGGCAGCGGTAGTACCGCTTGTAGCGTCAAGCGGTAGTACCGCTCCAGTACCGTGATGGGCTTCTCGCCCCTCGTTGGTTACCCCAAGTGGAAGGTGTGAGATGTAGTGTTGCGGAAGTTTTTCCCTTGGCAAGATACCAAGGATCGAATCCCTAGAGACTCCTAGGTTCAACAAGAAGGTGTCAACTGCTAACGGCTCCAGATATTAGCAATCAACGTGGACCTGCACACAGATACAAATAACTTTGCTCCCAACGAGTACAGAGAGGTTGTCAATCCCTCCGGCCTTGTAGTTCACAAAGGATTAAACGCAAATGATAGGAGTGATAGATAATGTTTGCAATAGTAAATAATAGCGAAAAGTAAATAGCGTATGTGATCAATGATGGTAATATGGACCGGAGTCTCATGATGTTCACTAGTGATGTCTCTCTCCCAAAAGACGATAAAACAGCTATGTGAGGTAAACGAATTACAGCTGGGCAATTGACAGGACCATGTTCGCAAACCAATGCTGACTACATTGCAAGAAAGGTCGAGGTTCAAAGCATGGGCGGTACGCCAAAGAAAGTAGACCGAAATCCATCAATATCTACTACTAATCATCCACCTTGAGATATCTATTCAGAACATCTCGCTGGTATTAAGTTGCGAGTCCCACCCATAGTGTAAACTCAATGCTACAGACAACTGCATTAAAAGAACTTTGCGTAAAGTAAACAATCTTTGCACCCGCGGGCACAAGCACCGTTGTTTTCCCCCTTGTGGCAACAGCACATCCCCTAGACTCATGTTTCTGTCACTCAAGCTAGTCATCGAGGGACATGAACCCACAATCGAGCATAACGTTCCCTCTTGGAGTCACTACCTACTACTTGGTCAAAGCAATAAATAACAACGGAGAACATGCAAGAATTACTTATGAACATAAATATAAAAGAGGTAGATCAAATATATTACTCAATCACAATCTGAACATAATCTCATAATCCATCGGATCCCAGCAAACTCAACATAGCAACAGCATAAGGATTACATATGTGCCTCGATCATGTAGGGCAGCTCACGAGGACTAATTAGTGAAGCACAAGAACGGGAGGAGAACATCACATAGCTACTGGTCATGGACTTATGGTCCAAGGGAGACTACTCACAACTCATCCGGGAGGCGTCCATGGTGGTGGAGAGGCTCCCGGTGGTGATCCTCCCCTCCGGCATGGTGCCGGGAAGAGTTCTTCTGGTGCTCCCGATCTTGGAAGCGGCGGCAGCGGCGGAACATAGATGAGATCGCCAAAAATAGTTCCCGTCTCGAGGGTTTCGGGGAACGCTCTAAATATATGCCAAAGGGGGGCACCAGACGGGGCTCGGGGGGCCCAGGCGCCCCCCCCCCCCCCCC
>LR738710.1:634910508-634923289 GCA_902687465.1 Secale cereale
CCCCTTGTGGCAACAGCACATCCCCTAGACTCATGTTTCTGTCACTCAAGCTAGTCATCGAGGGGCATGAACCCACAATCGAGCATAACGTTCCCTCTTGGAGTCACTACCTACTACTTGGCCAAAGCAATAAATAACAACGGAGAACATGCAAGAATTACTTATGAACATAAATATAAAAGAGGTAGATCAAATATATTACTCAATCACAATCTGAACATAATCTCATAATCCATCGGATCCCAGCAAACTCAACATAGCAACAGCATAAGGATTACATATGTGCCTCGATCATGTAGGGCAGCTCACGAGGACTAATTAGTGAAGCACAAGAACGGGAGGAGAACATCACATAGCTACTGGTCATGGACTCATGGTCCAAGGGAGACTACTCACAACTCATCCGGGAGGCGTCCATGGTGGTGGAGAGGCTCCCGGTGGTGATCCTCCCCTCCGGCAGGGTGCCGGGAAGAGTTCTCCTCGTGCTCCTGATCTTGGAAGCGGCGGCGGCGGCGGAACAGAGATGAGATCGCCAAAAAGAGTTCCTGTCTCGAGGGTTTCGGGGAACGCTCTAAATATATGCCAAAGGGGGGCACCAGACGGGGCTCGGGGGGCCCAGGCGCCCCCCGGCGCGGCCCGGGGGGGCGCGCCGCCAGGGCGTCTGGAGCCCTGGTGCCCCCCCCCCCCCCGGCTGTCCTTCGGACGCACGGTAGGTTCTGGAACGCTGATTTTTTATATAATTTTTCTGGATTTTTCCTGGCAGTTCTCGTAATGTGAAAACCTGAAATACAAAAATAGCCGAAAACAGAAACTGGCACTGGGGTGCACTGAGTTAATAGGTTAGTCCAAATATGATCAAAAGTGTATGGAAGTGTATGAATATCATAGCAATATCACCCAAAAGAGGCATGGAGCAAGCAGAAATTATAGATACGTTTTGGACGTATCATACCGCTCCACTACCGCCTCGATTTTGGGTCTGCTCTTTTCGTGTCGGGTTCAGCAGTAGTCGCGCGGCAGTAAGGCATGGCAGTTCCGCCTATAAGCGGTAGTGCCGCCCGGAATGGGCGGTAGTACCGGCTATAAGCGATAGTACCGCTCCGGTCGGGCGGTACTACCGCTACTGCACTACTGCCACCGTACTCTGCTCTGTCCTGCCTCCTTTGGCCCCGTGTTCTTCTTCTCCAACGGTAGTACCGCTGGGTGAGTGGTAGTACCTCTTATAAGCGGCACTACCGCCCCAAGGTTCATTCTGATTGCTCTATTTCCTGCTTCTACCGCCCGAGCAGTAGTACCGCTCGTGGAGCGGTAGTACCACTCGTGTGCGGGCTGACCACATAACAGTTGGATTTTTCCCCTCCTATAAAAGGGGGTCTTCTTCCCTAATGAACCTTATCCTTTGAGCTCATGTTCTTCCCCCATTGTTGACCTTCTTCGAGCTTGCTTTCTCTCAATCCCTCCATGGATTCTTTCTAGTTTTCGGGGGGAAAGAGAGAGGAGATCTAGATCCACATTTCCACCAATCACTTTCTGCTCTAGGTGAGGGGAACCCCTTGGATCTAGATCTTGGAGTTCTTGGTGTTCTCCTTCTTGTTCTTCCTCTCTTTTCCCTCCCTAGCATTAGTTGCTTTGGTGGGATTTGAGAGAGAAGGACTTGGGCACTCCGTGTGCCCTTGACATTGCATTTGGTGCATCGCTTTGAGCTCTCCACGGTGATACGTGGAAGTGAAGTTGAGAAGCTTATTACTCTTGGGTGCTTGGTAGCCTTGAGCTTGTTCCTCTTGGGTGCTTGGGCGCCCTAGACGGTTGTGGTCACCTTGGATCCATATTCCATTGTGGTGAAGCTTCGTGGTGTCGTTGGGGAGATAGCCCCAACCTTTGTGGTGTTTGGAGCTCAATCATTGTGGTGTAAAGCTCCGAGCAAGCGTAGGGGTCTCCAATTAGGTTGTGGAGATCACCCCGAGCAATTTGACGGGTTCCGGTGGCCGCCCCCAAGGGTTGCCAAAGTGTACGGGTTCGGTGACCGCCCCCAAGGCTTGCCATTTGTACGGGTTCGGTGACCGCCCTCAAGGGTCCCTTAGTGGAATCACGACATCTTGAAGTGTGCGAGGGCGTGAGGAGATTATGGTGGCCCTAGTGGCTTCTTGGGAGCATTGTGCCTCCACACCGCTCCAAACGGAGATTAGCATCCACAAGGGTGTGAACTTGGGATACATCGTCGTCTCCACGTGCCTCAGTTATCTCTTACACCCGAGCCCTTTACTTATGCACTTTACTTTGTGATAGCCATATTGTTTCTTGTCATATATCTTGCTATCACTTAGTTGTTTATCTTGCTTAGCATAAGTTGTTAGTGCACATATGTGAGCCTAGTTGTTGTAGGTTTTGTGCTTGACAAATTAACCGCTAGGTTTATTCCACATTTGTTCAAGCCTAAACCGTAATTATTTTAAAGCACCTATTCACCCCCCCCCCCCCTCTAGGCGACATCCACGATCTTTCAGTATATGATATCAAAAGTTAGAACTTTTAAAAAAGGACAAATCACTTGCATCAGTCGAATGTTCAAACTGATTTGGTCTTGGAACTAGATGATGTTAAACATGTGTTACATTACATGTTGTGGCGCGACCTTCATCTTGCATAACAAGCTTTTGGTAGTTAGAGATAGAGTTTATGTTCTGTGTATGTTTATCTTTCTATCTCTTCTCCCCATCCCGATTGTATCTCTTCAGGTTGTTCCAATGCCTGATCAATGTAATGCCACGAGACATCTTTTGTTCTCAATCAATACAATATATATGCGGGCTCCCCTGTATGGAGGGTTGAGACGCTTCCCACACATTTCTACATGGTATACAGAGCCATTCTCTTCCACCTAATATAGCTATCGCTTCCATCTCCATCAACATGCCCTCTTCCACCTTGATAGTCTCCTCAGGCCTCAACAACAACTGCTCAGAACCCCTTAGCCGATCTAGTTATGTCATCTGGCGAACATAGGCTTGTTCCCAAATCCTTGGAGCCACCTCTTTGGGTACATTGATCAAATTACACCCGAACCTTCCAAAACCATTACCGGCAAAAACTCAGAGAAGAAAGATCAGGTTGTTCCAAACCCTGCTTACTCCCCATGGCTCATCCAAGACCAACAGATCATCCCATACCTCATTTGCAATCCCTCTAAAGAGGTGCTAGTCCAAGTGGCCTCCTTAGAAACATCCCATGCCATCTGGTCCGTGCTCACAAACATGTTCGCTACCAAATCTCGATCCCGTAGCAACCATATCTGCATCGCCCTCACCACAGCCCAGAAAGGAACCCGGACGACCGCTGCTTATTTCGGTCATATGTGTTGCCTTGCTGATGAGATCGTTGTTGTAGGAAAGCCCATAGATGACGATGAGCTGGTGTCCCACAGCATCGCTAGGCTTGATATGGACTACCAGCCCATTATCAGCACCCTGGATGTGCGCTGATACTTCCCAAATGTATCTACTTTTTCGAACACTCTTGCTCTTATTTTGGACTATAATTTGCATGATTTGAATGGAACTAACCCGGTATGTCGTTGTTTTCAGCAGAATTGCCATGTTATTTTTGTGCAGAAATGAAAGTTCTCGGATCGGGCTGAAAATTTATGGAGAATATTTTTAGAACATAGAGAAATACTGACAAAGATAAACCAGAGGGGGGTACCATAGCGCCACAAGCCCAGGGGCGCGCCCTATAGGCATCTGGGCCCCTGGCAGCTCCGGCAACCCTAACTCCAACTCCATAAGTACCTATGATGGAAATATGCCCTAGAGGCAATAATAAAGTGCTTATTATTATATTTCCCTAATCATGATAAAGGTATATTATTCATGCTAGAATTGTATTGACCGGAAACTTAAATACATGTGTGAATACATAAACAAATACCGTGTCCCTAGTGAGCCCTAGTGAGCCTCTACTAGATAGCTCATTGATCAAAGATGGTTAAGGTTTCCTAACCATGGACATGAGTTTTCATTTGATAACAGGATCACATCATTAGGAGAATGATGTGATGAATAAGACCCATCCGTTAGCTTAGCATATGATCGTTCCGTTTTTGCTACTGCTTTCTTGTATGTCAAATACATGTTCATTAGACCATGAGATCACGCAACTCTCGGATACCGGAGGAATACCTTGTGTGCTATCAAACGTCACAACGTAACTCGGTGATCATAAAGATGCTCTACAGGTATATCCGAAGGTGTTTGTTGAGTTGGCATGGATCGAGATTGGAATTTGTCACTCCGAGTATCGGAGAGGTATCTCTGGGCCCTCTCGGCAATACACATCATAAGAAGCCTTGCTAGCAAATGACTAATAAGTTAGTCACGAGATGGTGTATTACAGAATGAGTAAAGAGACTTGTCGGTAACAAGATTGAACTAGGTATAGAGATACCGACGATCGAACCTCGGGCAAGTAACATACCGACAAACAAAGGGAATTGAGTATGTTGTCATAACGGTTCAACCGATAAAGATATTCGTAGAATATGTAGGAGCCAATATGGGCATTCAGGTTCCGCTATTGGTTATTCACCGGAGAGGTGTCTCGGTCATGCCTACATAGTTCTCGAACTCGTAGGGTCCGCACGCTTAACATTCGTTGACGATATAGTGTTATATGAGTTATATGATTTGTTGACAGAATGTTTTTTCGGAGTCCCGGATGAGATCACGGACATGATGAGGAGTCTCAAAATGGTCAAGAGGTAAATATTTATATATAGGATGATGGTATTCGGACACCAGAAGAGTTTCGGGGTGCACCGGGTAGCCATCGGGTCACCGGAAGGAGTTCCGAACACCCCCGGTAAGTGTATGGGCCTAATGGGCCAAAGGGGGGGGGACAGATCAGCCCCTGGTGTGCCCCTTCCTTGCACAGCAGGCCCTAGGGGAAGGAGAGGGGAGGGGAGGCTACTCCTTCCTTTCCCTCCTCAAGTGGGAAAGGAAAGGGGGGGGGGGGCACCACCCTCCCCTGCCTTTTCCCCGCACTTATACAAGGCATGGGGAGGGTGCAGCTTGGGAGAGACCCCAAGTAGGATTCCTCCTACTTGGGCCCCCCCTTTGGCTGCCTCCCCCCTCCCACCTATATATATGGAAGGGGCGCCACACAAAGACACAACATTGTCTTAGCCGTGTGTGGCGCCCCATCCACCATTTACTCCCTCGGTCATATTTTCATAGTGCTTAGGCGAAACCCTGCGGAGATCACATCATAATCACCGTCACCACACCGTCGTGCTGCCGGAACTCATCCACTACCTCACCGTCTTGCTGGATCAAGAAGGCGGAGGACGTCATCGAGTTGAATTTGTGCTGAACACGGAGGTGACGTACGTTCGGTGCTCGATCGGTTGGAACACGAAGAAGTTTGATTACATCAACCGCGTTGATAAACGCTTCCGCTTACAGTCTACGGGGGTACGTAGACACACTCTCCCCCCCCCCCTCGTTGCTATGCATCTCCATGGATAGATCATTGCGTGTGCGTAGAAAGTTTTTGTTTTCCATGAAACGTTCCCCAACAACCTATTCGTCCAGAAAAAAATCCGAGAGAAGGAATCATCACGTTTTACTATACGGAGCTGCACCCACCTCCTGTTCTTCGTCGGGGTGGCTGATCTGGAGTCCGTTCGGGGCTCCAGAGAGGGGGATTCGACACTGTCATCATCATCAACCATCCTCCATCACTAATTTCATGATTCTCACCCCCGGGAGTGAGTAAATCATTCGTAGGCTTGCTAGATGGTGATGGGTTGGATGAGATTTATCATGTAATCGAGTTAGTTTTGTTAGAGCTTGATCCATGGTATCTACTATGTTCTGAGATTGATGTTGTTATGATTTTGCTATGCTTAATGCTTGTCACTAGGGCACGAGTGCCATGATTTCAGATCTGAACTCTTTATGTTTCCATGAATATATTCGTGTTCTTGATCATATCTTGCAAGTTATACGCACCTGTTATGTGTTATGATCCGCATACCCCAAGGTGACAAGAATTGAGATTATTTCCGGTGATTACCGTGGTTTGAGGAGTTCATGTATTCACCATGTGTTAAGCTTTGTTCCGGTTCTCTATTAAAAGGAGGCCTTAATATCCCTTAGTTTCCATAAGGACCCGCTGCCACGGGAGGGTAGGACAAAAGATGCCATGCAACTTCTTATTATAAGAACATATGAATATATATGGAATGCATGCCTACATTACATTGATGAATTGGAGCTAGTATTGTGTCGCTCTAGGTTATGACTGTTACATGATGAATGCCGGCCAACATGATTATCCATCACTGATCCAATGCATACGCTTTTTGCATACTGATCTTTGGTAAGTTACTTTGTTGTTGATGTTATTACAATCACTACAAAATGGTTACTGTTATTGTTACTGTTACTATTGCTACTGTTACCACTACTATCAAACAATCGTACTACTATGCTACTGATCACTTTGCTGCAGATATTTAGTTCTCTAGGTGTGGTTGAATTGACAACTCAACTGCTAATACCTGCAAATATTCTTTGGCTCCCCTTTTGTCGAATCGATAAATTTGGGTTGAATAGTCTACCCTAAAAAACTATTGTGATTCCCTATACTTGTGGGTTGTCAAGACCTTTCTCTAGTGATGTCGCCGGGGAGCATACCTCTATTTGTGAGTCACTTGAGATTTATATCTGTTGATCACTATGAAGAATCTGAAAGATACTAGAACCAAGATCGTACCCTCTCATACGAGAGGAGGTAAGAAATTGCCATCACACTCTGCACTTGATTCACCTTCTGTTTTAAGTCGGCTTGAGACACCACCACCTGCTATTCATTCTGACATATCGCAACTTATGATGATGATGCTACTTCTGCTATGAATGATGCTACTGCTATGCTTCATGACACTGTGCCACTACGTGGATTTCTTGATGAACAACTTGCTAAAGCTAAAGAACTTGAAACTATTGAAAGTGATAAAATTTATGATTCTCCCATTAGACTAGCTCTCCTAGATTTGAATTGTCTAAGATACCTGAAGGTTATGTTATGGTGGAGAGATAGCTAGAGACTTTCTTGCTTGTAATGATAGAGAGGGTGTTAAGAAACAACTATGTAAGTTGAAAGAAAAATCTTTGAATCTGATCCTATTCATGGTTATGAAACTAAAACTGTTGTGGCACATCTCACAAAATTAAATGATATAGCCAACCTATTTGGTCATGAGGAAAAAATTCGCTACTACTATATTCTTAAGTTGATTCCTTTCTCATTAAAGGGTGATGCTAAGAAATGATTTAATACTCTTGCTCATGGTTGTGTGCGTAGTCCCTGTGATGTCATCTATTACTGCTCTGAAAAATATTTTCCTGCTCATAAGAAACAAGATACCTTACAGGAAATATTTAACTTCGTGCAGATTGAAGAAGAGAATCTCCCTCAAGCTTGGGGGAGGCTTCTCCAACTAATTAATGATTTGCCTGATTATCCTCTTAAGAAAAATGAAATAATGTACATCTTTTATAATGGACTAACTGATGCTTCTAGGGACTACCTAGATAGTTGTGTTGGTTGTGTTTTCAGGGAAAGAACTATTCAACAAGTTGAAGAACCATTGAATAATATATTGAAAAATGATAATGATTGGACACTTCCTGAACCACCACCTAAACCAACTCCGAAGAAGAGAGGTATTCTATTCCTCAGTCCTGAAGATATGCAAGAGGCAAAGAAATCAATGAAAGAAAAAGGTATTAAAGTTGAAGATGTTAAGAATTTACCACCTATCTATAATACCTAAATAGTTCATCCTCACTATCCTAATTCTATAAACATGCAGCCTGTCCACATCAGCAGATCAGCCACATCAGCCTTCTTTTACTGGCTTATAGGCGGGACCCATCACTAATCGACCAGCGCACACAATGGCCACATCAACATTCAGCTACCAGGTCACCCACCACATGTTGATGTGTACAGAACGCGCATCTTCTTTCGCGTTGGCCGAATCATCTTCCCCACTTAGCTCTCCGCCAGGCCAACACATCTCCCCAATTAAATCCACCTTCCATTAATTTTCATAACTTTCTAATTCATCTTCTCCACGGAGTAACCGATGTAGTGATTCTTCCCCTTTAAGCTTCCATCTTCCTTCACAATCACAAGGATCCCCCTTGCCTAGCCAGGGCGGCTGGTCGGACCGATGTGAGGCCCCCCTCCCGGCAACGCGCCTACCTCCCCTCCTTCTGCGCCCCGCCGCAGTCGGCCTCCGTCGGGCCCTGCTTCGTCCATCGCTCCCCGCAGATGGAAGACACCGAGAGGAGGTTCCATCATGCAGTGGTGCGCTTCTGTCTTCCGTAAGTGACGCATTTAGCCCATCAGACATTTTATTGTTATGTTACTCTTCCCTATGATCATGGCAGTAGAACGAGTGGGGAGGAGAATGGGCGATGGCTAACAGTTCTAGTGCAGCAGCGCCACCACATGTGACCAATTGGGATGGAATATCTCTGCTGCAGGCTATCGTTGATAGCGCAACCGGCCGCCACCCTGCCCTCCACTGCAGGCCGTTGTCGCTAGCGTAGCCGGATGCCACCCCGCCCCTAGATCCAAGCGTATCGACCAGATCCGCCATCAAGATGAGAAGCACATCCCTCGATCGGGACAGCATGATTAAGGTATGTGTTCTTGTGACGGGTGTTTATGGTTCGCTAACTCACCAAGCACTGCCGCCGTTGTTAACTGTGTTGATCGTTGCATACATGGACTCGATACCCCAACATAGGTGGTAGAGGTAAATTCTCTTATAAGATTTGATTAAGGTGTTATTCCTTATAATAATTCCACTAGTCAATGCTTGGATGAATTTGATAACTATATTGTTAAGCAAGAACACATTAATGCGTATGTCAAGAAACAATTGACACATAATACTTTCATGATTGAACATTTGAGTGACTTAATGTTTAGAATTGCTAATGATGTTAAGGGTTTAAGCAAGCATTCATCCATGGTTCAACCTTAGTTAGAACAAGTCGCTAAGTCATAAAAATGATTTTCTCAATGAGATGGTGTGTCGAGCCCCTATACTTGTGGGTTATCATGTGTGTCGAGCCCGTTATGATTCACCTATTAGGCCTAGCTCTTCTAGAATTGAAATGCCTAAGATACATGAGAGTTATGTCATGGACGGGAAGATAGCTAGAGACTTTCTTGCTTGTAATGATAGAGAAGATGTTAAGAAACTATTGAGTAAGCTGAAAGAAAAATCTTTGATAGCGAGAATGAAAGATGATCCTAAGTTTGCTACTTCTCCTATCTTTGTTGACGATAAGGATTATGAATTCTCTATCGATCCTGAGTTAATTACTTTCGTTGAATCTGATCCTTTCCATGGTTATGAAAATGAAACTGTTATGGCACACCTTACTAAATTAAATCATATAGCCACCCTATTTTCTCATGAGGAAAAGATCTGCTACTACTATGAAAGCTTGGGGGAGGCTTCTCCAGTTACTTAATTCTTTGCCTGATCATCCTCTTATGAAAAAGAAATTATTGATATCTTTTATAATGGACTAACCGATGCTTCTAGGGACTACCTAGATAGTTGTGTTGATTGTGTTTTCAGGGAAAGAACTATTGAACAAGCTGAAGAACTACTGAATAATATATTGAAGAATGATAATGATTGGACACTTCCTGAACCACCACCTAAACCAACTCCGAAGAAGAGAGGTATTCTATTCCTCAATCCTGAAGATATGCAAGAGACAAAGAAATCAATGAAAGAAAAAGGTATTAAAGCTGAATATCTTAAGAATTTACCACCAATTGAAGAAATACATGGACTCGATACCCCGACACAAGTAGTAGAGGTAAATTCTCTTATAAGATTTGATTATGGTGTCATTCCTTATAATAAATGTGCTAGTCAATGCTTGTATGAATTTGATAACTATATTGTTAAGAAAGAACACATCAATGCGTATGTCAAGAGACAATTGAAATGTAATGCTTTCATGATTGAACATTTGAGTGACTCGATGTTTACAATTTCTAATGATGTTAAGGGTTTAAGTAAGCATTCATCCATGGTTCAGACTTAGTTAGAACAAGTCGCCAAGTCACAAAAATGATTTGCTCAATGAGATGGTGTTTCGAGCCCCTATATTTGTGGGTTACCATGTGTGTCAAGCCCATTATGATTCACCTATTAGGCCTAGCTATCCTAGAATTTAAATGCCTAAGATACATGAGGGTTATGTCATGGACGGGGAGATAGCTAGAGACTTTCTTGCTTGTAATGATATAGAAGATGTTAAGAAACTATTGAGTAAGCTAAAAGAAACATCTTTGATAGCAAGAATGAAAGATGATCCTAAGTTTGCTACTTCTCATATCTTTGTTACCAATAAGGATTATGTATCGTTCCTGAGTTAATTACTTTGCTTGAATCTGATCCTTTCCATGGTTATGAAGATGAAACTGTCGTGGCACATCTTACTAAATTAAATCATATAGCCACCCTATTTGCTCATGAGGAAAAGATTCGCTACTACTATGAAAGCTTGGGGAGGCTTCTCTAATTACTTAATGATTTTCCTGATCATCCTCTTAATAAAAATGAAGTACTTGATATCTTTTATAATGGACTAAACGATGCTTCTAGGGACTAGCTAGATAGTTGTGTTGGTTGTGTTTTCAGGGAAAGAACTATTGAACAAGCTGAAGACTATTGAATAATATATCGAGAAATGATAACGATTGGACACTTACTGAACCATCACCTAAACCAACTCCGAAGAAGAGAGGTATTCTATTCCTCGGTCCCAAAGATATGCAAGAGGCAGAGATATCAATGAAAGAAAAAGGTATTAAAGCTGAATATGTTAAGAATTTACCACCTATTGAAAGAAATACATGGACTCGATACCCCGACACAAGTAGTAGAGGTAAATTCTCTTATAAGATTTGATTATGGTGTCATTCCTTATAATAAATGTGCTAGTCAATGCTTGGATGAATTTGATAACTATATTGTTAAGCAAGAACACATCAATGCGTATGTCAATAAACAATTGCAACGTAATGCTTTCATGATTGAACGTTTGAGTGACTTGATGTTTAGAATTGCTAATGATGTTAAGGGTTTAAGTAAGTATTCATCCATGGTAAATACTCAGATAGAACAAGTCGCTAACTCACAGAATGATTGTTTAATAAAATGAACGACCATGTTGTTAAAGTAGTGAATAGAGATGGTAAAATGACCCAGGAACCACTTTATACTGAAAGTCATCCTAAGAGAATTGAGCAAGATTCTTAAAAAAAATAATGATACACCTAGTACCTCTAAGAAGGAATAGAAAATGAATAATGATAGAAGTTTGCATGCTTCTAGTGAACCTATGGTAGAAAAGCCTTCTGAGAATAATAATGATGTTTCTATTTCTGATGTTGAGACACAATCTGGTAATGAACATCCATCCAATGATAATGATAATGTTGTTCATGTTGATGCCCAACCTAATAATGACGTAGAAATAGAACCTGATGTTGATCTTGATAACAAACCTCCTAAGAATAGAAGATATGATAAAAGTGATTTCATTGCTAAAAAACATGGTAAAGAAAGAGAACCATGGGTTCAGAAACTCATGCCTTTTCCTACCAAACCTTCGAATAATAAGGATGAGGAGGATTTTGAGCGCTTTGTTGAAATGCTTAGACCTGTATTTTTGCGCCCTCGCTTGACTGATATTTTGAAAATGCCTCCATATGCTAAATACATGAAAGATATTGTCACTAATAAAAGATAGATATACGAAGCTAAAATTTCCACCATGTTAGCAAATTAGTCTTTTAAGGGTGGAGTACCTAAGAAGCTCGGAAATCCAGGAATACCTACTATACCATGCTCCATCAAAGAACACTATGTTAAAACTGATTTATGTGATTTGGGAGTCGGTGTTAGTGTATGCCTTTCTCTTTATATAGAAGACTTGATTTGAATAAATTGACATCTACTGAAAAATCTTTGCAAATGGCTGATAAATCGACCGCTATACCCATCCGTATTTGTGAATATGTGCCTGTTGTAGTTGCAAATGTTACTATTTTAACAGACTTTGTTATTCTTGATATGCCTGAGGACGACACCATGTGGATTATCCTTGATAGATCCTTTTTGAATACTGCAAGGACGACCCAGACAAATGAGCAACTGTCAGATTTTCATATGTCTGCGAGGACGAAAACGCGTCCACGCGTTGGGTGCGCAGCCGACCCAGACACAAAAGAGGGCAGACGACGAGCGGGCAGCTGACAAAAAAGTCAAAAAGCGAAAAAAGATGCTCATTTGTTTGGGCCGGCACGTTGAAGTTGCTCTAAACTCCCAGTATCACCTAAGAAAAGCAAATCAGTAAAGGGAAAAACAATGAAGGAGCAGCAACAAGGGAGCATGCGCTTAGCTTCACTTCGAAGCAAGGCTAGCAGTTCTCTGGAGTCAGAGCTATGGTCTAGCTGCGCCCATAGGATTCCAGTGCTCAATCTCCTAGTACAACGACTATAAAATACGGAGCAGCATCGAGATCGCTTTCGTCCCACAGCTCATTAAGAGCGGGAAACCTGGGGTGCCCTTAAATCCTCCGATTCCTGGGAGAAGAACGAAGCCTTACCACAAAGGAAGTAAACAAAGTACGCACAGCTGCCTATGCGATGCGAGCATCTCACCGCCCCCCCCCCC
>LR738710.1:634931722-635038563 GCA_902687465.1 Secale cereale
CGCCCCGCCGTGCTCGGGCCGTGCGGCCACCGGCTACGGACGCCCGCACCCAAACCGCTAAGGCCCCAGGCCTATGACAGCCGGGGCCCGCCCCAGAACGTTTTAAAAAAAAAGGGATTCAAAAGAAAACAGAAATAAATAAGATAATAATAATAAAAATAATAATAATATAAATAATAATAATTAGTTAATTAATTAATTAATTAATTAGATAACTAAATAATTAACTTAATTAATCTCGATTAATTAAATCCTAATTAATCTAATTAGTTAATTAACTAATGTTTTAATTAACCTAATGACTATTTAACTTAATGATATACTGTTAAGTTAAACTAATTAATTGTGATTAACCTAATTAACTTTAATTAATTATATTAATTAGGTTTAATTAATTAATTAACCCTAATTAATGCTGTGTCACTGACAGGTGGGACCCACCTGTCAGGTTGACTAGTCAACCCCTGCTGCCGTCAGCATGACATCATGCTGATGTCATAAATCATTTTTAATTAATTTAATTAATATTAAATTCCAGAAATTAATAAAACCTTTAGAAAATCATATCTTTTAAACCGTAACTCGGATGAAAATAATTTATATATGAAAGTTGCTTAGAATTTCGAGACGCATCCGAATACGCAGACCGTTCGTCCACCACACATCCCTAGCATACCGAACCCGCAACTTTCCCCCTCCGTTTCATCCGCCCGAAAACGCGAAACGCCGGGAATACTTTCCCGGATGTTTTCCCCCCCTTCGTCAGTATCACCCGATACTGCGTTAGGGCGCACTTAGCACCGTTACATGTCATGTCATGCATCGTCATGCATCTGTTTGCATTGTATTCACTGTTTCTTCCCCCCTCTTCTCTCCGGTAGACTACGAGACCGACGCTGCTGCTGCCCCGATCGACTACGGTGTTGACGACCCCACTTTGGCAGCCGAGCTTCCAGGCAAGCCCCCCCTTTGATCACCAGATATCGCCTACTCTTCTCTCTACTGCTTGCATTAGAGTAGTGTAGCATGTTACTGCTTTCGATAATCCTATTCTGCTGCATAGCCTGTCTTTGTTGCTATCACTGTTGATACTTTACCTGCAGTCCTAAATGCTTAGTATAGGATGCTAGTGTTCCATCAGTGGCCCTTCACCCTTGTCCGTCTGCCCTGCTATTCTATCGGGCCGTGATCACTTGGGGGTGATCACGGGTATATATATTACATACACATATACATGATACTTGATGTGACTAAAGTCGGGTCGGCTCGTTGAGTACCCGCGGTTGATTCACGGATTGGGGGCTGAAAGGACATACTTTCCCGACGGCCCTCTGTGTGGATCTTTGTGGCGGAGCGACAGGGCAGGTTGAGACACCTAGGAGACAGGTGGCCTGGCCCTGGTCGTTGTCCGTGGTTATTTCATAATAACACGCTTAACGAGTTTGGATATTTGATCTGAGTCTGGCCATTTGGTCTATACGCACTAACCAGCTACGTGGGAATAGTTATGGGTACTCGACGTCGTGGTATCAGCCGAAGCCTTCTTGACGTCAGCGGTTTAGCGGCGCGCGCCGGATTGGACTGGAAGCCTACTCTGGTATTAGGAGAGGCTAGGTCTGCTTACCGGCCGCCCTCGCAACGTGCAGGTGTGCATTGGGCGATGGGCCCAGACCCCTGTGTGCTTAGGACTTAGACCGACGTGCTAACCTCTCTGCTGTGCTTAGGTAGGGCTGCGACGTGTTGATCTTCCGAGGCCGGGCATGACCCTGGAAAGTGTGTTCGGCCAAATGGGATCAAGCGTGCTGGGTTATGTGGTGCACCCCTGCAGGGAAGTTAATCTATTCGAATAGCCGTGTCCCTCGGTAAAAGGACGACCCGGAGTTGTATTCCGACCTCATGATAACTAGAACCGGACACTTGATAAAACACACCCAGATGAGTTCCAGATATAACTCGGTGGTTGCTCTCTCACAGGGTGATGTGCGGGAGGATCGCCGAGTAGGATTATGCTATTCGATGTTACTTGGTGAACTTACCATCTATTCTCTTCTACTGCTGCAAGATGGAGGCTGCCTGAAGCGTAGTCTTCGTTCGGATTAGCTATCCCCCTCTTATTCCCGCTTGCTGCAGTTCAGTCCACCGATATTACCCATATCATTGTTACCATTGCATATGTAGTATAGATCCTTGCTTGCGAGTACTTTGGATGAGTACTCACGGTTGCTTTGCTCCCCCTTTTCCCCTTCTGTACCTTTTTCTCGGATGATGCAACCAGATGGTGGAGCCCAGGAGCCAGACGCCACCTACGACGACTCCTACTACACCGGAGGTGCTTACTACTACGTTCAGCCTGCCGACGACGACCAGGAGTAGTTAGGAGGATCCCAGGCAGGAGGCCTGCTCCTCTTTCGATCTGTATCCCAGTTTGTGCTAGCCATCTTATGGCACCTTGTTTAACTTTATGTCTGTACTCAGATATTTGTTGCTTCCGCTGACTCGTCTATGATCGAGCACTTGTATTCGAGCCCTCGAGGCCCCTGGCTTGTAATATGAAGCTTGTATGACTTATTTTACTTTTAGAGTTGTGTTGTGATATCTACCAGTGAGTCCCTGATCTTGGCCGTACACATTTGCGTGCATGATTAGTGTACGGACAAATCGGGGGCGTCACATTCCCAGAACTCCCTCTTGGTGTTCTCGGTGTGGCCTACTTGCGGGGCATACGCGTTGATAACATTGAGAACTAAGTCCCCAACTACCAGCTTGACCAGGCTAATCCTGTCCCCACGTCTCTTGACGTCTACCACTCCATACTTGAGGCTCTTGTTGATCAAGATGTCTACGCCATTCCTGTTTGCAGCCGTCCCAGTGTACCACAGCTTGAAGCCGATACCTTCCACCTCCTTTGCCTTCTGTCCCCTCCACTTGGTTTCTTGGACGCAAAGGATATCAACACCTGTCCTCACCGCTGCATCGACTAGCTCCCGAAGCTTCCCTGTCAGGGACCCTACGTTCCAGCTACCTAAGCGAATCCTCCTAGGCTCGGCTAGCTTCCTTACCCTTCGCACTCGTTGAGTCAAATGCGAACACCCTTGCTCATTTTCCACTACATCCGGGCGTCGATGTAGCGTGCCACTAAGGATGCGACGACCCGATCCTCGCTCACTTGCCACCGTATCCAGATCAAGATACGGCACGCCACCAAGGGGGTGACGGCCCGGCCCTTGCCCATTTGACACCACACCCGGGTTCCGATGTGGCACGTCGCTGAGGGTTACGCCCCAACGAAAATCTTTTGGGTTTCATCTCCATAAGAGTAGCAAACATTATTGACTAAACAAAGATAGTATAAGAGCACCAAGCAATTTGAAAAGAACAAAGCAAGCAATGTGCTCCTTGATAAAAACAAATTTTTCATCAAGATGCTATGAAGATGGTATCTTCAAACCCGCCCTTTCGTGCATGTGTCTGTGTTTCTCCAATCCTCCAGTAAAAAGGTTTCAGAAGACCAAGACAGCACAAGTTCTTGTAGGTTCCGAAGAGCCACATCAGCTGCCCACACCAACAGGTGAGAACCAAAATTCACTGAAAACATTGTGGCTGGGAACATGCCCTTTGTTGGGCAGGACAGGATGCCGAACCACTGCTTCGTGCCAGATTGCCCAAGAAGAGAAGACGAAGAGCACAGAAAGACAACCCGGAGCATCACTAGCAAAAAGAACTCATAACAAACATTGCCATCACCACTACCAAGTCAGGCAGTAACGCTGGATGACAAACTGCGGAATCAGGAATCGATCCATGGGAGCAGAATAGAAAATACCACTGGCTCTCCGACATTAAGATGTGTAGCTACACCAGGACAAGGATAGAGTCAGGACAAATTATTTTGTTAGAAGGGATAGAGAGGAATTGGTGGAATAGATTATGTATTGCTTGAGCCTCGTGGGCATATATACAGGAGTACATGATCTTGGAGTACAAGACAAGCCAGAATACTTCCTAGTCTATCCTATGTTTTCAATCTAATAACGATACTCAACATTCCCCCGCAGTCACAACGATAGCGACGCAGACGGTGAGACTAGAGAAAATCCAAAGGTAAGCCAACGGACATCCCCCCACAGTCGTAACGGTCGATGCACCACGGAAATCGTGGCTGGAGTGGAAACTGACGTGGTTGCTCAAGCAAGGCGGTAGCCTTTTGTGCCGAAGTTGATGTAACCGAGAGCGTAGGGTGGTGTACCCGTGGTCAAGGTAGCCGTGCAAGGGACGCCATGGTCGATGTCGAGTCGGGGTGGCCGGCGTCGAGGTAGTCGCTGTGGACCGGGAAGAAGAGCGGCGGCGGTGGCCTGAGGAGGCGGCGGCAGCTAGGCCAGGAGCACAGCGACTGTGCTCGAAGTAGACGAGGAAGAACCCGACAGCATGACAAAGACCGTCGCAGACAGTGGCATTCACACGCCTAGGAAAGCGGCGCGGCGCATATCACACAAAAGTCGACACGCGTGGACAGCGAAGTGGACCGCCTGCCACGGCGCTGCGGCCCGAAGGGCGACGCAGCTACAACGCGCAGGTCGGGGCGACGACGGGAAAGTCCTCAGGGCGACGGCAGGGACCGCGTGCCACGCTCGCTACGGCCCAACGGGGCGACGCAGGCAGCAGCGCCAGGGTCGGTGCAGCCACGGGGACAGCCTGGACTGGACAGCCTCGAGGCGGCGTTGGATAGCGGGCCGCGGCAGTACAACCCGAAGGAGCGATGCAACGGCAGCACGCGGGCCAGTGTAGCCACGGGGGGTGGCGCTACGGTTCGATGGGACGACGTAGCGACAACCCAGTGCTCAATCGGTGGAGAGGCGTGCGTGCTCGTCGAAGACCTTCCATGCGGAGGCGCAAGCAACGGTTGATCAGATCGGCCACGCGTTGATGAAGATACATAGGATCCCACGAGAGTGCGGTGCGTGATGCAGATCGGTACTGCTTCGCGTCCAAACATCCGCGTCCTGCGTCCAGGATGGTGCATGTGGCGTGCAGCAAACTGCACATGTGCACGCATGAGCAAAGAAAGCCTGATGGAAACCAGGGACGCGCATGAGGACGCACCCGGCCACCACACCAGTACTGCTGTCGCGTTGCGTGATGTTCGGGGCGACTAAGCTGCTAATGGGAGTCAACGCCGATGGTGGAGTAGAGGCACGGTGTAGATGACGAACGGCGGCGAGCGACGCAAACCAATCTTAGATCGGAAAAACCAAACAAAACGCCGATCAAGACGACCGGCGAGAGAGAAAAACTAGGATCAAGCGACCGGGAAAAAGACTCTCTAGAGCAGCCGGTCAACACGACTGACGAACAAACCCTAGTTACGGGCGGCGCAGCCCCCGGTGGCGATCATGGAGATCGACCGCCCCAGTGACGGCGCGGAGCAGAAGCGATGGCGGCGCCTAGGGTTTGGATCGGTTAGGCTGATACCATGTTAGAAGGGATAGAGAGGAATTGGTGGAATCGATTGTATATTGCTTGAGCCTCGTGGGCATATATATATAGAGGAGTGCATGATCTTCTTGGAGTACAAGACAAGCCAGAATACTTCCTAGTTTATCCTATGTTTTCAATCTAATCACGATACTCAACATATTCCATACAGCATCACATCCACAGACGAGACACCCTGCTAAGAACACACAAACCTAACATATGAGGAACCGAATATGTACCCATGCATTCATCCAGGGTTCCGGCGATGAGGGGAATCAGCGGAAATTAGCCAGAGAATTACGGTCTCTTCTTGCTCCCAGAAGCTAGGATTTCAATTCATTCGAATCACAATAGCTGATCAACTGTGTAGGGGAACTGGTAGGGGACTATGTTATAGTAAAATATCATTGGTCATGTTGAACATAAAAAGAGGACTGTAATTCCAATCTGAAGGATGCACATGTCACAATTGGCTGAAATCTTTTAATCAAACGGTGCATAGTCCATACTTCTAAGGAATCCCTTAACTCTACCCAACATCTTTAATCCCAACCTAAAGGATGCACTCATGTACATGTGACAATTGGCAACAAATAGCAATCCCGAACAAAAATTTGTTCACTCGAGTCCTCCATAGGTCATACTTACAGGGAATCCCCTTTGACAATCAACTCACCCCAACATCTATGTACAGAATTACTACATATTTGTCCTATTTTACAAAAACAAACAGGTGGGCAAAATGGTGGTTGGAAAGAGAGCATTATCCGTTACCTCCTCAACGAGGTCTTCACGGTCATGTTGCAGATGTAAGGGAACTCGGACGGCGGCGTGGGAGTGGGCGGTGCCCCGGGGGCGCCCACTGCATCCAGCGACACCTCGGCGGTGCACGCCATCTCCCCATCATCCCCGTCGTCCTCGCCCTCCTCCCCTTCTTCCGCGGCGGCGGCAGGCTTGTAGAAACCCACCAGAACGGCAGCGTGGGGCGCGAGGCCGCGGCGCTCGTAGAGGTAGCGGCGGATGACGAAGGCGAGGAGCTGGGCGTAGCGCTGCGCGGGGGCCCACCTGACGTCCTCGGAGAAAGAGGAGGCGAGGAGGCGGACGAGCACGTCGGCCTCGGCGTCGTCGGCCGGGGTGAGGGCCCGCACGGTGAGGCTGCCGTGGGGGAAGGAGTGCTCGTAGCGGAAAGCGGCGAGCGCTTCGAGCTGCGAGAGCGCGCTCGGCGAGAGGAAGACGCCGCCGCCGCCGCCGGCCGGCGAGGGGGAGGGGGAGGGGGAGGAAGAGGCGGCGAGAGGGGTGAAGCGGAGGTGGCGAGGCGAGTGGGTGGAGGAGAAGAGGAGGTGGGGGTGCCTGGAGACGGCGGGGGAGAGGGAGAGGAGGGCGGGCGCGGCCATGGGAGGGAGACGGTGGTTTAGCGGGCAGCGTCGAGAGAAGCGGAAGGTGGGAGGGAATTTGAGTGATTTTTCTGGTACGTTTTCAACGGCGTTACGTGGATGAACGTCAACTGCGCCGTACTCCCGGCCAGGCTCGCTGGCTAGCCGGTAGCCGTCTCCTCGCGCGAGAGGTGCTCCAACCCTCGAAAAAAAAAAGCATTCAAAGAATAAATTTATTTATTCTCAAAAACAAAAAGGTCTTTTCTTTTGGAAATGTTAACCGGCGAACATCCGTTAGAGGGAAGGTCCCAACAAACGCCCCCACTACCATTGGATTCAGATCATGTTGATGCTAGATTTTTGAAGAAAAAAATGGTCTTCTATGGCAAAAATTGTCATGCCCTTCTGAAGAAAATGTCATCACCCTATAACTAAAACACTGAGGAAAAATGTTCACAAATGCCATCCCCTTCTAGCGAGTGTTCCCGTAAGAGGGTCTTTTTTCAATGTTCACGAGATATGTCTATACTATCGCTCAAAAGAGATGTCTATACTGTCGCCAAGTTTTTAAATCCAAATTCGGGACACACATGGTGAAAAATATATAAGTCTAGATGGGTTCTACTCCCTCATCTATGAATACAAGGCCACCTCACATTTTTATGTCTAATTTTGACCATTATTTTTACCAATAAAATGTGAGTTATATACCATAAAAAGTATGCCATTCGATGCACATTTGAAAGAAATTTTTTATGACACAACCCATATTTTCCTGATTAAAATTATAAAATTGGAGGGGGTATCTTTTTGTGACACTATTCATGTAGATTTTCCTTCTTTTTTCTTCATGTGTGCTTTCTATAAAGATTTGCAAACTTTAACGATTGTAGGAACATGTCTTGTGAACATTGACATTCTTCCTGGAATTTCGTGAAACATTGAATTTTGTTTTCTGAATGTTTGAGGGCATGGGAGCATTAAGGGTGTGGAATACCTGACATATATCAGTTACAAATTCGAGTAGCAACTAGCGTAAGGAAACAAATTCAACTGTGATGGGCTGATAGTGTTAACGAGGTCAATTCATAGCCCAGTTAAATTAACTACTATTCATACATGATTTGTCTTTTTTTGACCTGTAAGTTCAATGTATAACTATAACATGCTTGATATATATTATGTTAATATGCTAGATTATTTTCAAAAGAAATTAACTTGTAGCATAGTTTTTCTTATGTTGGATGTATTGGTTAGAGCATCTCCAATAGCATCCCTATAATAGGGCAGTGAAAATTGGTTTAGGGAACACAAAAAGGAATTTTATGATACCAAAAAAAAAAACTTCTCCAACAGCAGACCAAAAATAGGGCACCACTGCTTCAATAGTTGCCCTAAAATAGGTCACTACAGTTTCATACATATTGAAACAAATAATATCAAACTCATCCCAAATGAACCAAAACAAATAAAACAAAAATAATACAAACATAACATCAAATTATTACATAGTTCATCAATCCACAACATCAAATTCAGCACAAATTGTTCAACACATATAACAACAAAAAGTTCATCATAGATGACATCAAACATAGAGATAAAACTAATGTTCTTGTTGCCCATGACATGTCCACCGCTCCTCGATGAGATCATTTTGAAGATCTTCATGTGTATCCAAATCTCAAATGTCATGGTACACCTCAAGAAAACATCGGATTTGGTCTTCCCTTCTACCCGTCTACACTAGTTGTTCCATGATTTCATAGAAGGTGTGTAATACAAATCTTTCCCACGCTCATTCTCAATGATCATGTTGTGCATGATCGCGGGCTGTGACGATGTATCAAAGGATATCTTGATCCCAAATCCTAGACGATCATCGCACAATGGAAATTGGGCTTGCAAAATCCCAATAGCCATATCCACATATTTTCTAGTGGCCCCTTGAGCATTGAAGTAGAGTTCTTTTTTACCTTGAGGGCTTGAAATTGGCTTCACAAAAGTAGCTCATTTCGGATATATCTCATCTGCAAGGTAGTAACCCATGTTGTACGTGTGGTCATTTGCTTGAAAATCCACCGGTGGTGATTCCCCCATTGGCTAACTTTGCAAAGAGAGGTGACCGCTGGAGCACATTGATGTCATTGCAAGATCTAGGTATCCAGAAATATGCATGCCAGATCCATGTCTCTTGATCGGCCACGACCTCAAGAATGATGGTGGCATCCTTCTTGTGTCCTTTAAACTATCCATGTCATGTTGCAGGGCAGTTCTTCCACTTCCAATGAAAGCAATGAAGCAAATCATACCTGGAATCCAATAGGCGTCGTTCATCTCCAAAAGCCATGACGTGTCCTGAGCATTGGGCGCTCTCAAATACTCTGGCCCAAACACTTCAACCACCACCTTTGCAGATTTATTGACGTAAAAGATTGAAGTGTTCTCTTCCAATGCCAAGTTATCATCAATGAAATCTGTGAGAACACCACATGCCCTCATGTGAAATGTGGAAGTCACCTTGTGGATAATGTTATGTCTAAGATTTCCAGTGCAATTCCTCCTCCGCTTGGACCGATCATGTTGCTTCACATAATTGGCAATGTGAAGGAACAATCCAGCGACATCCTAAACCAACGGCTAAAGTATCATTCTGGATACATTGGAGATGAACCAAAATTGTTTTCATCAATCAGTGTGCGCCTCTTGCCTATCCCTCCGAATCAACTCATGCCCGAAAATGAAACCACCATGCTGCACCCTGTTGTTCAAGTGCATCGTCAAGATCAAAGCAATGTCCTCCTCTTTGGTCATGTCATATTCTTCTTCGGACTAGGAATCATCCCATAGAGAGGATTCAAATGAACCCATGTACAATACAATAATTTCCATTACAATATACTCATTTGGTGCATTTGGAGATTGTGTTGGTGGCGAGCGCATGCAACACGGGGGCTGCTCCATGGTGGCATAGAGCATCTGCTCGGAGTCACATGGTCGGATTGGGTGGACAACAACCAACGGTTGGCTTCATGCAACATTTCTGGAGATTGTGTCGGCCGCATGTAGCAAGGAGGTCGCTCTGTAGCGGCGCGAATGGATTCTGCTGGGCCTCTAGCTCGCATATGGTCCAGGAGGTCTGCAACCTATGGGCGAAACTAGGCGACGCGGTGATGGCGTTTGATGGCGGTGTTGTGGGTTGAAGTGGCATCAGAGCTCGTTCTCAGCACAAACATCGGGCGAGTGGAAGGCGCCGTCTAGATTGATGATCTTCTACCCCTTGCTAGGTGCTACTTCTTGAGCTTGCGTTGGTTTTTCCGTTGAAGGGGAAAGGGTGATGCAGCACAATAGAGATAAGTATTTCCCTCAGTTAAGAACCAAGGTATCAATCTAGTAGGAGAAACGCGCAAGTCCTCAATCAATGCACCTGCACAAACAATCAAACACTTGCACCCAACGCGATAAAGGGGTTGTCAATCCCTTCACGGTCACTTGCAAGGGTGAGATCTGATAGATAAAGATAAATAAAACAAAACAAAAGATAAAAAAATTGGGTTTTTGATTTATAGATCTGAAAGTAAAAGATTGCAAAAAAGTAGATCCGAAACTAATATGATGGAAAATAGACCTGGGGGCCATAGGTTTCACTAGAGGCTTCTCTCATGAAGGCAAATAATACGGTGGGTGAACAAATTACTATTGAGAAATTGATAGAAAAACGCAAAGTTATGACGATATCCAAGGCAATAATTATGTAATATAGACATCATGTCTATATCAAGTAGACTGACTCCTGCCTGCATCTACTACTATTACTCCACACATCGACCGACTCCTGCCTGCATCTAGAGTATTAAGTTCATAAAGAACAGAGTAACACCTTAAGTAAGATGACATGATGTAGCGGAATAAACTCAAGCAATATGATGTAAACCCCATCTTTTTATCTTCGATGGCAACAATACAATACGTGCGTCGCTACCCCTACTTTATCACTCGGTGAGGACACTGGAAGATTGAACCCAAAGCTAAGCACTTCTCCTATTGCAAGAAAAACCAATCTAGTTAGCCAAACCAAACCGATAATTCGAAGAGAAATACAAAGATATCAAATCATGCATATAATAATTCAGAGAAGATACAAATATTATTCATAGATAAGTTGATCATAAATCCACAATTCATCGGATCTCGACAAACACGCCGCAAAAGAAGATTACATCGGCTATATCTCCAACAACATCGAGGAGAACATGGTATTCATAATCAAAGAGAGAGAATAAGACATCTAGCTACTATCTATGGACCTGTAGGTATGTGTTAAATTATCCACGCTTCATCGGCAGGGCAATAGAGTTGATGTACATGCCCTTCGTGATTGAATCCCCCTCCGACAGTATGCCGGAAAAGGCCCCAAGATGGGATCTCATGGGAACAGAATGTTGTGGCAGCGGAAAAGTGTTTTCGTGGATGCTTTTGAGGGTTTCAGAATATTTGTGAATTTATAGGACGAAGAAGTAGGTCGGTGGAGTCATGAGGGGGGCACAAGGCAGGGGGTGTGCCCTCCACCCTTGTCGCCGCCCCGTGGCTCTTCTGACTTGCACTCCAAGTTCCCTGGGTGTCTTCTGGTCAAAGAAAAATCATTGTAGAGGTTTATTCTGTTTGGACTCCGTTTGATATTCCTTTTCTGCGAAACTCAAGAACAAGAAAAAAAACGAAACGGACATTGGGCTTTAGGTTAATAGGTTAGTCCCAAAATAATATAAAACATCATATTAATGCATATAAAACATCCAAAATAGATAATATAATAACATGGAACATTCAAAAATTATAGATACATTGGAGACGTATCAAGCATCACCAAGCTTAATTCCTGCTCGTCCTTGAGTGGGTAAATGATATAAACAAAATCTTTGATGTGGAATGCTACATAACATATTTATCCATGTATTTTTCTTTATTGTGGCATGAATATTAAGATTCGTAAGATTCAAAACAAAAGTTTATATTGACATAAAAACAATAATACTTCAAGCATACTAGAAAGCAAATCATTATGCTTCAAAAATAACATGGCTAAAGAAAACTATCCCTACAAAATCATATAGTCTTGTTATGCTCCCTCTTCTCAACATAAAGTATAAATCATGTCCACCCCGGTGTCAGCCAAGTAATAATTTCATACTTTTTAACGTGCTTCAGCTTTTTCAACTCTTCACGCAATACATGAGTGTGAGCCATGGACATAGCACTATGGGTGGAATAGAAGGTGGTAATAGACAAAAGTATGGAGAAAGTATCACATCAATAGGTGATGGCTTCTCGCCCCTCGTTGGTTACCCCAAGTGGAAGGTTTGAGATGTAGCGTAACGGCAAGTTTCCCTTGGCAAAGATACCAAGGATCGAATCCCGTGAGACTCCGAGGGTCGACAAGTAGGTGTCAACGCTAACGGTGCCAGAAACTTAGCGGTTGACAGGACCTGCACACAGATACAAATAACTTTGCTCCCAACGAGTACAGAAAGGTTGTCAATCCCTCCGGCCTTGCTGTTTACAAAGGATCAAACACAAGAGATAATAATGATAGTTATGACTGCAACTAGGAAATAGAAACAGGAAGTAAATAGAAGGTGTGATCAGTGGTGGTAATATGGACCGGGGTCCCATGATGTTCACTAGTGATGTCTCTCTCCCAAAAGACGATAAAATAGCTAAGCGAGGTAAACAAATTACAGCTGGGCAATTGACATGATTATGTGCGCAAACCAATGCTAACTATGCTGCAAAGAAAGGTAGAGGCTCAAAAGCATGGGCGGTACGTCAAGGCAAGTAGACCAAAATCCACCTGCATCTACTACTAATCATCCACCTTGAGATATCTATCCAGAACATCTCGCTGGTATTAAGTTGCGAGTCCCACCCAAAGTGTAAACTCAAAGCAACAGACAACTGCATTAAAAGCACTTTGCGTTTCCACCCGCAAGTACAAGCACCGTTGTTTTCCCCCTTGTGGCAACAACACATCCCCTAGACTCATGTTTCTGTCACTCAAGCTAGTCATCAGGGGGCATGAACCCACAATCAAGCATAACGTTCCCTCTTGGAGTTACTACCTACTACTTGGCCAAAGCAATAAACAGCAACGGAGAACATGCAAGAATTACTCAAGAACTAAAATATAAAAGAGGTGAATCAAATATATTACTCAAACACAATCTGAACATAATCTCATAATCCATCGGATCCCAGCAAACTCAGCAGAACAACAGCATAAAGATTACATATGTGCCTCGATCATGTAGGGCAGCTCATGAGGTCTAATCCATGAAGAACAAAGAGGGGAGGAGAACATCACATATCTACTGGTCATGGACCCATGGTCCAAGGGGGACTACTCACAACTCATCCGGGAGGCGTCCATGGTGGTGGAGAAGCTCCCGGTGGTGGTTCTCCCCTCCGGCAGGGTGCCAGGAAGAGTTCTCCTGATGCTCCCGATCTTGGAAGCGTTGCGGCGACGGAACAGAGGCGAGATCGTAAAAAAGGGTTCCGTCCTCGAGGGTTTCGGGACGCGAGGAATATATATGCAAAAGGGGGCAACCAGAGGCGGAGAGGGGGCCCCAGGCGCCCCCCTGGCGCGGCCAGGGGTGGGGCCGCCCCGGGTGGCCGCCTGGGCCGCCCCTGGCTCTCCTCTGGCCCCACTTTGGTTTTTCTCGAAGCTTCCTGTACGCTGATTTTTTCTGTAATTTTCCCGGAATTTTTGGAGCACTTTTAATATGGGGGAAATCTGAAATAGAAAAACAGCAGAAAACAGGAACTGGCACTGTGGTGCACTGAGTTAATAGGTTAGTCCAAATATGATCAAAAGTGTATGGAAGTGCATAAATATCATAGCAATATCACACAAAAGAAGCATGGAGCAAGCAGAAATTATAGATACGTTTTGGACGTATCAACAGGCAAATCAATAGACTATGGAGATGTCCATCAATTAATATCAATATGAGTGAGTAGGGATTGCCATGTAACGGATGCACTAGAGCTATAAGTGTATGAATGCTCAAAATAAAACTAGTGGGTGTGCATCAACTTGCTTGGTCATGAAGACCTAGGGCATTTGAGGAAGCCCATCGTTGGAATATATAAGCTAAGTTCTATAATGAAAATTTCCCACTAGTAATATATGAACGTGACAAAATAAGAGACTCTCTATAATGAAGAACATGGTGCTACTTTGAAGCACAAGTGTGGAAAAGGATAGTAACATTGTCCCTTCTCTCTTTTGGCCTCATTATTTTGGAGACTCTTTGGCCTCTTTATTCAAAACCTCACATGGGACAATGTTCTAATAATGATGATCATCACACTTTTATTTACTTACAACTCGATATTACAACTCGATACTAGAACAAAAATATGACTCTATATGAATGCATCCGACGGAGTACCGGGATGTGAAATGATCTGGCATAGCAATGACATCAAAACAGAAAAGCCATGAAAACATCATGCTAGCTATCTTACGATCATGCAAAGCAATATGACAATGATGGTGCGTGTCATAATAAACAGAACGGTGGAGTTACATGGCAATATATCTCGGAATGGCTATGAAAATGCCATAATAGATAGGCATGGTGGCTGTTTTGAGGAAGGGTAAAAGGTGGTTTGATGCACCATCGAAAGTTGCGCGGTACTAGAGTGGCTAGCAATGATGGAAGGGTGAGAGTGCGTATAATCCATGGACTCAACATTAGTCATACAAAACTCACATACTTATTGCAAAAAGTTTATTAGCCCCCCAAACAAAGTACTACTACGCATGCTCCTAGGGGAGAGGTTGGTAGGAGTTAACCATCGCGCGCCCCCGACTTTCATGCAAACCTAAACAATCAAGACACAATACGCTTCAATTTGGTTACATAGTTAGGAGACCATACGTGCATGCTACGGGAATCACAAACCTTAACACAATTATTTCTTTGACTCCACAATTTACCGAAAAAGGTTTTCGCCCCGCTTTATAAATAAACCACCAAGCGCAAAGTATGAGGTAACAACAGAACACACCACACACCAACACAACGCCACCGCATGCAAGGTCCAACACTCACACACACAAACACAAACATACCCAAGTTCTGTTGTGGGCACAACACAACAAGCCCAACACAGACTCACGACGAAACACCCCAAGACGGCGGTGGCGGAGGCGACTCCACAATTTACTACTAGCATGACTCTAATATTACCATCTTCATATCTCAAAACAATCATAAGGAATCAAACTTCTCATAGTATTCAATGCTTTATATGGAAACTTTTATTATACCTCCCTTGGATGCCCATTATATTAGGACTAAATTCATAATCTAAGCAAATTACCATGTTTTTTAGAGACTCTCAAAATAATATAAGTGAATCAAGAGAGTTCGATAATTTCTATAAAATAAACCACCGCTGTGTTCTAAAAAGATATAAGTGAAGCACTAGAGCAAAATTGCCTAGCACAAAAGATATAAGTGAAGCACATAGAGTATTCTAATAAATCACGATTCATGTGTGTCCCTCTCAAAAGGTGTGTACAACAAGGATGATTGTGGCAAACTAAAAGGCAAAGACTCATATCATACAAGACGCTCCAAGAAAAACACATATCATGTGCTGAATAAAAATATAGCCTCAAGTAAAGTTACCGATAGATGAAGACGAAAGAGGGGATGCCATACGGGTATCACCAAGCTTAGGCTCTTGGTTTCCTTGAATATTATCTTGGGGTGCCTTGGGCATCCCCAAACTTAGGCTCTTGCCGCTCCTTATTCCATAGTCCATCAAGTCTTTACTCAAAACTTGAAAACTTCACAGCATAAAACTCAACAGAAAAGTCATGAGATCCGTTAGTAAAACAAACTCAATCCTTACATGTAAGTACTGTTGTGAACTCATTCTTATTTTTATATTGGTGTAATATCTACTCTATTCCAACTTTTCCATGGTTTGTAGCCCCAATACTAGCCATAGATGCATCAAAATAAGCGAACAACACAAAGCAAACAAAATCTGTCAAAAACAGAACAGTTTGTAAAGATGTGAATTCATGTAAAACTTCTACAACTCTAAAAATTCTAAAAAATTAGGACAACGTGGGAAATTTGTAGATCAGAAATGTGTAAAACATTCAAGAATTTATCGCGTTCCAGTAACCAGAAACAATTCTGATACTGGACGCAAAAGTTTCCGTTTTTCAGCAAAACCAATCTATTATCTTCCAAATCATCCCAAAGGTCTTACTTGGCACAAACACTAAGTTAAAACTCAAAAACAAATCTAACCAGAGGCTATATGAAAAACTTATTGAAAAACAGAACCAAAAAAGCAAGAACAAAAATAAAATTGGGTTACCTCCCAACAAGCACTATTATTTAACGCCCTTAGCTAGGCATAAAACATAGATCTCGGTGTTGCCATAATAATAATAATAAGGCATATCACATATGCTCATCTCATACTCCCTTCGTTCAGTTGCAAGCTTTCTTTGTGGTAAGAAAAAGTAATCAAAAGGGCTAAATTTAATAGGGTAAGGATCCCTAAGATCAAGTTCGGGAGGAATTAGCTCCTCCTTCGGCCCCTCGTATTGTATAGTCAACTCATCATTGTAAGCGTTCTTCTGGCAAAAATTCATGAGCTTATTTTCTAGAGAGAAACCTAATCTGTTGTTTTGTATAGCAAAATTATCATTAAGTTCAGAAATTCTCTCAACTAAAACATCGTTAGGGACCTTTTTTTCTTAAATATTCATTATAAGCAACATGGTCAAGAGATCGTAAACACATTATTTCTTCTTGATTAAATAGAATCCCTTCTATGGGAGGATGACCACCATCTATTTTATAATGCACAAAAATTTCACTAGCTTCCTTCATAATGAATCTAAACTCATGATCTAGAAATATAGTAGCGACGCGTTTAACAGAAGAATGCTCAATATTAGAGAACTCTTGAAAAATCCTTTGTATGCACGTATGCATATGAACAAATTGTCTTTCAAGTTCAATTACAAGCAAAGTTATAGCATTCGCGAGACTATTAGTTTTGTGGAGAATAGATCCACCTAACGTGGGTAGCGCACTGGGACAAGTAAGAAAATCTTGAATAACCCCTTTTCCAATAATATTGCCACTACCTATGTGAAGTGTTTTAGTGTGCAAGATAGTAGATTCTTCATGAGGATCAATATTAGCAAAATTATCCAGGCTTTCCTCATTATTACTACTATCTTTTTCAACGATAACCTCCCCTGATTCAGACATGATGGCAACAAATCGATCTAGCAAATGAGCGAACCAAAAATAAATGAAAAAGACAAACGGAAGAAGGGAGAATAAAAAGGCAAATCTTTTTGAGTTTTTTTTCTGAAAATGTCTTAGAAGTGGGGGAGAGGAAAATGAGAGGCAGATGGTGAATAATGTAATCCAAGAGATGAGAGTTTATGATGGGTACTTGGTAGGTTTGATGTAGATCTTGACTTGGCGTAGGTTTCCCCCGTAACGGCGCCAGAAATTCTTCCTGCTACTTCTTGAGCTTGTGTTGGTTTTTCCCTTGAAGAGGAAATGATGATGCATCACAGTAGTCCCTCATTTAAGAGCCAAGGTATCAACCTAGTAGGAGAAATGTGCAAGTCCCCAATCGATGCACCTGCACAAACAATCAAACAATTGCACCCAACGCGATAAAGAAGTTGTCAATCCCTTCACGGTCACTTGCAAAGGTGAGATCTGATAGAGAAAGATAAATAAAAATAAATAAAAGATAAAATATTTTGGGGTTTTTTGATTTATAGACCTGAAATTAAAAGATTGCAAAATAGTAGATCGGAAACTAATATGATGGAAAATAGACCCGGGGGCATAGGTTTTACTAGAGGCTTCTCTCATGAAGGGAAATAATACGGTGGGTGAACAAATTACTATCGAGCAATTGATAGAAAAGGGCCAAGTTATGATGATATCCAAGGCAATGATTATGTAATATAGGCATCACGTCCGTATCAAGTAGACCGACTCCTGTCTGCATCTACTGCTATTACTCGACACATCGACCGACTCCTGCCTGCATCTAGAGTATTCAGTTCATAAAGAAAAGAGTAACGCCTTAAGTAAGATGACATGATGTAGAGAAATAAATTCAAGCAATATGATGTAAACCCCATCTTTTTATCCTCGATGGCAACAATACAATACGTGCCTTGCTACCCCTACTTTGTCACTGGGTGAGGACACTGCAAGATTGAACCCAAAGCTAAGCACTTCTCCTATTGCAAGAAAAACCAATCTAGTTGGCCAGACCAAACCGATAATTCAGAGAGAAATACAAAGATATCAAATATGCATATAAGAATTCAGAGAAGATTCAGATAATATTCATAGATAAGCTGATCATAAATGCACAATTCATCGGATCTCGACAAACACACAGCAAAAGAAGATTACGTCGGATAGAACTCCAAGAACATCGAGCAGAACATGGTATTGATAATCAAAGAGAGAGAAGAAGCCATCTAGCTACTAGTTATGGACCCGTAGGTCTGTGATAAATTACTCACGCTTCATCGGAAGGGCAATAGAGTTGATGTAGATGCCATCCGTGATCAAATCCCCCTCCGACAGGACGCCAAACAAGGCCCCAAGATGGGATCTCATGGGAATAGAAGGTTACGACGGCGGAAAAGTGTTTTCTTGGATGGTTTAGTGGGTTTCAGAATATTTGTAAATTTATAGGACGAAGAAGTAGGTCGGTGGAGTCACGAGGGGCCCACAAGGCAGGGGGCGCGCTGATACGTCTCAAACGTATCTACTTTTCCAAACACTTTTGATATTATTTTGGTCTCATTCTTGCATGATTTGGACTAAACTAACCCGGACTGACGCTGTTTTCAGCAGAGCTGCCTGTATGGTTTATTTGTGTGCAGGAAAACGGATTTTTAGGTGTCTCAGAAAAATCCACGAAAAATCACAGAAAATCCACGCACCCGAAGGAACCAGGAACCAGAAGTGGGACCAGAGGGGGGCCAGGGGGTGCCCAGGCGCCCTGTGGGCGCGCCCCCCGGGCCGCGCCGGGGGGGGGGGCGCCTGGGTGGGGCCCACACCCCCTGGTGCCCTACCTTACCTCGTATTTTTACTTCGGACGCAGAAACCCTAGATCAGAAGTTCTTTCGCTGTTTTTCGTCGCGGAGCCGCCGCCACCCTCTGTTCTTCCTCGGGAGGGCTAATCTGGAGGCTGAATTGGCCTCCGGAGAGGGGAGATCGTCGCCATCGTCATCATCATCACCACTCCATCATCCCTCCATGACTTCTGCCTCCATGTGTGAGTAATTCCCCCGCTGTAGGCGAAGGGGATGGTAGGGATTGGATGAGTTAGATCATGTAATAGTTTATCAGATCGTTGGGGGCATGTTGCCTATCATCTACTATGGTGTTTATCATCTTTGCTACAACTTGTTATTCTTAATGCTTGACACTAGGGCCCGAGTGCCATGATTTCAGATCTGAACCATATGTGTTTGCATGAATATATTTGTGTTCGTGATCCTATCTATAAGTTGTTTGCACCTGTTACGGTCCGGAACCGGCGATCCCAAAAGTGACAGCTTGGGACACCAAAGGGGATGGTCCATAGTTTGAGGATTACATGTATCCATTGAGTTCATTGCTTTGTTCCGGTGCTCTTTGACATGAGCACCTTAATATCCATAAGTTCCTTTTGGCCCCGTTCGTAGCGGGATGGTAGGACAAAAGATGTTGTGCAAGTTCTTATTGCAAGCACGTACAACTACCTACGGGATACATGCCTAATGTTTGATATTTACCTAGATGATCATTACTTTTCCGTGTGCCGTGCCCCAAGTTAGAATCTATCTCATCCATGCAGCGCCCAACCATCCATCTCCCTAGCCTACAGTGTTTTAAACCCTGCTTGTCACTAGTTGCTACTTTTGCCATTTACTACTGCTATTTACTTTTGCTGTTTACTTTTACTATTACTATCATCACTATCATATCACTGTTACCACTTATCTTTTGTTGCAAGTAAGTATATTTCAGGTGCGGTTGAATTGACAACTCAACTGTCAAAGCTTATAAATACTATTTGGCTCCCCGTGTGTCGAATCAATAAATTGGGTTATTCTTACCCGCGAAGACCATCTCGATCCCTTACGGTTGAGGGTTATCACGCGCCCTCCACCCTTGCCACTGATACGTATCCAACGTATCTACTTTTCCAAACCCTTTTGCCCTTGTTTTGGACTCTAACTTGCATGATTTGAATGGAACTAACCCGGACTGACGCTGTTTTCAGCAGAATTGCCATGATGTTGTTTTTGTGCAGAAATAAAAAGTTCTCGGAATCGCCTGGAAATCAATGGAGAATTATTTTGGAAAATATAAAAAATACCTGCACAAATATCCACACCAGGGAGCCTTGGGCCAGCCCACGTGGGTGGGGGCGCGCCTCACTGCCTCGTGCCCCCCTGGTGCTCCACCGACGTATCCCCATATCCTATATCTTCCGTTTCGGGGAGAAAAAAATAAGGGAGAAGGAATTATCGCGTTTCACGAGACGAAGCCGCCGCCAAGCCCTAATCTCTCTCGGGAGGGCTGATCTGGAGTCCGTTCGGGGCTCTGGAGAGTGGAGATCGTCGCCATCGTCATCATCGACCTTCCTCCATCACCAATTCCATGATGCTCACGGCCGTGTGTGAGTAATTCCATCGTAGGCTTCCTAGACGGTGATGGGTTGGATGGGATCTATCATGTAATAGAGTTAGTTTTGTTAGGGTTTGATCCCTAGTATCCACTATGTTCTGAGATTGATGTTGCTATGACTTTGCTATGCTTAATGCTTGTAATTAGGGCCCGAGAGCCATGATCTCAGATCTGAACCTATTATGTTTTCATGAATATATGTGTGTTCTTGGTCCTATCTTGCAAGTCTATAGTCACCTACTATGTGTTATGATCCGGCAACCCCGAAGTGACAATAATCGGGATCACTCCCGGTGATGACCATAGTTTGAGGAGTTCATGTATTCACTATGTGTTAATGCTTTGGTCCGGTACTCTATTAAAGGAGGCCTTAATATCCCTTAGTTTCCAATAGGACCCCGCTGCCACGGGAGGGTAGGACAAAAGTTGTCATGCAAGTTCTTTACCATAAGCACGCATGACTATATTAGGAATACATGCCTACATTGCATTGATGAACTGGAGCTAGTTCTGTGTCACCCTAGGTTATAACTTCTACATGATGAATTGCATCCGACGTAATTTCCCATCACCGATCCAATGCCTACGAGCTTTACCTATATTGCTTGTCGCTTATTTCCTTTTCTGTTGCTTATATCACAAAAACTACAAAAACACTATCTACTTTTATTGCTGCTACCGCCACTATCATATTACTTTGCTACTAAACTATCTTGCTGCAGATACTAAGTTTCCAGGTGTGGTTGAATTGACAACTCAACTGCTAATACTTAAGAGTATTCTTTGGCTCCCTTGTGTCGAATCAACAAATTCGGGTTTAATACTTTACCCTCAAAAACTGTTGCGATCCCCTACACTTGTGGGTTATCAAGACTATTTTCTGGCGCCGTTGCCGGGGAGCATAGCTCTATTCTTTAAGTCACTTGGGATTTATATCTGCTTATCACTATGAAGAATTTGAAGGACTCAAAAACCAAGATATTACCCTCAACTACGAGGGGGGGGGGTAAGGAACTGCCATCTAGCTCTGCACTTGATTCTCCTTCTGTTATGAGTAAACTTGCGACACCTACTCCTGCTATTGAATCTGATATGTAGTATGTTCTTGATGATGCCACTTCTGCTATGTATGCTGAAACTACCTCTATGCCTGAAATTGTGCCACTAGGTGAATTTCTAGATGAACAAATTGCTAAGGTTAGGTAGAGTGCAAATGTTGATGATATTTATGAAAGTGATGATGAAACTACTCCCAATAGATATGAATTGCTTGTTGTTCCTGAGGGCTATGTTATGGATGAAGAGACTGCTAGAGACTTTCTTGCTTGCAATGATAGATATGATCTTAAGAAATTATTAGCTAAGCTGAAAGAAAAGTCCTTGAATGCTAGAATGAAACATGACTCTGCTTTTGCTACTTCACCTATCTGTGTTACTGATAAGGATTATGAATTCTCTGTTGATCCTGAGTTAATTACTTTGGTTGAATCTGATCCTTTCCATGGCTATGAGTCTGAAACTGTTGTGGCACATCTTACTAAGTTGAATGATATAGCCACCCTGTTTACCAACGATGAAAAGATTTGTTACTATTATATCCTTAAGTTGTTTCCGTTCTCGTTAAAGGGTGATGCTAAGACTTGGTTTAATTCTCTTGATCCTGGTTGTGTGCGTAGTCCCCAGGATATGATGTATTACTTCTCTGCTAAATATGTTCCCGCTCATAAGAAACAAGCTGCCTTACGGGAAATATATAACTTTGCTCAAACTGAAGAAGAGAGTCTCCCACAAGCTTGGGGGAGGCTTCTCCAGTTACTTGCTTTGCCTGATCATCCTCTTGAGATGCATGATATACTTGATGTCTTTTATAATGGACTAATCGATGCTTCCAGAGACCACCTGGATAGTTGTGTTATTTGTGTTTTCAGGGAAAGAACAGTTGAACAAGCTGAATTACTATTGAATAATATGCTAGCTAATGAAAATAATTGGACACTTCCTGAACCAGCCCCTAAGCCAACCCCGAAGAAAAGAGGTGTTCTATTCCTCAGTCCTGAAGACATGCAAGAGGCAAAGAAATCTATGAAAGAAAAAGGTATTAAAGCTGAAGATGTTAAGAATTTACCACCTATTGAAGAAATACATGGTCTTGATAACCCGACACAGGTAGTAAAGGTAAATTCTCTTTATAGATTTGATGAAGGTGATATTCCTCGTTATAAGTCTGCTACCCAATGCTTAGATGAGTTTGACAATTTCATTGTGAAACAAAAAAACTTCAATGCTTATGTTGGTAGACAACTATAACACAATGCTTATATGATTGAACGCTTGAGTGATTATCTATCTAGTGCTAAAAGTGAACTGAAACTTATTAGTAAACATGCTTCCATGGTCACCACTCAAGTAGAACAAGTACTTAAAGCTCAGAATGATTTGCTCAGTGAATTAAATAGCAAGAATAATGACTATGTTGTTAGAGTTGCAACTAGAGGTGGTAAAATAACTCAGGAACCTCTGTATCCTGAAGGCCACCCTAAGAGAATTGAGTAAGATCCTCAGAGAGCTAATTTAGATGCACCTAGTTCTTCTAAGAAGAAGAAAAACAAAAATGATAGGACTTTGCATGCTTCTAGTGAACCTGTAGCTCACCCACCTAAGAATCCCAATGATATATCTATTTCTGACTCTGAGACACAATCTGGTAATGAACATGAGCCTAGTGATAATATTAATAATTATGTTCATGTTGATGCTCAACCTAGCAATGATAATGATGTAGAGATTGAACCTGCTATTGATCTTGATAACCCACAATCAAATAATCAACGTTATGATAAGAGTGACTTTGTTGCTAGGAAGCACGGTAGGGAAAGAGAACCATGGGTTCAGAAAACCATGCCTTTTCCTCCGAAACCATCCAAGAAAAAGGATGATGAGGATTTTGAGCGCTTCACTGAAATGATCTGACCTATCTTTTTGCGTATGCGTTTGACTGATGTGCTTAAAACAAATCCTTATGCTAAGTATATGAAAGATATTATTACCAACAAAAGAAAGATACCTGAAGTAGAAATCTCCACCATGCTTGCCAATTACACTTTTGAGGGTGGAATGCCTAAGAAATTAGGAGATCCAGGAGTACCTACTATACCTTGCTCCATTAAGAGAAACTATGTTAATAATTCTTTGTGTGATCTTGGAGCTGGTGTTAGTATTATGCCTCTCTCTTTATATCGTAGACTTGACTTGAGTAAGTTGACACCTACTGAAATATCCTTGCAAATGGCCGATAAATCAACTGCTATACCTGCCGGTATTTGTGAGGATGTGCCTGTTGTAGTTGCAAATGTTACTATTCTAACGGACTTTGTTATCCTTGATATTCCCGAGGACGATAGTATGTCTATTATTCTTGGAAGACCTTTTTTGAATACTACAGGGGCTGTTATTGATTGCAACAAAGGCAATGTCACTTTTCATGTCAATGGTAATGAGCATACGGTACACTTTCCGAGGAAACAACCTCAGGTCCACAGTATCAATTATATTGGAAAAACTTCAACTATTACTATTGGAGGTTTTGAGTTTCCTATTCCTACTATCAAGAAGGCATATGGCATTCTTATTGTTGGGGACATACATATCTCCATTGAGGTAACATAGTGTTATTCGAAAATTCTCCGGTTTCATGTTACTCGGAAAGAGTTTATTAACAAGACCTTATCAACCTTGTTAATAGATTCCTTTTGATGAACATGGGATAGGTGAATCTAGATAGCACAAACCTTCTGTACCCTCCTTTTACCTTCCATTAATTAGGTTAAATAAAACAAAAATAGCATTGTCTGTCTGTCTCGAGACTTATCCGTGCAATAAAAAAATATCCCGAAAATAAAAGTTCTCCAAATGCCATGAAAATGAAATATGATTTTTTCTAGAATATTGAAGAAATTATGGCACTGAACACACAGCGAGGGGAGCCAGCACGTGTCCACGAGGGCACAGGGTGCACCCCTGCCTCGTGGGCCCCATGTGCCCCCCTCCACTTATCCTTTCACCCATGTTCTTCTTCTTCCTCCCAAAAAAATCCCCAACCAGCTCAAACCCGAGTTATAACCAATCTTGCTGCCATTTTCGATCTCCTGGCTCAAAGCACCATTCACCAAACTGTTTGGGGAGATTGTTCCTTGGCATGTGACTCCTCCATTGGTCCAATTAGTTTTTGTTCTAGTGCTTTATTTGTTGCAAATTTATGCTGCTGTGGTCACCTTGTTCTTGAGCTTGCATGTCAAATTTTCTTGGTCCCAAGTAGTTCTAATGCATGATATAGTCTCTAGGAACTAGTAGGAGTTCTTGCTATCAATCTTGTTGAGTTTGGTTAACTTTTATTGTGAGTTACTAAAAATTTCAGAAAAATGTCTAGGAGAAACTTCCAAGGTGTTCCTTCAAGGAAGCGAGAACCGAGGCTCGCGTTCCGTGAGCCGGACGATGAACCACCAAGGGATGCTGATGTGCGGCCTTGTGAATGACCGTCAGATGAATTTATGGGTCAAGCGAGCATCAAAGATGGATTTTACGCGTATGTGTGCAACGCTGACCTTGAGGACTTCATACAAGATAAGTGTCCTCAATACCGTGGCTTCACTGATAGCTTTGTGAGAAGGTTGAAATTTTCATCTTCACGTAATTCTCACAGAGTCCTGTTTGACCTTTATGATAAATCTTATACCATGGATTTAGAGGATTTTAATGTTGCCTGCAAGCTCCCACAGTGGGGCATTATGAGTGATCCTTGCAAATATGAATTTAGAGAATTCCTAGCTAGTATTACAGTGGGGGAATCCAGGAACGTCACACAAGATACCACGGGGAGCATACATTTTCCTGCTATTCATTACTTTGCTCTCTTTATCGGTAGATACATAAACGGTAAAGATGAGGCTTGTCATATGTGTGTCCCTGATCTTAGTGTTCTCAGGAGTGCTGTACTAGGTGATAGGCAATATAATCTGGGAGCTATTGTTGCACGTAGACTACACCATAATGGTTTGCATGGAGATTTATTTGGTGGCATCTATGCTACTCGCATAGCCCGCTATCTTGGTGTGTATATGCATACGAATGATGAACCTTTACCTCCTGCTTATTTAGATTGCCATGCTATGGCTAGTCACCGGTTTATAGAGTGGGGTAATAAAACCCTCAAATATCTACTAATCTTTAACAGGAATCATGCCATCCCTATTGTTCTTCCTGCCCCTACTTTGTTTATTTTTCAGGAAAAGGGAAGATACACTATAACTACAGAGGAGGCAAATGCCTATTATAACATGACGGAGGCAACCCGCCTTCGAGCTGCAGCTCAGCATGCAGCATCTGTTGCGTCTCAGTACGACCCTAACTACAACTTTGGATATCCGTCAGGCCAGTACTGGCCATAGACCGACTTAGGCCAAAAGCCTAAGCTTGGGGGAGTACGTGTTTATCACCGACTTACATTCATGTTCACACACTTATTCTAGTTGTCGGTGCTCACACTTTTTCACTGTACCATCCATGCTTAGTTTCAATTTCTTTTTCTTAGTCTTTTTCTCGTGTCCTAGAAAAACCAGAAAAACAAAAAAAAATTAGTTGTAGCTTCTAGCTAGTTTACTTTCTTTGCTTGTAGTAGTAGTTAAAATGAAAACCCAAAAAGATTTCCCGTTCTTCTTTTGCTTGTTGGGAGCTTTCCCGTGTAAATAGTTTCTTTTCTTTTCTTTAGGGGCTAAGAGTAGAAGACCATGATTGAAAATGCTTAGTGGCTCTCATATGCTTTGTTGTTGATTTAACCTTGAGCCATATTACCTTGTCTTCTCTCTTGTATTAAATGTCTGCAGATTCCAGCTTAGTCCAATGCACGTGCACCATTATTATTTTCCACACCGTTCTGTCGTGCGAGTGAAAGGCAATAAGGATGATATATGATGAACTAATTGAGATGAGAAAAGCTGGTATGAACTCGACCTCTCTTGTTTTTGTAAATATGATTGCTCGTCGTTCTTGATTCAGCTTGTTATGAATGAAACATGTTTGCAATGACAATTAGAGATCATAGCTGCTTATGCCATGCTTAATTAGCTAAGAGTTTATAATGGTCTATCTTGCATGCCAACATGATATTAAAATGGTTGTGATGTGGTATGATGGGTGGTATCCTCCTTTGAACGATTTAAGTGACTTGACTTGGCACATGTTCACGCATGTAGTTGAAACAAATCACCATAGCCTCCACGATATTTATGTTCATGGTGATTTATATCCTACTCATGCTTGCATTCATTGTTGATTAATTTTAATGCATGTTCATGACTGTTGTTGCTCTCTAGCTGGTCCCTTCCCAGTCTCTTTCTAGCCTTCACCTGTACTAAGCGGGAATACTGCTTGTGCATCCACTTCCATAAACCCCAAAGTTATTCCATATGAGTCCACCATACCTTCCTATATGCGGTATTTACCTACCGTTCCAAGTAAATTTGTATGTGCCAAACTCTAAATCTTCAAATGAAATTCTGTTTTGTATGCTCGAACAGCTCATGTATCAACTAGGGTTGTCTATATCTTCCATGCTAGGTGGGTTATTCTCACGATGAGTGGACTCCGCTCATCATTCATGAGAAAATGGCTGGTAACCGGGATGCCCAGTCCCATGCTCAAAATCATAATAACTAAACAAAACTCCCCCAGGGCTGTTGCTGGTTTGGACGGTACACGTTGTTTCGGTCTAGCCGAGGAGTGTGCTTGTTGGTGGTTGGGGGAGTATAAACTTTACCATTCTATTTGGGAACTTCCTATAATGTGCGTAGCATGGGAGATACCGAGATTCTTGGTTGTTATGTTGACAATGAAAGTATATCGCTCAAAATATTATTCAATCTCTATTTAAAAATCGAGCTCTGGCACCTCTACAAATCCCTGCTTCCCTTTGCGAAGGGCCTATCTATTTACTTTTATGCAGAGTCATCATCCTCTTATCACAGAGCACCAGTAGGAGAGCACCTCTGTCGTTGCATGTATTACTATTAATTTGCATTGAGTATGATCATGACTGGATCTCTTTTACCATGAATTACAATGTCTAGTCAGTCCTTGATTTTTAAAGGTGCTCTGCATTTATGTTTTGCGGTCTCAGAAAGGGCTAGCGAGATACCATCCTGTTATATCATATCATGATTGTTTTGAGAAGTGTTGTCATCCAAGGTTTATTATTATTGCTCGCTAGTTGATTATGCCATTGATGTGAGTAGTCTTGAGACCTGAAAGTTATTGTGAAGGTGGTTAGTTCATGATCTTGCTAAAAACCTGAATGATAGCTTACATATTTACAACAACAAGAGCAAACAGAGTTTGTCAAAGTTTTTCTTTATCACTTTCAGTTTATCAACTGAATTGCTTGAGGACAAGCAAATGTTTAAGCTTGGGGGAGTTGATACGTCTCCAACGTACCTACTTTTCCAAACCCTTTTGCCCTTGTTTTGGACTCTAACTTGCATGATTTGAACGGAACTAACCCGGACTGATGTTGTTTTCAGCAGAATTGCCATGATGTTATTTTTGTGCAGAAATAAAAAGTTCTCGGAATCACCTGAAAATCAACGGAGAGTTAGTTTGAAAAATATAAAAATACATGCACAAAGATCCACACCTGGGGGCCTTGGGCCAGCCCACGAGGGTGGGGGGCGCGCCCCGTTGCCCAGGGCGCGCCCCCTGCCTCGTGGCCCCCTGGTGCTCCGCCGACGTATCCCCAGATCCTATATCTTCCGTTTCGGGGAAAAAAAATAAGGGAGAAAGAATTATCACGTTTCACGAGACGGAGCCGCCGCCAAGCCCTAATCTCTCTCGGGAGGGCTGATCTGGAGTCCGTTCGGGCTTCCAGAGAGTGGAGATCGTTGCCATCAACCTTCCTCCATCACCAATTCCATGATGCTCACCGCCGTGTGTGAGTAATTCCATCGTAGGCTTGCTGGACGGTGATGGGTTGGATGGGATCTATCATGTAATCGAGTTAGTTTTGTTAGGGTTTGATCCGTAGTATCCACTATGTTCTGAGATTGATGTTGCTATGACTTTGCTATGCTTAATGCTTGTCACTAGGGCCCGAGTGCCATGATTTCAGATCTGAACCTATTATGTTTTCATGAATATATGTGTGTTCTTGATCCTATCTTGCAAGTCTATAGTCACCTACTATGTGTTATGATCCGGCAACCCCGAAGTGACAATAATCGGGATCACTCCCGGTGATGACCATAGTTTGAGGAGTTCATGTATTCACTATATGTTAATGCGTTGGTCTGGTACTCTATTAAAAGGAGGCCTTAATATCCCTTAGTTTCCAATAGGACCCCGCTGCCACGGGAGGGTAGGACAAAAGATGTCATGCAAGTTCTTTTCCATAAGCACGTATGACTATATTAGGAATACATGCCTACATTGCATTGATGAACTGGAGCTAGTTCTGTGTCACCCTAGGTTATAACTTCTACATGATGAATTGCATCCGACGTAATTTCCCATCACCGATCCAATGCCTACGAGCTTTACCTATATTGCTTGTTGCTTATTTACTTTTCCGTTGCTACTATCACAAAAACTACAAAAACACTACCGTTACTTTTATTGCTGCTACCGCCACTATCATATTACTTTGCTACTAAACTATCTTTCTACAGATACTAAGTTTCCAGGTGTGGTTGAATTGACAACTCAGCTGCTAATACTTAAGAGTATTCTTTGGCTTCCCTTGTGTCGAATCAGCAAATTTGGGTTTAATACTTTACCCTCGAAAACTGTTGCGATCCCCTACACTTGTGGGTTATCAGCCGCCGCCTCGTGGCTCTTCTGACTTGAACTCCAAGTCCACCGGGTGTCTTCTGGTCCAAGAAAAACCATCATAAAGTTTTATTCCGTTTGGACTCCGTTTGATATTCCTTTTCTGCGAAACTCAAAAACAAGGAAAACAGAAACTGGCACTGGGCTCTAGGTTAATAGGTTAGTGTCAAAAATAATATAAAATAGCATATTAATACATATAAAACATCCAAAACAGATAATGTACTAGCATGGAACAATAAAAAATTATAGATATGTTGGAGACGTATCACTAGGTATCTCCAAGGGAATCTTGAGCATCAGCGATGGCGGTAAACGCGCACAGATTTTGACACTCGCGGGCATGGATTGGTTGCGGCAAAAGGATGTTTGTCAGATCTGGTGGATCTAGCATGATGCACCAAGTGTTGGCCCAGACTCATGGGGAGACTGCGAGATGCATGGTTCTCACATCCTTCTCTGTTGTCAGCAAGCCCCATTGAGGCTGGATCTGGTCCGATCACATGCTATCGACATTTACGTGATGCATCGGGTGGCGATGGCTACTAGGTGTGTCAGGCCCAAGATGCGATTCTATCCCGATCACGTGACTCATACGTGATTGGGGCACAACCACACCTTAGGCGCTTAGCAAGATGGATATCATTACATCGTACCATTACATACATACATGGGGGATACAACAATACATACAAGTCACAAGAATACAACAACATCAATACAAGGCATCCGACTACGGATGCAAACATGAAAAGCACAAAGACATCCATCTGCTATCCCAGACTGCCGACCCGGAACCTAACCCAAGATTGACGAAGAAGAAGAAGAACTCCAACAAAGTACATCGCTCTCACGTCAAGACATCGGAAACCTGCACCTACAACTGTTGTTGTAGTATCTGTGAGCCACGAGGACTCAGCAATCCCATAACCATGGGTATCAAGACTAGCAAACCTTAATGGGAAGGAAGAGGTAAAGTGGTGAGGTTGCAGCAGCGACTAAGCAATATATGGTGGCTAACTTACGAGTACAAGAATAAGATGAGCATCTACGCAAATGGTCGCAAACTAGTAGTGATCGCTAAAGATCCTGAACTACCTACGAGTCAAACATAACCCCACCGTGTTCTCTTTTCAGAGTGAAAAGAGACAGTCACGGTTACTCACACAGTTGTGTGTTTTACTTCGGATCCTCTGTCAAGTTTTCTATAATCGGACATTAACAAATTCCAATCTGCCACATAACCGCGGGCATGGCTTTTGAAAGATCATAACCCTGCAGGGGTGTCCCAACTTAGCCCATCACAAGCTCTCACGATCAGCAGAAGTAATAATAATATTACCCCTTATCTTAGGGAAGGCCCGATCAGACTCGGAATTCCCGGTGCACAAGACATTTCGACAATGGTAAAACAAGTCCAGCAAGACCTCCCGGTGTGTCGACACCCTGATAGTAGCGCGTGTATCTCATCTCAGGCCACGACCGACTGGGTGATGCTACAGGTAAAACCAGCCCTCGGGTTTCACCAAGGTGGCCCTGCAGGCTCCCCGTTTGGGACCAACACCATCAGCACTGGCCCCCCTGCTATGTAGAAAGAATCCTCGGGTAGGCTAACTCCCTATGCAGTTAATTAATTAAAGTTTTTATTATGTTGCAAATTAAAACCAATGTTGGGCCTTGCTGGAGGAGTTTTATTCAAAGACGAACTGTCAAGGGGTCCCCATATACCCAACCGTGTAAGGAATGCAAAATCAAGGAACATAACGCTGGTTTATCGGCTCCTAAGGTGGCATGAGTGGAACAAAACACCGAGCAAAAGGCCAAGCCTTCCACCCATTGCCAAGTATATAGGTGAGTTAATAATAATAATAGATATTGTGATATTCCAACAACAAAATCCGACATGGATCAATCTTCATCTTCACCTACAACTAACAACGCTATAAGAGGGGCTGAGCAAGCGGGTAACATAGCCAAACAATGGTTTTGCTGGGAAGGTGTCAAAGGTTAGAGGTTTGGTGGCAACAAGGAGAGGGGCTGACAATAAAAGATTGATAGCGCAACATATAACGACAGCATCGAGACAACTAGCATGGCAATGATAGTAAATGTATCCAAGGTGATGGTCATCTTTCCTAAGATCCCGCAAGGAAGAAGAATGAGTCCATGAATAAGACGAAGATGAAGCCTCGAAGACAAACCACATGTAGACGAACGAATCCTCACGATCGCAACGGAAAAGAACTAGCGAGAAGGGACACACAACAAGGTAAACACACAACACAAGAACACGACAAGATGCTCAAACAAGTATGAAGCAAGACAAGTCTATATGATGCAAAACATGGAAAGGGATGATGCACATAAGAACAACACAATCCAACAAGTTTAAATGAGGCCGGAACCAACATATAACAAATCCGGTAAGTCCTCATATGCACATTTTGAAATGGGTCCAGATCTGAACAAACCTTAAGTTAAAGTTGTTAAACAGCAAGTTAACATGCACCATGATGATCTACACGAAATTCTAGTCAAGTTTCATATAAAGTTTGTTTAATTCGGAGCTACGGCCTAGAAGATATGAGCAAAACAAGTCAAACATGGCAATTATGCAAAATGCATCCAAACATCAAGCAAACACACTCCAAACATGTAAACAACATGATATTAAGCTTCTACATGCAAAATCACACAAGTTTCATATAGGGCACGCTCAAAACGGAGCAACGGTTCAACACATACACATGAAACAAGATATAACAACAAGCTGTCCACAATCAGCCATATAGCAACTTTGGAGCAAGGTATATATATATGCTACAATACCCAAACATGATAACAAGAGGCATGGATATGAAATATACATGATACTTAATAAGCATAAACTTAGAACACACCCAAAAACTTGCTGGAACACAATTAACCAAGCATGGCAAGTTGCAATAAATTTATCTAGACTTAGCCAAAATCTGGGAAGGCAAAAACATCATCACGATGCTGCCTTTGGAGGCACAAAACAACAAGCATATCAACTCCACTAAATATATAAAGAGCATGGACATATAATAGACATCATATACATCAAACATCTCCATTGGAGCATCTCCATAGGAGGCATGGATCAATAACAACAAGCTTCACCAAATTGATCATGCTGATAGAAGTCTGACAGGTAAAATTTATAGCAACTTGAGAGCAAGAAATAAATAAGCTACAACAGGTCAAATGTGCAAACAAGGGCATGAATGGATAGAGGATAACATGGACAACAAGAAATGATCATTTGACATACTAAAACATGCAAGGATCTGAGTGGGGCATCAAGCAAACATAGCATCAGGTTTAACAGATTCCAGACTTAGCAGTTTTTTCACTAAGTATAAAACAACAACAACAACATGGCATGTTTACAAGCTTGTTTAAGTCACCTCAAGACATATCATGGAAAGTGGATTGCACCACAACAAAGACCATATGATTGTGCTTCTAAAACATATAGACATGTGGCATGAAGACAAACACCTCAATAGCAATGAGCAAGTGAAATCAGCATCTCACAACAAGTTTCAGCACTTAACAGCCAAATACACTTTTGCAACAGAGATTAACATGGCAATATGCCACCTAACATGAATGCTACAGCAACCAACATGTAGATCACTTCACAATGAACATTTTGACATATCATATGCTCCATTTGGACCAACATGCACAAAGTTATCAACATCACAAGCATGCAACAAATTTATAGTTATTAGTAGTTTTAAACATATAGCACTCTTGCAACAGTGATTAGGTCATCAAGATGAAGTCAAACAAGCATGCCACAATGGAACAAAATGAAGAGCATATCACAACAATCATTTTGACAAATCATTCACTCAAATTGGACATACACACAAAAAGTTACAACATCACAAAGTATGCATCAGAATATGAAGTTTTGGGGACTTAGAAGAAAAAGCAACCTCTCGGGGTGGACATTGTCCGCGTCAGATCGGACATCTCCGTCGGTGGCTGGACGCGGGTCCCACTTGTCAGCGAGACGGAGAGGAGAGGCGGACATGTCCGTGCCCGGATGGACATGTCCGTCGGCGGCGGCGATCGGGCCCGCTTGGCAGCGACAGGGGCCGAAGGGATCTCGTCCCCGACCCAGGCGAGGTCGAGGCGAGGGCGGGCTCACCGGGAGCGGCCGGAGTGGGCGTGGAGGGTGGATCCGGGCCGGATTCGGCCGGATCCCGGCGCGGAGGGGATGGCGGCGTGCCACGGCGGCGCTGGAAGGTGCGCCGGCGGGGAATGCTACGGGCGGCGGCGCGCGGGCGGATCTGGCCGGTGGCGGGGTCTCGGCGGCACGCCGATGCTGGAGGCGCGATGGCAGAGCCCGATGAGCGGGGCGGCGAGGTGTGCGGCGGCGGGGGCGAGGAGCGAAGGCGGCGGGGACGGGCGCTGCGCGGCGAGGGGAGCCAGCCGAGCGGGCGAGGGGCTCGGGCGGCCGCGCAGGCCACGCTTGGGCCCGGCGGGGCCGCGGCTGCGGTGAGCGGGACGGGGACAGGTGGCGCGCAGCCATTGGCCCGGAGCGGCGGCTAGCGGCGGGGAGCCAACCAGGCGGCGCCAAGTGGCGGAAGAGAGGTGGAGGGGCGTCGGATTTGGAGGGGGTGGCGGCGGCGCGGCCCTCGAGGTGGGAGGAGGTGCTGAAAACGAGAGGGGAGAGAGGGTAGGCTGCCAAAATTGGAATATGGGGGTGTTTATATAGGGAAAGGACTAGGGTTTGGGGGTTTTGAGGCCGTTTTGAGCCATCGGATCTCGATCCAACGGCAACGGAGCGGAGGGGGGAGTAGGCTGGGCCTAGTGGGCTGTGTAGATGGGCTAGGCTATGTGGAGAGAAGAGAGAGAGGCCCGCGGAGGTTTTCGGAGACCGAAAACCTCCGACGTTTTATCCGGCTACTAGTGCCGCTATATTTAACGGTTGGGCTATCAAACGAGCTCCGAATGCGATGAAATTTGGCAGGCGGCCTACCTATGCTATAATAAGACCACACGCCAAGTTTCAACCCATTCCGAGAACATTTTCGGGCCACTCACAAAATAAATATTCGGAGGCGCCGCGGGCGCGTGTGAGTGTGTCTGGGCTCAGAACGGACAATGGAGAGAACGGGCGGTCTCGGACAAATGCAAGTTTTGAAAACATGATGATGCAATGCACACGATGACATGGCAAGATGCAACACGCAAACAGATGACATGGCAACGACGAAGAATAACTGGCTGACACCTGGCGCATCGGTCTCGGGGTGTTACAAGGTGCCACCATGGTGCGCATTGTTACGCAATCTCGGGTGCGCTAACACCGGCATTCCGACCCATCTGCGTCACCATGCCCAACCGGAGAGCAACACCAACTTATGAGAGGCCTTGGGCCTTCTCCCCCCCAAAATACTAGCCTGCTAGGAGGGGACACCTCCGCCCTTATAAGTCATGTTATGTCTCCCCCCACAACCGATGTGGGACTAAACCCAACAATCTCCCTGAGGGAGTCCTGGATTGAGGGGTCCTCATGTGGCCGGATAACTCGTGGTGGGCCGGACTGGTGGGCCATGAAGAACGTTGTTGAAGATCGTCTGTCGTATCCGGATAGGACTCCTGTATTCGTATAATGGCAAGTTTTAGGTTCGGGTGTAATCTTTCCTTCCTCTGCAAGATGGTTATGTACAAACCCTAGGCCCCTCCGGTGCATATATAAACTGGAGGGTTTAGTCCGTAGAGGCTAATAGAGAATCACAAATCCTCATAGGCTAGACTTTAGGGTTTAGCCAATACGATCTCGAGGTAGATCAACTCTTGTATTCATATTCATCCATATTAATATAGCAGGAAGTAGGGTATTTCCTCGATCGAGAGGGCCTGAACCTGGGTAAACATCGTGTCCCCGGCCTCCTGTTACCATCAATCCTCAGACGCATAGTTCGGGACCCCCTACCCGAGATCCACCGGTTTTGAGACCGACATTGGTGCTTTCATTGAGAGTTCCACTATGTAGGGTAACGCAGCAGAAAACAAAAATTTTCCGACCTACGCACCAGCCCAGGACCACTATGAAGACTGCATACAAGGTTTGATCTGTTTCGTTACCCACTCGTAGCGCAGCGGAAGTAGAGTCGATGACGATCGGCGGTGCAGACCCCCGCAGCTAGGATTTACAACCTCCCAACCGCGAGGATGTATACCCTCATCCACTCCACGGACAGCCCTCCGGGAGACGGTCGAACAGTCCCCCGGACGGTGTCGCGGACAGCCCTCCGGGAGGACCTTCGAAACTCGAACGGTCACCCGGACAGCCCTTCGGGAGGACCCACAGAACTCGGACCGTCACTTGGACAGCCCTTCGGGAGGCACTCACGAACAGCCCCTCAGGGCACTAAGATCGAAACTACGACCTCTCTACAGAGTTGCACACATACGGTGTCATCTATCCGGCAGGGCTTCGCCGTCCAGAACTAGTTCCCACCGGAACCCAGACAGCCTTTCGGCTCTACGAAACTATTTCGTGGGAGGGAGAGAGAAGCCAGATAATTGCATGGCATGTATGTGAGAGCAAGGGATGAAGGAGATGGCAGCCCCAACTCCTCCTTTTATAGGAAATCCCAAGGGGTAGGGTGGTTTTACAATAAAACCCAAAAGTACATGAATGAAGTCCTTCCACCAAGGGTATAAGGGTGAAACCAAGGAACAAGAGGGGCTCCAAGGAGGAGCCACCATCTTGGCCGGCCACACCCCTTGGGGGGCCCCCATGAGGGCCTCCCAATCCATCCATGTCATCCCTAGATCTTTTAAGCAAAAGCCTAAAAGAATGGCTTTCCAACAAATATCCAAAAAGCTGATTTTCACTATTCATGACGACATTTTTCAGCGTCTGATCGAACTGAAAAAATTCATGTGGGCTTAGAACATTTCTAGTACCCACCATAATTATTTTCAACACGTTCTGGAACAATTCCAGTTTAGTGATTTTCATCTGCGAAAAGCATCTGAAGCGGTTCCGGCAGCTCCAGAACATTTCCGGTTTTCATCTCCGAAAATTCCAGAAGGTTTCCAGAACGATTCTGGCATCCTCCAAGAATTATCAGGCATGTGCCAAAACCAATTTGACTTTATGGTATCCTCTGAAACAACTTTTCAGTTTCACCGGAACTCATCCGGTGACCTCTCTCTGCGGAACTTTTCCGCTGTCCGAAACTTTTTCGGCGTCCGAAACTTTTTCGGTGATTTTCTCTCAGACTCCCTGTCTAGTATTCAGCAGATAGATGACCCTTAAGCGTGTGACCCTATAGGTTCGGTGAAGTATAGACATGACCCGGAACCCCTTCCGATCAATGATCAACATCGGAGCCGTGGACACCCATATTGACCCCTTATACCCACACGAATGAATATTCGAGTGAACCTCCAGTTGCCGTGAGCTATTCCTTTTGCTTTGTGATATGTCACAAACACCCGAGGTGAGATTTATTTCATCCCCGTGGGCAAACACTTTGTCCACTATGCAAGTTACCTCGTTACCGGTTTTGTTCTCTTTTCTCGTTTTCGTGTTTCGGCATCCCAGTGATCAAATCACCCTGTGTCTGGCCAGACGATGATGGATACCGTAACACCGAGAGGGCCCGAGTATATCTCTCCATCGACGGAGGAGCAAATCCCAATCTTGAGCTATCAAGTTACTTAACACACTTTTCCATGAACCCGTAAGCCGCCGTAATAGCCACCCATTTACGGATGACGTTTAACAAACCCCAAAGTTCATGAAGCAAGCATGAAGAAACTCGATACTCTCATGGTCTAAGGAATTATGCAAACATTAACTTCCTGTGTTATTAACCATAAACTTGTGACGAATGTATCTCATAGCATAACATCAATTCGGGTCGATTCAACACAAATGTTCCTATAACATTGTGCCCTCAAAGTTGCTGGCATAGACATGCCCATGATTGGGAAAACATAATCATCATGCAACACTTGAGCTAGTCTTAGAGGCATGACTAGGAATACTTTTTACCGTTTATTATTCCACACGTGCACATGGGTTTTCCCCAGAGCCTTTATGGATATACGGGCTCGGGAACCATAGCAGTTATAGCATGGAACATAAACCTAATTATGAACAGTGAGATAAATAATAGAATTTATTATTGCCTCTAGGGCATATCTCCTACAGACTCCCACTTGCACTAGAGTCAATAATCTAGTCAATGCTAATGCACTTTACACCTATGACACATTGGTGTAAATATGCTTCGCTTGTGGTATAGCCTGATGTCCAACGGATCTGACGACTTCAGCTCCGTGTGTATCTTTGCATATCGTCCGCGTTTTCACGCCTTCACAAAATTCATATTTTGTGTGGATTTCGCTTTTTATGTATGCGAATCACAGGTCGAACCTGGATTCCTCAGACTGAGTTATGGAGCAACTACCTCAGTAGTGTCCCATTGACAAAAGCCATCTTGGAACCATACTAAGTTCATGAATGAACTATATGATTCAACATCTTCTTTGTCGCTTCAAAAGCGGCAACATACTTCGCCTTTGTTATAGAATTCGCCACAGTAACTTGTTTGGAACATTTTCCAACTAACTGAGCCACCACATTGTGTGTTACACAAAACCCTTAATTTAAATCGAAAATCGCACGGGGAAAAGATGAAGACTGTATCGATGTAACATTTTACAACGAACTCTTCATGATCTCCGCCTGCGAGAAAACATGTCATCAGTACTACTCTGGTACTACATGACATCTTTCACTGTTGTCCCATGATCAGTACTTTGATCACTTTGGTATCTATACTCACAACAGCTTGGGAGTATTGGACATATCTGGTTGTTTTACATACCATGGAATACATGATTAATCCAAACACAAGAGTGTGTGGAATCTCCATCATGTATTTTGCTCATCGGTGTTTTTGGGACACCGAGTCTTGCAAAAACTCTTTCCATGTGACTTCGGCAAGAATCACTCCTTGGCGTTTTATATGCTAAAAGGTTTTAGCATCTTGTCAATATGTATTCATTGCTTAGCCCCATTAGGTAAATCTATCTTCATAGATCATCATGCCTAATATCAAGGCTATTTAGCCTAAGCACTTCATCAAAAAACTATTTCCAAATGAAGTCCTAATTCGTGTCAAGAAATTTATTTCCAATTACCAATGTGTCAAGCACACAAGGTTTTTAGAAATATTATTGCGCTCCCACTTACTTTCTTGAATTACAAGCATCTTCGTTACCCATTGATGAAGTCAAAACCCCTTTTTGACCATTTCATCAAAACACGAAGATTCCAACTCCATTTTGCTCTCTTCTGTCCATCGCTGGAACTCTGAAGTTTGCATACCTACTTGCATCCTCTGGATCGACAAATTACTTTGGACTGTATCACATACAAGTCCTAGGTTTCATTTCCATCAGATGGAAATACTTTTGTCATCCATGTTTCATATCTCAAGATTGAAATATTTAATTGCTAGTTCAACCCGAACCGACTTTAAGCATCGCTACGGTGAGACAATCTCATCGTAGTCAACTCCTTGAACTTGTTTATTGCAACAAGTCGAGCTTTATGGATAAAACATTTTATCCGTATCAGTTTTAAGTTCCATAAATATTCGTCAGACTCTAAGTCTTCCGAAAGGTGTATCAAGGTTTTAATCTTGAATCACTTATATGGAAACTAACTCGGGTTGTATTGGCATTCAGCCAATTCCGGAGTCAGGGCCCATCAACGCTTCCTTGTGTATCATAGGTATACTGTTGTCTAACAACAATATCTCGTTTGCGCACCTGAGAGGTTTGCACGAGCCTTGCCTACGTGGTTCAGCTGCAAGTTCGACCGAAGTCCATACATTTTATTGTAGAGACTTTCGTATCAGTCGCAGTAGGAAACACTGGAATTACTTCCAAGGCTCCTTTCCTTTGACCTGATGACGAAGATACTGTTATCTCGTCGAGTCTGCACTGTCCTCCCACTCACCCTTTTTGAAAGAACCATTCTCTTTAAAAGCATACCGTTTCGTGGCAAAACTATTTGCCTCGGTATTGTGAGGGAGGAATATCCAATTGCTTGGGATAACCTACAAAGTAGCACTTGTCTGATTTGGAATAGGTTTGTAACCTTTTACACAAGCCCCATATTCCAAATGTTAAGAAAAGATACAACATGGTTGGGCGTACCATACCATGGCTTCATTTCAACAGACCCGATGAAGCTCTTTTCAGTGTAAAAGCCGCAGTCTCTAAAGCATCACTCTTTTAAAAGGTATAATGGCAAATTTATTTATGTCATCTTTGATCTCACCATGTCATAAATGGTTTGATTACATCTTCACAGACTTTTCACTTTGCAGTGGTGTTCCGGGAAGTGTAAGTTATGAAACAGCTTTCACAACTCATCAGACATTCGCTAAACTTGTAACTCAAATATTCCTTTCTGCAATCGAATTGTAGAAACATAATTTTCTTGTTACAATAACTTCTACTTCATTTTTGAAAACCTTTCGAATGATTTCAAAAGATCCAGACTTACGTCTCATCAAGTAAATATCCATATATCTACTTGAGTCATTTCTGAAGATAGATAAATCCACTACTAACAACATTTATCGGACTACACACATCAAATGTATGATCACCAATAAGTTTGTTACTCGTTCCTTATGGCCTGTGAACGGTATTCAGTCACTTCACTTTTCGGAGGAAAGTTGCAAGTGTCAGACGATTCAAAATCAAATGACTTCAAAATCCATCATAATGGAATTTTCCATGCGGGTTTCTCCAATGTGACCAAATGCAGTGCCACACTTGTGTGGTATTCTTTTAGTCTTGCGACATTTAGCGTCAGTGTTATGGATGTATCATATCACCATCAATATTCATAACATACATCCCATCTTGGATGGAAGCATGACCCTTCATGTTATTCATAATTCTGAACAACAATTGTTGTTTTTATGAACAACTCCTTTGCAACAAACATTGTGCAATGGGCTAGAGTGTATGAAACTCTAAAATGAATTATGAAAGTAAACACAGAGGTAATATATTATTATCAACATTCATAACATACATCTCATTCATAATGAAAGTATGGCCCTTATGTTATTCATAACATTGAACATTAAAAGTTCTCTTATGAACAACCTTCTTGCAAGATACCTTATGCAATAGGCTAGAGTTTGTAAAACTCTAAATGAATTATGAAAATAAATACAGACGGTAATACACCGATGGAAGGTATAGTAACATTTACTATGTTCCCTGTGTATACCTACACCTCATTCCTGGCTAGTCTTTCAGGCCATAGTAGTTCTTACATCGAGTTGCATCAGAATGCAATCGAGCGGGTATCTTTGTGATTAACTCACAATACCCAAAAATCAGTGATCAACAATTTAATCATAATTCCCAAGGACTATATCTTTGACCAGCCTTCTATACATCAAAAACTTGTATGACATTCATACATGAGCTGGATATTCCAGTCTTCTTTCTTTTTGCCTTTATACTTCTAATAGTTTAACTTTTAGTATTTCTCCTACTCTCAGAAGAAGCACCCAACTTAAGAGTGGCGTTAGCCCCGGACTTCCTAGGCGTGAAAGTCTTACTAACACCCTTCGGACACTTCCTTTCTCTTTAAGTTGTTGTTTTATTCACCTTTCATCATATGACAGGCGTTCTACTGGATCCCTCTCTTATCAGTCTAATGCATAGTAAACTCCTTTACTAATAGTTTGCAAACAAACACTGCTTTGGATATCTCATATCTGTTAGCCTTTGTTTGTGTCTGAAAATGATTTTCAGGTTCCATGAATATCACATAACTATCCAAACTTTCGAAGTTCGGGTCTCATGGAAGCAAACATATTGCACTTGACTGAAAACGGAATTCTAGCTTTTGGATCGAAGGACGAGAGTCACATGATCCATAGCATTAGTGGGAGAATACCGAAAGTATGCGATAGGACAAAGTCCTTCTCGGCACTCTTGAGGACAATCCTCACATTACGTTACCAACCGTAAAGTTTTAACCAGATATTTAACAGCTATTCAATTTTAATAGGGAAGGTGGAAACGCGAGCCATTATTCTATAACTATTATGCAAAACACACTTAGACAGTGTTCAAAATTAATTGCACTGAGAATTAAACAAGTTAATTCAACAGTGCGCTCCCACTCAAATCAATATCTCTCATAATTGATTGTGAGTGATTCAAGATCCACATTTCAATTCAACGCCATTGATGGTAGCATCACTGATGACGAGAATCTCAATCGGTAGGCAAACTTACCAATCACATCTCTATGTGACTCTTGTTCATCTTTCGATGCGTGTGTTCCGAGCTCATGACTTTCATGCCTGAACGTCAAGACAACCAAGTGATCTCGCTGCGAGGTCTCAACTCACCCGCCTCACACATCCCTAATCGTTCGTACCCATGTTAGCATGTGATACCCCGAAAAGTTAGGTGCCGTGACGGTGCTACACTTGGGAGAACACTAACTACTTGATATTTTTGTGAGAGATCACCCTAATAAAAGCGACTACCGCGCAATCAAGAAGGGTGCATCATAAGGGATAAACATCTCAGGCAATTCATAATTAGCATGATATGGTATAGCCCTTTCTGACGGAGAAGTCTTTCATTTCTTCGTCTTCGGCATTCGCGTCGGTGTTCACCTTCGCGAAGATTGCCACCACCTTGTCGATGCACCAGATAATATTGCTATCTCTATAGCTAATAAAATAATGCATTACAACAAGGTTGACACGCAGGTCATTTAAAGTGCAATCATATGGCTCCAGCCATCATGCCGAATCATGACACGCAGGTCATGTTAATCGATTTACATTATATAGCCATCTCATACATAATCAAATTATTATGAGCACTGCTATACCACATCATATGCACATGCAAACCCTCCTGCAAAACCAAGTTAGACGTCTCTAATCGGTTCATGCAAAAGTTTATCTTACGTGGCTTCTAAGGTTTCGAAACAAACCGAAGCTACCAACGTCCATCATCAAGCATGATAATTCAAGTCGCTAGATTAACTTTTGCGGGGTGTATGAAACACGAGATAATAAAATCTCGAGCCCCATACTGAACTTCGTCATACGCATGACCCCCGTGCAGATCATATCTGCATTGCCCTTTCGTCTGCGAAACATCCATCTTTCTTTGACTAAAGTGGAACCCAAAGAACTGTTAGCACTTCGTTGATCTGTCAATCAGCATACTCAGGAGTAGCATGAAAGGATCGCGGATTGCCAGAACTTTGTCAGATTCCACAATGCTGTCAAGATCAGGACTACGCAAATTTAAGGGAAGCAACAAGAACATCAGGTAACAGATTTCATCTGCTACCCGCACAAATAATTTTCAGTAATAGATCTTATCTACTACCTAATTATATTGTGCAACACCCATACATCTCCATGTATTCTAGATCGCAACCTGCATCTACGCATAGCACGGCTCATGATGCCACTGTAGGGTAACGCAGCAGAAAACAAAAATTTTCCGACCTACGCACCAGCCCAGGACCACTATGAAGACTGCATACAAGGTTTGATCTGTTTCGTTACCCACTCGTAGCGCAGCGGAAGTAGAGTCGATGACGATCGGCGGTGCAGACCCCCGCAGCTAGGATTTACAACCTCCCAACCGCGAGGATGTATACCCTCATCCACTCCACGGACAGCCCTCCGGGAGACGGTCGAACAGTCCCCCGGACGGTGTCGCGGACAGCCCTCCGGGAGGACCTTCGAAACTCGAACGGTCACCCGGACAGCCCTTCGGGAGGACCCACAGAACTCGGACCGTCACTTGGACAGCCCTTCGGGAGGCACTCACGAACAGCCCCTCAGGGCACTAAGATCGAAACTACGACCTCTCTACAGAGTTGCACACATACGGTGTCATCTATCCGGCAGGGCTTCGCCGTCCAGAACTAGTTCCCACCGGAACCCAGACAGCCTTTCGGCTCTACGAAACTATTTCGTGGGAGGGAGAGAGAAGCCAGATAATTGCATGGCATGTATGTGAGAGCAAGGGATGAAGGAGATGGCAGCCCCAACTCCTCCTTTTATAGGAAATCCCAAGGGGTAGGGTGGTTTTACAATAAAACCCAAAAGTACATGAATGAAGTCCTTCCACCAAGGGTATAAGGGTGAAACCAAGGAACAAGAGGGGCTCCAAGGAGGAGCCACCATCTTGGCCGGCCACACCCCTTGGGGGGCCCCCATGAGGGCCTCCCAATCCATCCATGTCATCCCTAGATCTTTTAAGCAAAAGCCTAAAAGAATGGCTTTCCAACAAATATCCAAAAAGCTGATTTTCACTATTCATGACGACATTTTTCAGCGTCTGATCGAACTGAAAAAATTCATGTGGGCTTAGAACATTTCTAGTACCCACCATAATTATTTTCAACACGTTCTGGAACAATTCCAGTTTAGTGATTTTCATCTGCGAAAAGCATCTGAAGCGGTTCCGGCAGCTCCAGAACATTTCCGGTTTTCATCTCCGAAAATTCCAGAAGGTTTCCAGAACGATTCTGGCATCCTCCAAGAATTATCAGGCATGTGCCAAAACCAATTTGACTTTATGGTATCCTCTGAAACAACTTTTCAGTTTCACCGGAACTCATCCGGTGACCTCTCTCTGCGGAACTTTTCCGCTGTCCGAAACTTTTTCGGCGTCCGAAACTTTTTCGGTGATTTTCTCTCAGACTCCCTGTCTAGTATTCAGCAGATAGATGACCCTTAAGCGTGTGACCCTATAGGTTCGGTGAAGTATAGACATGACCCGGAACCCCTTCCGATCAATGATCAACATCGGAGCCGTGGACACCCATATTGACCCCTTATACCCACACGAATGAATATTCGAGTGAACCTCCAGTTGCCGTGAGCTATTCCTTTTGCTTTGTGATATGTCACAAACACCCGAGGTGAGATTTATTTCATCCCCGTGGGCAAACACTTTGTCCACTATGCAAGTTACCTCGTTACCGGTTTTGTTCTCTTTTCTCGTTTTCGTGTTTCGGCATCCCAGTGATCAAATCACCCTGTGTCTGGCCAGACGATGATGGATACCGTAACACCGAGAGGGCCCGAGTATATCTCTCCATCGACGGAGGAGCAAATCCCAATCTTGAGCTATCAAGTTACTTAACACACTTTTCCATGAACCCGTAAGCCGCCGTAATAGCCACCCATTTACGGATGACGTTTAACAAACCCCAAAGTTCATGAAGCAAGCATGAAGAAACTCGATACTCTCATGGTCTAAGGAATTATGCAAACATTAACTTCCTGTGTTATTAACCATAAACTTGTGACGAATGTATCTCATAGCATAACATCAATTCGGGTCGATTCAACACAAATGTTCCTATAACATTGTGCCCTCAAAGTTGCTGGCATAGACATGCCCATGATTGGGAAAACATAATCATCATGCAACACTTGAGCTAGTCTTAGAGGCATGACTAGGAATACTTTTTACCGTTTATTATTCCACACGTGCACATGGGTTTTCCCCAGAGCCTTTATGGATATACGGGCTCGGGAACCATAGCAGTTATAGCATGGAACATAAACCTAATTATGAACAGTGAGATAAATAATAGAATTTATTATCGCCTCTAGGGCATATCTCCTACACACTATGTCGTCAACCGAAGGACTGATGGATCGCGTCATCAACCACGACGGCAACACCGAGGGAATCTTCCCTCCTAGACAGCTCTTTGTGTTCGGCGGCTTCGTGCTCCGCGCCAACACTGAAGGCCACCTCAAGCAGGTTAAGAGCTACGCCCCTGGCCATCAAGTCAGGTTTGGAATCCTAAACTACATTGCTGATATCCGTAGAGACTTGATCTTCGACGGATTCGAGCCTGCGGCGACCTCTCCCTGCCATCACGATGAACACGACCTAACTCTGTCATCGGATCAGGAAATAGCACCTGTAACAGTTCTGGCCCTAGATCCAGAACATATCGCGTCGCCCGAGGACGGGAAGCTCAACCCCGCCACGGAAGCCGCATACTCTATGGTGCTGGAGCCGCACTCGGACCCAACTATGAGTGGAATCCGTGTTACCGGAATCATGGACTCGTCTCCGGCCTTAGATTCCGAATCATGCGCATCTGCGCCCTTCAAGCTCAATCAGGCATCTATCGCCGAATTCAGTGCTACGGATATCTTCCAGCACTCACCCTTTGGCGACATGTTAAAATCGTTAAAATCCTTCTCCTTAGATGGGGACACACAGCCGCATTATATCCGGTTCGAACTGGAGGCTGATGGAGAATTTTACTCCCCACCGACCACCCACTTGGTAGCCACGGTTGAAGATCTAACCGATCTACTTGACTACGCTTCCGAAGACTTCGAAGGTATGGACCTCGAAGCCGAAGCAGATCCAGATCAAAGCCGGCCCATAACCGGACGGTGGACATCTACGTCTTCATACGATGTGTACATGGTGGATACACCTAAGGAGAAGGAGGGCGACGACGAAAACGATCCAGCAAAGGACAAGCCTGTCAAAGAACCTCCCAAACGTCGGCGTCCAAAGCGCCGAACTAAATCCCATAAAGGAAAAGATAGCAACACTGTCACCACCGACGGTGACAGTCTGGAGCAAGCCAAAGACCCCGTAGACCCGGCGATGGAGCAGGATGAGCGAGAGGACGGCGAACGTAGTCCAAAACCGCTGTTCGATGACAGCGATGCCGAAGACAGCAAGTATGAACCTGTCTCCGAAGAGTATGTTAGCCTGGGCGACGACGAATACGTCGTCCTAGAAGAACCCTCAGAACAAAAGCGCTTCCATCGGAGGCTTATTGCCACCGCAAGGAGCCTGAAAAAGCAGCAGAGACGGCTTCGAGCTGCATAGGACACACTCAATGATAGATGGAACAAAGTGCTAGACGCTGAGCAAAAACATAGCTACAACGGCCAAACCAAAGGCTATCCTAAGCGTAAACTGCTGCACAAATTCGACGACGAGGCCACTGCGCCTATACCGCCGAAGAATAACACCGTCGATAAACCAGACCGACTATCTTGTGGACGGGACTGAGTGGCTAGCAACGGCGTACACAAGCCCGCGCCCCCACCCCGTAAAGGAAAGGAGGATGCGGCTTAGGCCCAGAAACACGTTCTGCGTGAGGACCTGAACAAAAAGGCCAGCAAGACCAAATCCATCTACGGATCAAGGGACCGTGGTCCCACACGGGACGACGGCTATCAAGCCAATCATGCCGGTCATATACTAGTTTTGGGTCAATACCGAACAACACAACCATCTGACACACGCCATGACATAGCAAAATACAGGAGCGCCGCACACCCCCTGTGCTTCACCGATGAAGTGCTGGATCACGATTTTCCAGAAGGGTTTAAACCCGTAAACATCGAGGCGTACGATGGAACGACAGATCCTGCCATCTGGATAAAAGACTTCATCCTTCACATCCACATGGCTCGCAGAGATGATATCCACGCCATTAAATACTTACCCCTCAAGCTGAAAGGACCAGCTCAGCACTGGCTAAACGGCCTCCCAGAGAACTCCACTGGGAGTTGGGAAGAACTTGAGGATGCTTTTCGGGCCAATTTTCAAGGGACCTATGTCCGGCCCCCGGATGCTGACGATCTAAGTCACATCATCCAACAACCCGGGGAGTCAGCCCGCAAGCTTTGGAATTGGTTTCTCACTAAGAAGAACCAAATCGTTGACTGTCCGGATGCCGAAGCCTTAACGACCTTCAAGCACAGTGTCCGGGACGAATGGCTAGCCAAACACCTCGGACAGGAATGTTGGAAATATGCCCTAGAGGCAATAATAAAATGGTTATTATTATATTTCCTTGTTCATGATAATTGTCTGTTATTCATGCTTAAATTGTATTATCCGGAAACATTGATACAAGTGTGAATACATAGACCACAATGTGTCCCTGGTAAAGCCTCTAGTTACTAGCTCGTTGATCAACAGATGGTCACGGTTTCTTGACCATGGACATTGGATGCCATTGATAACGGGATCACATCATTAGGAGAATGATGTGATGGACAAGACCCAATCCTAAGCCTAGCATAAGATCGTGTAGTTCGTAATGCTGAAGCTTTTCCAATGTCAAGTATCTTTTCCTTAGACCATGAGGTTGTGCAACTCCCGGATACCGTAGGAATACTTTGGGTGTGCCAAACGTCACAACATAACTGGGTGGCTATAAAGGTACGCAACGGGTATCTCCGAAAGTATCTGTTGGGTTGGCACGAACCAAGACTGGGATTTGTCACTCCGTATGACGGAGAGGTATCTCTGGGCCCACTCGGTAAGACATCGTCATAATGAGCTCAATGTGGCTAAGGAGTTAGTCACAGGATGATGTATTATGGAACGAGTAAAGAGACTTGCCATGACGAGATTGAACAAGGTATCGGTATATCGACGATCGAATCTCGGGCAAGTGCTATACCGATAGACAAAGGGAATTGCATACGGGATTAAGTGAATCCTTGACATCGTGGTTCATCCTATGAGATCATCGAGGAACACGTAGGAACCAACATGGGTATCCAGATCCCTCTGTTGGTTATTGACCGAAGAGTCATCTCGGTCATGTCTACGTGTCTCCCGAACCCGTAGGGTCTACACACTTAAGGTTCGGTGACGCCAGGGTTGTAGAGATATATGCACACGGTAACCCGAATGTTGTTCGGAGTCCGGATGAGATCCCGGGCATCACGAGGAGTTTCGGAGTGGTCCAGAGGTAAAGAATTATATATAGGAAGTCCAGTTTCGTCCATGGGGAGAGTTCCGGGGGCCACCGGTAGTGTACCTGGACCACCGGAAGGGTCCCGGGGGTCCACCGGGTGGGGCCACCCATCCTGGAGGGCCCCATGGGTCGTAGGGGGAGGGGAACCAGCCCATAGTGGGCTGGCGCACCCCCTTGGGCCTCCCCCTGCGCTTAGGGTTGGGAACCCTAGGGGTGGGGGGCGCCCCCCTTGGCTTGGGGGGCAAGCCTCCCCCTTGGCCGCCGCCCCCTAGGAGATCCCATCTCCTAGGGCCGGCACCCCCTGGCCCCTATATATAATGGGGGGAGAGAGGGCAGCCGCACCCTTGCTCCTGGCGCCTTCCTCCCCCCGTTACACATCTCCCTCCTCTCGCAGGTGCTTGGCGAAGCCCTGCAGGATTTCCGTTGCATCCACCACCACGTCGTCGTGCTGTTGGATCTCCATCAACCTCTCCTCCCCCTTGCTGGATCAAGAAGGAGGATACGTCACTGCACCGCACGTGTGTTGAATGCGGAGGTGCCTTCCGTTCGGCGCTGGGATCATCGGTGATTTGGATCACGACGAGTACGTCATCCACGTTCTCTTGAACGCTTCTGCTCGCGATCTACAAAGGGTATGTAGATGCACTCCTTTCACCTCGTTGCTAGATGATTCCTTAGATTGATCTTGGTGAAGCGTAGGAATTTTTTTGAATTATGCTACGTTCCCCAACAGTGGCATCTGAGCTAGGTCTTTGCGTAGCATCTTGCACGAGTAGAACACAAACAAGTTGTGGGCGTAGATTTGTTCAATTCTCTTGCCGCTACTAGTCCAATCTTGATTCGGCGGCATCGTGGGATGAAGCGGCCCAGACCGACCTTACACGTACACTTACGTGAGACTGGTTCCACCGACTGACATGCACTAGTTGCATAAGGTGGCTAGCGGGTGTCTGTCTCTCCCACTTTAGTCAGATCAGATTCGATGAAAAGGGTCCTTATGAAGGGTAAATAGAAATTGACATATTACGTTGTGGTTTTGGCATAGGTAAGAATCGTTCTTGCTAGAAACCTATAGCAGCCACGTAAAAACTTGCAACAACAATTAGAGGACGTCTACCTCGTTCTTGCAGCATGTGCTATGTGATGTGATATGGCCAAAAGATGCGATGAATGATATATGTGATGTATGAGATTGATCATGTCCTTGTAATAGGAATCACGACTTGCATGTCGATGAGCATATGAGATGTTCCAAGAGCTGAAAATGGTTTTCCAAGCTCATGCCCGAGTTGAGAGATATGACGTCTCCAACGCATTCTACAGTTGTAAGATGGAGGAGAATAGTTCTGTCAGCGAGCACATACTCAAATTGTCTGGGTTGCACAATCGCTTGTCTCAGTTGGGAATGAATCTCCCAGACGAAGCGGTCATTGACAGAATCCTTCAGTCGCTCCCACCTAGCTACAAGAGCTTCGTGTTAAACTTCAACATGCAAGGGATGGAGAAGTCCATTCCCGAAGTGTATTCAATGCTGAAATCAGCGGAGGTGGAGATCAAGAAAGAGAATCAAGTGTTCATGGTGAATAAAACCACTAAGTTCAAGAAAGGCAATGGTAAGAAGAACTTCAAGAAGGACGGCAAAGGATTTGCCGCGCTCGGTAAGCCAGTTGCCGGGAAGAAGCCAAAGAATGGACCCAAGCCTGAGACTGAGTGCTTTTATTGCAAGGGAACGGGTCACTGGAAGCGGAACTGCCCCAAATACTTAGAAGATAAGAAGGCCGACAACATCAAAGGTATATATGATATACATGTTATTGATGTGTACCTTACTAGCGCTCGTAGTAGCTCCTGGGTATTTGATACCGGTGCAGTTGCTCACATTTGTAACTCAAAGCAGGAGCTGCGGAATAAGCGGAGACTGGCGAAGGGCGAGGTGACGATGCGCGTCGGGAATGGTTCCAAGGTCGATGTGATCGCCGTCGGCACGCTGCCTCTACATCTACCCTCGGGATTAGTTTTAAACCTTAATAATTGTTATTTAGTACCAGCTTTGAGCATGAACATAGTATCGGGATCTCGTTTAATGTGAGATGGCTACTCATTTAAATCCGAGAATAATGGTTGTTCTATTTATATGAGAGATATGTTTTATGGTCATGCCCCGCTGGTCAATGGTTTATTCTTGATGAATCTCGAACGTGATGTTACACATATTCATAGTGTGAATGCCAAAAGATGTAAGGTTGATAATGATAGTCCCACATACTCGTGGCATTGCCGCCTTGGTCATATTGGTGTCAAACGTATGAAGAAGCTCCATGCAGATGGACTTTTGGAGTCTCTTGATTATGAATCATTTGACACGTGCGAACCATGCCTCTTGGGCAAGATGACCAAGACTCCGTTCTCCGGAACAATGGAGCGAGCAACCAACTTATTGGAAATCGTACATACCGATGTGTGCGGTCCAATGAGTGTTGAAGCTCGCGGAGGCTATCGTTATGTTCTCACCCTCACAGATGACCTGAGTAGATATGGGTATGTCTACTTAATGAAACACAAGTCTGAGACCTTTGAAAAGTTCAAGGAATTTCAGAATGAGGTTCAGAATCAACGTGACAGAAAAATAAAGTTCTTACGATCGGATCGTGGGGGTGAATATTTGAGTTATGAATTTGGCACGCACCTAAGGAACTGTGGAATTATTTCACAATTGACACCGCCCAGAACACCTCAGCGTAATGGTGTGTCCGAACGTCGTAATCATACTCTATTGGACATGGTGCGATCTATGATGTCTCTTACCGACTTCCCGCTATCTTTTTGGGGATATGCTTTAGAGACTGCCGCATTCACTTTAAATAGGGCTCCGTCTAAATCCGTTGAGACGACACCGTATGAACTTTGGTTTGGCAAGAAACCTAAGCTGTCGTTTCTGAAAGTTTGGGATTGCGATGCTTATGTCAAGAAACTTCAACCTGAAAAGCTCGAACCCAAATCGGAAAAATGCGTCTTCATAGGATACCATAAGGAAACGATTGGGTACACCTTCTACCTCAAATCCGAAGGCAAGGTCTTCGTTGACAAGAATGGATCCTTTCTGGAGAAAGAGTTCTTCTCGAAAGAAGTGATTGAGAGGAAAGTGGAACTTGATGAGGTGACAATCACACCTTCCGAACCGGAAAGTAGCGCAATGCAGGAAGTTCTTCCTGTGGTGCCTACACCGACTAGGGAGGAAGTTAATGATGATGATCATGAAGGTTCAGATCAAGTTACCACTAAACTTCGAAGGTCCACAAGGACACGTTCCACACCGGAGTGGTACGGCAACCCTGTCATGGAAATCATGTTGTTAGACAACGGTGAACCTTCGAACTATGAAGGAGCGATGGCGGGCCCGGATTCCAACAAATGGCTTGAAGCCATGAAATCCGAGATAGGATCCATGTATGAAAACAAAGTATGGACTTTGGTGGACTTGCCCGATGATCGGCACGCCATAGAAAATAAATGGATATTTAAGAAGAAGATTGACGCGGATGGTAATGTGACCATCTATAAGGCTCGGCTTGTCGCTAAAGGTTATCGACAAGTTCAAGGGATTGACTACGATGAGACTTTCTCTCCCGTAGCGATGCTGAAGTCCGTCCGAATCATGTTAGCAATTGCCGCATTCTATGATTATGAGATATGGCAAATGGACGTTAAAACGGCATTCCTTAATGGCTTCCTCAAGGAAGAACTGTATATGATGCAGCCGGAAGGTTTTGTAGATCCTGAGAATGCTAACAAGGTATGCAAGCTCCAGCGCTCAATCTATGGACTGCTGCAAGCATCTCGGAGTTGGAATATTCGCTTTAATGATGTGATCAAAGCGTTTGGGTTTATACAGACTTGGGGAGAAGCCTGTATTTACAAGAAAGTGAGTGGGAGCTCTGTAGCATTTCTCATATTATATGTGGATGATATATTGCTGATGGGAAATGATGTAGAATTCTTGGAGAGCATAAAGGCCTACTTGAATAAGAGTTTTTCAATGAAGGACCTTGGAGAAGCTGCTTATATATTAGGCATCAGGATCTATAGAGATAGATCGAGATGCCTCATTGGTCTTTCACAAAGCACATACCTTGATAAGATATTGAAGAAGTTCAATATGGATCAGTCCAAGAAAGGGTTCTTGCCTGTATTGCAAGGTATGAAATTGAGCACGGCTCAATCCCCGACCACGGCAGAAGATAGAGAAAAGATGAGTGTCATCGCCTATGCCTCAGCCATAGGTTCTATTATGTATGCCATGCTGTGTACCAGACCTGATGTGAACCTTGCCATAAGTTTGGTAGGGAGGTACCAAAGTGATCCCGGTATGGAACACTGGACAACGGTCAAGAACATCATGAAGTACCTGAAAAGGACTAAGGATATGTTTCTCGTTTATGGAGGTGACGAAGAGCTCGTCGTAAAGGGTTACATTGATGCTAGCTTCAACACAGATCTGGATGACTCCAAGTCACAAACCGGATACGTGTATATTTTGAATGGTCGGGCAGTCAGTGGTGCAGTTGCATGCAAAGCGTCGTGGCGCATTCTACATGTGAAGCGGAGTACATAGCTGCTTGCGAAGCAGCGCAGGAAGGAGTCTGGATGAAGGAGTTCATCACCGACCTAGGAGTCATTCCAAGCGCGTCGGGCCCGATGACTCTCTTCTGTGACAACACTGGAGCTATTGCCATTGCCAAGGAGCCCAGGTTTCACAAGAAGACCAAGCACATCAAGCGTCGTTTCAACTCCATCCGGAATTATGTTCAAGATGGAGACATATATATTTGTAAAGTGCATACGGATCTAAATGTCGCAGATCCGTTGACTAAACCTCTTCCACGAGCAAAACATGATCAACACCAGAACTCTATGGGTGTTTGATTCATCACAATGTAACTATATTATTGACTCTAGTGCAAGTGGGAGACTATTGGAAATATGCCCTAGAGGAAATAATAAAGTGGTTATTATTATATTTCCTTGTTCATGATAATTGTCTGTTATTCATGCTTGAATTGTATTATTCGGAAACAGTGATACATGTGTGAATACATAGACCACAACGTGTCCGTGGTATACCTCTAGTTACTAGCTCGTTGATCAACAGATGGTTACGGTTTCCTGACCATGCACATTGGATGTCATTGATAACGAGATCACATCATTAGGAGAATGATGTGATGGACAAGACCCAATCCTAAGCCTAGCATAAGATCGTGTAGTTCGTAATGCTAAAGCTTTTCCAATGTCAAGTATCTTTTCCTTATACGATGAGGTTGTGCAACTCCCGGATATCATAGGAATACTTTGGGTGTGCCAAACGTCACAACGTAACTGGGTGGCTATAAAGGTACGCAACGGGTATCTCCGAAAGTCTGTTGAGTTGGCACGAACCAAGACTGGGATTTGTCACTCCGTATGACGGAGAGGTATCTCTGGGCCCACTCGGTAAGACATCATCATAATGAGCTCAATGTGACTAAGGTGTTGGTCACGGGATGATGTATTACGGAACGAGTAAAGATACTTGCCGTGACGAGATTGAACAAGGTATCGGTATACCGACGATCGAATCTCTGGAAAGTACTATACCGATTGACAAAGGGAATTGCATACGGGATTGATTGAATCCTTGACATTGTGGTTCATCCATGAGATCATCGAGGAAAATGTAGGAACCAACATGGGTATCCAGATCCCGCTGTTGGTTATTGACCGGAGAGTCGTCTCGGTCATGTCTACATGTCTCCCGAACCCGTAGGGTCTACACACTTAAGGTTCGGTGACGCTAGGGTTGTAGAGATATATGCACACGGTAACCCGAATGTTGTTCGGAGTCCCGGATGAGATCCCGGACGTCACGAGGAGTTCCGGAATGGTCCGGAGGTAAAGAATTATATATATGAAGTCCAGTTTCGGCCATCAGGAGAGTTTCGGGGGTCACCGGTAGTGTACCGGGACCACCGGAAGGGTCCCGGGGGTCCACCGGGTGGGGCCACCTATCCCGGAGGGCCCCATGGGCCGAAGGGGGAGGGGAACCATCCCATAGTGGGCTGGCGCGCCCCCCTTGGGCTTCCCCCCTGCGCCTAGGGTTGGGAACCCTAGGGGTGGGGGCGCCCCACAAGCCTTGGGGGGCAAGTTTCCCCCTTAGGCCGCCGCCCCCCTAGGAGATCGGATCTCCTAGGGCCGGCGCCCCCCGGCCCCTATATATAGTGTGGGGGAGAGAGAGGGAAGCCGCACCCTTGCTCCTGGCGCCTCCCTCCCCCCGTTACACATCTCCCTCCTCTCGCAGGTGCTTGGCGAAGCCCTGCAGGATTTCCGTTGCATCCACCACCACGCCGTCGTGCTGCTGGATCTCCATCAACCTCTCCTCCCCCCTTGCTGGATCAAGAAGGAGGAGACGTCACTGCACCGTACGTGTGTTGAATGCGGAGGTGCCGTCCGTTCGGCGCTGGGATCATCGGTGATTTGGATCACGACGAGTACGACTCCATCATCCACGTTCTCTTGAACGCTTCTGCTCGCGATCTACAAAGGGTATGTAGATGCACTCCTTTCACCTCGTTGCTAGATGACTCCTTAGATTGATCTTGGTGAAGCATAGGAATTTTTTTGAATTCTGCTACGTTCCCCAACAAGGAAAAGCCGAGGACAATGGCAGTCCTAACTACACTCATGATAACCCACAAGTGTAGGGGATCGCAACAATTTTCGAGGGTAAAGTATTCAACCCAAATTTGCTGATTCGACACAAGAGGAGCCAAAGAATACTCTTAAGTATTAGCAGCTGAGTTGTCAATTCAACCACACCTGGAAACTTAGTATCTGCGGCAAGGTAGTTTTAGTAGCAAAGCAATATGATAGTGGCGGTAGCAACAAGAAAAGTAACAGTAGTGTTTTTCTAGTTTTTGTAATAGTGGCAACAGAAAAGTAAATAAGCAACAAGCAATATGTGAAAAGCTCGTAGGCATTGGATCGGTGATGGGAAATTATGTCGGATGCAATTCATCATGTAGAAGTTATAACCTAGGGTGACACATAACTAGCTCCAGTTCATCAATGCAATGTAGGCATGTATTCCGAATATAGTCATACATGCTTATGGAAAAGAACTTGCATGACATCTTTTGTCCTACCCTCCCATGGCAGCGGGGTCCTATTGGAAACTAAGGGATATTAAGGCCTCCTTTTAATAGAGTACCGGACCAAAGCATTAACACATAGTGAATACATGAACTCCTCAAACTATGGTCATCACCGGGAGTGGTCCCGATTATTGTCACTTCGGGGTTGCCGGATCATAACACATAGTAGGTGACTATAGACTTGCAAGATAGGATCAAGAAAACACATATATTCATGAAAACATAATAGGTTCAGATCTGAAATCATGGCACTCGGGCCCTAGTGACAAGCATTAAGCATAGCAAAGTCATAGCAACATCAATCTCAGAACATAGTGGATACTAGGGATCAAACCCTAACAAAACTAACTCCATTACATGATAGATCCCATCCAACCCATCACCGTCCAGCAAGCCTATGATGGAATTACTCACGCACGACGGTGAGCATCATGGAATTGGTGATGGAGGAAGGTTGATGATGATGATGGCGACGATCTCCACTCTCCAGAGCCCCGAACGGACTCCAGATCAGCCCTCCCGAGAGAGATTAGGGCTTGGCGGCGGCTCCGTATCGTAAAACGTGATAATTCTTCCTCTCTGATTTTTTTCTCCCCGAAAGTGAATATATAGGATCTGGGGATACGTCGGTGGAGCACCAGGGGGCCCACGAGGCAGGGGCGCGCACTAGGAGTGGGGGCGCCCCCCACCCTCGTGGACAGGGTGTGGCCCCCCTGGTCTGGATCTTCTTGCAGGTATTTTTTATAATTTCCAAAATAATTCTCCGTTGATTTTTAGGCGATTCCGAGAACTTTTTATTTCTGCACAAAAACAACATCATGGCAATTCTGCTAAAAACAGCGTCAGTCCGGGTTAGTTCCATTCAAATCATGCAAGCTAGAGTCCAAAACAAGGGCAAAAGGGTTTGGAAAAGTAGATACGTTGGAGACGTATCAACTACCCCAAGCTTAAACCTTTGCTTGTCCTCAAGCAATTCAGTTGATAAACTGAAAGTGATAAAGAAAAACTTTGACAAACTTTGTTTGCTCTTGTTGTTGTAAATATGTAAGCTAGCATTCAGGTTTTCAGCAAGATCATGAACTCACCACATTCACAATAACTTTCAGGTCTCAAGTCTACTCATATCAATGGCATAATAAACTAGCGAGCAATAATAATAAACATCAGATGACAACACTTCTTCAAAACAATTATGATATGATATAACAAGATGGTATCTCGCTAGCCCTTTCTGAGACCGCAAAACATAAATGCAGAGCACCTTTAAAGATTAAGGACTAACTAGACATTGTAATTCATGGTAAAGGAGATCCAGTCATGATCATACTCAATGCAAATTAATAGTAATACATGCAAATGACAGAGGTGCTCTCCTACTGGTGCTCTTTGATAAGAGGATGATGACTCTGCATAAAAGTAAATAGATAGGCCCTTCGCAGATGGAAGCTGGGATTTGTAGAGGTGCCAGAGCTCGATTTTTAAATAGAGATGAATACCATTTTGAGCGGTATACTTTCATTGTCAACATAACAACCAAGAATCTCGATATCTCCCATGCTACGCACATCATAGGCGGTTCCCAAACAGAATGGTAAAGTTTATACTCCCCCAACCACCAACAAGGACACCCCACGGCTAACCCGAAACAACGGGTACCGTCCAAACCAGGAACAACCCTGGGGGATTTTTGTTTAATTATTATGATTTTGAGCATGGGACCGGGCATCCCGATTACCAGCCATTTTCTTGTGAATGATGAGCGGAGTCCACTCATCGTGAGAATAACCCACCTAGCATGGAAGATATAGACAACCCTAGTTGATACATGAGCTGTTCGAGCATACAAAACAGAATTTCATTTGAAGGTTTAGAGTTTGGCACATACAAATTTACTTGTAACAACAGGTAAATACCGCATATAGGAAGGTATATTGGACGCATGTGGAATAACTTTGGGGTTTATGGAAGTGGATGCACAAGCAGTATTCCCGCTTAGTACAGGTGAAGGCTAGAAAGAGACTAGGAAGCAACCAGCAAGAGAGCAACAACGGTCATGAACATGCATTAATAATCAACAATGAATGCAAGCATGAGTAGGATATAAATCACCATGAACATAAATATCATGGAGGTGATACGTCCATTTTGCATCATGCTTATATGCTGATATTTATTGCATTATGGGCTGTTATTACTTGTTTTGTCACAATACTTATGCCTTTTCTCTCTTATTTCACAAGGTTTACATGAAGAGGGAGAATGCCGGCAGCCGGAATTCTGGGCTGGAAAAGGAGCAAACTCTGGAAACCTATTCTGCACAACTCCAAAAGCCCCGAAGCTCCATAGAACTCCGTTTCAGAAAATATAAAAAATATCTGGCGAAAGAAGTTCACGAGGGGGACCACCCGCTGTCCACGAGGGTGGGGGCGCGCCCCCTGTCTCGTGGGCCCACCGATGGTCCCCCGATGCCCATCTTCTCCTATATGAGGTGTTTTGACCTGGAAAAAATCACAAGGAGGCTTTCGGGACCGGACGCCGCCGTCTCGAGGCGGAACCGAGGCGGAAACCAATCTAGGGCTCTAGCAGAGCTATTCTGCCAGGGATACTTCCCTCCGGGAGGGGGAAATTGTCACCGCCGTCATCACCAACAAATCTCCCATCTTGGGGAGGGCTATCTTCATCAACATCTTCACCAGCACCATCTCCTCTCAAACCCTAGTTCATCTCTTGTATCCAATCTTTATACCCAAACCTCAGATTGGTACCTGTGGGTTGCTAGTAGTGTTGATTACTTCTTGTAGTTGATGCTAGTTGGTTTATTTGGTGGAAGATCATATGTTCAGATCCATTATGCATATTAATACTCCTCTGATCATGAACAATATTATGTCTTGTGATTAGTTACTTTTGTTCCTGAGGACATGGGAGAAGTCTTGCTATTAGTAGTCATGTGAATTTGGTCTTCGTTCGATATTTTGATGAGATGTATGTTGTCTCTCCTCTAGTGGTGTCATGTGAACGTCGACTACATGACACTTCACCATTATTTGGGACTAGAGGAAGGCATTGGGAAGTAATAAGTAGATGATGGGTTGCTAGAGTGACAAAAGCTTAAACCCTAGTTTATGCGTTGCTTCGTAAGGGGCTGATTTGGATCCATATGTTTCAGGCTATGGTTAGGTTTACCTTAATACTTCTTTTGTAGTTGCGGATGCTTGCATTAGAGGTTAATCATAAGTGGGAGGCTTGTCCAAGTAAGGACGGCATCCAAGCACTGGTCCACCCACATACCAAATTATAAAAGTACCGAACGTGAATCAGATGATCGTGATGAAAACTAGCTTGACGATAATTCCCATGTGTCCTCGGGAGCGCTTTCCTTTATATAAGAGTTTGTCCAGGCTTGTCCTTTGCTACAAAAAGGATTGGGCCACCTTGCTGCACCTTATTTACTTTTACCTTTTTTCACTTGCTACCAATTACCTTATCACACAACTATCTGTTACCTATAATTTCAGTGCTTGCAGAAAATACCTTACTAAAAACTGCCTATCATTTCCTTCTGCTCCTCATTGGGTTCGACACTCTTACTTATCGAAAGGACTACAATAGATACCCTACACTTGTGGGTCATCAAGACTCTTTTCTGGCGTCGTTGCCGGGGAGTGAAGCGCCTTTGGTAAGTGGAATTTGGTAAGGAAAATTTTATTAGTGTGCTGAAATTTATTGTCACTTGTTACTATGGCTCATAATCCTTTGAGGGGCTTGTTCGGGGTATCTTCACCCCGAACAGAAGAGCAAAGAGTTGCTCCTCAACCTACTACACCTACTGAAAATGTTTGCTTTGAGATTCCTTCGGGTATGATAGAGAAACTGCTTGAAAATCCTTTTACAGGAGACGGAACACTGCATCCCGATTTACACCTAATCTATGTGGATGAAGTTTGTGGATTATTTAAGCTTGCAGGTATGCCCGAGGATGTTATCGAGAAGAAGGTCTTCCCTTTATCTTTGAAGGGAGATGCATTGACATGGTTTAGGCTATGTGATGATATTGGATCATGGAACTATAATCGTCTGAAGTTGGAATTTCATCAGAAGTTCTACCCTATGCACTAGGTTCATCGTGATCGTAATTATATTTATAATTTCTGGCCTCGCGAAGGAGAAAGTATCGCTCAAGCTTGGGGGAGGCTTAAGTCAATGTTATATCCATGCCCCAATCATGAGCTCTCAAGAAAAATGATCATTCAAAATTTTTATGCTCGGCTTTCTCTCAATAATCGCACCATGCTCGATAATTCTTGTTCTGGCTCTTTTATGATGAAGACTGTTGAATTCAAATGGGATTTATTGGAAAGAATTAAACGCAACTCTGAAGATTGGGATATCAACGAAGGTAAGGAGTCAGGTATGGCCCCCAAGAAGAGTCTGCTAGAATAGTCAAACCCAATGCTAGGAATAAACATAGACCTATTGTAGGCTTGCCTGTCATTTGTGTTAAGATAGGATATCCTTGTTATCATGGTTTATGTGACGTGGGTGCTAGTGCGAGTATTATCCCTCTTACCTTATAGCGATAAATTATGCATGATATTGCACCTGTTGAGCTAGAAGGGATTGATGTTACTATTAAGCTTGCTAATAGAGACACTATTTCACCAGTTGGGATTGTTAGAGATGTTGAAGTCTTGTGTGGAAAGGTTAAATGCGCTGCTGATTTCCTTGTTCTTAGTTCCACACAAGATGAATTTTGTCCCATTATATTTGGTAGACCTTTCTTGAATACATTTAATGCTAAGTTATACTGCGTGAAAGATATCATTACTGTTGGATTAGGGGATATGTCTCATGATTTTAACTTTGCTAAATTTCGTAGACAACCCCTTGATAAAGAACCATCTAGTAAGGATGAAATTATTGGTATTGCTTCTATTCCTGTGCCTCCTAATAATCCTTTAGAACAATACTTGCTCGACCATGAAAATGATATGCATATGAATGAGAGAAGGGAAATAGATGAAATATTCTTTAATCAGGGACCCGTATTGAAAAATAACTTGCCTGTTGAAATCCTAGGGGATCCTCCTCCACCCAAGGGTGATCCCGTGTTTGAACTTAAACCTTTACCTGATAATTTTAAGTATGTTTATCTTGATGAAAAGAAGATATATCCTGTTATTATTAGTTCTTACCTTTCAGAGTAGGAAGAAGAAAAACTATTGAAGACTCTGAAGAAGCACCGTGCTGCTATTGGATATACTCTGGATGATCTTAAGGGCATTAGTCCCACCATATGCCAACACAAGATAAAATTGGAAGAAAATGCTAAACTGGTTATTAATCATCAGCGATGGTTAAATCCTAAGATGAAAGAAGTGCTAAGGAAGGAAATACTAAAGCTTCTAGAGGCAGATATTATCTATCCAGTTGCTGATAGCCAGTGGGTAAGTCCTGTCCATTATGTCCCTAAGAAGGGATGTATGATTGTTGTTCCTAATGATAAAGATGAATTGATCCCGCAAAGAATAGTTACAGGTTATAGGATGGTAATTGCTTTCTGTAAGTTAAATAAAGCCACTAAGAAGGATCATTACCCCTTGCCATTTATTGATCAAATGCTAGAAAGGTTATCCAAGCATACTCATTTTTGCTTTCTAGATGGTTATTCTAGTTCCTCTCAAATACCTGTGTCAAAAGGGGATCAAGAAAAGACCACTTTTGCTTGTCCTTTCGGTACCTTTGCTTATAGACGTAAGCCTTTTGGTTTATGTAATGCACTTGCTACCTTTCAAAGATGCATGATGGTTATATTATCTGATTTTTGTGAAAAGGTTGTTGAGGTGTTCATGGATGATTTCTGAAGGAAATATGCCCTAGAGGCAATAATAAAGTTGTTATTTTATATTTCCTTATATCATGATAAATGTCTTTTATTCATGCTAGAATTGTATTAACCGGAAACTTAGTACATGTGTGGATACATAGACAAAACAGTATGTCCCTAGTATGCCTCTACTAGACTAGCTCATTGATCAAAGATGGTTATGTTTCCTAGCCATAGACATGAGTTGTCATTTGATCAACGGGATCACATCATTAGGAGAATGATGTGATGGACTAGACCCATCCGTTAGCATAGCACTATGATCGTTTAGTTTTACTGCTATTGCTTTCTTCATGACTTATACATGTTCCTATGACTATGAGATTATGCAACTCCCGAATACCGTAGGAACACCTTGTGTGCTATCAAACGTCACAACGTAACTGGGTGATCATAAAGATGCTCTACAAGTGTCTCCGAAAGTATTCGTGGTGTTGGCATAGATCAAGATTAGGATTTGTCACTCCGAGTGTCGGAGAGGTATCTCTGGGCCCTCTCGGTAATGCACATCATAATAAGCCTTGCAAGCAAATGACTAATGAGTTAGTCACGAGATGATGTATTACGGAACGAGCAAAGAGACTTGCCGGTAACGAGATTGAACTAAGGTATTGAGATACCGACGATCGAATCTCGGGCAAGTAACATACCGATGACAAAGGGAACAACGTATGTTGTTATGCGGTTCGACCGATAAAGATCTTCGTAGAACATGTAGGAGCCAATATGGGCATCCAGGTTCCGCTATTGGTTATTGACCAGAGAAATGTCTCGGTCATGTCTACATAGTTCTCGAACCCGTAGGGTCCGCACGCTTAACGTTTCGTTGACGATATAGTATTTAATGAGTTATGTATGTTGATGACCGAATGTTGTTCGGAGTCCCGGATGTGATCACGGACATGACGAGGAACTCTGGAATGGTCCGGAGATAAAGATTAATATATGGGATAATAGTGTTTGACCTCCGGAAGGGTTCCGGAATTCACCGGAAGGGGTTCCGGATGTTTCCCGAAGTGTTTGGGTACGAGAACACGTTATTTGGGCCAAAAGGGAAAGCACACAAGGTTTTTGGAAAGCGCAAAAGGAAGTTTTGCGGAGTCCAGGGGCCAGACGCCAGGGTCCCTGGCGTCTGGGTCCAGACGCCGGGAACCCTGGCGTCTGGCCCTGGAGTCCGAGAAGGACTCTTGCCTTACGGGTGAAACCGACTTTGTGAAGGCTTTTACTCCAAGTTTCGACCCCTAGGCTCAACATATAAATAGAGGGGTAGGGCTAGCACCCAAGACACATCAAGATACACCAAGCCGTGTGCCGGCTACCCCGACCCTCTAGTTTATCCTCCGTCTAGTTTCTGTAGTGCTTGGCGAAGCCCTGTAGAGATTGTTCTTCATCAACAACCGTCACCACGCCGTCGTGCTGCCGGAACTCATCTACTACTTCGCCCGTCTTGCTGGATCAAGAAGGCGAGGACGTCATCGAGCTGAACGTGTGCTGAACGCGGAGGTGCCGTACGTTCGGTACTAGATCGGGACGGATCGTGAAGGTGCACGACTACATCAACCGCGTTGATAAACGCTTCCGCTTTTGGTCTACAAGGGTACGTAGACACACTCTCCCCTCTCGTTGCTATGCATCTAGTAGATAGATCTTGCGTGATCGTAGGAAAATTTTGAAAATACTACGTTCCCCAACAGTGGCATCATGAGCCAGGTCTATGCGTAGATGATATGCACGAGTAGAACACAATAAGATTGTGGACGATACTAGTCATACTGCTTACCAGCATGTCATACTTTGCTTCGGCGGTATTGTGAGATGAAGCGGCCCGGACCGACATTACGCGTACGCTTACGCGAGACTGGTTTCACCGTTACGAGCACTCGTTGCTTAAAGGTGACTGGCGGGTGTCTGTCTCTCTCACTTTAGCTGAATCAAGTGTGGCTACGCCCGGTCCTTGTGAAGGTTAAAACAGCACATACTTGACGAAACATCGTTGTGGTTTTGTATGCGTAGGTAAGAACGGTTCTTGCTAAAACCCGTAGCAGCCACGTAAAACTTGCAACAAACAAAGTAGAGGACGTCTAACTTGTTTTTGCAGGGCATGTTGTGATGTGATATGGTCAAGACATGATGAGTTATACGGTTTTGTATGAGATGATCATGTTTTGTAAAGTTATCGGCAACTGGCAGGAGCCATATGGTTGTCGCTTTATTGTATGAAATGCAATCGCCATGTAATTGCTTTACTTTATCACTAAGCGGTAGCGATAGTCGTAGAAGCAATAGTTGGCGAGACGACAGCGATGCTACGATGAAGATCAAGGTGTCAAGCCGGTGACGAAGGTGATCATGACGGTGCTTTGGAGATGGAGATCAAAAGCACAAGATGATGATGGCCATATCATGTCACATATTTTGATTGCATGTGATGTTTATCTTATTATGCTTCTTATTTTGCTTAGAACGACGGTAGCATTATAAGATGATCCCTTACTAAATTTCAAGGTATAAGTGTTCTCCCTGAGTATGCACCGTTGCGAAAGTTCGTCGTGCCGAGACACCACGTGATGATCGGGTGTGATAAGCTCTACGTTCAAATACAACGGGTGTAAGCCAGTTTTGCACACGCAGAATACTCGGGTTAAACTTGACGAGCCTAGCATATGCAGATATGGCCTCGGAACACTGGAGACCGAAAGGTCGAGCGTGAATCATATAGTAGATATGATCAACATAAGATGTTCACCATTGAAAACTACTCCATCTCACGTGATGATCGGACATGGTTTAGTTGATTTGGATCACGTGATCATTTAGATGACCAGAGGGATGTCTATCTAAGTGGGAGTTCTTTAATTAATATGATTAATTGAACTTTAATTTTTCATGAACTTAGTCCTGGTAGTATTAGCATATCTATGTTGTAGATCAATAGCTCGCAATGTTGCTCCACGTTTATTTTTTATATGTTCCTAGAGAAAAACCAAGTTGAAAGATGTTAGTAGCAATGATGCAGAATTGTTCCGTGATCTGAGGATTATCCTCATTGCTGCACAGAAGAATTATGTCCTTGATGCACCGCTAGGTGACAGACCTATTGCAGGAGCAGATGTAGACGTTATGAACGTTTTGACAAAAGCTCGATATGATGACTACTTGATAGTTTAGTGCACCATACTTTACGGCTTATAACCGGGACTTCAAAAACGTTTTGAACGCCACGGAGCATATGAGATGTTCCAAGAGTTGAAATTAGTATTTCATACTCATACTCGTGTCGAGAGGTATAAGACCTCTGACAGTACTTTGCCTACAAGATGGAGGAGAATAGCTCAACCAGTGAGCATGTGCTCAGATTGTCTGGGTACTACAATTACTTGAATCAAGTGGGAGTTAATCTTCCAGATAAGATAGTAATTGACAAAGTTCTCTAGTCACTATCACCAAGTTAGTAGAACTTCGTGATGAACTATAATATGCAAGGGATGACGAAAGTAATTCCCGAGCTCTTCGCGATGCTGAAATCGGCGAAGGTAGAAATCAAGAAAGAGCATCAAGTGTTGATGGTTAACAAGACCTCTTGTTTCAAGTAAAGGGCAAAGGGATAGAAGGGGAACTTCAAGAAGAATGACAAGCAAGTTGTCACTCCCGTGAAGAAACCCAAAAGCTAAACTCAAGCCTGAAACAAGTGCTTCTACTGCAAAGGAAATGGTCACTGGAAGTGGAACTACCCTAGATACTTGGCGGATAAGAAGGATGGCAAAGTGATCAAAGGTATATTTGATATACAGATTATTGATGTGTATTTTACTAGTGTTCATAGCAACCCCTCGGTATTTGATACTGGTTTAGTTGCTAAAGAGTAGTAACTCGAAATGGGAGTTGCATAATGAACAGAAACTAGTTAAAGGATGAAGTGACGATGTGTATTGGAAGTAGTTCCAAGATTGATATGATCATCATCGCACACTCCCTATACTTTCGGGATTAGTGTTGAACCTAAATAAGTGTTATTTGGTGTTTTTGTTGAGCATGAATATGATTTGATCATGTTTATTGCAGTACGGTTATTCATGTAAGTTAGAGAATAATTGTTGTTCTGTTTACATGAATAAAACCTTCTATGGTCATACACCCAATGAAAATGGTTTGTTGGATCTCGATCGTGTGATACACATATTCATAATATTGAAGCCAAAAGATGCAAGGTTAATAATGATAGTGCAACTTATTTGTGGCACTGCCGTTTAGGTCATATTGGTGTAAAGCGCATGAAGAAACTCCATAGTGATGGACTTTTGGAATCACTTGATTATGAATCACTTGGTGCTTGCGAACCATGCCTCATGGGCAAGATGACTAAAACTCCGTTCTCCGGAACTATGGAGCGAGCAACAGATTTGTTGGAAATCATACATACTGATGTATGTGGGCCAATGAGTGTTGAAGCTCGCGGCGGGTATCGTTATTTTCTGACCTTCACTGATGATTTGAGCAGATATGGGTATATCTACTTAATGAAGCACAAGTCTGAAACATTTGAAAAGTTCAAAGAATTTCAGAGTGAAGTAGAGAATCATCGTAACAAGAAAATAAAGTTTCTACGATCTGATCGTGGAGGAGAATATTTGAGTTACGAGTTTGGTCTTCATTTAAAACAATATGGAATAGTTTCACAGCTCACGCCACCCGGAACACCACAGCGTAATGGTGTGTCCGAACGTCGTAACCGTACTTTATTGGATATGGTGCGATCTATGATGTCTCTTACCGATTTACCGCTATCGTTTTGGGGTTATGCTTTAGAGATAGCTGCATTCACGTTAAATAGGGCACCATCTAAATCCGTTGATACGACACCTTATGAACTATGGTTTGGCAAGAAACCAAAGTTGTCGTTTCTTAAAGTTTGGGGCTGCGATGCTTATGTGAAAAAGCTTCAACCTGATAAGCTCGAACCCAAGTCGGAGAAATGTGTCTTCATAGGATACCCAAAAGAGACTGTTGGGTACACCTTCTATCACAGATCCGAAGGCAAGATATTCGTTGCTAAGAATGGATCCTTTCTAGAGAAGGAGTTTCTCTCGAAAGAAGTGAGTGGGAGGAAAGTAGAACTTGATGAGGTAACTGTACCTTCTCCCGAATTGGAATGTAGTACATCACAGAAAATTGTTCCAGTGATTCCTACACCAATCAGTGAGGAAGTTAATGATGATGATCATGAAACTTCGGATCAAGTTTCTGCTGAACGTCGTAGATCAACCAGATTACGTTCCGCACCAGAGTGGTACGGCAACCCAGTTCTAGAAATCATGTTACTAGACCATGATGAACCTACGAACTATGAGGAAGCGATGATGAGCCCAGATTCCGCAAAATGGCTTGAGGCCATGAAATCTGAGATGGGATCCATGTATGAGAACAAAGTGTGGACTTTGGTTGACTTGCCCGATGATCGGCAGGCCATCGAAAATAAATGGATCTTCAAGAGGAAGACCGACGCAGACGGTAATGTTACTGTTTACAAAGCTCGACTTGTTGCGAAAGGGTTTCGACAAGTTCAAGGAGTTGACTACGATGAGACTTTCTCACCTGTAGCGATGCTTAAGTCTGTCCGAATCATGTTAGCAATTGCCGCATTTTATGATTATGAAATCTGGCAAATGGATGTCAAAACTGCATTCCTGAATGGATATCTCAAAGAAGAGTTGTATATGATGCAACCAGAAGGTTTTGTCGATCCAAAAGGTGCTAACAAAGTATGCAAGCTCCAGCGATCCATCTATGGACTGGTGCAAGCATCTCGGAGTTGGAATATACGCTTTGATGAGGTGATCAAAGCATATGGTTTTATACAGACTTTTGGAGAAGCCTGTATTTACAAGAAAGTGAGTGGGAGCTCTGTAGCATTTCTAATATTATATGTGGATGACATATTATTGATTGGAAATGATATAAAATTTCTGGATAGCATAAAAGGATACTTGAATAAGAGTTTTTTTTAATGAAAGACCTTGGTGAAGCTGCTTACATATTGGGCATCAAGATCTATAGAGATAGATCAAGACGCTTGATAAGACTTTCGATGAGTACATACCTTGATAAGATTTTGAAGTAGTTCAAAATGGATCAGTCAAAGAAGGAGTTCTTCCCTGACTTGTAAGGTGTGAAGTTGAGTAAGACTCAAAGCGAGACCACGGCAGAAAAATATAGAGAGAATGAAAGTCATTCCCTATGCATCAGCCATAGGTTCTATAAAGTATGCCATGCTGTGTACCAAACCTGTTGTGTACCTTACCATGAGTTTGGCAAGGAGGTACAATAGTGATCTAGGAGTAGATCACTGGACAGCGGTCAAAATTATCCTTAGTAACTGGATGACTAAGGAAATGTTTCTCGATTATGGAGGTGATAAAGAGTTCGTCGTAAAGGGTTACGCCGATGCAAGCTTTGACACTAAATCCAGATGACTCTAAGTATCAATCTGGATGCGTACTGAAAGTGGGAGCAATTAGCTAGAGTAGCTCTATGCGGAGCATTGTAGACATAGAAATTTGCGAAATACATACGGATCTGAATGTCACAGACCCGTTGACTAAACTTCTCTCACGAAGCAAAACATGATCACACCTTAGTACTCTTTGGGTGTTAATCACATAGAGATGTGAACTAGATTATTGACTCTAGTAAACCCTTTGGGTGTTGGTCACATGGCGATGTGAACTATGGGTGTTAATCACATGACGATGTGAACTAGATTATTGACTCTAGTGCAAGTGGGAGACTGAAGGAAATATGCCCTAGAGGCAATAATAAAGTTGTTATTTTATATTTCCTTATATCATGATAAATGTCTTTTATTCATGCTAGAATTGTATTAACCGGAAACTTAGTACATGTGTGGATACATAGACAAAACAGTATGTCCCTAGTATGCCTCTACTAGACTAGCTCATTGATCAAAGATGGTTATGTTTCCTAGCCATAGACATGAGTTGTCATTTGATCAACGGGATCACATCATTAGGAGAATGATGTGATGGACTAGACCCATCCGTTAGCATAGCACTATGATCGTTTAGTTTTACTGCTATTGCTTTCTTCATGACTTATACATGTTCCTATGACTATGAGATTATGCAACTCCCGAATACCGTAGGAACACCTTGTGTGCTATCAAACGTCACAACGTAACTGGGTGATCATAAAGATGCTCTACAGGTGCCTCCGAAAGTATTCGTGGTATTGGCATAGATCAAGATTAGGATTTGTCACTCCGAGTGTCGGAGAGGTATCTCTGGGCCCTCTCGGTAATGCACATCATAATAAGCCTTGCAAGCAAATGACTAATGAGTTAGTCACGAGATGATGTATTACGGAACGAGTAAAGAGACTTGCCGGTAACGAGATTGAACTAGGTATTGAGATACCGACGATCGAATCTCGGGCAAGTAACATACCGATGACAAAGGGAACAACGTATGTTGTTATGCGGTTCGACCGATAAAGATCTTCGTAGAATATGTAGGAACCAATATGGGCATCCAGGTTCCGCTATTGGTTATTGACCGGAGAGGTGTCTCGGTCATGTCTACATAGTTCTCGAACCCGTAGGGTCCGCACGCTTAACGTTTCGTTGACGATATAGTATTTAATGAGTTATGAATGTTGATGACCGAATGTTGTTCGGAGTCCCGGATGTGATCACGGACATGACGAGGAACTCTGGAATGGTCCGGAGATAAAGATTAATATATGGGATAATAGTGTTTGACCTCCGGAAGGGTTCCGGAATTCACCGGAAGGGGTTCCGGATGTTTCCCGAAGTGTTTGGGTACGAGAACACGTTATTTGGGCCAAAAGGGAAAGCACACAAGGTTTTTGGAAAGCGCAAAAGGAAGTTTTGCGGAGTCCAGGGGCCAGACGCCAGGGTCCCTGGCGTCTGGGTCCAGACGCCGGGAACCCTGGCGTCTGGCCCTGGAGTCCGAGAAGGACTCTTGCCTTTCGGGTGAAACCGACTTTGTGAAGGCTTTTACTCCAAGTTTCGACCCCTAGGCTCAACATATAAATAGAGGGGTAGGGCTAGCACCCAAGACACATCAAGATACACCAAGCCGTGTGCCGGCTACCCCGACCCTCTAGTTTATCCTCCGTCTAGTTTCTGTAGTGCTTGGCGAAGCCCTGCAGAGATTGTTCTTCATCAACAACCGTCACCACGCCGTCGTGCTGCCGGAACTCATCTACTACTTCGCCCGTCTTGCTGGATCAAGAAGGCGAGGACGTCATCGAGCTGAACGTGTGCTGAACGCGGAGGTGCCGTACGTTCGGTACTAGATCGGGACGGATCGTGAAGGTGCACGACTACATCAACCGCGTTGATAAACGCTTCCGCTTTCGGTCTACAAGGGTACGTAGACACACTCTCCCCTCTCGTTGCTATGCATCTAGTAGATAGATCTTGCGTGATCGTAGGAAAATTTTGAAAATACTACGTTCCCCAACAATTTCTCCGTTTACGGAACTTCTTTTGATGATTGCTTAAGCAACCTTGATCGTGTTTTGTAGAGATGTGAAGACACTAATCTTGTCTTGAATTGGGAGAAGTGCCACTTTATGGTTAATGAAGGCATTTTCTTGGGACATAAAATTTCTAAAAGAGGTATTGAAGTTGACAAAGCTAAAGTTGATGCTATTGAAAAGATGCCATGCCCTAAGGACATCAAAGGTATACGAAGTTTCCTTGGTCATGCCGGGTTTTATAGGAGGTTCATAAAGGACTTCTCCAAAATCTCCAGGCCTCTGACTAATCTTTTACAAAAATATATTCCTTTTGTCTTTGATGATGATTGTCTAGAGGCATTTGAAATACTTAAGAAAGCATTGATCTCTGCACCTATTGTCCAGCCTCCTGACTGGAATTTACCTTTTGAGATTATGTGCGATGCTAGTGATTATGCTGTAGGTGTTGTTCTAGGGCAAAGAGTTGATAAAAAATTGAAGGACATTCAGTATGCTAGTAAAACTCTAGACAATGCCCAAAGAAATTATGCCACTACTGAGAAAGAATTTTTAGCAGTTGTATTTTCTTGTAATAAGTTCAGACCTTATATTGTTGATTCTAAAGTAACTATTCACACTGATCATGCTGCTATCAAATACCTTATGGAAAAGAAAGATGCTAAACCTAGACTTATTAGATGGGTTCTCTTGCTGCAAGAATTTGACTTGCATATTATTGATAGAAAGGGAGCTGAGAACCCCGTTGCAGATAACTTGTCTAGGTTCGAGAATATACTTGATGACCCACAACCTATTGATGATAGCTTTCCTGATGAACAATTAGCTGTCATAAATACTTCTCGTACTCCTCCATGGTATGCTGATTATGCTAATTATATTGTTGCTAAGTTTATACCTCCTAGCTTCACATACCAGCAAAAGAAAAATTTCTCCTCTGATTTGAGACATTACTTCTGGGATGACCCACATCTTTATAAAGAAGGAGTAGATGGTACTATTAGACATTGTGTACCTGAGCATGAACAGGAACAGATCCTATGCAAGTGCCACTCCGAAGCTTATGGAGGACACCATGCGGGAGATAGAACTGCACACAAGGTATTGCAATCCGGTTTTTATTGGCCTACTCTCTTCAAGGATGCCCGTAAGTTTGTCTTATCTTGTGATGAATGTCAAAGAATTGGTAATATCAGTAGACGTCAGGAAATGCCTATGAATTATTCACTTGTTATTGAACCATTTGATGTTTGGGGCTTTGATTATATGGGACCGTTTCCTGCCTCTAATGGGTACACACATATTCTAGTTGTTGTTGATTATGTTACTAAGTGGGTAGAAGCTATTCCAACTAGTAGTGCTGATCATAACACCTCTATTAAGATGCTTAAAGAAGTTATTTTCCCGAGGTTTGGAGTTCCTAGATACTTAATGACTGATGGTGGTTCACACTTTATTCATGGTGCTTTCCGTAAGATGCTTGCAAAATATGATGTGAACCATAGAATTGCATCCCCCTATCACCCACAAACTAGCGGTCAAGTAGAACTAAGTAATAGAGAGTTGAAACTAATCTTGCAAAAGAAAGTTAATAGGTCTAGGAAGAATTGGTCCAAGAAACTTGATGATGCATTATGGGCCTATAGAATTGCATACAAAAATCCTATGGGTATGTCTCCATATAAGATGGTATACGGAAAAGCTTGTCACTTACCTCTTGAGCTAGAACATAAGGCATATTGGGCTATTAAAGAGCTCAATTATGATTTCAACCTTGCCGGTGAAAAGAGGTTATTTGACATTAACTGTCTCGATGAATGGAGAACCCAGGCCTATGAGAATGCCAAGCTTTTTAAAGAAAAAGTTAAAAGATGGCATGACAAGAGGATACAAAAGCGTGAGTTTAACGTAGGTGATTATGTCTTGCTATTCAACTCTCGTTTAAGATTTTTTGCAAGAAAACTTCTCTCCAAGTGGGAAGGACCTTACGTTATCGAGGAGGTCTATCGTTCCGGACTTCCGGTGCCATAAAAATCAACAACTTCGAAGGCACAAATCCGAAGGTGGTGAACGGTCAAAGAATCAAACATTATATCTCAGGTAATCCTATAAATGTTGAAACCAATGTTATTGAAACCGTAACCCCAGAGGAATACATAAGGGACACTTTCCAGAACGATTCAGCCTCCGAAAAGGAAGAGGTATGTGATACGGTAAGTAAACCGACTCCAAAACATTTCTAAAGGCAAATTTTCTCCGCTTTGTATTATTTAGAAAAGTAGAAAAATAAGTAGAAGTCCGGAAGAGACACGAGGCGTCCACGAGGGTGGAGGGCGCGCCCCCTTCCCTGGGCATGCCCCCCTGCCTCGTGGGCACCCCGTGTGCCTCCCGGACTCCGTTTTCTTGTGGGTTACTCCTTTTGGTCGGTAAAAAATCATTATATATACTCCCGAAGGTTTTGACCTCTGTATCACGCAAAAATCCTCTGTTTTCGTTTCGAGTTGTTTCTGTCGCAGATAAAGGAAACATGTCGTCCCAGGATTTGGAGGGAGAAAGCCATGTGGCTGATTCCCTTGCTGACCCTAAGGTCTATGGGGACTGGGAGCATTATGGTTGGACCACGGAGGAATAAGAGGACCATGATCCCAAGAGGAAGGATTGGACAAGCTCAGATGAAGACGAAGTCGCACTACCTCAACCGGGGGACATGCATGTGGAGTTCAAAAAGTCAAGCCTCCCAGACAGAGTAAAGAAACCTAAGATCGAATTTATCCATTTTAACCTCTTGCAGGAAAACAAGCAGAAACTATGCAAGAGGATTTTAAATCTTGAGCAAGAGATCAATGATCTAAAAGAGCAAAATTCTGTCCTTAAGCACAAGCTAAGGAAGAAGCCATCATCACCACCCCCGAAGAAGGAGACATAATTATATGGGTATGGGCACTCCCGTTGGCAACTGCCAAGCTTGGGGGAGTGACCCCGGTATCGTATCACCATCACTCCTATCTTTACCGTTTTTCTTAGTTCGATCCTTTTGGTAGTATCTTGATCTAGTAGAATAAAGTTAGCATGATCTAGTTGTGAGCTTTTGCCTTATGATCTTTACCCTTTGTAATCGAGTCCGTGAGCTATATAATAAAGATTAGTGTTGAGTCAGGGGCTTGATTTCCACACTTGGGTCATGATAAAAAGAAAGAAAACATAAAGAGTATCCCAGAGATCATATTGATCTTATGGGAAGTAATGACTTCACATATAAGAGTATGATAAATAAAAGTTGTTGAGAGTTGACAAACATAGTTTTGGTCATCGTTGCAATTAATAGGAAGTAATAAAAGAAGATAGGCTTCACATACAAATATACTATCTTGGACATCTTTTACGATTGTGAGCACTCATTAAAATATGACATGCAAAAGAGTTGATGTTGGACAAGGAAGACAACATAATGGGTTGTGTTTTCTTATATCCGAAATAAAGTATATTGTCATGGATCATCTAACATGTTGAGCTTGCCTTTCCCCCTCATGGTAGCCAAAACTCCTCGCACTAAGTAGAGATACTACTTGTGCTTCCATACAATCTCAAACCCAGTTTTGCCATGAGAGTCCACCATACCTACCTATGAATTGAGAAAGATCCTTCCAAGTAAGTTGTCATGTTGCAAACTCGCTAAAATATGTATGATTTATTAGTGTGGAGGAAATTAGCTTTATACGATCTTGTGATATGGAAGTAATAAAAGCGACAGACTGCATAATAAAGGTCCTGATCACAAGTGGCAATATAAAGTGACGTTCTTCTATGCTAAGACTTTGTGCATCCAACCATAAAAACACATGACAACCTCTGCTTCCCTCTACGAAGGGTCTATCTATTATTCTTGCCTTATAAGAGTGAAGGTGAAATTCACCTTTCCTTTTTACATTTTATCCTTTGGCAAGCACACTGTGTTGGAAAGATCCTGACATATATACCCACTTGGATGTAAGTTTCCATGGTCTATTACTATTGACATTACCCTTGAGGTAAAAGGTTGGGAGGCAACACCATAAGCCCCTATATTTCTCTGTGTCCGATTAAAACTCCATAAACATAAGTATTGCGTGAGTGTGAGCAATTGTGAAAGACTATATGATAGTTGAGTATTTAGGCTTGCTGAAAAGCTCATACATTGACTCTTTCCAATGTTATGATAAATTGCAATTGCTTCAGTGACCGAGATCAAAGTTTGTTAGTTTTCAATGAAGTTTATGGTTCATGCTTGATATTGTGAATGAATTGTTACTTTAGCATAAGAATCATATGACAATATATATATGTTGCTGTTATGAGAATGATCATGATGCCCTCATGTCCGTATTTTGTTTTTTTCGACACCTCTATCTCTAAACACGTGGACATATTTTTTGATATCGGCTTTCGCTTGAGGACAAGCGAGGTCTAAGCTTGGGGGAGTTGATACGTCCATTTTGCATCATGCTTATATGTTGATATTTATTGCATTATGGGCTGTTATTACTTGTTTTGTCAAAATAATTATGCCTTTTCTCTCTTATTTCACAAGGTTTACATGAAGAGGGAGAATGCCGACACCTGGAATTCTGGGCTGGAAAAGGAGCAAACTCTGGAAACCTATTCTGCACAACTCCAAAAGCCCCGAAACTACACAGAACTCCGTTTCAGAAAATATATAAAATATCTGGCGAAAGAAGCTCACGAGGGTGGCCACCGGCTGTCCACGAGGGTGCGGGGCGCGCCCCCCCTCTCTGGGCGCGCCCCCCTGTCTCGTGGGCCCACCGACGGTCCCCCGATGCCCATCTTCTCCTATATGAGGTGTTTTGACCTGGAAAAAATCATAAGGAGGCATTCAGGACCAGACGCCACCGTCTCGAAGCGGAACTGAGGCGGAAACCAATCTAGGGCTCTGGCAGAGCTGTTCTGCCGGGGATACTTCCCTCCGGGAGGGGGAAATCGTCACCGCCATCATCACCAACAACTCTCCCATCTTGGGGAGGGCTATCTTCATCAACATCTTCACCAGCACCATCTCCTCTCAAATCCTAGTTCATCTCTTGTATCCAATCTTTGTACCCAAACCTCAGATTGGTACATGTGGGTTGCTAGTAGTGTTGATTACTCCTTGTAGTTGATGCTAGCTGGTTTATTTGGTGGAAGATCATATGTTCAGATCCATTATGCATATTAATACCCCTCTGATCATGAACAATATTATGTCTTGTGAGTAGTTACTTTTGTTCCTGAGGACATGGGAGAAGTCTTGCTATTAGTAGTCATGTGAATTTGGTCTTCGTTCGATATTTTGATGAGATGTATGTTGTCTCTCCTCCAGTGGTGTCATGTGAACATTGACTACATGACACTTCACCATTATTTGGGCCTAGAGGAAGGCATTGGGAAGTAATAAGTAGATGATGGGTTGCTAGAGTGACATAAGCTTAAACCCTAGTTTATGTGTTGCTTCATAAGGGGCTGATTTGGATCCATATGTTTCAGGCTATGGTTAGGTTTACCTTAATACTTCTTTTGTATTTGCGGATTCTTGCATTAGAGGTTAATCATAAATGGGAGGCTTGTCCAAGTAAGGACATCACTCAAGCACCGGTCCACCCACAAACCAAATTATCGAAGTACCGAACGCGAATCAGATGATCGTGATGAAAACTAGCTTGACGATAATTCCCATGTGTCCTCGGGAGCGCTTTCCTTTATATAAGAGTTTGTCCAGGCTTGTCCTTTGCTACAAAAATGACTGGGCCACCTTGTTGCACCTTATTTACTTTTACCTTTTGTCACTTGCTACCAATTACCTTATCACAAAACTATCTGTTACCTATAATTTCAGTGCTTGCAGAAAATACCTTACTGAAAACTGCCTATCATTTCCTTCTGATCCTCGTTGGGTTCGACACTCTTACTTATAGAAAGGACTACGATAGACCCCCTACACTTGTGGGTCATCAGGAGGCTATGTTGATTTGTTTCAACTACATGCATGAACATGTGCCAAGTCAGATCACTTAAATCGTTCAAAGGTGGATACCAGCCCATCATACCACATCACAACCATTTTAATATCATGTTGGCATGCAAGATAGATCATTATAAACTCTCAGCGATTTAAGCATGGCATAAGCAGCTATGATCTCTAATTGTCAAATCAAGCATGTTTCATTCATAACAAGCTGAATCAGGAACAATGAACTATCATATTTACAAAAACAAGAGAGGTCGAGTTCATACCAGATTTTCTCATCTCAATTAGTTCATCATATATCATCCTTATTGCCTTTCACTCGCACGACCGAACGGCGTGGATAATAATAATAGTGCACGTGCATTGGACTAAGCTGGAATCTGCAGACATTTAATACAAGAGAGAAGACAAGGTAATATGGCTCAAGGTTAAATCAACAGTAGAGCATATGGGAGCCACTAAGCAATTTCATTCATGGTCTTCTACTCTTAACCCCCAAAGAAAGAAAAGAAACTATTTACACGGGAAAGCTCCCGACAAGCAAAAGAAGAACGAGAAATCTTTTTGGGTTTTCTTTTAGTTACTACTACAAGAAAAGTAAACTAGCTAGAAGCTACAACTAATATATTTATCTTAAGGTTTTCTCTAGCACACGAGAAAAAGACTAGGAAAAAGAAATAAAATTAAGCATGGATAGTACAGTGAAAGAGTGTGAGCACAGACAACTAGAATAAGTGTGAACATGAATGTAAAGTCGGTGAGAAACACGTACTCCCCCAAGCTTACGCTTTTGGCCTAAGTTGGTCTATGGCCAGTATTGGCCCGACGGATATCCAAAGTTGTAGTTGGGGTAGTACTGAGATGCAGCAGCTACTGCATGCTGAGCTGCAGCTCGAAGGCGGGCTGCTTCTGTCATATTATAATAAGCATTTGCCTCCTCCATAGTTATAGTGTATCTTCCTTTTGCCTGAAAGTCAAACAAGGTAGGGGCAGGAAGAACAATAGGGATGGTCTGCTGCTTGTTAAAGATTAATCAATATTTGAGGGTTTGACCATCCCTCTATATAAACGGTGACTAGTCATAGCATGGCAATCTAAATGAGCAGGAGGTAAAGGTTCATCATTCTCGTGCACAGGCACACCAAGAAAGCGGGCTATGCGAGTGGCATAAATCCCACCAAATAAATCTCCATTCATACCATTATGGTTTAGCCTACGTGCAACCGTGGCTCCCAAGTTATATTGTCTATCACCTAGTACAACGCTCCTGAGAACACTGAGATCTGGGAAACACATGTGACAAGCCTCATCTTTACCATTTATGCATCTACCAATAAAGAGAGCAAAGTAATGAATGGCAGGAAAATGGATGCTCCCTATGGTAGCATGTGTGATTTCTCTAGATTCCCCCACTGTGATACTAGCAAGGAATTCTCTAATTTCAGATTTGCGGGGATCACCCATGATGCCCCACTGTGGGGGCTTACAAGCATCATTAAAATCCTCTAAGTCCATGGTATAAGATTTATCATACAGGTCAAACATGATAGTGTGAGAATTACGTGAAGATGAAAATTTAAACCTTCTCACAAAGCTATCAGTTAAGCCACGGTATTGAGGGCACTTATCTTGTATGAAGCCCTCGAGGTAAGCATTGCGCACATATGCGTAAAATATCCTTGATGCCAACCTGATCCATAAAGTCATCTGACGACCATTCACAAGGCCGCACATCAGCATCCCTTGGTAATTCATCATCCGGCTCATGAAACGCGAGCCTCGGTTCTTGCTTCCTTGAAGAACCACCTTGGAAGTTTCTCCTATGCATTTTTCTGAAATTTTTAGTAACTCAAAATAAAAGTTAACCAAACTCAACAAGATTGATATCAACAACTCCTACAAGTGCATAGAGACTATATCATGCATTAGAACTACTTGGGACCAAGAAAATTTGACATGCAAGCTCAAGAACAAGGTCACCACAGCAGCATAAATTTGCAATAAATAAAGCACTAGAACAAAATCTAATTGGATCAATGGAGGAGTCACATACCAAGGAACAATCTCCGCAAACAGTTTGATGAATGGTGCTTTGAGCAAGGAGATCGAAAATGGCAGCAAGATGAGCTAGAACTCGGGTTTGAGCTGGTTGGTGATTTTTTGGGAGGAAGAAGATGAGTGTGGGTGCAGGAATAAGTGGAGGGGGGCCACATGGGGCCCACGAGGCAGGGGGTGTGCCCTGGCAGGGGGGGCGCGCCCTGGACCCTCCTGGCCACGTGCTGGCTCCCCTCGCTGTGTGTTCTGTGCCATATTTTCTCAAGTATTCCAGAAAAAAAATCATATTTCATTTTCAGGGCATTTGGAGAACTTTTATTTTCGGGGTATTTTTTATTGCACAGATAAGTCTGGAAACAGACAGAAAATACTATTTTTGCTTTATTTATCCTAATTAACAGAAAGTAAAAGGAAGGTACAGAAGGTTTGTGCTATCTAGATTCACCTATCCCATGCTCATCAAAAGGAATCCATTAACAAGGTTGATCAGGTCTTGTTAATAAACTCTTTCCGAATAACATGTAACCGGAGAATTTTCGAATAACACTAGGTTACCTCAATGGGGATATGTATATCCCCAACAATAAGAATGTCATATGTCTTCTTGATAGTAGGAAGAGGAAATTCAAAACCTCCAATAGTGATAGTTGAAAATTTTCCAATATAATTGATACTGTGGACCTGAGGTTGTTTCCTTGGAAAGTGTACCATATGCTCATTACCATTGACATGAAAGGTGACATTGCCTTTGTTGCAATTAATAACAGCCCCTGTAGTATTCAAAAAGGCTCTTCCAAGGATAATAGACATACTATCATCCTCGGGAATATCAAGTATAACAAAGTCTGTTAGAATAGTAACATTTGCAACTACAACAGGCACATCCTCACAAATACCGACAGGTATAGCAGTTGATTTATCAGCCATTTGCAAGGATTTTCAGTAGGTGTCAACTTACTCAAGTCAAGTCTACGATTTAAAGAGAGAGGTATAACACTAACACCGGCTCCAAGATCACATAAAGCAGTTTTAACATAGTTTCGTTTAATGGAGCAAGGTATAGTAGGTACTCCTAGATCTCCTAGTTTCTTAGGTATTCCACCCTTGAAAGTGTAATTGGCAAGCATGGTGGAAATTTCTACTTCAGCTATCTTTCTTTTATTGGTAATAATATCCTTCGTATACTTAGCATAAGGATTTGTTTTAAACACATCAGTCAAACGCATACGCAAAAAGATAGGTTTAATCATTTCAGAAAAGCGCTCAAAATCCTCATCATCCTTTTTCTTGGATGGTTTCGAAGGAAAAGGCATGGGTTTATGAACCCATGGTTCTCTTTCCCTACCGTGCTTCCTAGCAACAAAGTCTCTCTTATCATAGCGTTGATTCTTTGATTGTGGGTTATCAACATCAACTGCAGGTTCAATCTCTACATCATTATCATTGCTAGGTTGAGCATCATCATGAACATCATCATTAATATTATCACTAGGTTCATGTTCATTACCAGATTGTGTCTCGGCATCAGAAACAGATATATCATTGGGATTCTCAGGTGTGTCAACTACAAGTTCACTAGAACCTAAGCTAGATTAGCAGCCACGCCCCCATCGACTGCCCCATAAGGTGATAGCACATGTACCTCGAGTGCATAATTATGCCTTAAAAATCCCTTTGGCGACGCTGGGGGCACACTACATATAGTCCATAGTTCGGCTCGACCCTATTCAGACTCTAAAAATTATCTTTTACAGTTAGCTAAATGAACCAGTCTTGTTTATGGCCACACTGGATTTCTTTTTCTTTTCTAGGTTTCTTTTTCTTTTTGCAGATGGCCATCATACTCCCCCCTTCAAGGACACATTATAGAGGAGGAAACGGCGTAGATGTGCAGCAGGGACCCGTGCTAAGGTTTCTTTTTAGATTAAGACCCTGTGTAAACCTTTTTTCTCTTCCTTGTTATATACCTTTCTGGCATGTAAAATGTCCAAGATAGTCATCGGCATTATCTGCAAGCTCACGGCTCGCCGTACTATAAAGGGATATTAATAGAACAACTTGATTCGCATTATATTCGGAGTTTTATTCACTCACCATAAATGTTCTCTCCCCACATCAGATTGCCACATGTGCCTTGTCAACAGGGTCTATTTCCAGGGGCTGTATTCAGCCCGGTATATGTCAAAAAGACCGAACACCTATAGGGAGTGTTCGGCGTCCTGGATGTCTGCCTTATATGCATCAGTTGCGAATCATGTCTTGGGTCAATAGTTGGGTTGCCCGGCTCCTGTGTTTACCCCTACGTTCCCGATTGTTCGGCTAGGGTGTAAAGGGAGAACTACTGCGATTGTACTTTTGGCTTGTCCGATCAAGTACCTGAGTAGAGAAAGCCGAAAACTGACCGTCATGATAGGCAAGAACCTGGTCCGCAATCTGGTGACTTAGTTTTGTACTATGACCGATAGAGATATACCCCGTGTTATACAAAGGGTTGGTTTTTCGCCCAGCCAGGTGCAATTGGATACCTTAAATAGGCAATATTATATCCGCACTAGGGGCTAGTACCTAGCCTCACTTGTCAAAATTCCTATTGCTAAGTGAAAGCAATAACGCCACATAGTCTGATTGCCTGGTTCGCTCTGCATACACCTCCTACACGGACCAAGACGTTGGATAACGAGTGTACTCACATATGACCGAACACCTCAGTACTATGTACTTGGGGGCTGAAGCCGACGACTGGAAACTTTCAGAATTATATAAACAACCACATAGGAGATAAAAAGTCGCTCATATTATAATAGCGCAAAAGTTATATACATCGGTTCATAAGCTTAAGTCTTTACAGTCGGATACAATTATTCGAAGATAACATCCTTTGAGCACTGGCCTTCTACAAGGTGGGTGCCTTCTATGACGTCCTCGAAGTACTTCTCCGGCTTGCGGTGCTCCTTGCCCGCGGGCGGTCCAGCAGTAGCTATATGCTCCGCCCTCATCTTCGCCCGTGTGCACTTTCACATGAGCGAAGGCCATCCGAGCACCTTCTATGCAGGCCAAACGCGTCAATGCGTCGACCCACGGACTCGCCTTGATGAGCCACTTCACCAATCCGAAGTAGCTACTTGGGATTAGATCAGCGGGCCATAGCCGGACTATCAAGTCCTTCATGGCCAAACCTGCCATATTGTGCAGCTCGACCAGCTGCTTCATCTATTTGTTGAGGGGCACCGGATGTTTTGGTGCATAGAACTGCAACCAAAACAACTTCTCCATGTCGTTCCCCTCCTGGGCTCGGAAGTACTGGGCAACGTCAGCACTGCTCCTCGGAAGATCAGCAAACACGCCTGGAGAAACTCCATAACCATGTCAGCCCTCCAAAGATGCTCTGTAAGAGAAAAGTCTTACCACATACTATCTGTCGTGCCTACTTGATTTCTTCACAGGCACTGCGCGACTCGCGCCGCGCATCCTGGGCAGCATTGATTGCCCCCGCAAGCTTGGAAGCGTGTTCCGAAGCCTCCTCCTCCAATGCCTCGCATTTGCGAATGGCATCGTTGAGCTCAACTTCGACTTTGGACACCCGAGCCTGGTGCTTCTCGCACGTGGCCTTTTCGGCCACCAGTTCGGCAACCGCTTTGCCAGCGGTTGCCTTACTCGCATCGGCCTCCTTCTTGGCCTTCGCGAGCTCGCCCTTGAGGGCCTCAAGCTCAGTGGCGTCAATGATACATCTCCAACGTATCTACTTTGCCAAACACTTTTGCCCTTGTTTTGGACTCTAACTTGCATGATTTGAATGGAACTAACCCGGACTGACGCTATTTTCAGCATAACTGCCATGGTGTTGATTTTGTGCAGAAATAAAAAGTTCTTGGAATCGCTTGAAAATCAACGGAGAATTATTTCAGAAAATATAAAAAATACCTGCAAGAAGATCTGCACCGGGGGGCCCACACCCTGTCCTCGAGGGTGGGGGGCACGCCCCCCTTCCCAGGGCACGCCCCCTGCCGCGAGGGCCCCCCGATGCCCCACCGACGTATCCCTAGGTCCTATATATTCCGTTTCGTGGAGAAAAAAATCAGGGAGAAAGAATTATTGCGTTTCACGAGACGGAGCCGCCCCCAAGCCCTAATCTTTCTCGGGAGGGCTGATCTAGAGTCCATTCGGGGCTCCAGAGAGTGGAGATCATCGCCATCGTCATCATCAACCTTCCTCCATCACCAGTTCCATGATGCTCACCACCGTGTGTGAGTAATTCCATCGTAGGCTTGCTGGACGGTGATGGGTTGGATGGGATCTATCATGTAATCGAGTTAGTTTTGTTAGGGTTTGATCCCTAGTATCCACTATGTTCTGAGATTGAAGTTGCTATGACTTTGCTATGCTTAATGCTTGACACTAGGGCCCGAGTGCTATAATTTCATATCTGAACCTATTATGTTTCCATGAATATATGTGTGTTCTTGATCCTATCTTGCAAGTCTATAGTCACCTACTATGTGTTATGATCCGGCAACCCCGAAGTGACAATAATCGGGACCACTCCCGATGATGACCATAGTTTGAGGAGTTCATGTATTCACTATGTGTTAATGCTTTGGTCCGGTACTCTATTAAAAGGAGGCCTTGATATCCCTTAGTTTCCAATAGGACCCCGCTGCCACGGGTGGGTAGGACAAAAGTTGTCATGCAAGTTCTTTACCATAAGCACGTATGACTATATTAGGAATACATGCCTACATTGCATTGATGAACTGGAGCTAGTTCTGTGTCACCCTAGGTTATAACTTCTACATGATGAATTGCATCCGACGTAATTTCCCATCACCGATCCAATGCCTACGAGCTTTACCTATATTGCTTGTCGCTTATTTACTTTTCCGTTGCTTATATCACAAAAACTACAAAAACACTATCTACTTTTATTGCTGCTACCGCCACTATCATATTGCTTTGCTACTAAACTATCTTGCTGCAGATACTAAGTTTCCAGGTGTGGTTGAATTGACAACTCAACTGCTAATACTTAAGAGTATTCTTTGGCTCCCTTGTGTCGAATCAACAAATTCGGGTTTAATACTTTACCCTCAAAAACTGTTGCGATCCCCTACACTTGTGGGTTATCAAGACTATTTTCTGGCGCTGTTGCCGGGGAGCATAGCTCTATTCTCTAAGTCACTTGGGATTTATATCTGCTTATCACTATGAAGATTTTGAAGGACTCAAAAACCAAGATCTTACCCTCAACTACGAGGGGAGGTAAGGAACTGCCATCTAGCTCTACACTTGATTCTCCTTCTGTTATGAGTAAACTTGCGACACCTACTCCTGCTATTGAATCTGATATGTCGTATGTTCTTGATGATGCTACTTCTGCTATGTATGATGAAACTATCTCTATGCCTGATACTGTGCCACTAGGTGAATTTCTAGATGAACAAATTGCTAAGGTTAGGGAGAGTGCAAATGTTGATGATATTTATGAAAGTGATGATGAAACTACTCCCAATAGATATGAATTGCGTGTCGTGTCTCAGGGTTATGTTATGGATGAAGAAACTGCTAGAGACTTTCTTGCTTGCAATGATAGATATGATCTCAAGAAATTATTAGCTAAGCTGAAAGAAAAGTCCTTGAATGCTAGAATGAAACATGACCCTGCTTTTGCTACTTCACCTATAGGTGTCACTAATAAGGATTATGAATTCTCTGTTGATCCTGAGTTAATTACTTTGGTTGAATCTAATCTTTTCCATCGCTATGAGTCTGAAACTGTTGTGGCACATCTTACCAAGTTGAATGATATAGCCACCCTGTTTACCAATGATGAAAAGATTTGCTACTACTATATCCATAAGCTATTTCCATTCTCGTTAAAGGGTGATGCTAAGACTTGGTTTAATTCTCTTGATCCTAGTTGTGTGCGTAGTCCCCATGATATGATGTATTACTTCTCTGCTAAATATTTTCCCGCTCATAAGAAACAAGCTGCCTTACGGGAAATATATAACTTTGCTCAAACTGAAGAAGAGAGTCTCCCACAAGCTTGGGGGAGGCTTCTCCAGTTACTTAACGCTTTGCCTGATCATCCTCTTGAGATGCATGATATACTTGATGTCTTTTATAATGGACTAACCGATGCTTCCAGAGACCACCTGGATAGTTGTGCTGGTTATTCTTTCAGGGAAATAACCATGGAACAAGCTGAATTACTATTGAACAATATGCTAGCCAATGAAAATAATTGGACACTTCCTATACCAGCCCCTAAGCCAACTCTAAAGAAAAGAGGTGTTTTATTTCTCAGTCCTGAAGACATTCAAGAGGCAAAGAAATCTATGAAAGAAAAAGGTATTAAAGCTGAAGATGTTAAGAATTTACCACCTATTGAAGAAATACATGGTCTTGATAACCCGGCACGAGTAGTAAAGGTAAATTCTCTTTATAGATTTGATGAAAGTGATATTCCTCGTTATAAGTCTGCTAGCTAATGCTTAGATGAGTTTGACAATTTTATTGTGAAACAAGAAAACTTCAATGCTTATGTTGGTAGACAATTACATCACAATGCTTATATGATTGAACGCTTGAGTGATTATCTATCTAATGCTAAGGATGAACTAAAACTTATTAGTATACATGCTTCCATGGTCACCACTCAAGTAGAACAAGTACTTAAGGCTCAAAATGACTTGCTCAATGAATTAAATAGTAAGAATAATGATAATGCCATTAGAGTCGTGACTAGAGGTGGTAGAATGACTCAGGAACCTCTGTATCCTGAAGGCCACCCTAAGAGAATTGAGCAAGATTCTCAGAGAGCTAATTTAGATGCACCTAGTTCTTCTAAGAAGAAGAAAAAGAAAAATGATAAGACTTTGCATGCTCCTATTGAACCTGTAGCTGACACACATGAGAATCCCAATGATATACCTGTTTCTAATGCTGAGACACAATCTGGTAATGAACATGAACCTAGATGTAATATTAATGATGATGTTCATGTTGATGCTCAACCTAACAATGATAATGATGTAGAGATTGAACCTGCTGTTGATCTCGGTAACCCACAATCAAAGAATCAATGTTATGATAAGAGGGACTTTGTTGCTAGAAAGCACGGTAGGGAAAGAGAACCATGGGTTCAGAAACCCATGCCTTTTCCCCCGAAACCATCCAAGAAAAAGGATGATGATGATTTTGAGCGCTTTGCTGAAATGATTAGACCTATCTTTTTGCGTATGCGTTTGACAGATGTGCTCAAAACTAATCCTTATGCCAAGTATATGAAAGATATTATTACGAACAAAAGAAAGATACCTGAAGTAGAAATCTCCACCATGCTTGCCAATTACACTTTTGAGGGTGGAATGCCTAAGAAATTAGGAGATCCAGGAGTACCTACTATACCTTGCTCCATTAACAGAAACTATGGTAAAACTGCTTTGTGTGATCTTGGAGCCGGTGTTAGTGTTATGCCTCTCTCTTTATACCGTAGACTTGACTTGAGTAAGTTGACACCTACTGAAATATCTTTGCAAATGGCTGATAAATCTACTGCTATACCTGTCGGTATTTGTGAGGATGTGCCTGTCGTAGTTGCAAATGTTACTATTCTAACGGACTTTGTTATACTTGATATTCCCGAGGATGATAGTATGTCTATTATTCTTGGAAGACCTTTTCTGAATACTGCAGGGGCTGTTATTGATTGCAACAAAGGCAATGTCACTTTTCACGTCAATGGTAATGAGCATACGGTACACTTTCCGAGGAAACAACCTCAGGTCCACAGTATCAATTATATTGGAAAAACTTCAACTATTACTATTGGAGGTTTTGAGTTTCCTATTCCTACTACCAAGAAGGCATATGACATACTTATTGTTGGGGACATACTTATCTCCATTGAGGTAACATAGTGTTATTCGAAAATTCTCCGGTTTCATGTTACTCGGAAAGAGTTTATTAACAAGACCTGATCAACCTTGTTAATGGATTCCTTTTGATGAACATGGGATAGGTGAATCTAGATGGCACAAATCTTCTGTACCCTCCTTTTACTTTCTGTTAATTAGGTTAAATAAAAGAAAAATAGCATTATCTGTCTGTTTCCAGACTCATCCGTGCAATAAAAAATATCCTGAAAATAAAAGTTCTCCAAATGCCATGAAAATGAAATATGATTTTTTCTAGAATATTTAAGAAAATATGGCACTGAACACACAGCAAGGGGAGCCAGCATGTGGCCTCGAGGGCACAGGGCGCGCCCCCTTCATAGGGCGCGCCTCCCTGCCTCGAGGGCCCCACGTGACACCCCTCCACTTATCCTTTCACCCATACTCAGAAAAGGAAAATGTTAAAAAGAATATTGAGGGGCTCTTCCAGCAAGAGCTCAGAGGAGAAGAAGAAAGAAGAAAATTAGAAGCCCAAGTATCATCTTCCTCGCATGGCGGAAGTTCGACCGTGCGAATGGCCTTGTAATAATTTCATGATGTCCGCTGGTATTTACGAAGACTTTTATTGGATGGCAAATAATGCAGGCCTCACCGACTTCCTCCACAACCAAAAAGAACAGTATCTCTTACTCACCAATATTTTTACGCAAAGCTTCCATTTTCACTCTAGGAAAACACCACCTACGGTGGAGTTTCGCTTATATGATGTGGTTAAGGAGATATAACAGTTAGATTTTTGTGAAATATTCAAAGTACCCTTTGAAGGTAGACTAGATGAACCACGACATGAAGACGTCAAAGGGTTTATTGATATGATAGCCGTAGGTGAAACTAGACAAGTTTCAGGGGCAAGAATCACCAGTATACACTTCCCTGTTCTACGCTACTTTGCTTTATTTGCTAGTAGGTGTTTAATTGGTCGTGGGAACAGTGGGAATCTCAGTGCCCCTGATATTATCATTTTACGCCATGCCTTGTTTCGTGACACAACTTTTAGCTTGGGCGCCCTCGTTGCCAAACGATTGAGTCTCAACCGCTCAAAGGGGCCCGTCTTTGGAGGCATCTTTGCTTCTCGCCTTCCTAAACATTTTAATATACCTATTAGGCATCATGAGAAGGAATAAAAATTGCTTGCCCCTGTTTATCTAGACTACAAGAGCATGGTAGCTCATGACTTTATTGTTAAAGAAAAAAAATATACAGCTACTTTATAAATTGAGGTTTGATGAAATATACTGTGAAATTGTTACCTTGCCTGCACCATCTCTGTTTGATCTATCCACAGGCAAGTACCTCATTACATCAGATGCCTTCTACAAGTACCAAGGCCAGGCACAAGCTTCAGAGCCCGAGCCAGAACCACCATTTGATCCTTCTCGTCAATCTATTTATGGGTGGGAGCTGGACGAGCTAGCCAACCAGTGGCGCCCGAAGGACACATCTCAGTACACTGGAGGGAGTGGCTTCGATCCCTGGCCATAGACCAACTTAGGACAAAAGCCTAAGCTTGGGGGAATTCCAGCTTAGTCCAATGCACATGCACTATTATTATTTTCCACACCGTTCGGTCGTGCGAGTGAAAGGCAATAAGGATGATATATGATGAACTAATTGAGATGAGAAAAGACGATATGAACTCGACCTCTCTTGTTTTTGTAAATATGATTGCTCGTCGTTCTTGATTCAGCTTGTTATGAATGAAACATATTTGCAATGACAATTAGAGATCATAGCAGCTTATGCCATGCTTAATTAGCCGAGAGTTTATAATGGTCTATCTTGTGTGCCAACATGATATTAAAATGGTTGTGATGTGGTAGATGGATGGTATCCTCCTCTGAACGATTTAAGTGACTTGACTTGGCACATGTTCACGCATGTAGTTGAAACAAATCAACATAGCCTTCACGATATTTATATTAATGGTGATTTATATCCTACTTATGCTTGCATTCATTGTTGATTAATTTTAATGCATGTTCATGACTGTTGTTGCTCTCTAGCTGGTCGCTTCCCAGTCTCATTCTAGCCTTCACCTGTACTAAGCGGGAATACTGCTTGTGCATCCACTTCCATAAACCCCAAAGTTATTCCATATGAGTCCACCATACCTTCCTATATGCGGTATTTCCCCGCTGTTCCAAGTAAATTTGTATGTGCCAAACTCTAAAACCTTCAAATGAAATTCTGTTTTGTATGCTCGAATAGCTCATGTATCAACTAGGGATGTCTATATCTTCCATGCTAGGTGGGTTATTCTCACGATGAGTGGACTCCGCTCACCATTCACGAGAAAATGACTGGTAACCGGGATGCCTAGTCCCATGCTTAAAATCATAATAATTAAACAAAACTCCCCCAGGGCTGTTGCTTGTTTGGACGGTAACCCGTGGATTCGGCTGGCCGTGGAGTGTGCTTGTTGGTGGTTGGGGGAGTATAAACTTTACCATTCTGTTTAGGAACCGCCTATAATGTGCGTAGCATGGGAGATATCGAGATTCTTCGTTGTTATGTTGACAATGAAAGTATATCGCTCAAAATATTATTCAATCTCTATTTAAAAATCGAGCTCAGGCACCTCTACAAATCCCTGCTTCCCTCTGCGAAGGGCCTATCTATTTACTTTTATGCAGAGTCATCACCCTCTTATCAAAAAGCACCAGTAGGAGAGCACCTCTGTCGTTGCATGTATTACTATTAATTTGCATTGAGTATGATCATGACTGGATCTCTTTTACCATGAATTACAATGTCTAGTCAGTCCTTGATCTTTAAAGGTGCTCTGCATTTATGTTTTGCGGTCTCAGAAAGGGCTAGCAAGATGCCATCATGTTATATCATATCATGATTGTTTTGAGAAGTGTTGTCATCCGAGGTTTATTATTATTTTTCGCTAGTTGATTATGCTATTGATGTGAGTAGTCTTGAGACCTGAAAATTATTGTGAATGTGGTTAGTTCATGATCTTGTTGAAAACCTGAATGCTAGCTTACGTATTTATAACAACAAGAGCAAACAGAGTTTGTCAAAGTTTTTCTTTATCACTCGCAGTATCAACCGAATTGCTTGAGGACAAGCAAAGGTTTAAGCATGGGGGAGTTGATACGTCTCCAACGTATCTACTTTGCCAAACACTTTTGCCCTTGGTTTGGACTCTAACTAGCATGATTTGAATGGAACTAACCCGCACTGACGCTGTTTTCAGCAGAACTGTCATGGTGTTGTTTTGTGCAGAAATAAAAAGTTCTCGGAATCGCCTGAAAATCAACGGAGAATTATTTCAGAAAATATAAAAAATACCTACAAGAAGATCTGCACCGGGGGGCCCACACCCTGTCCTCGAGGGTGGGGGGCGCACCCCCTGCCTCGAGGGCCCCCCGATGCCCCACCGACGTATCCCCAGGTCCTATATATTCCGTTTCGTGGGGGAAAAAATCAGGGAGAAAGAATTATCGCGTTTCACGAGACGGAGCCACTGCCAATCCCTAATCTCTCTCGGGAGGGCTGATCTGGAGTCCGTTCGGGGCTCCGGAGAGTGGATACTGCTCATAATGTAGCTGCTTTTAATGTAGCTGCTCATAATGTAGCTGCTTTTACCACTATAGCTACTGTTCATACTGAAGGTGGCCTGGGGCGTGTCTTGGTTCTGGCTCCGCTACTGGTCGCCATCGTCATCATCAACCTTCCTCCATCACCAATTCCATGATGCTCACCGCCGTGTGTGAGTAATTCCATCGTAGGCTTGCTGGACGGTGATGGGTTGGATGGGATCTATCATGCAATCGAGTTAGTTTTGTTAGGGTTTGATCCCTAGTATCCACTATGTTCTGAGATTGATGTTGCTATGACTTTGCTATGCTTAATGCTTGACACTAGAGCCCGAGTGCCATGATTTCAGATCTGAACCTATTATGTTTCCATGAATATTTGTGTGTTATTGATCCTATCTTGCAAGTCTATAGTCACCTACTATGTGTTATGATCCGTCAACCCCGAAGTGACAATAATCGGGACCACTCCCGGTGATGACCATAGTTTGAGGAGTTCATGTATTCACTATGTGTTAATGCTTTGGTCTAGTACTCTATTAAAAGGAGGCCTTAATATCCCTTAGTTTCCAATAGGACCCCGCTACCACGGGAGGGTAGGACAAAAGATATCATGCAAGTTCTTTACCATAAGCACGTATGACTATATTCGGAATACATGCCTACATTGCATTGATGAACTGGAGCTAGTTCTGTGTCACCCTAGGTTATAACTTCTACATGATGAATTGCATCCGACGTAATTTCCCATCACCGATCCAATGCCTACGAGCTTTACCTATATTGCTTGTCGCTTATTTACTTTTCCGTTGCTTATATCACAAAAACTACAAAAACACTATCTTTACTTTTATTGCTGCTACCGCCACTATCATATTACTTTGCTACTAAACTATCTTGCTGCAGATACTAAGTTTCCAGGTGTGGTTGAATTGACAACTCAACTGCTAATACTTAAGAGTATTCTTTGGCTCCCCTTGTGTCGAATCAACAAATTTGGGTTTAATACTTTATCCTCGAAAACTGTTGCAATCCCCTACACTTGTGGGTTATCAAGCAACTGTTTAATACAGAATATAATAAAGGAGTTTATATCCATACTCAATTCACATTATTAGTCTTCTTGACATTTAATTCCGCATACCTTGTGTTTCATCTAAACGCTGGTTGATGCGGTCGAGGTCCGTGTTGGCCAGCAAAACCTTCCGGTTTACTTCGGCAACCGATGCATCTCGTGCATTTGCCGCAACGAGTGAAGCCTGTTCAAATAACATAAAACACAACAGTTCGGCTCTACAAGCATGCTATACTATGGATACTTCGTCTGATTCTGTTCAGAATCACACAAAGCAGCAGGGGCTAGTGGCTATATATGTGTATTTAAAACAAACAAAGTTCCATAAAGAACATTACATTGCTTACCTCAAAGCCCGTTAATAGGCTGTTGAAAGCTTCATTGAGTCCGCCTTTGACGGACTGGATCTTCTTCATCACTGCACCCATCACGGTGCGGTGCTCCTCCACGATGGAAGCACTTTGTAGTGCTCCCTCCATAGGGTCCGACGCCTCCGGATTGACTCCGGGCGCCGTCGTATCCACCCCCGCCTTGGGGGGGGGGGTCTGGTCTTCGGACCCCGGAGCCGCACTAGGCTCCGAGTCAATGTTCGGAAGGGCCCCGGATTGTTTGGGCCCCCCGTCTTCGGTCTCCATGGGGGTTGCTTCCCCATGGTCAGTGGCGGCCGAGGTATTACCCCCGATCGCCCCGTCACCTGGCCCACCCTCATCTCCTTGAGCGGAGGACACCCGCTGGGAGGACACTTCGATGTCCCAGCCGATCATGGGTGATGGGGCTCAGACCGGCGTATCACTCTCCATCTCTCCGGGCGCTAGAGAGTTCCCCTCCGTAAGGAGGCGTCGGGTTGTCCTCTGGGAGGGTTGTAGGTCAGCAGGTGAGAAATACTAAGTAAGCATAAAAAATGCTAAGCAAACAAAGGTGCATCAATTAATCTAGACAAACTTACGTTTCGGGCACGGCTTCTCCCTCGGCTTCACCACAAAGCTCTGTCCGGACAATGAGTCCGAACGAGTAGAGAGGTTTAACCTCCTCCGGGGTGTGGCCGTGCCCGCGTCAGCGGCAGCCCCCCTCTTCGTCCCCTGCCTTGCACAGGGGGCTCTTCTTCTTCTTCTTCTTCCTCGTCATCCTCCTCCTCTTCGGAGGAGAGGATGTTGATCTTCTCGGACTTCTCATCTGTAGGGCGGGGGCTGTCTCCGGCCCCCTTGCCCTTCTTCTTGGGCTTCTTAACTGGCGCCTTGTACGGCGCCAGGACCAGCATCACCGTTAGTCGAGGCGATTCTGGGTCTTCAGGCAAAGGCGCCGGACACTTCATCCGGGTTGCCTTCTTTGTCCAGCCCTGTATATCACACAAAAACTCCAATTCCTGTTATCATTGAATAAGAGAAGGGGTATATGTTCGTCGAATTTTTCTATTACCTCTAGGGCGGAGAGCGCGGTACTATAGCCCGCGTCCTCGGTTTCTGCCGGCCACTCCTTCTGGCTCTTCAAGAGATGCTTCCAGATCTCTTTGTGCATAAAGCCAAAGAGATGCTTCAGAGGCTTATCTTCGGCCGGATCGAACTCCCATAGGGAGGAGTCTAGGCTTTGGCAAGGAAGGACAAGTGGGGCCAACATTACCTGGACCACGGACGAGAGCTGGTGTCCCTTGGAAATCACGCCGGACACACGGCTCTAGAGTGTTGTCACCTCAACTTGAGACCCCCAGTCTAGGCCCATTTTGGCCCAGGAGGTCAACCTCTCTGGGGGTCCGAATCTGAAAGCAGATTCCGCTGCCCATTTGGCGTCGCGGGGTTTGGTGATATAAAACCACTCCTGTTGCCAGACCTTGTTCATCTCTACGAATGACCCTTTTGGCCAAGTCACATTCGAGAGCTTGCTAATCATAGCGCCCCGAACTCCGCGTGCTGCCATCCACCACCTTCGGCTTCATGTTGAAGGTTTTAAGCCATAGGTCGAAGTGTGGAGGGATGCGGAGGAAAGCTTCACACACAACTATGAAAGCGGAGATGTGAAGGCTTGAGTTCGGGGCTAGATTATGGAAATCTAGCCCGTAGAAGAACAGTAAACCCCGAACAAAGGGGTGGAGCGGAAACCCTAGACCCCTAACAAAGTGTGAAGTGAACACTACCCTCTCACCGCCTCTAGGCCGGGAATCACCTGACCCTTGGCAGGGACTCGGTGCGCGATGTCGGGGGCGAGATAGCCCGCGCTCCACAGATCCACCACGGTTATTTCAGTGACCGTGGAGGCCTCCCACTTGCCCCTGGCGCCAGATCCAGCCATTGCTCGAGAAGGAGGCGGTGGTTGAGGAACGTAGAGCGGTGGGCGCAGGAGATGGGGAAGCTGGGGCTAGGGAGATTGGAGAGCTCGAGCTTTGAGGAAAGCGTGGGGCTAATGAAAGGGGTTGGTATCCTTTTATAACACTGTGAATACAGAATGTCCCCCCCGCTTTAGCCATAAACCTCGCCGGTTCCCAAAGCGGTCGTGCGTAATGTGCGGTGTGGATGCTCACGTCACATTGATAAGGATCCCACAATAAGAGGGCACGATCTCTATTCTGATAAGACGTGTCAATGAGGATATACCTCGAAATGTGAAACTAGGACCAAATAAAATGGTACGATATGCTAGTGGGATGGACGCAATGCTTCACCAAAAAGTTGTCAGTAAAGACACATTATTCATTTTCTTTTAAGAGCCTTGCCTTCGAGGCTAAGGGTTGTACTAACCTTGCAGAGCCGAACATAATACACCTTTTTGCAGAAGATATATTCGGAAGAAGGAACCCGCCTTGCAATGCCGAAGACAATACGGAAGCCGAACACATCGTCATCGAAGACATGTTCAGAGGCTACTGAGGGAGTCCTGGATTGAGGGGTCCTCATGTGGCCGGATAACTCGTGGTGGGCCGGACTGGTGGGCCATGAAGATCGTTGTTGAAGATCGTCTCTCATATCCTGATAGGACCCCTGTATTCGTATAATGGCAAGTTTTACGTTCGTGTGTAATCTTTCCTTCCTCTGCAAGATGGTTATGTACAAACCCTAGGCCCCTTCGGTGCATATATAAACTGGAGGGTTTAGTCCATAGAGGCTAATAGAGAATCACAAATCCTCATAGGCTAGACTTTAGAGTTTAGCCAATACGATCTCGAGGTAGATCAACTCTTGTATTCATATTCATCCATATTAATATAGCAGGAAGTAGGGTATTACCTCGATCAAGAGGGCCAGAACCTGGGTAAACATCGTGTCCCCAGCCTCCTGTTACCATCAATCATCAGACGCATAGTTCGGGACCCCCTACCTAAGATCCATCGGTTTTGACACCGACACTCCCCCTCACACACATCAGTCGCCCATGGGCCCGCTAACACCAACGTTTCCAGCCCACCAACCATGACCGACCACCTGTAAGTCCGTCGAGATTTATTTCGAGCACCTGTGCTCTGATACCAATTGTCACACAATCTCAGGTCCGCTAACACCAGCGTTCTGATCCATCTACGTCACCAGGCCGAACCGGAGAGCAACATCAACTTATGAGAGGCCTTGTGCCAACATCATCTTATGAGAGGCCTTGGGCCCTCCCCGCCCCCCAAAAGACTAGCCTGTTAGGAGGGGACACCCCCCACCCTTATAAGTCGTGTTATGTCTCCCCACAACCAATGTGGGTCCAAACCCAACACACACAACAACATTGGCAAGAAGATGATGTGACAATGTTCAGAAGAAATGTGATGGTGTCTCCCCTTTCGATGACTTGTCTTTTGGCTGGCCAGTTCTATGTGGACAGACTAGTAGAGTTGTGGACGACGATGATGTCGGTAGACATGATGGGTGTATTTTCTCAGGGTGAAAACACATGATCTAACTTTTCCAGCTTAATCAGGCAACACCGGCGCGCCTCATTTCTCACCCGAGGCGAGAGATTGGCACTAGTTCGGCACGTCGTCACGGTGATGCCAGTCCATATCATGCTGGCCATGGCGCTCTGCCCCATCATCTTGAAGCTGGTGAACTGCCTCATTCGGGACTTTCTATGACATGGTAACAAAGATGCGAGGTCGAGTAGCTGCCCCGTCAGCTGGCAAAGGGTTTGCCATCCACAGCAGCTTGGGGGTCTTGGCATCCGCGATTTGCAGCATGTCGGCATCGCTCTGCATGCACACTGGCCATGGCTTTAGGCCACCGACCTGACGAGGCCCTGGAGTCATCTTCACCTGCCCGCTGCCTCTGACGTGCGACATATCTTTCGTGCCTCGACCTCGTGGACACTCGGAGATGGCACAAGTGTCATTTTTGGACTGACCCTTGGCTTGACGACTCCTCCATCACCGAGATTGCTCCCGCCCTCGTCGCCCTCGTTCCTAAACTCCGTCGCAACCGCGGGCTTGTCTCAGAGGCCATCCCAGGCAGGGCCTGGATCGGAGACATCCATGGGGCCTTGGGGTTGAGTCCACCATCCGGTATGTGGACGTGTGGTGGCGCCTTTGTGGCATCTCGCTTCAGAGCTGAAAGTGCAAGTTATCGACTAGAGGGGGGGGGGGGTTAGTAGGCGATTTTTACGAAAGTCTTCAAAACATGAGGGTTTTGAAGACAAACGATAGAATTGAGCCTATAGCAACACAGCGGAAGGCAGAACTAACATGGATCGAGATGGAAAATATAACTGAAGCTAAACAAACAGTGGTCTTCACATAGTGAAGGCAAATAGAGTAGGCAGGTAGGCAATGGCTTCACGAAGATAAACTGAAATGTAAAGGAGAGTGGGGCTAGAACCAGTTGCTTGATGGAGACAGGGATTTGGTAGACCAGTTCCAGTTGCTGTCTCAACTGTACATCTGGTTAGGGCGGCTAGGTATTCAAACCTGAGGACACACAGTCCCGGACACACAGTCCTCACCGTATTCCCCTTGAAGCTAAGGACACACAGTCCTCTCCCAATCACTCGAGTAAGTCTTCAAGGTAGACTTCTGAACCTTCACAGACTTTGTTCACTGGCAGTCCACAGTCACTCTAGGACGCTCTGAACGTGACACCTAACTGGCTGGAGGAAGCACAATCCTCAAGTGTAACAAGTCTTCAGGTCACACAGACAGAAAGACTTCAGTGATGCTTAACTCTCTTTGGCTTTGGGTGTTTTGGGTTTTGTCCTCAAAAGGATCTTTTCTCTCAAAGGCTTCGGAGGTGGGTTGCTCTCAAACGACAAAAGCCGTGCACTAACTCTGAGCAGCCACCAATTTTTGGTGTAGGGGGGTGGGCTATTTATAGCCATGAGGCAACCTGACAGGATATGTCCGAAATGACCCTTGGTCACTAAGGAACTGACACGTGTCTAACGGTCGGATTTTGAACACATGCGGCAACCTTACTTGGGCTCCAAGTAAAGCTGACTCATCCAGCCCTGGATAAGATTTGCTCTCATTTGTCTTCGCTTGAAGACATGGGAATTTTGGTTGAGCATCACCTCAGTTATTTAACTATGTTCACTTGGACCCCACTTAACAGTACGGTGGATCCTATGACTCAAGAAGGAATAAAAAGAACTACGAAAGAAACTACGTCTTCGCATTCCATAGTCTTCAATGAATGTCTTCATAGGCAATTATCTTCACGTGAATGTCTTCACGTACCACCATTAACTTCAATGTCTTCACACATTTTTAGGGGTCATCTCTGGAAGTTAAACCGAATCTGTGAGGAACTATTACCTGTGTTATCCTGCAATTCTCACAAACACATTAGTCCCTCAACCTCATTTGTCGTCAATACTCCAAAACCAACTAGGGGCACTAGATGCACTTACAATCTCCCCCTTTTTGGTGATTGATGACAAACAGGTTGAAGTTTTCAACAGGAATAAAATATGTGAAAATACGGATAACATGATCAATGACTTCATAAAGATGAGAGGGCTCCCCCTGAAGTTGTGCATATGGTAGTTTTTCTTTTGAATGAAAAGACACATGACAAGTTTTGCTTTGTGGAGATCTCCTTCAATTTTATGAAGACAAACCATCATGCATACAAGAATGAAGTGAGGATAATGAGATGCATAATGGAAAATGGGCGTCTGCTGAATGACTTCATGCGCATAAGATATTTAACCAAGCAGAAGAAACATCAGCAAATGTAGCAGACGACCATCAAGTTTTAAGTGTTACAACTCAAGAGCCAAATGTTCCAAAATGAGAGTTGTAAGAACTTAGCAAAAATAAAGCACCCGACCCATATATGGACCCGCTTGAAGACTACCAACTCATATGCTTCTCCCCCTTTTGTCAGTAAGGACCAAAAAGGTTTGAAGACATAGAGTATCTATGCGTTCCCAGGAGTAGAAGATGCTGGGGCAGCCGGGTCGACGTTGGAGTTTGGTGGTGCAGAGGGGCCTGACGCAGAATCATGATGCAGTGAAGCGATTGCTGGAGAAGTGGCGTTGTCTTCTTCATCGATGACTCTAGCAACAACAGTTGCAGTCGAAGATGAATACTCAGAGTCTTTAATGGATGGAGTTGGACGCCAAGTCGCAGCTTGCGGAGGACTGGAATCAAACTTGAAGTGTTCTCTGAAGCCATCGGCTTCAAGATCAGCTTCAGAGCATAACAGAGTGAGGCTCTTCCAGGACCATCGACATGCTTCATGTGCAACAAATGAATTCTTGGTCGCCAAGTTGCGAATGCGATTGACATCTACGAGAAGACTTTGCATTTGGTGCTTCATCCAGTCATGATGCCTATCTTGCTTCTGGTGAAGTGCAACAAGAAGCTCTCGGTCATTCAGGACACGAGGACGCTTTTTCGGCCGTTGAGCAATAGTGCTTCTAGTGGCATCAATGTTGGCACGATGTGGGAGATGCAGTTGTCCAGCCAGAGGATAAGAAGGCACATTTGCATTGGGCACGTACACACTGTCATCCTGCTGTGTGAATCTTTCGTGATCAGCATTGTGCATGTGAAGTGGTTGCTTGGCTGGCTCAGCATAGACGGCTTCATATGATGTATCAATCTGTGGCAAGAAGACAACATGGTTTCGTGCAGAGGCTTGATAGCTGACAGTAGAACGAAGCTTGATGAGTCTCATGATCCACGGAGCGTAGAGCTTGAGGCCAAACAGATCAGTTGCAGAGGCAGCCAGTTGGCAAAGGAAGAAGTCATGCATGTTGAAGCAAATGTCATTCACAATGTGGAAGACCAAAGTCTTCATGACGCCAGTCAGTGCAGCCTCTGATGAGTGTCCCTTGACATGCCAAAGAGTACGCCTCAGGATATGGTATATGGTGCGAGGCAGGTACTCAAGGTCTTGGACAAGGAATTGCTTTGGATGATCAGCATCAGGAGGCAAAGGCTTCATCATACTGAGCATTTCTCTCATGTTGGGTTCAACTTTCTTGAAGATGCTCTGAAGCTCTTTCTGATGCAGAGAACAACCTAGTTTGTATAACTCACCAGGAGTGGGCAGTGAAGTAAGATCAAGTAGTGTCTGAGCATTGGCTTCATAGTGATTGTCACCTGACATCCACTCAAGGACCCATGTCTTCGGATCCCTACTGTATCCTCTGATGTGCAAAGTGGCAGAAAACTGCAGTAGAAGCTCTTCATTCCAATGTTCTTTGGCAGTGACAAAAGGAAGCAGACCAACTTCTCTGAAGCAATCAAGGGCTTCTTCAAGGCAGGGCAGTCCAGCAATGGCTTCACAATCAAGACATTGATGCGGAAAGATCCGGTCCTGATTGTACAGAATGCATGAGTAATAGCTTCGTTGCTGAAAGCTCCAGAACCTATCAGAAGAAATCTTGGGCTTCTTGTAGGGGCTCTTAGCAGAATCAAAGAACGTGTTGTTGGCCCTGAAGCTGTTTACACTGAATGCGCCTTGTGTCGTTGCAGCACTTGAAATCCTGGGCAATCCGGGCTTTGGCTTCTGCGTCTGAGGCCGCCGCTCCACATGAACATGATATTCATATTGTGGTCCAAGAGCAGGAGGCGTCAGAATTGGCCACCTGACAGTGACAAGCTCTCCATCACGATTGTAGGCTTGGGCCATGGTGTCAGGCACAGGAGAAGGAGCAGTCACTTCAGGAGAATTGGCTTCAGGCACACTCACTTCAGGAGTGGCAGAGATTTCTTGCTGTACAGAGGCTTCAGGCATGATAACGTCTTGTGCTTCAGCAATCACAGAAGTATCAACCACATTTGCTTCAGGTGTAGTGGCTTCAGACTGAGTGGCCTCATGTATAACCGTTTCTTGGGGAGCAAGTTCTTGCATTACGCGCACTTCTTCTTGGGTAGCAGAGGCTTGCGGAGGGGGAGTGACTTCACGAGTGTCTTCTTGTGCTTCATCGGCTGATGCAACCGGAATGTCTTCAGCCATCTTGACTTCAGATTCACGAGAAGACTCTGAAGGAATGTCGTCAGGGAACACTTGACGGGCCACTGAGATAGAGTTTTGCTCTCCATCTTCAGGAATGCTTGACATGGAGGCTTGAGGCGTGAGACCTTCGCGAAGCCTACGGAATTTTGGCGATGCAATTGGTGAAGCAGTTGCGTTAATCTTTTCCATGTCATCTTCTGGTGTTGCTGACGAAGTCTCAACTACCAGAGTGGTAGCTGGAGACGGCGGAGTGCGAGGAATAACTTCATGAAGGGGGTGTCTGGATGTTGCTCTTCCCAGTATTCATCTTGAGTCATTGGCGTCGTGGGACCGTCAATACTTATGAGTTCACTGCTCATGGGAGCAGGGGATTGAACATGTTGGGGTTCAAGCTGAGGAAGAACTACATCATCATCCACATGGTCGTCATGACCAATGTCTTCAGTCTGAGGAGCCTCTGTGTGAGTAGGCTCATGTACAACTAGACGTCTTTCTCGGTTGGAGGAGGCAGGTAAGGCAACAGAGATAGGTTCAACGACCAATGGCTCTGAGGAGGAAGGGTGAGGCTGCTGTGAAGCCTTTGAAGCCTTGAGCTTTTGCTTTTTCTTGGAGGGAGCAACAGCAGAGGCATCATGATGCTTGCATTTCTTGGCTTCAGCTTCAGCCTGCCTCGTCTTCTTTTGAGCAGAAGTTGCTGAAGGGACCTTTGGCTTCGTGCCAGTCATGCTGTCAGGGAAGACAATGCTTGGTCGTTCCAGCCTTGGAGGTTTAGTGTCTTCTACAGCAGGCTTCTTGTTCTTCTTGGGCTTCTTGGCAGCCAGCTTGGGATCAATGCCAGGACGGCCAAGGGCTTTTCTCTTCAGAGCTTCATTGTGAGCCTGGATACATTTCTCAGCATAGTGCTTGAGACGATCCCTTGAGCCTTTTCCTGTTCACGGCGCTTGGCAAATTCAGCCTTGAGGTCATTCATCATGGTCTTGAAGCCTTGGACTTCTTTGGCACTGAGAACAGCCATGTGCTTCTTGAATAGAGCCTTCTCATGATCAATTTTGTTCTTTTGCTCAATCACTTTCTGTGCAACAGTAAGTTGTTGAGCAATGTACCCTTGAAAGGTTACACTGATGTCAATAGGAAGCTGAAGATCATCAAGTGAAAGAGAAGTATCTTCAAGCCACTCATCAATGAAGTTGTTGATAATGTCAGCGTCAAAAAGAGGCAGATCATTGAAGATCTCGGCCTGTTGCTTGCTCTTAATCAACATCTCCAAGGCATCATCAGCAAGATCTTCATCACTAGATAGATCTATGATATCACATTATTGCACAGAATGCTTGCAGGAGTGAGTCCTTGACCAGATGGCTCCACAAGCTGCTTGAAGCGCTAGGATATGCGAGAGTGTTCTTCAGACTGTACACTGGATTCAGGAGGTACAATTTTCAGAGGCTTCACATTTGAAGCTTTTGGTGCAGCAGCAGGTTTGGAAGCCTTTGATTTCTTCTTTGGCTTCACAGATTCAGGAACAATTTCAGGTTCCATGTCTTCAGCTGCATCTTCCATAGTTTCCCTTTGAGCAGCAATGTGGGAAAGCAATCCATCAAGGTCATTGAAGGGGCCAACACGATTTTCATTTGCTTCACGTGAGCCATCAGACCTTGGCCGAGATGGGCCAGGATTGAAGTTGATGCCCAGTTCTTTCCTGTCCTGAGTGGCAGAGTTCTTGGCAAATTGTAGTTCTCTTCAAACCGTTCATCTTCACAACACCATCGAAGACTGGATGGGTTAGCATCTGAAGGCATAGGCCCTCTGACCATGCATGGGAAGAAACTCTTGGCAATGGCTTCAAACTTAGTCTTGGGCTAGAGCTTCTTATAGACGATATCACCCCATGGAGGACGAATGACATTCTTGGAAGCATACTCGGGGGTAACAAACTTGTACTGAAACCATTGCTCGGCCCAATATCTTCGAATCCATTGGATTCGAGACTTGCGTTCTCCATATGATTCTTCTGGGTCAGACTTGTACATTTGAAATAGATCAGGAGGAAGATCTTTGGCTGTGTTAGTGCGTCTCTGCCTACCACCCTTCTTGGATTGTTTCTCTGAAGCCATATGGTTAAGACTAAAAGGCTTCACACTGCAATTTGTCTTCCTGCGACTTGTCAGACAAGAGCTGGCTTTAGGTGATTCAATGTGACGCTGTAAGAATTCTGCAAATGAATGCATACTATGAGAACCAAGGGATTCCCCCACGGACATGTACCTGTGACAGAATTAGAGATGCGAGGGAAGGGGAAGAGGTCATATGCATTCTCAGAAGATTTTGAAGATAAAAAAGGATTGAAGACATTGACCTCATAGTGCGAAGACATTCACTTATATAGAGAGAGTTGGTTCCAGATTAGTACGAATCCATGAATAAGTACAAGTGAGGAATCTAACTAGTAGTGTCGCATAAGTGAATATGTTTGCATCATATGAGAGATGATTAGATAAAAATAGATCTCAAAAGAACAGAAACCACTTGTGGTATAGATTTATGGATCTGACGGATCAAAGCAGCGGTAAAAATAGAGATCTATTTACCGCAATGATGAACTGCTTGGCAGGAAAGGTGGGATGCCGAGCAGATTGATATCCCGTGCCCTAACTTGGCGGCGGTGGAGAGACGAGGTCCACGGCCGGCGTGAAGACGGCGTCGAAGAGGCCGCGGCAGCTAAGCGCTTCGTCTCCAGCGTCAACAGGAGCTAGCAGTGGCGCTAGGGTTGAACGAGGTGGCGAGAGGTGGGAGAAGGAAATAATGACCGCGAGGGGTGGAATATTTAGAAGGAGAGGCGACGGCGCAGTGCAATTACGCAGGTGCCCTTGGCGGTTCACATTTGGTCGACACATGGGTGGCATGCATCTTATGGAGAGATGAGCCACGATCCCACGCGCGCCGGATATGTCGGATGGACGTTTCGATTCCTCCAGATTTCAGGCACAAAGGGGACATATCATTAAAACATTTTAAATGTTTGTATCTATATCTTCAGCTGACAAGGACACAGTTAAGAGATTCAACAAGTGTCAATAAAATGCATATGAAGAGATAGAGAGAGTTGGAGAGATATAGCATAGAGGGGAACATGATCTGATCACATTCACTGAGATCACAAAGTTTGAAGACATAGGTGCTGTAGAGGACAGAACATATATATATATATATATATATATATATATATATATATATATATATATATATATATATATATATAGGGTGGGTCTATTCTCATAACACCCCTTAAGACCTTATTCTCATAACAAAGGCCTTATTCTCATAACACCCCCCACTTAACACAGGTTTCTAGCGCGGCAGCGCCTCAAGGACAGCAACCCCCTCCCCACCCCGCCTTATAGCGCGGCAGCGCCCCCGCGGCCGGCGGCGACCCCCTTTTTATTTGACGACAAAATATATCTTGAAGTTCTCTTGGGTTTGATCAGCAGTGCTGTATCTCCGTGTCGAGAATTACATACCAGATGTTTCTGCAGTATCAATGTCTTATGAATTTGTATGAAAAATACAAAAAATAAGTAGTTCACACCCGTTTGTGTAGCAGCTCATTACCCCTATCTATGAAGTGCAATTTGTTTCGTCTGTTTCAGAAACCAGTCGATTACATCAAAACACATGCAGTGCGTTTGGTCCTCCGATGTGGTTCACTTTTGAGAGAGATGTTGTTCACTCGCGCCTAGCATGAAAGATGTGAAAAAATTAGCGAAACAAACAAAATAGTAATACGGTTCACTTCAACATATGACGCGTTTCACTTCTCCTCGTCTCTGCAGTCCACTCTCGTTCATAAAAAATGTTGAAAAAAAGACAATAAAAACTTGGCTGAGAAATTTTACGTCCGACAAAAGAATTCATGAAGATCACTTGCCCGTCTGATGCAGTGCGGTTTTCATTCCATGCAGTGAGGTTTTCTGTCGGATGAGGTTCACTCGTCGATTTGGGTGCCGCAAAAAACAGAGTACCCGCATTTTCGTAATTTTAAAACTGCTCTTCAACCGTAAGGAATTAGAGGGCGCGTTCTGCATGAAAAAGTTGCGTCTTGATGATATCTTTCCAACGGCATATATGTTGAATCATTTCGACCAGCGGTTTGTTAAAATTTCACCAAAAACTACTGCTGCCCCTCGTAGTCAGCCGCACGATTTTCAAAATTAACTAAAAACCGTAAGGAATCTCAAAATCATTTCAACATATGAAAGTCGTGCCTCGTCCATAGATTTTCAACAGTATATTACACGCCTTGTTTCGACAAACAGTTAGAAATCTGGAGTGAAAACAGTACCGAAAATTTGAAAAAATTCGAAAAACTGAAATTTTGCGATTTAGTAAATTTGAAACTGCTTTTAAACCGTAACGAATTAGACAAAAAATTATATATGAAAAAGATGCGCGACGATGATATCTTACCAACGGTGTATCATATGCTTCATTCCGACGAGCGGTTTAGAAAAAAAAACGCAAAAAAACGCTCGCTGCCATTATTTGTCGGTCGCACCATTTTCAAAACTACTCTTAAACCGTGCGGAATCTCGAAAAGTGTTCAACATGGCGAAGTAGCGCATAATCCATACCTTTTCAACGGTATATTACACGCATCGTTCCGACAAACGGTTAAAAAACTTGAGCAAAAAAGGTACCGAAAAAACAACACGTACAGTTTTTTCAACGTGAAGTTCACTGGTCTCTGTGTTGCAGTACCTCTGCTACTAAGAGTGCAGTGCCCTCGTGTTATGCGTGCAGTGCGGAAGTGTTATGAGAATATTTTTCTCATAATATCATGAGAATAGACCGGCTGTATATATATAGGGTGGGTCTATTCTCATAACACCCCTTAAGACCTTATTCTCATAACAAAAACCTTATTCTCATAACACCCTCACCTCCACGCCGCTCCCCTCCCCTCCCCGCCTTCTACCGCGGGAGCGGCCGGGAGAGCCGCCGCACCTCCCCTCCCCGCCTCCTTCTGCGGGAGCGGCCGACAACGACCGCGAAGGAACCGAAAGAACTACACGAGCTAAGAAAAAATCCCACCCCACCTTATCCTCTCCTCAACCACCCACTCCTCTCTCTCTCCCCCTATGCTCCGCCGCCGCACCAACTCCCACCCCTGCGCCACCACCCCCAACCCCGCCGGCCATGGCGCTACCTTCCCCAGTCCGGGGCGCCACGCAACCACGCAGCCCCCACCACCACGCGCGGCACTGCACCACCTACCTTCTACCTTCTACCTCCCAAGGCCGACGCGTCCCCAACACCCTCCCATGGCCGGAGGAGTCACGGCAAGGTATGGGAGGATTCGGCTGCGGGGGTTGCGCGGGGACGGCGGGAGGTATGCGGAGGAGCAGAGCGGAATCGTGCGGCAGGGGAGGGGGAGGGTCCGGCTACGGGGGTCGCGGGGAGCTGCTTGCTGGGGCTTGGCAGGTCAGTTCCGTCGCCGACCAGCATAGGGGAAGGTTGGTGGTGGCCATGGTGACTTGTAGGCCCCGGCCTGCCGGCACACAAGAGGGCGACGAGGGCTGTAGGTGGGCGGTGGTGGCCCCCACGCCTCGATCCAGGAGGAGTTGGCCGCGCGCTAGAGGAGGCAGCGACCACCCACCGCATCACCAGCTCAGTTGTTGCTCCCCGTGCAGCTCGATTGCCGCTCCCCGTACAGCTCGCTTGGGCATCATCAGTTGTCCTCAGGGCATCAGCCTGCAGTGCACATGGCGTGTTTGTGTTCTGGCGGCACCTACATGAGTGGGTGGTGGCGGACCTCCTACCGACGTGGATGCATTTTCTCAGCCTCGAGCTCCTCCAACTCCTCCCCACCCTCTCTTGTGCTTCTATGTGGTTTGCTAGCTCGATGTGGTTGTCTGGAGATTTGCAGCTTCTGCCCGCATCGATTTTCATTGAAGTTCTCATCTTGCTCGTGCGTTGTCTGGGAACGCGTCCATGCAACTCGCGGTGGCGCGCATTGCAGTGCAGTCTGGCTGCGAGTGCGTTTGCGCTAGTCAGGCTAGCAATTCACTTCTCAATTCATCTTATTATTGTAAAAAAGTTGTATCAACTACCTTTTCAGTTCACTTATTCACATGCCTCGTTCCAGCGCACTGCAGTTTTTGCTACTCATGCTCTTGCGGTTCAGTTTGCTATTTTCTTTTGCAGGAGAGGAAGGAGCATTGAGAATAAAGAAAAATTGAACCGGGCTCCTGCGCCCTTGATGCAGTTTGACACAAGAGCAGTCCACAACGCCCCAGCATCACATTTCAGAGAAGTTCTTTTTTGGTTGCAGATTTTGGATGTGCATCTCTCCGTGCGGTTCCAGTGCATATGAGCTTTTGGTGCGGTCCACTTATTTTTCGGTTGCAGTGTAGTGTGCGCACTAACTTGCAGGAAAAAGAAAATGGAGATCCACGCTGGTACATGATGACATGCAGTTCGGCAGCATGGTCCGTGTTGTGTGGGCATGCAGTGCGGCGTGTGGGTTCCTGCAGTACGCAACTAGAGCGATGGACGCAACTAAAAGAAAAGGAGATTTGATCATTTATTTTGGGTGCGGTCCATAGGTGCTCTGCTTAAAAAAATACAGTGTAGTTCATTGTATTTGAAAAACGATGGCCCACTTTGACACAAAAAAATGTTAGACAAGATGCAAATTTCTACATGTTGTTTGTAGCTCACTAGAGATGTGCATGTAGTTCTGATGAGATGTATATTGACGGATCAGAAAAGTGTATGCTAAACAAAGAAAAAGAAGTGTAAAGAAGTACACTGTAATTTATTGCAATTCATTGTTAAAAATATATGCGATTTATTTTATAAAGTCTGCACACTCTCGTTCATAGAGAAATTAGAAAAAGGAACAAAAAGAAATCATGCAGTTCGGTTGCCCGTCGGATGCAGTGCGCTTTTCAGTTTGAAACAGTGTGTTTTTCTCTCCGATGTAGCTTACTCGTCGGTTTTGATGTCGCGAAAAACAGAGTGTTCGCGTTTCGGTAAAACCAAAACTGCTCCTAATCCATAATAAATTAGATAGAGTGTTCTACATGAAAAAGTAGCGTCTCAACGATATCTTTCCAACCGTGTATCCTTTGGATCATTTCGACTAGCGGTTTGTAAAAATTTCGCGAAAAACGGCCGCTGCCTCTCATAGTCAGCCGCACGATTTTCAAAATTAATTAAAAAACGTAAGGAATATCAAAATCATTTCAACATATGAAAGTTGCGCCTCGTCCATAGCTTTCCAATGGTATATTACACGGCTTGTTTCGACAAACGGTTAGAAAATTGGAGTGAAAACAGTACCGAAATTTTGAAAAAATTCTAAAAACAGAATTCCGCGATTTAGTAAATTTGAAACTGCTTTTAAACCATAATGAATTAGAGAAAATAATAGATATGTAAAATAAGCGCATCGATGATACCTTTCCAACGGTGTATCACTTGCTTCTTTCCGACGAGCAGTTGGGAAAAAATCGTGGAAAAACGCTCGTTTCCATTATTCGTCGGTCGCACCGTTTTCAAAACTGCTCTTAAACTGTGCGGAATCTCGAAAAGTGTTTAACATGGCGAAATAGCGCATAATCCATACCTTTTCAACGATATATTACACGCATTGTTCCGACAAATGGTTAAAAAACTGGAGCAAAAAGGTACCGAAAAAACAACACATACAGTTTTTTCAACATGAAGTTCACTGCTCTGTGTGTTGCAGTAAGAGTGCAGTGCCCTCGTGTTATGCGTGCAGTGCGGAAGTGTTATGAGAATATTATTCTCATAATGTTATGAGAATAGACCGCCTGTATATATATATATGTGTGTGTGTGTGTGTGTGTGTGTGTGTGTGTGTGTGCGCGCGCGCGTGCGCGTGTGTGTG